>CM028906.1:12632500-13230000 GCA_016801845.1 Polydactylus sextarius
ACATGCTAGATTTTGTTGATTTGTTGATTTTGTTGTCTTAATTTACACTAAGTGCTTTTCAGTGAAGGAGGTAAACATTATTCAAACGTGTGGAAAAGTGGAAAAAATATGTCTTGTTTGTCTGACAATTCCTTCTAAAGATTTTCTTGTTCTTCTTTCTTGTTCAAGTATCATTCCAGAGTGGGAATAATTCTCACTAAACCTGTGGTGTGCAAGTTCTCATGGGGGCAGGAAAATCTGGAGGCTGTAACCTGACAAAGTCACTACAAAAACATATCGAAACATATAAACATGTCAAAGTACGTGGCACTTGAGAAATCACTGGGTTTTAATCTATTGTTCCCTACTAATATCCACTTTATCACCAACTTCATTGTATTTCATGAATTTTTAAAGCCACTTTCACTCCTTTGTGTCTCACTTACAAGTGTCCAGGTTAATTTGCCCTCACTCCTACACATTGGTCCTGAGCTTTTTTTTTTTTTTTTTTTTTTTTTTTTTGTGGCATGCGATGCAGTGAACCTTTGACTTCAATTTCCTGGTGCTAGCAGACGTAAATTAGAAGAATGTTTCAACAGCAAGAACAGCTCCTTGGCCTCTGCTATGAAGGCTAAGATAGAAGCTTAGGGAAGCTGGAGTCGTTAGTAAAGGATGAGTCAGACACCACACTGTTCTGCTTCCGTCTGGTGCTTTGGAACTGGGATTCAACCTCAAAAGAAATGCTTTATCTAATTTATAATGACAGGTTTTCATCATCACTATCAACTAGTGAGGATGTTGGTGCTCTTTTCCTTGTTCAGTGTCGTCCTGTGTCTAAGCTTCTCAGCTTATGCTCTGGGTGTGACAGGAAGTTGTTTTCCTTTCCCCCAGTGGGTTGGTCATCATTTCATTATCCATCATGTTGGTGCTTACAGCTGTCCCACTGCTGTTTGTGGTATTAAACCATTAGCAATCAATTAGGCCATGCTGTTAGTAGGAAGCTGATCAGGAGTCATGTACCCCTGGTGTCTAGGGCTCAGAGGGGCTGTCTTTATCAAGGACATGTCTTCCAAAATTGTCCAAATTGTATCAACAAGACTTATTTGACAAAACTTAACGTTTGTTTGTTCTTTGGACCTAATGTCACTGAATTTGCTTGAGCAAAGTTTGGTCACGACAGGGTAGAACGCTGCGCACCCAAGCTTCAAATTCAAAACACAATTTACATATTTATTTGAAACCTTGACTGAATTGGATTTACCTCCGGTTCCTTCAAAAAAATTCAATATATCCCAGTTTCTACATGTAATATGATAAGTGTGGACATGTTTTTACCAGACAGTGCCACAAGTCAAGAGCCACATTCTTTCACCACCCACTTTCAAATGAAAGGATGTTTGTCACAGGCCTCTACATATACACAACAAAAACTGTGGAAAATTTATTAACTTGTTGTTTTGGGAGAAGATATGTCTGGAAATAAAGTGACAGGTGAGAATGCAAAACATTGTCACATAGCTTCATATAAAGATGAAGTCTCCCATGATGCTGTCTGCTCCATGCAAGTGAGTCACTGTGATATTGCACAGGTGCCTTTCTCAACTAAAGGAGGGAACATTTATTATTCAAAGGGAAGAGTATTGGGTTTGTGTTATTGTAAACATTCAGTCCAGCTGGAGGCCATCACTGTAATAATGTTCAACTGAAAATATGTTATTGTACATATTAGTAATGTATCCCCCTGCATGCACATGTTGCTCCGCTATTGGTGAATTGTTTTTGTTGTTGGAGTCCTCATCCCTGGACAATACAGCTTGGCAATGGTTCTATGATTTTAAATTCAAAAGGTAAATTATGTACAGTAATCACTGACTAAGTGAAGTAAATAACATTTATTATTTTGATACAATGGTATTTGTCAGTGGATGGAGTATATAAAGCAGCAAAGAAATATTTTGTCTCTGAAGTTGATGTATTGGAAGCACGAAAAATGAGCAGCATAAGATGTGAGGGACTCTGACACTAGGCAGATTGTGATGGTTAGATGACTGGCTTAAAATATGTTTCTGGTCTTTGATGAGTAAATATCAAAAGTTGGAAAGGAAAACTGGTGAACCAGAAACAGGGACATGATTGGCAAAGGATGGTGCAGGATGCCAACAACAATTTGTTGGGTCCAAAGTCCCCCAGATTCCAATTTAGTTCAGTATTTCTTGTATGTACTGAATACATAAGTCCAATCCATGCCCCACCTCACATCTTACAAGACTGATCTGATTGATTAATGATCGGCTGTTAACAGTTTGCTACCAGATACCACAGCTCACACTATGGGTCTGGGATGTCAGAAGGGAGACCTATATAATTTTACACAGGTAGTCATAATGTTGTGGCTGATTAGTACAAATATCTTATGTGCAGGGTATTAAATATTATTATGAGACCGAAATGAGACAATTAGACATTAGAAAATAGAAAGGTATTCAATGACGTGGGTGATGGGCCTAAAAGCTGGTGAAAAACTAACTCAGGGAAACTTGCCATAAGAATTTGTTTTCAAACTGCTGTTTTCCAAGGTCAAAAATGACTTTACAAAACTTTTATCCACTTTACTTCCTTTGTTTTATTATTAGTTTTTCTTTCCTAGCCACATGTCTTAGTGACTGAAATGTTTAATGGTCCAGGACATCTTAATGGAGCATTAATTCCCAGAAAGCGTAAAACAATTAAATAATGAATACTATAAGATATGCTGTTCCTTCATTTGGTGTTAAAAAGTAAAACTAAACCCTGCACATGTTTATGTGAACACCAGATGCAAGATTTTCTATGACAATATTATACCAAAGCAATAAAAATTAACCTAACTTTGATCCTCTGTCCCTCAGGGGTGGTCAACACAACAGAATGCAGAACCGTCTGTGTGCACCGAGGCTGCACTAATGTATCAAACACAGGGGTAATTCACTGCAATTAGTGGTGATTCATTTTTGTAAGTAAAGTCACCACAACCCTTGATGAATGGCAGTCTAGTCAAAGACAGGACTTGGGTTTTCTTGTCTTAGGGGAGTAGGCAATTGATATTCAGAGAGAAAAGGACAATAAAGAAACAATGCTTTAGACACCAGGGGATACCGAGCATCAGTGCAATCAAAACTTCTGCTCAGTTTTTGTTTGTGTGCTTAAATTGGTATAGACAAATAAAGTGTATATGCTCTATTATGTCTAGTGAATGTACCAAGGCTCTTATTAATATCAGTGAGTGACTCAGATTGATCCGAAACCCTTCAAAGATCCTAGTATTACATTATTAATGAAAATGTATTTGTGAATATTCTATCCAATATCTGCCACTTGATCTTCTCAAACCCTACAGACTGCACCTGTACTAAAGCAATCAGTGCATTGTTACCATCTCTGCATCTTCTACCATTTCGTTCTGCACTCAGGCAATTTTAGCATAATCAATTAACCTATCCCTCAGTACATGCATGTTTTTGCATGTACTGGATTACCCAGAGAAAACCCACACAGACACGGGGACAACGTGCAAACTCCACAAAGAAAGGTCCTGCAAATCATCTTGCTGTGGGGTGACAGCTCTAACCACTGCACCACCGTAATGTCCCTGCATTGTTACCAAATTACAAAAATAAAACATTTGCATCACCAACTTTTGTTGTGTGTGTCATATATATTTTTCCCATGCTTGTGAAATTCTGTTGTAATCCATGCCCTTGTGTTTCCATCCTTTTCATCAGACTGTCTGCCATTGTCATTGATCCAAGAACATTCAAACTTACATACAGACACAGATTCCCTTCTTTCTTTTATAGCTTTTCTATAAAGTATCATTTTGTATCATTCTTAATTGCACTAATCTTTATCCTGATTGCTGATTAAAACATACCAACACTAATGAAAGGATTCCGTGCCATCGATTAGCATGATACAACTAGCTGGCATTAGGTTTTTTAGCACCAATTTGAACTGTGAAAACAAGATTGCAGCCACACTGTCTGTTCTGTATCTTCCTGTCTATCAAATAGTAAGTGCTTTCAGAAGCATGCCAACAAGCTAATGCTAACATGTTGATGCTTAGCACAGGTGTTTGCCGAGTTTATCACTTTAGTTTAGCATGTTAGCATGGTAGTATGGAGAGGAATACTCCTCAGCTCATGGTGAATGAATCTGAGTCTTTGCTGAAGTATTCTTGAATACAGTCTTGGTCTTGCTCCTGCACAAAATAAATCCATAATCAAGGCCAGCTGCTTTCACTCTCACTATGCCTGCTGGCCTGTCCCCGTTGGCTTGGTTGTTTTGCCCCCCTAATATATACTTTAAGCCATAATATTTAACATACATTTAACATTTGTTCACATACTTAGTTGAGCATACATTGTTTTAGCTGTTAAAATGCTGGACTCCAGTTGTCTACCTTAAGGTTGGTGACTGTGCCACTATTTTCCCACTTTGAACTTTGATTGCATGTTCTTACATGTTTACTAGTATATTTTGTCCTTTTTTGGAGCAAATTGTGGCAAGGCAGGAAAGGTATTTTTGATTCATCCTCTGGAAGTAAAATTTTATTTTTCTACAGTATTTTGTGTCAATCCATCCACAACATGAATGATATCAATATATATGTAAAAATACTGTCCTTGTGGTGGGAGTCAATGGGATTAATCTTTAGGGAACACAAGCATCTGTTCAAAATATCATGGCAATCTATCTATCTAAAATATATCTAATACATTTCAGGCTGTATCACAAGTAACGCATTTTTTCCCAATTTAAACATTAGTTCACAGACAGCAGGAGCACAAGTTTTTTTTTTTTTTTTTTTTTTTCATGAAAAATTGAAATTTGAGATTGACTGGCAAGTAAGGACACAAGAGACTGGGTTACAGGCAGCATCAGATTTGATTTGTTCATCTGATTTGTTATATATAACTGCAAACATTACTTCACTTAGTGGGAGAAATAGACAAAAGCAATATTTTCTTTTCAGTGTAGAGGTAACACACTTCTTGGATTCAGTGATCTGTGTTCACTGTACTGTGCACCATGGTGTTTGCTTCGTAAACATGACATTCGGTTAAGCACGTCTGTTGACCAACACATGCTGTTTGAAAAAGCCTGGAGAAATCTGAGCGAGGTCTTCACATGCCCCATTAACTGGAAAGATTAGGCTGACTTCTGGGGCTCCACTTACTCAAATTATGACCTTATCCTGAGATTTCACAAGTGGTGGTATAGTGTACTTTGTCTCTTTCGTTTGTTGGAATGCATCTTACTGGAAAAGACATGCACACATATTTACAGACAACCAGGGAAGGCATCCCGCTGATTTCATCAAACCCTGAAATCCCATTCTGTCATAACAAAGGAGACTCTCTCCTGAAATAGTGGGGTGGAGCTTGCTTCCCTCAGGTAGCCACCATGAAGAGCCAACATATGGAGGCTACAGCTGTTCCAAGGTAGGAGAGCAAGCTGGAGATTGGCTTGCATTTCCCTCTGGACCAAGCCCATCTCAGTGGGGAATTCACAGCCAGACCTTTTCACATTGGCAGCCTCTCAGAGTGGGCTGCAGCCAGAGCTAAAGGTTCACACCTCTCTGCTGCACTGTTTTCTTCTTTGTGTCTTTTTCCCCCTCATTTGAACCTGAGCTGTGCTCCAGAATGCCTTTCTTATTTAAAAAGCAAAGCGAGAGAAGGCAAACACATTTGAATTTGTATTCAATTAGCGTTTTCCAGGAATTCATCTTCAGTGTTCACAGAATTTGTACTGAATGTGTACACTTTTAATCTAATGTTGACACATCCTGGAGCACTTCTATTTCTAATATAAAACATAATGTCATTGGAGCTGCAATGTATAGTTTCAATAATAGAACAGATAGAATTTGTAGTTTAAGCAGTCATGCAATAGACTCTTTAAGTGCTCTTTAAGTGAAAAAACAAGTGACGTGCAGGAAGTGAACATCACTCAAAAAGTACCATTAAATGTCTCATTTCATTGGTTAGTAGCCATTTTTTGTTTCCTGTTTCAGTGTCTGGAGAAATAGTGTGAAAATAAATATGCACACATAAAGTACTTTTATGACAGGGCCTCATTAGCCCTTGTATGTGGGCTGGCTTTATTTCTGATTGTGACTTTTTAGACTAACTTACTTCACTGGTCCACTTTGCATGGTAAGTGCAATCAAGTCATGGTAAGATCTCATCAGTCAGCCAAGTTCTGTGATGAGCTTGTCTGATAGCTGATGATATTTTGCTGAGATAGGTTATTTAATAGCAGACAATCATGTGAGTGGTCTGCTAAAATCTGTTGATGTGGATTCCAGATCAATATCGAGATAAACAGACCCTCTTGGTCAAGATCATCATGATTAACAATATTCCCATACAAATAGGAAGAAGTGTTTCTGGATCATTTGAACTTTTCCTGTGTTGACCTACCTAGATGGGAAATGGAAAAATGTATCATTCTGGCATTGGTTTGGTTCTGTTAAATTCAGTAACTGGATCTTTTAATGTGTCCTATAACACCTGGTTTACTGACAACAGGTTTTTCAAACTCAATAACAAAGGGGGCCAGAATGAAAAACAAATTTTTTTGTTTTTTAATGTGTTATGACAAATTATCCATACACATGTATGGATTAAGAATTCTTATAGAAATCAGAACAAGCTAAGTTTATAGATTACACAAACAAACAATAGATCAAATCTGAAATAAAAGATACATCATTCACATCAATTTTTCATGTATTCCTCTTTATCTGCCATTTTCCCACTGCTTTTCAATTGCAGATAGATTAGTGAGAAATTTAAAATTCATTTCCTAAGCTCTAAAGTGAACTCTGTATTAAGTGTGCTCAGCATAATGTGTGCTTGGAAGCACAGCAGTAGGGATGAGGTCTGTCAGGGATTGGCAGCATGGACTGTGACCCTTCAAGTTTCCCTGTAACATCAGAAATACAGAAATAAACACATTTGGCTTAGCCTGTATTGTCAAATGAAAATGACACCTATTTCAGTACTTAATTATTTAAAGGTGACAGAGAATGGTTGAATAAAGTTTTGATCCTTGTTCTATGATGTGACATATGCACAGTAAAATTTTGGTTGGATATGTAACGCCTCAGAAGCTTCATAAAAACCTCTCTCAGAAAGCTATTTTAGGGTGGGGGATTTTAAATGTGTGATTTTGCACCTATTCACAACTTTTCAGGCTTAACTGCTCAACCTCATTATGAAATGCAAGCACTGACAATGATTGGCTGCCTTCACTGTCACTAAAATGAATGTAACTTTGCCGGCTTGCCGGAAACAGATGGACAGACCATCTTTTTACAGCTATGGACAAAAGAGGTAAAGAGGAATTTCTATGAAAAGGAGATGTTCAGAATTTCTAGCACTTTTCACATGTGCCTGAACATGGGTGGACTACTGTTCTTCAACAAAGATGGGGTAAAAACATTTTTTGATTCTCCATCACCTTTGTGGAAAAGTTTCACCATTATGATGTTGATGAAGATCATTCATCAGCCTTTTTTCTGTGTCCCACTCCAGCACTGAGGTGAAACCCAACATTCCCAGCAGGCCCTGTGCAGGATGAGCGTGGTAGGAGTGGTGGCACTGAGTCTGTTTATTTAATTTTATTTATTTATTTATTTTTGTGCAGTGAGTGGCAACTATTGTCTATGGTGGATAAATAACAGACTTTAAAAGTGTTAATGATCTCACTGTAAGTCTTATGACAACAAACAAGCATTTGCCTCACAGCTTTCCTGCTGTGTCATGGTCTTCAGAGACCGAGTGAGAGATGAGAGCAAAGAGTTTGAATGCAGCGCCAATCCAGAGCCAGTCAGTGGTGTACAGTGTACTATTGATTGTCTCTGATTGGCACAGTGCATGAGTTACAAGGATTCAGTTTGTCGCAGTGGAAAGGCTTTATTTCGGAGGTGCAGGTCTGATACATGTAGGACATTATCTTACAAGCTGGATGCAGTTAGACAATGAGCCAAATATGGTCTACAGGCCTTGAGTTGAACACAGGTGACCTACAACAACCAAAAGCATGTTGTCTTTCTTTTTTTGGACAGTTGGGGACAACGGAAAAATGTCATCATCTAAAAAGGTTATGGTGGTGTAATTGAAGGCATTTTACAAACAATGCAACTTAAGTATTCATTTGGAATTTTTGTCTTTACTCTAATAAAGTAACTAATATAATATAGATATAATTATATGCCTCTATTGCTGCTTACTTACTCTAATGTGTCAACTGGGCAGGTAAAAAACACTTTTTTTACCGAGGTGGACAATCGAGTAAGATGTTAATTGCCTGTTCAGTCAGTTCATCATTACAACCAACCCCCTTCTTTCATGTACAGGCAGTCATTCCAGTCTTAATATAGAAATGTTGATGATTGCAGCTTGGAGGCAACTGCTAGTGTAAATTATTCAAGCATCTGGCCACAGCCCAAATTAAAAGAATTGTACTGAAACATAAAATATGCCATTATTATACATAATCATGGAAGAGAAAGTATCACAAGCACAAGGGCTGCCACTGAAAGCTGATTATCAACACTGCAAGATAGTAAGAAGGCTGAATATAAGAGTAATACCCAGAAGAGCCACCACTGATCTTATTAAAACAGTGGCAAAAGGGTTGACACTAATGCCATTCACAATTTTGCATGTTACATTCAACTGTGGCTAATTTACTGTCTGCAGGAAAGACTTCATTTACTTTAAAGGTTAGTGTAATGATCACACCACTGCCAGTACAAGGAGTAACATATATATTGTACGAACAGAAATGCTTTCTTATTACTGACGCACAAACTCCTGGAAATTCTTTTTTCCAGATACTTGTTAATATTTAACAATTTTTCCAATTCAAAGCAAATGTGCATGTACATCTGGAAAGACAGCTACCTCCCTGTATCTCCAGTTGAAGAC
The DNA here is from genome assembly GCA_016801845.1 of Polydactylus sextarius. NCBI lineage: Eukaryota > Metazoa > Chordata > Actinopteri > Polynemidae > Polydactylus > Polydactylus sextarius. The sequence goes on from CM028906.1 coordinate 12,641,455, forward strand.
CATTTTACACACCACACTGGATTTGTCTCAGGGCTTAAATAACTTTCTGTAACTGTCTGTTACGCTCCATCTACATCTCCTCCTTTGTGACTGAAATAGCTTTAATAAGGGGAATCAGTAAAGAATATGGCTTTTAGCACTTTCACTTCATCTGTTTGCTTCATGGCAACAGCAAGGGTCCATAATAATTTGTCTTCCAGGTATGTGTTGGTTAATGTGCAGAAGCTGTTCAGTATGGTCAGCATGCGAGGCCTCTTTGCAAAGATGTTGACATGGTGACTCATGGTGGCAGTTTTTACTAGTCTCAGTATGTTTAGATGTTTTATTTCAGTGAAATAATAATCTATAATTTAAATTGATGCACACCAAATGAAAATATGTTGTGACTGCTTGTTTTGCCTCTATTATTCACCCCTTCAAGGTCACAGTTTTTTAATTTGAACCCACTAATGTCTGACTGGCCCATGCATCTGTTCACCTTGTCACACTCACTAGGGATTCAACAGCACTTTGACAGTTAATGGATGGGGTAGAGGTTCAGGGGCTTAAAGGAGTTGTTGACATTTTGTGAAATGTACTGAGTCACTTTCTTGCTGTGAGTTTGATGAAAAAAATCATACCTTTCTAATACACTTCTTATGCTATAGCTATATAGTGCAGCTATAGCCAGCAGCTGGTCACTTGGAAACAGGGATACTGCTAGTGTGACTCTGTTCAGTTGTAACAGAATCCACATACAAACATCTAATTGTCAGTTTATAGCTAATTTGTTTAATTAACACAAAAACCAATGTGTAAAAATGGCTACTTGTAGCTTTACAGGTGGTAATGTGCTGAACTGCTGCTTGGCTGTGACTTCGTGGACTCTCCACCGGTGTTCTGGCAACCTCACGGTCACAACAAGACTCGAAGAAGTCACTGCCTGTGCCCTTCCAAGAAATCAAGACTTGCTCTTTTATTTACCTCAGTGGAGAATAGAAAAAGAACTTTCTTTGGGTTTATATTAGACTTGTATTGGAGACAGGTTTTTATTCAAATTTGAACTTTTTTCCAGTTACTTCAAACTTAAAACTTGCTTCAGAGTTGCCTATTTTATTGATAAAATTAACAGTAAGGCACCAGTAGCATCAGCAAGCTTGTTTATTTGTTGTTATCGATCAGTCTGACGAGACTTCTCCCATTCAGACATATTTCCATTCACTCCATTCAAAGCTATACCAACAGATTACTCAGTTTTCCAGCTAATTTAATCACAATTGCCCTATGTTCCTGTATAAACAGGAACATACATATGGACTGAAAATATGTAAATAACATCACTTTAATATTAATATTGTTTTGGTTTTATGATGAATTAGGTAATTAGTTGATTATAATGCATGCTATCATGCTAAATTTATCATGTGGCATGAAAAAAATACACTCAAGCAAACAAGTTAGCTAGCTGAGCTGTAATAAATAGATTTTGGTGTGACGCCATCAGTCATTGGGTTGCTTCTTTAGGCAGTTTTAGTGGTGCCTGGCTGAGCTCAGTTAAGTCAAGTTACATAAGGAATGATAGAGAAGATGAGAAAATCTCAAGCACTGAAGACAAATTTTACACTCCAGGCGTCCAGTCAAAGAAAGAAAAATGTCTTGATGGGTTTTTAAAAGTAAAAAGGAATTTTTGCCAACACTGAAAAGTTTTGTCAGTGTGCCTATAATAACTAGAGAGAAGCTTTAACTTTCACAGAAAAAAAAACTATAATGCTGTGTTTTAAAAGACAAGCTGGTAAAAAATATAGCTCTAGATAACATCTTAGTCAAATAGCTGAGGTCTGGTGCCAGGCAGCTGTTTGATTGTGTCTGTTTTATAATTAAACTGACTGTAAAAACTCCCACAGCTAAAGTTTTTAATGGATTCATAATAAATTATATATTCCACTTACTATGTATCATTGTGATTATAATTTTCTGACGTAATAATTATACTGTCATCATGCAACATGTTTAAAATGAAGCTTTTTAAATATGATGTAATTATTCCTGTTATTACTCTCTCACAGTGATTTAAATGTCCACTCAAAGCAATACCGTAATCATATAGAGAACATTATAAGCTTTTTTTATTTGTTGCTGTCTTTCAGGGTACTAGAGCGTAAAATTGGAATATCATTCCACACTAGTACTGGCAGAAAAATCATTTGATGGCTGCAACTCAATTGTATATTTTGTAATTACTATAAAAGGTACTAGGGAAGAACCAAAGCGTTTAAGGTGGATGGCTTTTTCATTTTCTAATTTGATGGCTTTTTCTTTCCTGTCAGTCCTTGTCTGTCAAGGCAAGTCTGGAAGAATTTACTACCCACATCGATACTCCAACAAACATTGTTTATTCTGAAGGAAATGAATCCACTCAAAGGTGCCAATTATCGAAATTCAAACTGAACATCCTGACAGGTCAGCTATAGCATTCTCATCTATTGTTCTAGTCAAGGTTGACTTCATACAAAGGAAAGAGTCTGAAAGATACAGCTCATAATGGAAAAGTAATTCTTAGGTTGGTACAATAAGACAGACACGATTTATATATGAATCGCAAACTTTCAAAAATTTCAAAATTTCACCAGCTCATTCATAGCTCATTCACAGTCACAAAATTCTTTTATGCCCTCTGTGCCCTTTATTCAGGTTATTCCTTTGGTACATGACTTGTTCACATACTCTACATTACTCCTTTATCCTCAATTGCATGCCACAGATTTTCAGTCTATAGTGTCATAAATGTACGCCGACTTATCATTTCATTTCACATATCAGATGATTTCTTTTCATACTGGAATATTATATCATTAAGTTTATTATTTGGTTCTCATCATATATTTCCTGAAGAATGTTTAAAAATTTCGACAACTCATCCTGAGGCATAATTGTTTTTGCAATTAAATATGTTTTCTGGTACTCAGTTAAACTAAATGTGTGGTACATGTTGGTTGGTGAAATTTTGTTAACATTTACAATAGAGAATTTTTTTTTTTTATCTTTCAATGTTGCTACTGTCAACAGAATATGTTACCACATATATACACAAAATTTGTAAGTAGTACCAAAGTGGTAAATTTATTAAGTTATTATCTTTTTTACTCTTAAAAAAAAAAAAAAAAGTTTTGTCTGAACTGTTGCTTATTTAGGTGTGAATATTTATTGTTTTAGAAAAAATACATAAAGGTGCTATATGGTGGGAGTGTTGTTTGGTGGAGAAGAGTTTCCAAGAACTTCAGCCATTGTTGTGTTTGACAAGAGGTTATAATATGCCCTCTCAACAGTGCTATTTCTTTGGGCTAGACTGAATGCAACAGTGACCAGTTATTAAAAAGTGTAAAGACAGGCTGATTAGGCATGAGATAGGTGGTTAAAATGCTAACTTTAAGTTAACTCTGAGTTAATATGGGCATTGTTTTCCAGTACTAGAGACATCTTGTGATTAAAGGAGTGAAGAGAGTTTCTGTTCTGCTATTCTTGCTGGATGGGTAGGTAATAGCTAAATAGGCTATTTGTGGATGTTTCTAAATTGTTTCAGACATACCAATTTCCAAAAATGGGCCAGTCTATATGTAAAAAGTGGAAATTGTGCATATTTGGGGTCTGAGGACAGCTTTACAAACTATGTATGTATATCCCTGTTCATAACCATATGAACACCTTCTTGTAGACTTGCTTAAGATGGGCAATCCATCACAGTCAACATCATTTTTGTCAAAGTTACATTATCATTACACGGTAATGCAGTTTAAAGTGTCTATTGATTTGAAAAGCCTGCTGCTCTATTGCATGTGCTGCTGCTCTGAAAGACTCATACAGTGCATTTCAAACTTAAGAGCTGGTTTAAAGAATTTATCAGTAAACATGCTAAAATTATTTACATTTTTTTATACAGCAGGAAGTGGTCTGATGGTCTATTTTTAAGTATGTCTGGGAGTCTGGAGAAAGTGACATTTTATTTTTGATAATAAGCCCTCTCTGTTTAAAAGTTTACTTCTAAACACTATACAGTTTACAACTAGTATAGCTGACTAATTGTTTATGTTCTTTGCATTGCTCAGGATAAACTGTTGTGAGGCAAAATGTTCCTGCATTTATCTTGTCTAACACATTGAATCCAAGATTTAAAGTGTTTCTTCGTGAACTACTACACCTTCAGATTAATTAGGGATTGTTTTTAGACTGCCAGGTCTGCACTGACTTACACCCTGCACATGCACATGAGTTGTACTGTGAACTGAAGCCAATAATGCATGACAAATTGTTGCGATAAATTTTGTGTGACACTGCAGTGGGTCCCTCTGGAAATGAGTGATTGGCTTCTTTATACATTTCCTAGTGTACCTGTTATGACTTTATATATTATTATAACCACGGGCTATTATTGACTTAGTTTTTACAACTTCATACACATCCAAATGTACAGAAAATACAATGTGATCACAGGGAGTGAGAATGAAAAACAAGAGGCCTTGGTAAATTTAGCTGCAGGAACAAAAGATCATTTGCAATCTAATGTGGAATTACAAACATTAAGCTTGTGTCTCATGTTTCCTTCTTAGGTGCCTAGAATGAATCTACATCAGCATGTTTCTGGCTGAATATGCCTGACTGCCCACATATACACACAATCTGTGATTTAACTACTGTGATGAATTGGAAGTAAAACTTGAAAAAATAACTTCAACAAAACACTTCATTATGAATGTCTGAGATGCTCCCAAAGTGTCATATGACCAACATTTTCAACTTTAAACATTATACAGCCCTTCTGTACTGGACTGGTTGCGCTGTTGTTATCACATTTCTACTTTTAAATATAAACACAGTATTTAATCCATCTTGGCTTGTTACCTCTAAAAATCTTCATTGCCCTTAAAACAAATCAATATCTACTGAACTAAACTGATCTTGTTTATTATTATTATTTTAAGAACCTGAAGAGGTAAAATTATCCAGTGATTTGCAAGAAAAATTACACCCATGTCTGAAAAGTATACAGGATTTTCCTGGTTCCTGTCGTGTCATGACCCCTCAGCTTGTGATCCCACACTGATGTACTTTAGGGCACAAACCAAAGTTTCATACTCTTTAAACCTTGACACACACCTTTCCCTGACTTTCATGGGGTAAGGGGAAAAGCCAGCCTAGTTAAACTAGATTGTCTTAGTTGTTTGAAGTTTAATTTTGTTCTCTTACAGGTAACCTCACTGTGCCTTCATGATTTCCAGCATACAGTGAGTCGTAGAGCAGCTGACTGTATTTCTAAGAAAAAAACCTTCCTCGACACCTCAGAGACAACATGAAAGAGCTTAATGCTTTTTTTCTTAGCGCTTACACTTCTTGACAAAGATAAATGGGTGAAAGGGTTTTTGACCCTGCAGTGTGTTTAATAAATTAGATTAGACATTGATTAATTTGTTAAGTCAAATCACCAATAGCTTCATTAAATGACAGTCTCTTTGGGCTATAAATTATTCATATTCATCACTAGCATTCAGGATTTTTTTAAATTGCTCTGGAGGATGTAAGTTGATGACAGTGTCAACTTCCTCATAAACCTGCATGTTTAGCAAAACATTACTAGATAAACAGGCACATAACCACCAACTGTGGCCATAATTCAGCCATCAGCAAGCCTAAGGACGGCCAATCATTAAGCCTGTAAGCCAGTGTTGGGAGCCTGGCAGAGAGAAGCAGAGCCAACAGTATCGTGGACGGCTTTTTGCTGCTTTAGCATCTGTCCCTGGGGTGGCACACTGCTGTTGTACCTTTTGAATATGTATGTGAGTTATTGGTCCTTGGGGAGCTACTATATATCCATGCAGCAGCGGACGGGTGACAATGGGGGCCCAGTCTTCTTTTTCCTTTATCTGGGCCTGTCTGCCTCCTGATGTATCTCTCAGCACAACTTGTTCAGATTGCCTCATCTATCATTGGCCTCAGATATGAAAATGTGAATCCCTGCATCGGGGCCCAGTCACATTGTTACGAGTGCAATCTGGAGGCATCATGGGGGAGGCCCTCCTCCAAAGTTAAGGTGGGAGAGGGGGAGAAGGTTGGGATTGGCAGAGAGAGTGTCTCAAGGAGAAGAGAGATAGTGCTATGCACCTCTTCATTTTTTCTGGCACTAGTTTATAATTTTTTTCTTTTTTTTTTCTTTTTCACATTTTAAGGGATACTCACTTTTTCTATCTAGAAATAAGCAATGTCTGCCCTTTCTGGGTACTATTTCTAAAGAGATCACATTAGTGAAATCACTTGTATATTACTCACTTTATGTGAGGAATTTAAAACTAATCACTGCACAATTATTCAGTTACTGTCTATTTTCAAGGACATATGGCTAACAGCATGGTGGCAATCAACACTGTAGTGTTGCTGTGAAATTAAAGACGTGTTTATGATTATGCTCCCATGCCAAATCTCTTATACCCCGCATTTGTTTATTGGCTTCCCTTAATAATGTGTGAAGGGGGATCTTAATTAGATTAGGCTTAATAAAAGAGTTACCAATTTACATTACACAAGGTCATTCATTATCTGTTCACAAACTTGGAGGGCCAGGTTATATGCTTGTAGAAGTTGCTATTGCTGTGTGAAACAGACACAAATAACAACTGCAGGATTGGTTTGGACAGTCTTTATGCATGTAAATGTAAAAATTTACAGATGAGCTTTTGGCTTTTTATTTCTCCAAACACAGTTTTAAGTAAATAAGTTTTCCATACAAACATAAAAAAAGCAGCAACTCTACAAATGTTGTAAAAAGGTTGTTAGATCTTAAATTAATGCTATAGATAGTTATTTTACCCCAGACAAGCATAACACATGAATTGGATAATTTATAGTTTACATTTCACAGTTTATGAAAGTTAACTTCCCTTGATATTTTTCTGTCCATATAATCTCAATATTTACACAATAGTGGACACTATAAATTAGAATAAATATATGAATGTGTTTTAAGTAAACCAAAATAAATTATGTTTCATTACTAGAGCATCAGCGAGCCACCCCCATGCTCCCCAGGCAGACATGTAGTTGATCTATAGATACAAATAGTTCCAATTGTGTTTTATCCTTCCACAGAACAGTTGTAGAACTTATTTGTATGAGTTTGAATAAATTGGAGCCATATTTTCATGTAAGCCAGTTAGTCAGAACAGGATACATCTTGGAATATATGAAACATCAGTGACTACTGCCATCAAGTTTTATACATTTTTGCTGTTACTTCAGGGTTTTTGAGCACCTGTTCTCTTAAGAATTTGATGGCAGCCATTGATATCTTCCTCTTTCTGCTATGTCCAGGTCATGTAGCCTTGAATATGCAAACTATCCTTCCAACGGTATCACTAAATTCATTGTGTGTTTTTGCTAATTTTGGTACCCTTTTTCTTGTTTGTGTGCAGCAATAATATCTTCCTTAACTATATTTCTTACATGCACTCAAACGTGCAATGTGCAACATGCAGCAATTGCCAGTTCGAATGCTGGCTGTGCCTATCATTTCTGTGCATCACTTACCAGTAAAAAATATATCTTAAAAAAACATTAGTGAACCTCAGTCAACAACTGTACTGTAACTTGTAAATGTGAGCTATTATGAGGAATTCCACTAAGACGGTAGTTGTCATTAAAAGGGGCATTTTGGATATATTATTTGCTCTAAGATTTGTTGAATTGATTTATCTGAACTGTCCTTGTTTGATTTGTTGACTGTACACAGCTGAAAGATTGTAATTTTTGTCAATAAACCTGATTTGCAATGGAGGTTGGATTATTTTGATTGCTAGTGGTAAATGTACAGTGACTTGTCATCAGAATCTGATAGCTGTCCCCTGCCTATAATTAGCAACTAGCCGGTGGTGATACTTAACAGATAAAGAGCTGGACATTTCACTCAGGAGTTGGTAGAAATCAAAACAGGTAAATAAGATTGAATTGTACTTGTATCTGCCAGGTAGCCTGAAATATAATTTCAAATAATGACTAATTTAGCTCTGCATCTGCTGGATGTAGAGCTGTTAAAAAAAGTAATTATTTGCCAGCAAGTTGGGCGAATCAACTCATCTGTGCTGACACAAAGTGATAACTTTAACATCTACTTTAGAAGAAAAATCAGTAAATAATTGTAGATTAGTATTTATTTATGACCAGCTGTGGCTACTTTTCACCCGGTAGCTTTCACTTGAAAGCTGTGGTTGGCTGAGTGCAGCATGTGTGATTTGGGCCCATACAGCCAGATCACAGTCACTATAGCCAGGACAAAAAAGTAAAGCCACACTATAGAACTACTAAGCTAGAGTGCTTCTACTGCTGTTTGTTTCTTTGCTCTCGTTTGTTTTTAAAGCAGTTTTTAACACTGTGAAAGGTATAATGATCTCAAGGGTAATTCTGACCAATTTCAATGAAAAACATAGTTGCTGTGTTTTGCTTTTGTAGCGCAGCATTCACACAGTAATGCATCACACTGACTGAGTCTGTGACTTCTGTCCATTGGTACAGGTTGACTGCAGCGTGGATGTAAAGAAAACAAATTGTTTCCACCCCGTTTGCACCAAAGTGCAGGTATGTTTGTCCCTGAAAGATTAAATGCCTTTGATGGTTTCACTTTGTTGTATTTGGACAAAGAATTACTCTGATTATACACCACCACTACATCAACGAGTGCACACTTTCCTAGCAATTAGGTCGTTTTATCGACTATCCCTAATGATGTCTGAGGGAGAGATCTAAGCACCAGTGCTGTCTAGATTGTCATGAAACATGGCCGAGGAAAAAGCAGTGTACAGGGGAGGAGACCTGTCTGCTAATCCCACAATCAACAGTGTCTCCATGGAGGGGTTTAGCATAAAAGCAACAGCTGCAGTGCTGCACTGGCCACCTCAAACACAAACCCCAGGTCATCTGGCAGCAGTTTAATCAACACCCAAATCACAGACGTTTAGTTGAGCAGATTAAAGTTAATGTTTGCTTTCTTTGCCTTCTCTCCTGTGCTTGCTAGATGTCTTTCATGCTTGCATGTTCAAACCTGACAGTGCACAGAAAAGAGTATTGTTTAATAAAGAGAAAAACAAAGTATTTTAACCATGTCAAGTTGGTTTGTCAGTGACAACAACCTCTCAGGCCTTGGGCGTTGTTCTGATGTGGAAATTGCAGTCTTTGAACATTACATGTTTTCAGTGTATATCACTTAAAATATCCGATCCGCAATAATGGATGATAATAATAATAATGGATGACACAAGACTGTCAAATGTTAAATATCTATATGGATGTATGGAATTATAGAGGAGAAAGGTGAAAGTCTGTTCAAACAGAATGAGCGTGGCATGTAATTTCACAACTACCAAACGTATCAAATTGTTTAAACAATAGCCAAGATACCAATTATCGTCTGACTTGTCACTTACTGCTGTCCCTTGTCAATGCCCATGACTTAAAAAAAAAGGGAATTAATGTATAATTCATGTACAAATAAACCTTTCAATGGAAAGACAAATTTGTACCAGCATCAACATGGTAAAAGATTGACACAATGGGTACGAGTACCTCCCTCGTGAGTGTGCTTCCTGACAAACTTTCTCCTGCCTTTCCAATTATAATGACTTTGGATCCAGTGCTGCAGTGGATGTCAAATGACATCTCTGTGGCTCATTTCTTCTCTAGAGACTCGTTGCTGGTGTAAATAAGGCTTGTTTTGGGACATTGAGCCACACTCTTGTGTGTTTGGTGTTATGGCTGCAATTATCAGTAAGGAAGCAAGTTTGAAGATTTTTTAAATAACTACATTATTTTCATTAAAACAATCTATTTCCTGACTCTTGATATTACGCTGTCAATAAAAAAAAACTTTCCAGAGAATGTTTTTGTATATATGTGTGTGTGTGTGTGTGTGTGTGTGTGTGTGTGTGTGTGTAGCTATAACACCATTAGACTAAGATCTCTCTCCGTTCTCTGCCAGTCTCCATCTCCTTAACATCAACCCTTTACAGTTCCATTCATCAGTCCTCACACCTCTCTCTCACTTCCACTTCTCCTGATTTCCTCCTACCTTTTTACTTCTCAGACGTTTTCATCCTCCTCCAGTGTTTCCATTCAAGCCAGTCTCCTAGAAATTACATTTAGGCACAGCTAACAGCAAATAAATTTAGAACGAAACCCACTGGACGTTTTTCAGAAACATGACAGAAAAGGGGTTTCGATGAGCATATTTTCTTCTAGTCACAAATTATCATTGAGAAAGTATACGCAAAACAATTTCTGACTGTATTTCATTTGGTTTTGTTACAATATCTGCTTGTTAAAAATAAGGTATGACTAAAACAGTCTACTCTAGAAACAATAATACCTTAAATTACAGCACATTTTGAAATAAAGCATCAACAAATGTTTTTCTAGGAAATGTGTTTCCTCTGAGTTATGTTCAGAGGCAGCATATTTTTTTAAATGAATGAAGCATTGCATTTATTAAGGGCATCAATTTGGGTGGATGGCAGGTGTAAGAAGTGCAGAACTGTCATACCAGAGACTGGGATATGCATATGTCTATTGAAAGCTTTAGGTGAGAAAAATGTTGTGAAATTTCTTTTTGTATTAGATATTCAAATATCAATAAGATACCTGTAATATGAGTGACCAAACATGGCACTGATATAAGCAGGAGCCTGACCATGAAAGGCCAACAAGTGAAGAGGCAATAAATAATTAAATTGAAATCAGTGGGAGCAAAATTTTTTGTGACATGTAGTCTCATATCATCTGCATAGCACTGAAAAATACACAAATCTTCAAACAGTTTCCCCTTAAGGACAGCATGGCCAGAATAAAGCAAATTAAGGAACATTTAGGATAGACTTCCTGGGACACCACAAAAAAGATCATCCTCAAGCATCACAGAGAAGGCCTTCATAGACAAATGTATGTAAAGACAGCTGTTTAAGACATTCAAAGTTTCAAAGGCTGAGATGAGTTTAGGGAGAATTAACAGGGGTGGACCATGTCTGTCAGCTGATCAGTTGGTCTACCATGATGATCAAGGCAGAAATATTCCAGAAAGAATTTGTGACTTTTCTACATTGTCTTTACTTCAATGTTCACATCCAGCTATTGGAGGGATTGGTTAAGATCTGTTACAATGAAATTTTGTCTAGTTGTTGGTTGGCATTGTTGTTGTTGAGTGGCTGTGCTTTGTTGTTTGTTGTATTGTTTTACAAGCTTTTATCTGTATTAAACGATGAAAGGAGCATGACAGTAAATTTGAGCTGGAAAGATGGAAAATTTTGGTCAAATATTGGAAAAGTTATCACTGATTTAAAGCTAGGGATAAAATATTTTATTTCAATAACAATTCAGCAAATCCTTGACATTTTTCCAAACCTTAACAAAACTGTTTTGTTGACTAAACTTAACCAGATGTCAGTATCAGGAGACAACATCTCAGCTTGTGTCAAAGTTTTTACTTATCTACACCCACCATCCAGCCTGCCTCCCTGTAAATCACATGCAGTAAAAATATAGTGAATGCTTCAATTGAAAAAAACAAAAAATTGTGGTCAAATAACAAAATATTTGGTTGTGTTTAGGAGGGATGCTTCTGTTCTTTTGCATCCATTCATTCTTTAACTGTTTTGCCCAGTTGTTGTCCATCAATGCTTCTTTTGGAGGTGAGAGCCGCAGATTCTCACTAGTTAGCACTGATGAAATGCAGCCCTGACACATGAATAGAAGTTGAAATGTAAGAGCATTCTGGGTGATTACAGTGCTGCTTAGGACAAAAGGAGATCGGCACCAGGCATTGTAATGAGTCTCATCATCAGAAAAGGCGCAGCATGGGGGACCAGGCGAAGTAGAAATCGCAGTTTAGAGCCAGAGACAGATCCAATTCCCTTTCTCTGTGTAATTACTACAGATCAGGCTTTATCAGTGGCAGACATCAGCCCTGGGATCTCAGAGAAAATGAGCAAAAAAATGTTAAAGGGAAGCAAGAAGAGGCAGGAGAGAGAGCACTCTCCAAAAAAAAAAAAAAAAAACAACAGTTAATGTTGAATGAGGTATTATCAGGTGCACGTCAAATATTGTGCTTCAAACAGAACGGATTGGTGAGCCCTGAGATTTAAAAAGAGGTTGGATAGTCTGCAGAGCCTTATCTTTTGTCATATGGGTTTTCTCCGAAGGACTGCTTTGATTGTAAGCTAAGGGTTGCCGACTGCTTGTAGTTTTTTTGTGTCACTGATGAGATATAGGGGATCAAAGGATCACGTGAGGAAGATATTCAAATGCATCATACTTCTAAGACATTTTTGATAGTATCCCCTTGCTCACAAGAATTAAAAATTGCATAACTACTGATACTGACCAAAAGGGATACTTTTGGTTGATTACACATCAGTGAGATACATACAGTAGTGCTATAATATAATACCACAACTGATATTTAGTCCTGCTGCATTTGGGGCTTTTATCAGCCACTTCTACTGAAACTAATTCTGTATTGCCCCTGACAGCAGGGGAGCGGTGAGAAGGGAGTGGCCATGGATTTCACTGTGAGACTATGAAAAGCTGTTACAAAGAACTGAATCAGCATATTATCCCCTAGTCTAACTAATCACTATTCTCTCCTACGCAAATGGAACATAGGGCTTGAGAGTATTTCACAGCAGTCACATTGGTGAATATGACATTTTACAAAGCTGCCAGGGATTGTCCCAGACTGTTACACAAGGATACTTGTGATATGATGTCTCAGAAAAGTTGTCCTTGGCTATAGCATGATGAAATGTGATTAATACATTTAACATTAAGAACAGGAACCATGATGCAAGTGAACTAAAGTTTCCTTCATCTTGAGTGGACTTGAAATAATAACTGAAATGTGTCACCAAGAACAATAGAAGAGTTGATGTCAGGCTCTGTGGTAAAAGGGAACCCCTGTAAATAGCCACAATAGTTTGCATATTATAAGGCCTTTGAGTGTTTCTGTTATTTCCCCATGTTTGAAAGAAGAGTTTTCTCAATCCAGGATAAAGAGCCAGTTAGATAACATTACATAATGAACGCAATGTAAAACTGGGATGAAGAAGTGTGTATGTTCACAGAAGTTGTTGAATGACCTGATATAACCTTTATTATTTTAATTATTAATGCCTATTTTTTTATACGTCTTGAGATATTAATTCTAAAATGAGGTTATTTACAACAAATCTGTGTGGTATTGCTCAGTGTATTTGTGAATGCCTCTCAGCGGCATCCTCACCAGTTCATAAAAATCTATGACTTTCAAAGGTAATATCATGTTAATATCATGCTCACCTTATTGTGGAGCCAGGTTCTTTCACAGGCATATTTCTTTTATGGAGTGCAAAATGCATGAGATAAGGGACAGTGGGGCATCTCTCAGCAATACTCCAAATAGGCAGGTTAAGAGTATGTGCAAGGAAGTGAATAGAAAGTAGGCACCAGCGACAGCGTCATGAAAATGCATACATGTTATTCACTAGCAGTACAGTTATAAGATGTTTTATGCTGAAGCATTTCTAGTCAAAACAACCAGCCAAGGTCTTCTGTTTCCCTTTAGATCAACATATCCAACAAATCCCTGTCCACCTGCTTTTCATGTCTTTCTCTGAAAATCATCTTCCCAGTGTGTGGTTTTACACTATGCTTGGACTATAAACAGTGGGATAGACAGTGATATAGATGCATTTTAGTAAGACAAAGAAATCCCACCACTTTCATAACCTTGCCTTTTCCAAACCATTTTAAAATGCATTTAGTTTGTAGCAGCAAATTGTGTTTTGCGGCAAATTATCACAATACTGTGCAGCAATACTGGATGCATGCTGAATTTGTGACAGATTAGGGGTGTTGGACAATATGGCCAAAACATTTAAATTTGATTTTTTTTCAAGCTTGGAGACCAATTTAAGATTCTGATCAATATTTTTCATCCAAAATGCAGTAGGGCTAAATGCTGATGTTGGATATTTTTATGCCTATGCAGACAGTTTATTAAGAATAATAAAATAACTGTACAACTTCAGTCCTGTCAATCCTCAGAAATATAATTTACATGTTACTCCACAGAGTTTGCAGCAGATACTTGACCTAATTAGAGGTCAGACATCCAATTTGGATCATAATGTTTTTCTCTGCCCTAAAATGATGGTCAGGTAGCTGTATGAACATTCCTGCCATTTGTAATAACCAGTCACAGATAATTCAATAAGCACATTTGAATCTACAGTTCTAGTTCTGTGCAAAAACAAATTCTAGAGTTTATTTGAACATAATATCCTAAATGAAATGAGTATCTGGGAAAGTAAAAGTCTGTTCAGTATAATAAGTCCCTTTCATTTCCACTCTCCCACCACAACAGCTGAATAAGGAAATGCTGTCAGGGGATTTTATTCTAAAAGACTGTAACACTGGAAGATATCCACTTGGTTTGGCTAACTCAGACTACTGCAGTCTCAGTCTGAATCTACACCTGGTAGTAATATGTCTCCAGTGTCCACATTGAGATTGTTTGAGATTCACCTCATATCGCATTGTGTTCTCATCCCCATGGTCCCAAAACAACAACAGCAGCAAAAATAGATGAATAAAATAATATGGTAGCTGGCCACAATGCTTCATTGTATTAGATTGCTTTTTATTCAACAACGAAATGCTCAAGACGAAAGCAGAGAAAACTGATGAGTTAAATATCTGCATCAGCTGTGGTCAATGCCACCGCCTCCTAAGACTGGTGGGAGAGGACAGTGATAAGGACCTTTACTGAGCCAAGTCACGCCTACATATATATCATCAATTTTCTGATTCTATTTGTAGAAGAGTGTACCCAGAGTGTGAGAGACACCATCACACCCAGTCATACAGCTGGAGAGGAGAGCTGCTGTGAGATGTTGTATGGGGATTGACAAAACACAGTTGCATTTGCACCCATGTTCAATTTGGTCATACACCCCTGACCACATAGGGAGGTGGTTTTGCAGCTCACAGTTGGGTGCAATTACACTAGTATCTCCAGGTGGTCAAGCATTATCCAACTGTCAGGTTACATGGAGTATCATGCCAGGGTTACATAAAGATTGGAATACTTTTCCATTTTTCACTACATAAACTTAAAGCACCTAAGTAGGTGAAGGAATTAATAAATACAGGGAACAAAATCATGTCATTGTAAATGTGAACCCCTGATCATTGTATGAAAATGGACATAAAATGCTTTAACAATCAAGTTCACACAAAACAAATTCCACAAAGTAATTCACCTGTTCTTGCTTCTTGTGTTGATTACCTACTGTTAAATGCAAAGTTATAATAAAATCTACACTGGATTAGTTGGCTCACATGGCTTCAACTCTATTACATTCTAGAGTATTTTGTTCAGTCACTTCATTTCATATCCAGTTGTTACATTTGCTACAGAGTAGCTACAGCCAGCTTGCTACCCTGTGTCCTGGCAGCCATGTCAGCTGTGCAGACACCACACGTAGTATAACTCTAACTGTTTCTCTTTTTCTTTTTGTTTTGTTGTTCTGGAGGATTTCTCTCTCTTTTTTGACATTCACCATTCACTTACCTAAAAATAGAAAATCCACTGTGTCAGCAAATAAAAATTCTAACATAAATGTAAATGGAATAGCTTTTGGAAAGCATGACAACATTTAAGCCAAATATCTATGTATATTTGGCTCAAATATCTATCTACATCTATGTATGTCTATGTGTGTGGGCCTTTTACATGTCTTCTGTTCATGTCACTGCACAGCCCGTAACACACACCACCTTCCTCTCTGTCTTGTAACCATTCATTTTCACTCCATAATGGAAAGCCATGCTAATGAATATGAATTGAAACATCTGCATTTCCATTCCCGCTTCATATTGTGCTTTTTCTTTTTTTTTTTTTTCTTTTTCTCCTGGCAGTGACAAAAATTTCCTCAGCTCTTGGTTTCCTGCCACAAAGCACGGCCTGGTGTGCTGGGGGCTTCATATGCTGAGAAGGTCACATCTCCTGACGATGATTTTCATTGTCCTTCAGCAGCTCCTCTGACACTAATCTAGATGCATCAGTTTTAACTGCTTCCCTCCATTGCAACATGCATCCATGGAGATCAATCAATCCATCCTGTAATTTCATCAGGATTTCTCTCCCCACTCTTCACACCTCGCCTCAACACCACCTCCTCCTCCTTCTCCCCTGTCACCTTCCCAAAGCGCAAGACAGGCCATTCATCAACATTCCCATTGAGCATGTGTATTTAAAACTTGTTTTCAGAATGCATTGGCTGGGATTCCATCAGGGGTTTGAACACGATGGCGGTCAATGGATTTATAATGACTTTGTATAAAGTCGTGTCATAAATATCACTCTGCCTCTCCTCACTACATGAGAGGTTATTCTTTTAGCTCCACGAATCCAGTAAATCAAACATACGACACTAAATTACAGAATATGACATGCACGGAAATATACTGCATCGTTTCCCACTGAGGACAGTAGAACTAGGACCCAGAGGTGTGCCTGGTTTTGTACAAACACACATCTCTGGGAAATATGCAGATATATGTGTTCTCCTTGTTTCTTTGCCTTGTATTCACCTCTTTTTTATAAGAGGCACACACCGGCTTCCCTGTATGTTTACCAATGACAAATGGAGGACTCTGGTCTTCAGGGGCATGAAGACGAATCAGGTGCACTGAGGCTGCAGGCCTACAGGCTCCAGCGGATTTAAGCCCAGGGGCCACCAGCAGAGGAGAGCTATGATAAGTCTGAGCTGAAGGATGAATATGTTCGCATGGGATGAACAGGAGGGAGACAATTGCCTGTATTGTTTTCTCCAGCCTGCTGTTGCATCACAGTACACATTCACATTGCACAGTTCCTGAAAATGGATTTAACTGTGCAAAAGGACATTCCAAGTCTCAGTGGAAATGTGAAACTTCTTGTTCCTTTCACCTGATTGGCTAATGTGAAGTTTTTTTTTTTTTTTTTTTAAATAGAAACAACTAAAAAATGTTAGATTTATCTGTTACATTGCCAGATTTTTGGGGATTCTGTCTATAAATGTTGCACAGAATCAGCCCTTTAGAAAGAAAAGGACACCCATTTTCCTTAAACACATATATTCATGTGAGATTACATTAACCTATTCTAATTTCTAAATGCTTTCAAGCAGTAATTTGCTCTTGACCTCAATATACTATTTCACGGACTATCTCAAAGGTTTTTAGAACTTTTAATGAAAAGGCTTTTTTTTTTTTTTTTTTTTTTTTTTTTTTGTTATTCCCAGAAATTTCATTTTAGACACTGTTTCACTTTCAACATCTTGAAACTTATCATGACTTTGCTTTGTGAATTTATTACACAAGTATAATGAGTTTAGTCCAGTTAGGATTTTGTTTCTGGATCCAGAAATAGTTAGTTTATAAACAAATTAATAACATGAATCACACAACAAATGTTTTTGCTTTTCAAATGCACCAGGTCACTTATTGTTTCTTCATATCCATGAGTTTCTCACATCATGTTCTGCTGCAGTCATGTTCCCAGTATAGCTCCTATGTACATATGCTCTTAGTTATATGGTGATTTGGAAAAAGAACCACTCTACTGATGACACAATAACAACAGATAGAGATAATTGAATGGAGGGAATTAGAATCTTGAGTATCTAATTTGTGCACACACCTGTGGACAGAGGGGAAAAACACTCAATAGCTTTGAATGTGATTAAGTAAACTTATCCCTTCCATGACCACTGGAAGAGCCACCATGAAAGTTTAGGCATTTATGTCACACAAGCATGGATTGTTGTTTTTAAATTAATAAGAAAAAAAGTAACAAATCAATCAAAATGTAAAAGTAACAATCAATTAAAATATCAAATGTCTGTGAAAAATGCAAAGGGCTATTTTTGTGTTCCTGTGTCTCACTAATAAGATAGTGTTTACAGCAAGTACTGTAAACACAGTTTTTGAGGTGGAATTTAATGAGTTATTTGTACTACTAACAACAAGTATTAAAAGCTTAAATCAACAACAAACTTAAGACACAAATCAGACTAATGAGAGATTCCAAGTTACACTACAAATCAGTATATGAGCATAGAAACACTCTACTATTTACTCTAGTCCAGACATGATTTTGTATAATCAAAATGACATTTTCTGTAATACACATGGTATTATTTGGAGCCTTTATGAAATCATCAAAAAGCTTAAAGGGGACTGATTATGCTAATACCCAGCTCTATGTATTTTTACTCTGGGACCTTGCATGATTCATAATTACAAAAATAACCTTATTTTATCTTAAAAACAGCCTATTATGAGGCCTCTCAGTCGAGCCTCTGACTGAAATAGGTAATATTAGCTCCCAAAACTGTGGCCACATTTTAATGTGATCAGCTGACATCGTCTACATGACAGAAAAAAAGAGAAAAGACATATTGGATCCTCTTTTAGCAGGTAACTGCTTCAGTAACCAATAGTACCAGTGACTTGCTGGGTCCCTATCTTCTCCCTTTCTTGAGTGTTTCTGTAGTGGTAAGGTAGAACAGAATAGTTAAATAAACCTCTCCTTTTCCTTTCAACAAGTTTTATACTTTCACCTTCACAGCACATATCGAAGCAAAGAGGTCATAAAATGTTACAAAAAGACAACCTTGGCTGAAGGCAAGAGAAAGAGAAAAAAAGCTCCTGCAGCTCTTGTCATCGCTGCCACTGAGATTCTTCCAGGTGAGTTCCCTCAGTTAGGAACCCTCCTAATCAAAAAAGACTTTTCCATGCAAACACGCCTATTTCTGCCAGTGGCTTGATTAGTTAATCCTCAGCTGTGGGGTTCCCTCCAGGTCTGCAGCATCTGCACAGGGGAACACCAGTCCTCTCTGTCTTTCACTCTTCATGGAGCACTCTGCTTCCAGCTGTGCCTCTCTTACCTCACAGGTGCTATCGTTCTGGTATTATTGGGTCATATTACCTGAATATGACTGAGTGTGACCCGAATGCAGCCTTTTACTGAACCACAATACAGGTAACACACATTATTAAAGGCAGTCACCGAGTTTATAAGTGCACTACGTTTTAAAAGCATAAACATTGTTTACAGACACAGTGATCCATAAACTGCTACCCAGTAATTAATGATAGGACCTGATTTTATGTCTAGGTAAGAAGAGAGACTGCTGTGTGTCCATGTGTAAACCATGTGGCACTGCCTAGCAACAGTGTGGTGAGATGCTGATGGGTCATAAGGAGAGTCAGGTGGTGGATGGTTCACTAAGCAGTCTGCTGCATGGATGACACACAAAACAGGAGATGACTTCAAGATGTTCAGAAATTTTGAATATTTTTCTCTGTGCCTTGTTCAGTGTCATATAAGATCGTACTGTGATTAGCAAACACATCCCCTTAGCTGTGCCTCCAGAGGAGCAAAAAGCAATTAAACTACAGGCAGACAGTTACAACTGCACTACACACTGACCCGATCCTTTAAAATCTCTGCCTTGTACAATAAGCCAGAATAACTTAGTGAAATAAACTCCTGTTGCATGAAAAAACAACTTTAAAATACACATACACGCAAATTCTTTGTGAATACCTGCGTCAGCCAGATCCCTGCATGACCACAGTTTAAGAAAATGGGTTGGAAATCAGGATACAGTGGTGATCATCACAGATGGACGGGCTGTCACAGTCTGTTTACACCCTCCTCAATCAAAAGAAAGCAGATCCTGCATGTGTGTACACTTTCCTTGACACAGTGGCTCCTACATTCAGTCCTCAACAGTAACACTAATGCATTGGATGCTCCTACAGAGACTTAAAAACATGATTCATTTCATGTAATGAAAATTATCATAGTTCTTTCTAATATCTCACTTATACAGGAGTCATGTCTAACTGTCACTGTCTAAAATCACTGTCTAACATCTGTATATAAAATAAAAGTGTTGCCTCCCTCTGCACATAATTATTATGTTACCTATTTCATATTAATGAAAAATGTGATATTTTGACAACAGCATGAGACTTTCATTTTTGGCACTCATTTTCCACTTCTTAAAGATGAACTGATTCAATTGGACTCAAGCATGAACTAAATAGAATTTTGTTCTTTGACCTAAAGGTCAGAGAAAAAAATGAGTAAATATATATATATATATATATATATATATGAATGAAATTATATCTCAGAAAGTCATTATATCAGTGGACAGTAGATTGTGACTTCACAAACCATGTTTTTGGCCTTTTCAATGAAATATCTCATGACCTCTTATCTGAGCAAATGTACTGAAATTTTACATTTACGCAGACTCACAGATAAGATAATTACATTTCAGTGGTCCAAGGTCCTAGATCATATTCTTTTGAACACATTATATCAAGAATGCCCAGGAAGAATTTCACAACATTGGCACAAACATTCACTTAGCCGTGAACTCATTAGATTTTGGTGTATGAAAGGCCAAGGTTAAAGGCCAAGGTCAAAGGTCAAGGTCACTATGAACAATATTTGTCTTGAGTATGAAATCTCAGTGCTGCTTTGAAGGAATCAATAGAAATTTGGTAGAAGTGGTCAGTTAGCCTCAAGCTTGAACTGATTAAATTTTAGTGGACAACCAAAACAGCAAGGAAGTAATTCTAGTTCATCTCATAACAGCACAAAGTAAGGATGATTAAATTAATTTCTATCCTATTGATAGAAGGATGCCAGCATCAACAGCATCCTTGATTAAAACGCATCACTCAGACTATATTGCTGTTCATTATCAAATTCTGATCCCTGCTGCACGGCAGGGTGGTGTATGCGACATGTACACTGAGAGGATGTGGTGTCAGTACTGCTTTCCAGAGATCTGGTGTTTTTTAACTGGAAGTTGATGCCTGAGGAGATTGATTTATGATTTAAATTTGTCATATATTTCATGCACATGTTGAAAGGGCTTTTTCCTTAAGTGACACTGCTTGATACTGACATAGAACATAATATTATATCATTATTGATATCACTCTATATATTGCATAATTACCAGCTGCTACTCACGACTTAATGCATTAGCCAGTGCAGCTGATATGACAATATAAAGTTCTCTGTCTGCTTATGATTATTTTTGCTGGAAGCTATCTTTCCAATTTAGCATTGGTAGCTTACATGGATGCCGAGGAGTGAAAATCTGGAACTTATTTTGGTCACATGTATCAGTCAGTGAAATTAGTCAGCTGCAAAAGAACCATTAGGTTTTGATGAATAGCACCTTTTTGGGATTTTGTGATTAATTGATGATCAAATCCCCCAAGGCCTTCTGCGGCACACTCCAAGTAGGTAATCGCTTCTTTTCAGACAGCTCAAGGTACACCCAGGTGGCAAGGATGGGTTCCATTTTTTAAACTTCACTATAGGGAAAATGAAGACATTCACGCTGTCAAGCGACTCCATTACAATCTGTCACTCGACAGACCTTAACCCTCTCTTTATTAGTGCTCTGATTCTCTTCTGTGGCCCGCAGAAGGATCCTTGGGTTGTACTAGAAAACAGGGCTTTGTTTTGATGAGTGCTCTCTCAGTTAGTGATGGAGTCATTAATCTATGTTGAAACAAGACTTGCAGAGCATGTTTTTATATGACTAAAAGACACTCTTACTCTGAAAGTCTATCAACTGTCAGACCAGCCTATAGTGATGTTTTACTCTTGTACTTATGGTGGATTTCACAGGCTTGACATGGGCAATGTGTAAGTGATGATAAATTCATCATTAAGGGTTAGTGTTAGGGTTACCTTAACGATAAAAGTCAGGTTTTAAATCTACATAGTAAACATAGTATTAAATTTCAATCAGGACGGGATTTCAGTCAGATAAGGGGAGAAAGATGTGATGTGAAAGTCTTTGGCAAGTCAATCCATTTGTGTTGTCAACATGATGGAAAGGGAATGAGCCTGTAGGAAACTCCCTGGGGTCTAGACACTGGTGGTGATGGAGTGATCGGAAGAAGAGAATCCTGAAGATCTGTGATGAGGAAGTGGATTCCTGGAGTTCTGGATATAAAGATGCAACAACATGTACTGAAATGACAGTTGAAAGCTTTGGCTGATTGAGATTGTGGCAAAATCTCATTGGTTTATCGTAAATCTCCATATCTAGTTGAGTAGAAAATCAGGAAGAAGAGAGGGAGAGAACTGTCTTCAACCTTCATGCTAGTGAACTTACAGCAAAAGCAGATTAAATATATATATGAATAGATCGAGGTAAATGTGAAGAATTACATACTAATGACACATTACTGATGTGTTCTAAAATGTAGGCCATGCTGCCACGAAGCCAGAGGCCATTGTGAGAGATTTTCATTTACCATTCCCTGGTGCACATATGCTGCTACAACTGAATTCCTAGATAGTAGATGTTAAAAAATGCATGCAGTGGATGTGGATTAAAATACACATATAGTGACAATGGAGGGATACCTGCTGGGATTTTCTTTGAAATTCAAGTGGTGCAGCAGTTTATGAGAACCAAGCAAAATGTTGAAGAAATCCTTCCTGGATCTACACCTGGATACTGGATCCACACAAACAAGCCGTCTCTTCCTTTGTTGGCCCATGGCCCACTATTCCTCCAAATTCAATTAAAATCTGTTAAGTAGTGTTTGACTAACAAACAAACAGACAAAAAACAAACTGAACCAATGACACAACCTCCCTGGCGGAGGCAATTACGCAAATAAACAGAGGCGTTATGATCCATTTCAAAGGGACTCACACAATGATGGATTTCAGACATCACAGTAATTCTTACCCAGCCCTCTCCTGACTTCTTTAACTAAAGCACATTTGTAGCATTATAAAACAAATCCCCCCATGTCTCTCCTTTTCCCTTTCTACCCCATCTCTCTGCCTCTGCCACTCTTTCTTTCTTTTTTTTTTCCTCAGCGGAGACAATTAAAGTGTGACAGGCCTTCATTTAACAAGTCCTCTTTTACCTTGTAAGGATGAACACATGGCATTCTAATTACCGGTGGACAACACCGGGGCTTTCTCACTGTTTTACTGCTTCTCCAATGCTGCCTTAATGTACCTGACAGAGAAGGCACACCAGACCTGAAATTACTGGGATTAATGTTTCCAAGACTAAACACTTCAAATGGGTTCTGTGATGTGAGTGCCATGCAGGGAAGCAGGCAGAAAATCCACTTACAACATCATTGCTTTGGCATTATTCACTCTCGAAAGCACAGCATGTTTCAGCAAGCTTCATTGATGAATGAGCGCTCCTAGCCAGGCAAACTTTAATTCGGAGTCTTTAGTGTTAGCTACACAATAATTGTCAGGGTGAGGGGAAGGCTCAAAGGACAGGGTCTTGTAGCTGAAGGTAAGAGGAAATGTTTAATACTTTGTTTGATGTAGAAGCTCTGCTTGTAGATGAATGAAGGAAATGTTTGTACTATGTGTACAATGTAATAAAATGGGTTTGGGTTTGAAGTTGTATTTATTTATAATTTTTTCTAAGTGATGACCAGTTGATGTGAATCTTGTTTTATTTATACACAATTATAAAAAAAAAAAAAAAAAAAGAGAAATCTGAAAGCTTTGCAAACAGCACTTGGCCCACACAGACCTTGAAGAGAAAAGGAAATTCACATATAATAGCAAGAAAAGGTGAAACTGCAGTATGGGTCACAAAGCAAGGCTGAAGACAATGTCAGCTCACTTGACAAATGGTTAGCTCATACAGCCAGTAACTGTGACTGCACAGGTTCAGAGACAGTGGCAGGAACAGAGGTGGAGTAGAACATCAAATGCTTTCAAGGTGTTTAAAGCTGCTGTCACAGCTATTTTTTATGTTAACAAGTGATCAGTATGTGAGAGCTGTCATTCGTAGTGAGGTCCAACACCTGTGGCCTTTAAATGAACTGTTTTGATTCACTCTGCCTGATCCCATAGCATCCTTTCCATCCTGATTTTTATACTCCTCCCAAGTGGCCAAAAAAGAAATCTTTTAAGTTAGAATTGTTAAATCGGAAAGGGCCTCTGATGGTCAAATGGTTGGCATACGCTTTTAGCAGCTCTCCAGTTTAATTCCTGGCCAGACTGTTCAGTTAATGTCATTCACCTTCTCACTCTCCTCAGTTTTTTTGGGGCTTAAGCCAATGCCAGCTGACTGTGTGTAAGTGTTGGCTACACCCTAGACGAATCTTCACTCTTATTCACACCTCATCCAGTGTCATCCATATGAAGTGTCATGTATCTTCTTGTCTACAATATGGGCAGTAGTATATTTAGTATATCATTATAGTATTATATTGTATTGTATTATATTATAGTATTAGTATATTTTAGTATTATATTATTAACACAGAGGAATATTACACACCAATGAGCCAGGGAGCAGCATTACATTACAATAATTGCTATTAGTGACATCTGTGCAATTTAAACAATGATATATTAAATGTGTGCTGTGTTCTTAGGTTACTGTGTCATACATATTCTTGAAAAAGCTACTTGTTAGCTTGTTGTCAATATTTACATTCCTGTACGACAGAACAGCACAGTCGACTCCTTCAATCATTCCTTTCCCCTGGCACCATATTTAGCCTCCGCCTTTTCATTATCACCATGCTGAGGGGGAGTGTGCTGTATATTACAAGCTGATTATATCATATTTTGATGTAAAAGTACAGCAAAGTGAATTAACATGGTCTTCCTGTAAATATTGTTATCAGGTTATACCACATGAATTAAACCTCAGGTCACATCATTCAACAACTATTTATTTTTGCTTCCACTGCAGAAGTTGAATGCAGACCAAAGCATTATTGCTCTACTTTATTATTCCAGTTTTCTTATTCCAGTGTTCTTTTTTTATGCATGTCTGAAACCTACATACTATCAGTATTTAGTATGAACGGGTCTGACACAGCTCCACAGCTGGTATCCCATCGCCAGAGGGGTTGGATGGTTTTAAAGCCACCGTGGAACCAAACACATGATTCCCCACCACTTTCATCCAGGTGGAAAAAGGCCCTGTGGACTAGTGGTAGGAGAACAGAGGGCAAGGTGCAATGGGGAGGCAGATGCTCAGATCCATCTGGTACATTGGAGTGGAGCTGAGGGAGGGCAGGAGGGGGGTCCAGGTGTCAAATATAATGACGAATAGTTCCAATGTAACCACCTTTATACTTGTCCAATACTTACCCTACATCTCCGTCACGTCACTGATATAAGTCACAATATTACCCTCAGTCTTTATTGCCTGTTGCCCCCACCCTCCCAGATATTTCCTCATGTTTAGATTTCAATCCCCAAAGGCTTGTTTATGTTGATCTAATATTTCTTTAAAAACTGTGTGTGTGTGTGTGTGTGTGTGTGTGTGTGTGTGTGTGTGTGTGTGTGTGTGTGTGTGTGTGTGTGTGTGTGTTATTGTTCACTTCATTCTTTCATTTCCTCTTGGTCTCAGTATGGCCAAGTTGTTCTGATCATTAACGCACAAATCGTGGAAACAGTTAAGACACATTAATGTGTCTAGCAGCATTTCTCATGCTTTGCATTCTGTTTACTTGAGGATAATGTCACTGAGGATATTTCCTGTGTTCTCTCTGTATTTGCCACTGAGCTAGACATGACCATAAGCTTAGCCACATGTTTAATGCTGTAACTGTGATGCCCAGTACTTCTGCTGCCGTAGAGGTGCTTGAAACCATAACTGTTATAAAATAGCATCTGAGAATGTGTGTGTAGGCTCCAGACCAAACACAAGTATAATTTTGTCATCCTCCTGAGGTTTGATGGAGATACAGTATGCCTCAGGATACTCAGTTTACTGATCGCAAGGACAGTCAGTCCCCCCTAATTCAGCAGTCAAGAGTCTGGGGAGACAGCGATGTCCTAATAAAGCTAAAAAAGACCTTGTCTTTAGCTCCACATCCATTTCACTTCTATTTCTCTTTAACAGTTTCACTTCTCAGTGTAAACAGAGACAGTCAGCTCAAACTTGTGTGATAATTTTGTTATTTTATGGTGTTTCCGCAATGTTGATGTAATAAATTCAGAACAAACATCCAAACATCAGCATGTTCTTTGTTAACTTTTTACCCTTCGAACTGACAAAGAAATTACAAGTGAGGTGTTGTCAACAGCCTTTAAGATATAAGATGAAGACTTGGTATTAATGTATTTTTTTCTTTCTGTACTTTCTGTTCTGTAGGTGTAGAGGACAGATTAATGGACGTAAGTCTGTAGGAGTGGGTGTAGAAGATCAGTGGGGTTTCACATCATTATCACATATCGCTTTAGATGGTCAGCTGCCAACTTCATTTTGCAGTTCCACCCACTGTCACTATATAGACTGAGCTGAGTTATTTATTATCATGTACACTTAGTGTACATTCAAGTCATTGGCTTATTATGACTATTAATGGAGAACCTGGCTCATTCACACTGTGGAGATGGGCAGAACGATTCTCAAGAGGGTTTTTTTTTTGTTATTCAAGGGGCTGCCAATTTCTATTGATGCATCAGTGCTTCAGCAAGCCTGTCCAGATTTGCACTTTAATCTGTGCATTGCTTCAATTTTTAAAATCTGTGATGTACAGAAATATGACTAGCACATGAAAACTCTTAAATTTGAATAGCTATAACCAAGAGCTGGTTAGTGTAGCTTAGCATAAAGCAGCCAGGTCTCTCCAACAGTTACAAAAATTTACTCCCAAGCAAAAAATGACACACAACCTACCATAACACCACAGATGGTGGTTAGACACTACATGCTAAGTGCACAAGACACAGAATGTTAATTAGAGCTGCTGGGAGGAGATTCTGTTGTATCAAACAAAGCATAAAATGCATTTAAAGATGGGCAACAAGCCAACTCCATAAAACTGAAAGCAAAACGTTGCCTCACATGCCCAACTGCAGTACAGGTGATAAATCCCTCCTCCTCTAAAGCAGAAGGGACATTTAAAGATAATATCAAATATATCAAAATTTGTTCCTAAAATTAGTGTATGTCATTTTAGTTAGTTGTTATCATGCTGCTGTGTTTTATCATTTTTCCCTGGTTTTAATAAGTATTTATTATTATGAAGTTGCCATGATTGACAATTGAACTTGACTCATGAAGGGTCAGGTAGGTGTATCAGTGGGACTACACTCAGAGATAGCAGAGCTGCATAATCAGTTTTTATATATAATGTAATTTTTTTAAACACTAAGCAAAGATACCTGGTGCTAACTGTAGCCTCATATTTAACATGTTTTAGTATTCTGAACATCCCTCAAAAAGTTGAAATAAAGTTTAAACAATGGCTTGATTTTATTCATGTGTCTCAGCAGGACATTACAGTATGAGAGCACCTGTATTAGTCATTTTATTATTTCAGTGTTTTTCCTTTTGTGGCATCTCAAAATGTTATCACTTCAAAGACTGTATGGGGTTCTACATCAGCTCTCTGTAGGAATTTACTCATTTGGTCGACTGCTATCCAGTCTAACCATAAGGTAATGGTGCCATCTTACCCATAGCTGCAATTGGTTGATAAGAAAGCAAAAACCACAGTTCTGCAGCTTAATGCTGAGCAAGGGATATTGTCAATCTCTTAAGTAAACGTGTTGGAGTTTATGTGTATGTGTGTGAGTGAGGTCAGTATGCTGGCTTTGGAGCAGTTTTATCTTTTGAAAATTGTAAAGCTAACACATTTTGCCTTTGATAGTACAAGTACAAGCCAAATCATCACGCCTCAAGCTTTCCTTTTTCCCCTACATTCTCCTTCTATGGCTTCAACTGTGCACCCCAGCCAAGGTTATCTCTTCCATCGATTCTTATCATCAGCTTGTCAATTGATCTATTACCCCTGCACCCCACCTACTTAATGCTGGCTTGATTAATTATTGTCCCCCACGGGGCTGGGAGTGGGGAGGCTGCCAGTTAGAATTCTCCAGATTAAGATGAATTTTCATTGTCTTTTTTCCCTGGAGTGTCAGAGCACACCAACTTGTGTTGACACATGCTGAATTTAGAGAAGCTAAAATGGGTTGGGTTCTTTCCTCCTGATGCCAGTTGTGCACTCAGGGCTGTATACCCTCCATATTGTATGGTACAGGCTTCAGTGTTTCCCCGTTTATTTATTCCTCTGACTTCAAATCTCAATAGCATTTAGTATTATTTAGGAGCATCAGATAATTTGTGAAATGGAAATGAAATTCCCAGACCCAATTTTCAGTTTCATGACAAGCTTCATTGACACTCTGATATGTTTTATTCCCTAATACCATGATGTAAACAGCAAGGTGGAGACAGGAGCAGAGAAAGGCAGAGGAGGATGAGGAAGGTGGGAAGTGGTATTGACTGCATTGTGCATAATGTTGCTTTTGGGTTTTTCAACATTAAAATCTTCTCAATTATTTTGCTTTGAGAATAAATGGCTAGAGCTAAAAACTGTAGTCAGGGGCTTTGTCATTTGAGGATTCCAACTGTCTCCTATTTGATGCCTATTTGTTCTGGCAGAAAAATGCCTCATGGTTATGAGGAGATCAACATATTAACAGTCCATTAATGCTGCTGAAAATCTCTCCAGCTGCCAACAGCTTGCAAAAGACACCACTTTGCCTTGAGCACCAGTCACTGTATATTTGCAGTGGCAGGTAATTCAAACATAATGTACATATCATTTCAGAAGACATTCCCGGAGCTGGATCATAGATTCAGAAATTTCCTGGCATTTTGTGTTTATTCGGGTCCTGCTGTGACAAACACATTTAGTTTGTCCCTGCTGGCACAACAACATTTTAATGCAACATGATTATCAATGATGTATGTATCCATTTAGATTTTTTTTTTTAGTTTGAAGCATTGGAAAGTTAATATGACTAGAAGTACAGTTTACCTGCGTGTTCCTCCTTTATGCTACTTCATACTTCTTTACACTTCTGCACCACATTTCAGGGGGAAATGTTGCATCTGTTATTCCAACCCTTAACCATTAACCTTTATTTAACTGTTATATGGGCAAGATTCTTTGCAGATTGAATTTATATGATCAGAATTACCACTTTGCTGATGTATGCCTTTGCCAGCCACTAACATCGCACTAACATAATTAATGCTTAAATTCATGAGTTATGGCCAAAAACATACAGACCTTGACATTTGACTAAAATCTCATCAGGATGACCTAGTGTTAAAGTGACTGATTCTGCCCATTTTGCAGTGATTCCCTTGAGGTGGTCTTGAGATGTCACATTCAATGAGGCCAAAAATATGTTCTATGAGGTTACAATATCCTTTACCTTTCATCTTCAGCCACAAATGTATCAGTTCATGACTCAAGTCAACATAAACATTTGTGGTCAATGTCATAAAATTTATTTTGGGCATTCCTGACATAGTGTGTTCATAAGAATGTAAGGTCACCATGGTAAGACATTTGCTCAAGAGGATCTTGAGATATCACATTCAAAGGGCCAAAAACTTGTCTTGTGAGGTCACAATGACGTTTGACCTTTACTCATGTTTGAGTCCAAATGAATATTTATGCCAAATTTGAAAGGAATCCCTTGACACACATGAAATATCACGGTCACAAGACTGAAATGGACAAACAACCTTCACATGTTATGCCTTTGGGCAACACAGGTGCAAAAATGTTCACCCTAATATTTGTAAAAATAAGGCCAACATTTGAAATATTTGTTCTTTAAATACATTTGAGCTAAAACATAATTATTTTATTTAAGTAATTTTAATTTTTAATTGCAGGTATTAAAATGCTAAGTATTTTCTCAGCGTGGTATTTGTTGCTTTTACTTTGGTAAAGGATCCAGCTCCGCCAAATCTGCTACATGAAATTATTTTTCTCCATCTAATTTTAATACATTTCAGCGAATAAAGCTAATCCCACATTTGCCCTGGTGGGCTGTATAAATGTAACCGTAATTTATCAAGGTTTTTTAGACAACATTTCTGCAAAGCAGATGTTACAAAGGGCATTAAAAAAATTTAAATGGTGGAATACACATATAGTCACACATACGTATAATGTGAGAAATGTAATTACTCCAAGTTCTTGAGGGAATCAGCTCAACTACCAGCACGATTATAAAGACCTTCAGTCTGGTCTAATATAATTTATGTATGTATGATTTTCCTTTTGTATCTTCTATATCTCTACATCTTAAACACTTACTGTTTTTGCTCCCCTCATGTGAGAAACTGTCGGGTGCAATATGTAAAACCTTAAATGTGATAAAGATATTTAATTTTATTAAACTATTTATTAAATCGACACCTTTAATCTTGCTTCTAGCATCTTCTCTGTGTGAGGCCAGAGTCCTTGTTAGAGAAAGGAGCCTCAGGACAACTGTTAAAGGAGCCATTTTTCTCTGCTTCACCGTGTGCTGCCACTCACTTAGACAGAGAGCTCTTACTTAAAGACTTCTCCAAGGCTGACATACAGGCTGGTGTGATGGAGGAAGAAGGAAGCCGTGAAACACAATCGATGTTCAGGTTACACAGAAAAGGTAGGGCTTGAATGGGTGGAGTCAAACATGTTGCTGCTGTGAATAATAAGCAGATGCTGCTGTACACACACATCAAAGTGGAGCCTGTAATAGCTAATAATATGAAGCTGACAAATGATTCAGGCTGTGTAGTAAAAGGATCAAAAATCAAGATCTAACCACCCTTTGTCCTTGTAGGTCAGTAAGCCTTGTAGACCCTCAGATGCTGCTTGCTGCATATGACCACACTTCAAATAGACACCATAAATATCTTTCTTCTAAATGTGGTCAACTTTGTGTATTTCAGTGTGCGTGCACTCACTTTCTCATTCCTTCTCAAAGCATACAATATTCATCTTTGCTCTCACACACTCAACACCTACTGAACCACGTAAAGTCTTCCCAGATTATGATTAACTGCAGTAATTACTGCATTTTTTTGTGTCTACAAAGGGTGCAGATTCATTTATCCAAATATGTAAGCCTACCGTTCCAGTGTTGCAGCAAAGGAAAAGAAAAACTTTTGTAATCTCTGTAGTTTTTATACACACCTTTACTATTCATCAAGTATCTGCAACAATCAATTATTTCTGTCTAAAACTCTGGCAGTCAGTGTTGAAACTGCATATTCTATCTTGGGTACTGCTAGTTGTCAAGACAACTTTTAAGCTCAGCTGAATGGTCGCTATAAACATAATAGCATTTCATATGTAATTCTTTTGTGCTTCAGTCAGACTTGTACTGTACACCAAAACAGAGTTGTTCTGCATGAGGACCTGCTGGTTGCTTAAGTGTTTTTCCCTCATTCTGCGTTCCCAGAAAAATTGTGTTTTTGGTCGACTCAACATCATAATCTTTAACTTCCATCTGCTTTTAGCAGCTCAAGACCAGCTCAACACCATTTGAAGCTCAGTGATTGGATGTGTCTTTCTGAAATGCTTGTTCTCATCTATGGTTAACATTTTAGAGTGGTTTTTTAGTACACAGGCTTGTA
The DNA here is from genome assembly GCA_016801845.1 of Polydactylus sextarius. NCBI lineage: Eukaryota > Metazoa > Chordata > Actinopteri > Polynemidae > Polydactylus > Polydactylus sextarius. The sequence continues at coordinate 12,672,978 of CM028906.1, forward strand.
CTTTTCACTTTTCTTCAAAGAAGCAGACATATTCAGAGTTCTTAGTGTTTTGTTCTGATGATTTAACAAGAGGAGTTTCATGCTCTGACTGTGAGTCATGTAACATTGTCTATGAACGAATAGGCCTCCCTTGGTTCCTATTAAAGTCTGTTTCCATTCTAGCACAACACATGCAGCTAGCAGTGATAAATGCAATGGCTTAATCACACAAAATTATAAAGTCAATGGTCCCATGATTTCAGAAGTCAGCCAAAGCTTCTCATTCCAAGCTGCCAACTATTGATTCTGTCAGCTGAATTGACGACTGTCACCTGCAGATTTATTTAACTGTTACTATGTTGAAAATGATGCCTCCTGCTGACATTTTCATGTTTCCAAGCTAAAGCTACATGTCACCATCATTTAAAAATTTGTGGATAAGACATGTAAATAAAGACACAGCATTACTCTTTCACTGCAGTGTGTAGTACCATTTTGGTGCTTACTGTATAGCCAGAGACTGCATGAGGCTTTTAGAAGGGGAACTTCTTCCAAATAGTAAATACCTTCTATAACCAACCCCTGGTAACAACAAAAATCAATTGATCAATTAATTGCTTTTTATTTTTTTTAACAGCACAAATTGCTTTATTTTCCTCAGTAACACACCATATTCTGACAGCATTGCTTGGCAGTTGGAGAGTTGTAAAGGCCTAAACATTAAGATATCAGATGCCATGCCAATCATGCTACATCTTTAGCAATATAAAGAAACAATGCTGTAACAAGAAAGTAGAATATTTAGATATACTTCAGACTCAGAGTGTCCTGAAACTGCACATGTTGAAAAACTTGGGTGTCAAACAGGAGCACAGGCTGGTCACAATCAACTCAATAGCTGAAAACACTGACTCAGATAGTACTGATGTTGTGGTTATGCATAGACACTGCTATGCCAGCATTGTCAGTCTGGAAATCTCCCTGCATTAATTTTCCAAGGACAGAGCAATGTCTTGTGAAAAGCTATCAACATCTGTGTCCATGCTGTTAGTATTGGGAGCTACTGTGTACTGCTTTCCCTTTGCCAGACGCATCACCTTCAGCTTGAGGGTTGAATTCCAACCCTTCATCAGATCTTTATCTGATGGTTGATCAATTAAATTCAACATATTTGTATAAATGACCTCTTACTTGATCTTTGATTACTCTTTATCATCCCTATGATTTATCCATACTAGTCCTTGGAGGTTATGTTCAGGTGGTACTGCAGGGAGTGATATTAGGCTCCTTACACAGGCAACAAACGAAGCTCAGATTGTGACAGACAGGGACATTGTTTAATCCAACTTGACACATTCATTCTTTTACTCTTGTTTAGAGAAGTTGATATAAAAAAGACACAATTCTCCAAACTCCTTATATAATGAGTGCAGTTCTTATCAGAGCCTCATACAAACCACTTCACCACATAGAGAAATTCAAAGCCTTTCAAGCCTGCCGTGCTCAGATACTGTTTCTATGCCATGAGTGGACAATTACTGGTTGAGGGAGGGAGTTTTAGTGGATGGTCAATTGTAACAAGACATTTCCTAGTTAACTTGACATCAACAACAATGACTGTTCTATAATCCACTGAAAAGTCTCTGAGACAAAGATAGCAGTAAATAGCTGCAGTCAGTCAGCGTGATACAAAGCTTTAGACCAAACAGAACACAAATCACAACAACTGAAGGCTTGGCTCCAATAATAACCCTTTGAGCTAGTTGATTATCATTTGTCTGCTATGGATTCAAATGCTGCTTATTGTATCAACTGGTTTGTTGATTGAAAGCAGCAATAACATTCTTGCTGTTACAGTGTGACCCGACTTTTCCACTACTGTCCTCTCTTTCTTGCTCTTCAGTGTTATCTCACTGCAGTGCCACTTACTCTCAAGGAGTTAACTATCCAAGGACATCCCTGAGGTGACGAAACCAGCACAAGAGCAAAAGAGGCACACCGTCAAATAAACCAACTCTGAGCAATAGCAAGACAGCAAGAAAGACAAATTCTTTTTATTTCCCTCTGACTTTTTTTCTAACTGCCTTACCATACTAGGTGTCTGACAAACACCCCCTTACCCTGGCAAACTTCCTCTCTTGCTCCTTTCCCCTCCTTGTCATATGTGGTTTCAGAGCACCAACCTAGCTTTGCGCCTCCAAGGGAGCTTCAGGCAAGTGTCACTTTAAGTTACACGCAGCGTGTAAAAAACCAGGCGCTGAGCTAACGGTCATAGATCTGTGCAAAATCAGGTCAAATGTCGGCGTCTCTATCTCAGCCTTGTGGTGATTGTTAACATTTGGAGAGCACAAGTCAGTGATTTGAAAGGAAGAAAAGATGCAATAATCAGTGTACCCCACCACCCCCACTGTCTCCGTGCAATCTGCTGGAGAGTGAATAATGCAGACATAACTTAGGGTGGAGTGGGAGCCACAGGGAAGGAAAGGAAGTCATGTTAGAGGAAGTACATATTGCCTTAAGTTATACTGCATATAGAACCCATGTCTTATCAGTTTTATTCACAGAGGAATGATAGGAACAAAAACTGAGCCACTTGTGACATTAAGTGTCTTCCTAGAAGATCAGTCAGAAAGGGCTATAACATAAATATTCCTTGACATTTGTGTATAAGAAATATTATAATTTACTTATTTAAATAGACATTGACTGTGAAAAAAATCTGAAACAAAACAAGAACACTGAAAAAAGATTTTCCCCTTAAAGATAATGATTTCTGCTTTATTACTTTACAGTGTTACCTTAAAATAAAAAAAGATCTGCAAAACAGCATAAAGCCAGAATCAAGGGAAGCATGTTCCATGAGCATTGTTGCTGGTACCTGAGTACTTCAGCTACATCTAGTGGCAAAGTTCATGTCCATGCATTTAGTGAGGACCTGTGATTTGTAATTGAAAATGCAGTGAAAATGCAGCATGCACAGACCAGGTATCGGAGATCGTTGTATCAAATGACAACACATCATCTTTCCATTGTAGGAGGTGACAGAGGCAGAAAAAAGAAAAACAGAGATACAAAGCTGTGTTAATGCATATACATTAAAGGCAGAAGATACAGACACTGAGCAAAACTGATTAGGTGCATATTATGTAATGTTTTTTTTTTTCCTTTTTTTTGGAAGAGGGACAGTTTTCAGTGTTTCAATGCTATCTTTTTTAGGGACCATATTGTGTGAAGTGACAGCAACAGCTTTTGTTTCTATAATGAAGAAATCTTCCATAATTTTGGGAAATGCAGTTGATTTTGGTTTGGGCAAAGGGGATAATAATTAAAATTTGAATAATATTTTCAATAAAATAATGAAATATAATGTTAAGCCCCCCCTTACCTCTTATTAATCAAATGTTTTTTAACATTTTAATTACAAATTGGCTTATGGATAGGTAGCGGTTTCTTAATGCTCTAGTCTTCATGTAGTTCACAATGTATGTGTGTGTGAGTGTCTCTGTGAGACAGGAAGACAAAATGTGATCTCATAAAAAGCTGAGGTGTATGTATTCGTAGTGAGCACAACAGATTTTGGGTCGTTAAAACCTACCACCCACAGTCAGCAAAAACTCATTCTACCTTACATACAGCTTACAAACCACTATCCATACCCCTATAGACCGTGTTTGCAAAAGATTGCAATAGATTGCATTGTGATCTAATGGTAATCTAATGGAAATCATGGTAATCTAATGGAATATATTTTGCAGTGCAACAAAGATGAAAGGAAACACATGAGAAGCCTGTGTGATTTTGAACTGTTGGTAAAAGGCACTTTGCTCACATCCCTCAAAAAGAGTGTAAATCAGCAGCGCCTCAGCCGAGGTGCCAGAATCTGTCCTGACCAACATCATAGGAGGGGTGGGGAGGTGGGAGGCTGGGGCACTGACTGCGAGAGCTGACAGACAGTGAATGAGACACCCAATGATGAAATATTTTCCCATCAAAACGGCCAGGTTTGTAATAAATAGCACTCACATTTTATAAAATGCATTTTACAAAGTATATCTAGTGCCTGAACCATACATTTTAATTACATTTTTTCTTCCTGATGTAGACACAAGCGTTTTATTTCACTGACAGAAATCAAAATCCTTAATGCCAATGGCATATATTTCTGTAACCCTAGCAATTCCTGGACATTTACAGTGAGATGCAGTGAGGTGTCCTGTGCTTTCCTCAACGGAGAATGGGGAGAGCAAAGTTGTGTATGACTAAATTGTAAATTGACAACATAAATTACAATGGCAGCCCTGAGCAATAAAGCATGTGTGAACAGTAGACCTTAGTACCAAGGGTCAACAGTGGCTTCTGTGCTTACCCTCACATAAAAAGTAATGACAAGTGAGTGTAGATGTTTAAAGCGGCATCAATCAGATTGACAGATAGGCCTGTGCTGATAGACCTGGTTTATTTTCAGCATTTTTTTTCTATTACTTTAGATTTTTTTTTTGTCTGTGACACCAAGGATCGGCACACCTTGGCCCTGACCCAGTCTGCTGCCCAGCGTATCGTGCCCAACCAAATGCCAAATCCTGTCGGTGGTGGGGCCACAGGGTGGTAGCTCCATGTATTTTGTTTGATCAGGCCTCCTGAGTAAAGCAACTCGCAACTAGATGCTCACTGGCAAGCTCCCATCTCCTTGAACCACTGTTAGTCTGTTCTCTCCCATGAAGCAAATGTACCTTGGGAGACTGTACCAAGGGTAAGTGCCTCAGACAATACTGCTCCAAGGATCACAGGGATACACAAACCCTTCCATTATGCAAAGGTGGAAATTGTGGTGGTTTTGGCATCTGATTAAGATACCAACTGGATTCCTCCTGTTGGAGGTTTGCTGTGCACATGCAACTGGTAAGTGACCTCAGAGCACACCCAGAATAAACCAGAGAGAATATGTACTGGGGAACACCTCCTTTCCAAGGAGTACCTGAAAAGTGTTGCTAAGAAGAGGGAGACCTGGAATACCTCTCCTGCCACTGCAACCTGACCGCAGAGCTGCTAAAAATGGAAGGATGGTTTAATTCTTTGTAACTGAGATCACAACAGATTAAGGGTATACTGTATGCTGAAAGTAAAGTTGCAGGTAAGGAAAGTGCATAAATTTCTGAAAAATCTACACAAAAGGCAATGGGATGAACAGCTATGATTCATTCATTTCATTCAAGATACTTTGCCATGTACCAAGGTGGGAAAGGGACCTTTAACAATACAATGGCGCTGGAACAACAGGATCACCAAAGAGTCAGCTTCTGAGGACAAAGAATATTAATACCTAATTTCACAGTGGTTTGTTGAGATATGTTACTCCGGAGCACAATGTTAGAAAGAGAAACTGACTGACTGACCAAAGCTGTAATATAGCAATATGAGGAAGCCAAAACTGACATGCAGCACAGTATGTGCCTATTTTATTACTTTATATATTTTATGTTTTCATCTTCAGTTTATAGTTTCACTGTGATATTTTTTTCTAAAAAATTGAACCAACTACAAGTATCCTGCCTGAAGCAGGAGAAATTGCATTCATAGCAGAAGTCTCTACCACAAAACTAAAAAAAAAGCAAGCAACAACAATTTGTGGTAACAAAAAAGACAATTAAAATAAAAATGTATTCTATGACAAAAATAATCAATTCAGGTCCAGGTGTTGACTGTTTCCCTCCACACACCTTCTCCTATATCCCTGTCTTTTCTGCATTACAACAGCCCTACTCACATCATTGCACAACTTGTTTTCCCTACTCACTCGCACATAAAATCTATATTAAAACTCATCCAAACATTCCTAACAGGCTCACATAGTACCCAGATAGACAAATATGGATGAATGCAGGTAAAACATGATCATAAAAAAATAAGCAAGACAATCAGATAAAATAGAATTGCAGATTTTTACAAGAAACAGGCATGGATTTTTTCACCCAGCTTCTTCAGGCCTCTATGCATAATTCCTTCAGTAGGACCATGTGAAATTCACTCAGTGGCCTACCTTGCTGTGACAGGAGGTCTCTTATCTCTTCAGTGAAGGCCTTTGGATTTCTACAGGCTTCAACAAAGATCTGTCTTCATGAATCTTTGTCAAACATACTGAGCATCCTTTTCAGGAACTACATGGTGGTTTGGCACAGGATGAGAGAGACTATCTTGCTGGAGCAGCTTCATTACACTTTTCCCTAGGATCATGTTAAGGCCTGCCTCTGCTTTACATTTATTACCCTTTTTACACCTATCATCTGTAAACAGGTTTTGACTTATGTGGGAGCAAGTAGGTGTTGAGCTCTCATAAGGAGGGGTCTGAACTCCCATGAAAGCAGTAAAATCATGCATCTGTGAGGGTTGCTGGCATATTACCCACAACAATTATTTTAATCACAAATCCATTCTTCAACATAATGACTATTATTTCCATTATTGAGATAAACATGTTCCAATTATGCACCTATGCACTATATTCTACGCCTGCAGTTCACCTCCCAGCCACCCTGAGATGGAGTAGAACATTACACAAACTATTCCTGTTCATAACATAAAACATGCAAATGTGAATCTATTTGGGAAAAAAAGCCACTATATACATCAGCCAACATTTTCTTTTCAATGTATAATGCAACAGTGCAAATGTTCAGGCACCCAGTGAGTCAGAACCTGCTTTGCTTGTCCATTCATTGTTTCTTATGTATCCATGGCCAGGTTGCCATTTGCTTCCCAGCGCCTCCTGGGGATCGTAAGGCGTTCTCCGGCTAGGTGAAATCTATAATCTCTCCTGTGTGTTCAGGGTCTACGCAGGGGTCTCCTACCAGTTTTCCTCTGAGAATCGCCTCCTTTACATGGCAGAGGGGTTTGTGTGTCTCAGTCATCTTGGAAGCTATGTTGTCTGCTGCTATAAGGGTCCCCCAAGGCAAACTGGTTTCAAGGGAGAGTCCTTATTAAGCATGTTTCACATCGACTAGATGGGCTGCAGTTTTTCAGTTAGCACTACCTCACTCCCCATGTCATCATAGAATACTCATCTATCTGGTTGTATTCTTATGAATGTATCCTTCCATTACAATGAAAACACCGCAAAACTCATTGCTCCACATTTAAATACTTTAAAATTTTCAGATGAATACATTTTAGATCCTTAAATGTATGTATTTATACAACTGCTACTAAGTTGTTGGTTAGTTAAACTTAAAGTTATTTTTCTTGTGTATTCAACTTCATTATTGACAGTTTGGCAGTTTGAGTAGTTTCCTTTCCTTTATTTTATTTAGTTAACTTAAATATTAATTCAAAATATGAATGCCTCTTGTTGGGAGCCACAGATTTAACTCTAATAATCATCATCATTATTTTTCCTGTCTTCTCTGAATTGTCACTGACTTGTAATTACTTGTCTTGTAAATGCTCTGGTTGGAAGCTATGAACATTAGGGTTTTCTCATGAAATCAATCAGTTTTAATCTTTGCATATTTATATCTTGATTCAATGATATATCGTTAGCAGCTGAACCTTTTCTTGATTGTTAAAACCATAACCACCTTAAATTATCATGGCTTTCTTGAGACACTTTAATTCTGTTAAATATAGTACTTTTTTTTTGCTTCTCCTTGCTTTTCACAGCAATCCTGGCTTTATTGGTTATGACCTCAATACACAGGGCAAATTGAAACTAAAGCCCAATAAAAAATTTAAAGAAAAAAGAAGAAGTCTCATCCTTTATCTGTTTTTGGGGCACATACTGAAATCTAAAACCCTTTTTTAAAAACTGAAGTAGCTCCATATATCTATTCAACTAAAGACCAATGTTATTCCTGTAGTTCTAGATCACAGTTTGTATGTTGTGTTAGACTTTGTTGAGGTTCTAAACCATAAAGTGGGTCATGGGCTGCTCCCCTTCCCAATGGCAGATTGTATCAGCAGGCACTGGACCAACTGGTCAGGAAGATCCTGTTTAATTTTTTACCATACTGCAATATTGTATGGTATTAAAATGCATTGAAAAAGGAAAGTCATTAATAAAGTATGGCACAGTTAGTCACATGCACAGACACAAGCCACACACACACAAACACTATACATACATTATCTGAACCCTATTGTATAGTTAATTTATGTTAATATGTTAAACATTTAAATAATTAGACTATGGTGCTGTTTTCATTTAAATCAAACATTTGAACTACTTATGGTCCATTGTAGAAGAGGCCATGAAAGAAAAACATATTTTTGTTTTTCCTTCATTTCATTTCTGTGCTGTACCCATTTTATTGATCTGTTCCTTATTATCAGTGAAGAGAATGGAAATAGATCACATCGCACAGGGTTCATTGTAGACATAGCTCGCCTTGCATGACCTGCTTTGTTTTTCAAGAAGTTGTATGTAGCTATTTAGAGAGACTTTAATTTATGCTAAGCCTGTATTTGCCCCTCTGCGGGTGCAGTGACATGATGCTATAAGTCACACGAGACACTAACAATAGCCACAGGCCACTGGTCAGCTCTGTTTTTAGATGACTGTTGAATCATTTGAAAAAAGATGTCACTTGTTTGCTATTAAGTGCTTTGCCGTTTCCACCCTGGAGCAGTGGCTAGCCAAGATAAATAACCTTCTTGCGATGTTAGCTGAATTTTTTTCTTGGCTAAACAACTAAGCCTGACAAGGGCTGCTGCACACTGTTGTTTTAGCATTGCTCCCAAATTTGGTGTCAAAAGAAATGCTTGACAAAGACATTAATGTTTTATTACTGCCCATAAACATACTGTCAACACAGCACACTGAACTCTGTATGTCAAATTATATGGCACGGGCATTGCAGGCATCAGCGAGGATATGGCATCTATCAATACTGTGGAGTACCCTGTGAGAATATTTCGTAGTCATTACTCAACTCTGGTGATCCCACTAGGATCCCACAGGAGTGAAATGGCTGAAAAATAGATGCCACTCAGTAGAGCATATACACAGTATATAAAATACTAGAACACAATGTTTAGGATACTAAATGTCCCATGTTTCATTTTTTATGCTCATTTATTTGACACTTCTATTTTGTTTTAAATGCCATTTTACCAACATGAGGATTTTGACCCACCGCTTTGGTCCCGATGGAAAAGTTTGCACAACTGTTTCATACCTTGCCCTGAAAATTTCTACAGATATTTATGGTTGCCAATGTTTTTTTTACACTAGCGCCATCATAAGTTTGACTTGTGGATTTAAGGGAAATGTCTAAACAATTATCGTTGTGACTGTCAGCATAGCTGTAGACACTGACACATTTTGAATTTCTATCAATTGATTCCTCAATTAGCTTTAACATGAGGGACATAGAGGAGATAGAGCAAATCTCATCTGACTGTTTGTCAGGTCACTCATCTAACACAGGGTGGAGATATATAAAGAAGCAGTCATCCACACTCACAAACTCACATTCACTTTAGAGTCACCAGTTAATGTTAATAATGCAAATATTTTCCATCGTAATAACATCTGTAGAAAGTGGCAATGAGTCCTGCTGTTACCTCAATAAAGAACATGTCAGTATGCTAAAGTTCTGAGTCAATTCTTAGAAGCTAGTATGCACTAATATAAAGACACTTAAAAATCAGCTCAAAGCACTCATCATTGTGGGGTATTCCTGCTTCAAACTGCCTTTAAAGAACAAACTGTTGTAAAATCATTTAAGCTAACACTAAAATTCAGCAGGCAACACTTATGACTCTATTTTGAGTTTAAAAGATGGAGAGGACAGTTTTATGATGGTGTCTCAAGGGCTACACAGTAGAAATTCACTAACCTCAAAATATCTTCATTTTGACTACATCAGATCTCTGCTAATTTTTCTCGTGCTTGAGACTGACACATTTTTACTCGTACTGCATGCCAGAAGAACATTCGTTTGTGGGACTGAAATGGAGAATAGCTCACTGAGGTCTGCTTCAATGGGGTATTTTTGATCCTTTGCCCTGGCACAAAGGAAAAAGATTATAGGGTAATTAGGCCACTGGTTGAAGGAATATGCCTTTGTGATCATGAAAAGACATCATCATTGAGTGCAATAGCACATTTTTTATGAATAAAAACAAGTTAAAAATACCTCAGATATTAAATAATTACTTTTCATGTATCGTTTCTTGTTGAGGTTGAATAATTACTGCTAGAATAAATCAGAAGGCCATGAAAAATCTCTCACTATCCACCTTCTTGAAACAGCCGTGTCAGTAAATTCCCCCCGTGGGGAGAACTACAGAGCTATTAAGTTGCTGGTTTTAAATAGACACAAAATGTATCTTTTCTGGCAGTATCAAAGTCATTATTTTATGTGTACTGTGTGTAGAGCAGTCCTGAAAAATGATTCTGTTTGTAAGAGAAAGGGCACCCGGACAGATGATCCTGCTCCACCATTAGACCTCTGTATGTGTACATGTTCCCTATTAAATGTCCATATTGCATCCTTTTGGACAAGAGATATACACTTTGTATCAATTAAAAAACAGATTTATGATACTTTTGAATGGAAAAGTGGGGAGGATGTTTTGTCATGGCAATTACAATGAGTTAATGAGACTCAATAGGCATCTGTTTGAACAACCAGACAGGCAGTGACCATGCTTTCCTCATCTCACATTTCATAAGCTGTCTTTATTGAGTCTGTGCATCATGACCAACCATCATGGCCAGTTAGGGGTGAAGGGATGTGGGGGTGGAGGGTCAGATCTATGACTGATGAGTTACACCTGATAAAAAAGACATTTAGCTCCCTTTTTTGTTGTTGTTGATGTATTTGTTTCTCTCAGCTTGATGCTCCTGAAATTGCCGGCACAAACTACACTGGCCACAAGATTACAAGAGTGTAACCATCTTAATTTCAGTGAGCAAATGCACAAGTGTGATCCTAGCACGGTATAACTTGGGAGGAATATGAATGCATTGTTATTTTTGAGATGTACATTTTTAACAGAGAGAGAGAAGTGCACTTCAGTCAAGTAAGTGTAGTGGGACAAGGACAACACTTCTAAGTACTGTATTGCATCACTTCATTGCAAAGCACCAGGCACCATCACAGCTTCCCTGAAATCACTTTGAAAACACTGAAACAAATTACAGAATTCACAGAGCTCTTCTTACATAAATGCACTCTGTGTCCAAGAAAAAGAACAGATTATGTAATAATTAGCTAGTCTTTAAATGGAAATGCATAAAACATGAGGAAAATAACAATACATTCATACTTAAAGTAACTTGTAATAATACTGGGTAGAACTGTAGAGATACAGACATCTATCCTGTACTTAGGTATAGATGTGCCTTGTGCCTAACTCTAACATGTTCACAATGACAATACTAATGTTATGTTAAGTAGTAATGTAATGTAGGCTATATCATTTCACAATCATATTTGTTTGTTAGCTTGCTAAAATGCCCACAATGAAAGTGCTAACATGCTTGTTATGCAGGTGTTATGTATACCATCTTTTGCATCACTGTCTCTTTTTAGTAAGCATGATAACATGCTCAAGATGACAATGCTAATATGCCAAAGAACTTTCTGCCTGGACCAAAATAATGGACGAACAGACCAACATTGGCATCTATAGCATAGCTGAAAACTACAGGATGAAATAAGCAAGGACAGTGTGTTCCCCAATAAAAACAAATACAATAAATGGAAGAGCAAAGCAAGCTAGAGTGTAACACATACTGTCAGCAAAAACAAATAAATGAATACATAGTGAAACTTTAAAGACATTCTAGAATATAATAGTATAGATTCTAAATGAAAACGTATTTATTCCTATAAAAGGTAGAGTAACTCTCACGTTCATTCTTGTTTTTGTGGTTTTGCAGTTTACATTTAGCTCCAAAAGAAGGTGATTACATTTTTCATGTTCCCACACTAAAATAAAACTCGGGCGTGCACAACTGTGTGACATTTAGTTGCTACAGATGCTCAGAAATTCACATTTACATAATGGCCAGAGCATAATTTGACCCAGCAACATACACATTATTTCATAAGAAACTCTTTCCACTTTTAAGAGCTGCAACCATAGGATGGTGTGCAGTACTTATTAGAAAACTGTACTGAGGAGGGAGATGAAATATTGTTGCTTGCATTATAAAATACTTTGCTCAACATATGACCATTGCCTTATTGCCTTAACTTTGCTTCCAATTGTGTGTGTGTGTGTGTGTGTGTGTGTGTTTTTCTCCTGTTGCCTCAATCTAATTTGTGGTTGAGCCTTAGTTGAACTCATGTAATCTTGGATTCATCTGATTACATTGCAATGTTTGACTCCAGATGAAAGTGCACTAATGTAAGAGTAATGTACTGTGAAATTCACACTTGTTTGCGACAGGTCTACTTTATGTTTGTGACTCTGCCGCACTTGTTCAGAATGAATGCACCTATTTGAATTGTAGGAAAATGCTGAGTCAAACAAATGGGTTATTGTATTGGTTCTATGTTGCCCGATAACTATGATCCCCAAACAATGGATGCAAATGACAAAGTATAAAGGACTATTATTCTTCATGAACTTTTTTCCCTCTGCATTAAAAAGGCAAAATGATAAACACACTAGTGTGCATCCACCTCTATCGACAACTGTTCCTCTCTGTGGCTCCTATGGAAAATCCAATTTTACACACCATGGCCTTTGTAGATTACTTTCTATTTCCTCCACCCAATTTTTATGAAGACATTGTGATTTTATTAACCAGTAAATACAGTTCTGTGTCACATAGTATGCATAGACAGACATAAAGATCCATCAACTAGAGGCTGAGGAATGGAGGAGCAGACATTAAATCAGAGCAGTTAGTTCAAAACTGTTGTGGTGCACTGTATCCGTTCCATAGTCATAACACGCTGTCACCATCAGAGGAGTCTAAGAACTGCTGGCTGTTAAAACTGTGCCTTATCACTGCATGTGCGTGACATTCAGCAACATGATGTCCATCATTTATGTCATGTGAAGGTGGCAGAGCCATTCTCTTGACAGATTAGTTTTACCTTTTACACTTTGCTGCGTAACGCCTGTGAAGAAATGTTTTCTCACATGTAATATTCCCTTACCATGACCCAGGCAGTGTGACAGATGGACGGAAAGAAACCACACAAATAAGAGAAGCAACAGAGAGAATCAAGGCATCTGTAAGAGTTACTCAGATACTGAAAAATAGAGCAAATACAAACAGGGTCGATGGGGGATTTAGCAGGTGGGCGAACCCTGAGATCCAGTGCAGTGGCGTAGAGGGGGGAGGGTCAAGTCCTGTCATGAATTGTGTGATAAAGTTAAACCATTGGTCCGCTGGCCAAGTACCAAGGAGTTCCTATTGGCTGTTGCTCTTTCAAAATGACATTGCGTAAAGAACTTCTATAATGTCATTGTGGCTTACAGGGCAATGTTGTCAGATTAGCACCTTTGTCTCTAGATTTAACAATTTTTCAGACATTTTTTTCTTTTTGCTATTTTGTTTCAAAAAATAAACTTATGACCAATCTGGAGATTTTTTAGACAAACCTGCCTCTAGAGGAGAGTCACCAGTATTTCTTCTGGGGCACAAGGTCAGACTTTCCCTCCACACACACATCTTTCTAATGGTCTCATTCATTCTGAATTAGAAGTGGCTGCTGGTTAACATGTGATCTTCCTGGGATGTAACTGGGCTATAACTGTTACTTATTATTTTAAGCAAACAGATGAAACACCATAACAATTAACATGTATTGTTTTAGTCAGAGTTGGAATTTATCAACATGCTTTAAGTAGTTTCCACTGAAAGTAGTTGTTTCGACTGGTTCACCCTGAATTTCATACATTGATCATGCACAGTCTGGACTTATATTAGGTTTTTCACATAGTCTTGCTTTAATGAACAATGAATCAAGTGGCAGTGAAATCAATATGACAAAGCCAATGTAGTTTGTAGCGATGAACCTACAAAGAATTATCACCTGGATCAGTTTTCTTACCCCTAAGATTTATCTTGTAACTCCTATTGATGGGTCCTGACTGTTTAATACTGATATACATGGTATAATCATTTTAAAAGGATGTGTTGGAAAAGACTCTCAACAGACCATATACTGATCTTGCAATACCACATATCAAACAATTTAGGTAAGTACATTTTTGTTCAGTAAACTAACAACGAAATATAACAAAAAGTAGCCCACTCTCTACCGTCTTTTCAAGAATACCCTGCCCTTACATGTGTATGTTAAAGATTTGAGGTTTGCTACATAGAAACATTGTGGTCTGTTTGCTTTTTTGTCAGTTACAATGGAAACACATTTTTGATGGAAGGAAAAATAAACATTAAAACATCTACTGAAACTTCACATACAACAACTGCAGCATAATCCATTTCTCTGCTGCTCTCAATGTTTTGGCTAAACAATGTCTGATTGGAAGAGAGAGGCTATTTGGATGGAAGTTGTTTACTCTTTCAGTTTTGCCCAAAATATTCAAACTAAAATGAGGGAAGGGTTTTAAGTTTTTGGCTAGTCACCAGGGTATAAGCAGGATAATTCACTCCATAATGACATATTAATAACCACATTACACAAAAACAACAGTTTGTCCCCTCTCTCTCTGCCATATAATGTCTTCTCCTTTTTCCCCTCGCTTCACCCAATTGATGAACCATCCTCCATTAGGCCAGTTCACCTTCCTGAGCAGCCTGGCACTGTGAACAGTGATTAAGCACACTTTTCACCATGTAACGTACTAATTCAGAAAAGGGCCCAAAGCATAACAGCTCCCTTCAGTGATCATATTTTTCCCAATAATTAGTGTGGCATTTTTGCCTCCTATGAGAGCAATCAATTTTAGCTATGATAAAAGGGTTCTTTGTTTAAAAGTGCTCATTTGTTTCACAGGCACAACCTTGGGGAAGAAAGTAAAGATTTACTCAAGATTCTTTGTCGGATGTATGCACTTTCTGTTCTTATGTTATATAATTCAGGGCCTTTGAAACAAAAAAAAGATACAAGTGTTTGCCTACATCCTTATGCCTTTCTTCTAGGATGACTCAACAACCTTAGTCTTACTAAAAAATCTTGCAATTGTCATGCAAAAAGCAGTGCTAATGCTAGCAATTAGTTAGTGAACATAGTAGAGTGTTAAGCCACTAAAGATCCAGATAAAAGACTGAAAAACAAGATATAAGAAGCAATGCGTGATATGATAGAAAGACAGGTGAAATCTGAATTAAGGTTGACATGGATGAATGGGTCCATATGACATGTGACCACTGTTTGTTGCCAGTTTGAAACCAGTAGCCATTGTTTCTTTATCTATAAACATTGCATCATCAAATGAATATCCATAGCAATGATAAGTTTTTCTCAACAAAACCAATCAGTCTCTGTGTCTAAACCTACCCAAACCTGTTAGGTTGTGATTATTTATGTTACCATGAAAACAAAGGTCTGCTATTCCTGCCATATCAGAGTAAAGGGGAAAATCACCTCCAACATACGGTTGTTCGGCTTGGAGGACTTGTTATTTGTTAGTAAAGCCCTGGTTAGTTAATTTCCACCTGTTTTATGGTAGTGTGCTTTATCTCCTTGTAAAATAAATAAATAATTAAAACAACTTCATTGTCATTCAGCTCATTTGGTCTGTGATAAAGCCTGTTTAGTTTGGGAGAACAGCTGCTCAGATCCGGCTGCTTCACATAACGCAATCAGAAAATCAACACATTTCCCAGAGTCCCCAGGTGGTTTGACCTGCCACAAACACCAACATTACATAACAGGTAACTGAAATCAGTGAATATGTTTGGAAGTAAAGTATTATGCATGCCAAGCTTCATCTCTGAGCATTTTATGGCCTTTATCTATTTCCTCTGGTAATGACGCTCTGTGCCTAATTCTGTCAGAGGCAACGAGGGGAGGCAGAATATTTAACCCAACAAAATAAAGAACTTTGAATTACTAAAGAAATGGATGCTGATTTATTTTACATAATGAATATACTGTAAAAACACTGCAATTTTGCTTGTAGTGGCAGTGGTTTGCTGATGAGACTGCAGAGAGAGGAAATGTTGTGCTTCTGTCTAGATAATGAGGATTTCAGAGTTTTGTATTTTACATTATGATATAATTATGTATGTCTGGATTGTGATTATCATTCACAAAGCCTACGATTTATACTCTCTTACACATTGTTATCAATTGTATGATAGTGTTTTGTGTTATTTAGTAAAGGCAGTATGTAATAACAAGAGGGGACAGTGAGATGAAGGATGGCAAGATGAGCTGGCCCCTGTAGACAACCAACCTCCAAGTACAAGCAGCTACTCCTCCTTCTTACAAGTCCCAGCAGGGTTTAGGAATTGACACCACACTGTGCAGCATTTAGAGCATTACAGGAACTAATCTGCCATATGCTGTTGGGTACTAGTATTTATGGAGCAGATTCTACATACTGAGCTTGAAAAGAGATATTCATGTTCCATTCTTAACTCTGGATCTGGGACTTTTCAAACATTAAAAAGACTTTGTTTTTTTGACCAGTTACATGCAAGACAGCAAATCTTACTGAAACGTGTGATCAATATGGTAACACTCATATGTAAGATGGTGAACATGATATGATATGACATAATACTTACTAAACATTATCACCACTAAAAGGCCTGATTCACACCGAAACCTGTGCGGCCGCAGGGTGGACGTGGTTTGTGTCTGTTTTCGTTTAGAATGTATGATAACAGATTAGACCATTCACACTGCACATGTGCCCCGCGTGTGTTCCACCCGGCTTCAACTAGGAAATAGAAATCAGGTCTATTTTTCTGCGCAGAGGTAAGTGGACTTCACCGTTTTCAGCAAAAAAATCCTATTAAAAGCCAAGCCAAACCAAACAGCTTAAAGTAGATTACCGCCACCTGCTGGACTGGAAGGCTTACATGTAGGTGGGAAAACAAAGACTGTAATCAGATTTGTCATCTGGCAGATGGTAAGAAATATATAAAAGTAAATGAAAGTGTCTTAAATGCCACCTGGATTTTATCTGGCTATGAGACATATCACATGACAAGTGTAAACGAGGCCACAGTCAAATGATAGATTAAAGAAGAAATGACTGATTGATTTCTGTCTTGAATATGTCGGGCCTGTATTACTGCTCAATTTGACTGCTCATTCAACAACTGCCAGCAACCTCCTTTGTATTTTTTCGCCATATGTAACAACTAATGAAGTCAAAAAGAAATAATTGGATTTAAGGTGCATATATGATATGAAAGATATGTAACTATGAAAAATGGGTCTGTGGGAGAAAGAAACCAATGAAATAAATGTAAAACATAACATTTATACAACATAACCACAGCAGGTACATTGTAACTTGAATAAATGCAGTATCATTCTGTGAGAGAGGGGAACACTGACATTTATTTGTTGTTTATACATTGTAAAAAAAAAAAAAAGAAAAAAAAAAGAAAATTAAAATTATATCAATAACAGAATGCACAAAACACATTGTCTAGAATCACACGCTGAGTTGTGGAACAACAGATACGTGAGCGAGTAAAAGTAAAACAATCCGGCCGTGAGATAATGAGACAGATCGCTGACTAGATATGGAAGAAGAGATGAATAGATAACAAAATTACCTGAAATATTTATAACCTCTGTCTCTTTCATCACTGCTTTCCTCATAAGCCATTAAAGGACCCTTTTGGGACCTCTTAATTGAGTTCCTTTTCGGAACAGAATATGAAAGGCTTCCTTTTATTCCCCTCACCCCTTTTCATCTGAAAAATGGGCTGATTAAAACACAGAGAATGGAAGTTCTAGTGGGAAAGTTCATTGCAATCAGGGGTGCAACTTGAGTGATTGACTCAGTCTTCTGTAAGACATTAAGCGGACACAGTTATTGAATCTGGAGTGAAAACTACAGTTTCACAAGCACATATCCTCCTGTTCCAACCAGGCCTGTAGTCACCAGTGAGAGCACATATTGAGGTCATGTAATTTTTTCTGGGAATTTGGGAGGAGGGTGTTAGATGCCTGAGGGGAATTTACCTTTAATAAAAACATACACATGGTGGATGTTTGTATGCAGAGTCCAGATTTTTTAATCTCACTATAATTAGTTTTTGACAAACAAAAAATGAAAAAAAGATTAAGTATTCTTCAGCAACGCTTAACTAGTTGCGGAACCAAGCAACATGATTTCCTAAAACTTATATTTATATACAGAAAATTAATTAGAAAGAAAAATAATAGCAGAGGGATGATGCTTTTATTAACGATATAAAGAAAACATTTGTTTAATGTATTTTGTTTGAGAAATTTCTCCATGCAATATCTGTTTTTGTAGTGTGGCAAAGTCTGGGGCCATTTTTCTGAATTATGGGTAACTGTATTTTTTTTTCTTTTAAATGTTTTTTTTTTTTTTTTTTTTTTTTTTTGTTTTTGGTGTTTGTCCTTTTCATTTTGAAAGTGACAGTGGAGAGACAGGCAGAGACAGGCAGAGA
This sequence comes from Polydactylus sextarius, assembly GCA_016801845.1. Lineage (NCBI taxonomy): Eukaryota > Metazoa > Chordata > Actinopteri > Polynemidae > Polydactylus > Polydactylus sextarius. The sequence goes on from CM028906.1 coordinate 12,691,489, forward strand.
CAGGTAGGGAACAGGGCGGGTTAGGTTTTTCTGTAGTATACACTAAACGCTAATCTGAATACTCTCATCTTCAAAATGTTGTACATTTTTAACAAACAGTCCTGTTGTGCTAGTGTCACAACGTAATGTTCAGGTATGTAAATAAACCTGTGCAAAAAGTCTGAGTCTGCTTTGATGAATTCAAGACACTTCCTCCCGCTGTGTGGTGTGTATTAGGAGGCACTCTGTCTGCAGCACTGACTGTCCTTGCAATTACTCTTTCTGCAGACGGAAAGATGCTTCTGCAGAACCTGCTGCAGTGTGTTGAGACTTTCAGTTTTGTGATGGCTCAGGTTATATTAAGTGTCCTGACAGTTGAGAGAGAGAATGTCCTTCAGTCACCAGGGAATGGCCTGTACTTTGTTCATGCAGAGGGTGTTTTTAACCAAGACACAGTGCTGAGGAGACACAAGCCAAATCTTTGTGGAGTTTGTGTGACTCTCTGAAGGACAGTTCTTATCCTGCCTTTTACTTACACAATGGACCTGAATATCTCCTTTGCTACTGTTCAGCACCCACCTCCACAGAGCTGCTGGTATGAGCATGAGACGTGTCAGGAAACTAAAGTCCCCTTTTAGCAGTCACCAATGTAGATCACATGAAATACTGAACATCTGCAATGATGTGGTAGGTACAGATATATTTCAGTAGGTTTATAATAAATCCACCTACCTAGAGGTGGATATGCAGCATATACCTGAAAATAAACACACTACACCTCTGCTTTGGTGTATTCCATGCAGCTGTTTTCTTCAGGTTTTGCTGGTGTTCACAAAACCACTTAGTAATATGTCAACATATTGTTTATATAGGGATGCATACTGAATATGCTATGTTATAATTGAAGCTACAGTAAGTGGACTGTCAAGTATTTATTTATCAAAAGGTGAAAAATCCATGTAACTTATCTTAGCTGTAGTACACACTACGGACATTTTCAAGCTTAATTAAGAGGGTTTTATTTTTTATTTGAAGCTAAGTTTGTATAAAAAAAGATTTTACAGTATTTGAATGAGGATGTGATTCCTACTAGTTTATGAAACTACATCATATATTCCTTTCCACTAAGAAGAACAATGAATCATCCAGCTGAATATTCATTCCCATACTAAACCTTCACATGATTCATTTACCCATGACTGATTGCTGTTTTAAATGCTTTTGCCTTTGTTTAACAGTGGAAATGAAGAGCTGCACTATTGGAAGCAATAGTTTGACTGATTAATCGTTGCTCATTCGCCATTTACAAATGCTGAGCAGATGGTCTGGCATCGCTAAAATGAAACTGCTAACAAATACGCAGGTAGGCATTGTGGTTGTGACCTCGGTGGCAGCCACTGTGCTGTTGTCAAGCTCCTCTATTGTTTTGTTCCCTCTGAGTGAGGAGAGATGGCCGCTGTATTGTGGTGAAGTGCAAAAAAAGCATTGTGTGACAAGTGTGCACCTGCGTTTGTGTAGGAGAGAAAGACAGAGAGAGGGGGTAGAGAGACAGAGAGAGGGAGGGAGTATTGTGGTTTTCCTGAGGTGAGAGATCAGGTATTATTTCATCCTTACTTTGATGACATTTTTACAAAAATATCTAGGGATGTGATTTATTGCATTACACGAATATGGGGAAAACAAAATCATTTATACCCAGCAGCAAAGACACTTTAAAAAAAAATCCACATTTTTCCTTCCATGCAGCATGGGAATAGCAAAAAGTGCTGTCATCACAAGACTCCAGTGTGTTTATATGTAAACCATAAAGAAAGAGGGGGGGGTGCACTGAATGATGCTCTATTGTCTGGAACATCAGCAAATTCATCCATCCATCTGAGTGGATGTGTCTGAGGACAATTCCACACTGGATTTCCTGTGCAGGAAAGTGTATGGGTGATACAACAAAATGAGAGGCCCAACTCTCCATAGAGCTCATTAGACTGGTCATAACATTGCAACAATAGTGGAAGGCATATTCATCTAACTCCCTGTTTTTCCCTCTTCGCACACTCCTCCAAAAGCCTCGGCATCAGCTCTTTTGCACCATTGCTACCTCTGGATTAAAGCTACAGATAATGCATGGCTGACTATGGTCACCTGCTTGACATATTTGCTGATCGAATTTTCCTCAACAGTCTGTCGTCATTAGTCTGTTTTACTGTGTTGCTTGTTACAAAAGAGTCTGTTCATTTAGTTCAGACTGTTTCAGAACAGATGGAGAATTCTGTCTTTTTCCACATTTACACAGTATTTCAAGGGTTTTGAATAATTATGTCTGTTGTGGACTCGAGGAAGTAGAGAATGGAGAATAATCTCATATTTTTAATCTAATGACATGGATTCATGCATGAGCTAGTTCTTTTTTTTGTTTGTTTTTTGTTTGTTTTGCAATGGACCACTGGAGGTTAATTTTCATAACTCTAAAACATCAGGTGTAGGTAACCTTGATCGGAGCTCAACCTTTTACACCTGATGATGAAAATTCACTCATCAGCCTTTTTCTGAATCAAACAAACACAATAATCAAATGAGTTATTGTTGGTTTTGACAGGGGAATGCAAATTCCAAGAAAACAAAAAAAATATATATATTTGTTCTATTTGCATTTTCTGGCAATGATACCACTCTGCAGTGTATTCTCCATATTAATGAACCTTTCTATCACACTAAAACAGATTATAGAGGCTGGGAATTTATTATAAACACCAGTGTAAAGGAAGGATAATGGCACAGTAATTATGAGCTGTGAATTGAAATACAGATTCACATCATCACTATGTGAAATTGTCAACAATAATTTGTGCTGTCTGTCGAGAATAGATATTGGATTCTTTGGCTATGCATCTTTTTATGTCTCAATTATTTACAAATTTTCTTCTTCTACTCTGACTTCATTTGGAAGTGAAGAAAACAGAAAATAAAATCAAGTTTTAATTTTCTAAGCTTTGTCATGATTTGATGTAAAATAAGAACATCAGAGACGAATCAAAATGCACCAGACAACCTTTTTGTTTTGCAATTCAAAAACAGACCAGTGAACCTTAAACCCACAAGTGCCTGTCTCAGATGGCAGCCTGGGTCATACCAAGGAGTGAAACTAGATTCTAAACATCAGCTAATGGATGTGAGCTGGTTAAAAGTCGGCCTTATGCAATCAAAGCACCTTAAGTATCTTGCTGTGTCCATTTGGTGGCACAGTAATCTGGAAACCAATGGGATTTCACTTGGTCTCTCTTTTCTTGTAACTACAGTTAATACTGTATTTTCTATGGTCACCAGAGAGATCACTTTTTTCTTTTACAACAGTGTGTTTACAAGTAACACAGTAATTCAAACAGTCTATTCATGTAAACAGCCATAATTACACTTCCCACTGAATATATTTGCTGTTTAGTTGAATATAAATATAATTTGTAGGAGACAGATTTGGTAAATCAGTAATTGTGTGATAATTTGAGCATTGAACAGAAGTTGATTTGTTGTTAGATGGTTTTGACATTTGTCGTTTGTTATTGCATTTACTTAATAAAGACCTCCAGGGGCAGAAGTAGTGTGACTTGGATGTGATGTGGTTGGTTTGGTAACACAGCATGTATTGTTGCCACCTGAATTCAATGTTCACATCCTATTTTCTACCAACAATCACATGAATCTTACTGTATTTGAAAGAGCTAGGTAGGTAGTGAGAGGCATGAAGTCCTGTTGGAAGTGGATTAGATAAATAAATGTCCCAGTTTGGTTTGGTTTTCAATTTAGTTTAGTGTGGAAGACTTTCAAATTTTTTAATTTGACAATGTATAATATTATTTTTTACTAGCAGCCCCAAGGGATGGTAGTGGTAATGTGTTGGTTAAAATCATCTGTTCATACCTGAGATGCTTTATCTTTGGTTTGTTACAGTAAGAACAAGAGTAAGGCCACAAACAAGAGGTAAGTTTAGTAATCTTTTCCCATGTTTGATAAAGCTGTATACTTCAGGATTATCATAACAAGTCACGGAATAAAAATGTCTTCCTTGCACCAGCTGACCTAACGGTGCTTGACTTTCATATGGCATTTGCTACAATGCTTGTGTTCTACTTGTTGTTTGGCAAAGCTTAAGGCTCTCTTGGTTACCATTCTGTGAATAACACGGGAGCTTTATGAGGATTACGCCAAAGCTTTGTGGCTAAAATTGTGTTTTTTTTTTTTTTTTTAGGATGTAGAACGGAGGCACAAAGTGTAGACCACTGTCCTTTTCGCGAGCCTCTGTGAATGTCACATGCTGGCGCACTTGGCACAAAGAGTGTGAGCAGGAGCTGCACAGGCAAAATGAAAACTGGCCCAAATGCCATCAGAGGAACGTTGACAGACATGGCAAAAGGGCAAAATTTGACACACGTTTGAGCTCCACTGGGGAGCAGGCAGCTTTATGAAGAAACACACACACACACACACACACACACACACACACACACACACTGAGAAAGTGCTGTCACTGTGTGAAACACCTATTCAGCATATGGCTCTGTTGTTTTAAGCTGCAGGCATTTGCAGATCGGACTAATTTCTCACCACTGACTTGTATCCCTACTGCTATTTCTGTTTGTTTGTTTTATCATCCTGTCTGTTCAACCTGCCAGTTATGTCAACCTCTCTAAAATCCTGCTACTCTTCTTTGTCTCCCCTTCATCTGCCCCCACCCTCCCTACATCTGCTCTGAAAGGGTCACTGCAGTTAGAGGGAAAACAGACCCAGTAGTGGATTTTTCAATTGAATTGTCAGAAGCTGGCTGTTTTAATAAATCCTTCCCAATAAAAAGGCAGGGGAACGTTTTTGTGAAGTGGCCTCACCCATGACGCTTGGCTTTGACACTCTCCAGTGAACCTCATCTGCCAGAACCAGCTTCTCCCGAGATAAAAAAGCACCTGGCACAGCCGTCACTGGAGAAGGGGCACTGTGAAAACATGCAGAATAAATAAACAATTGTAATCAGATTGTAGAATTAATACTGTACATGCAGTGGAAAAAGAGACAGGATTTTCTTATCTGAATTAACAGTAAGCATGAGCAAATTAACCAGTTGAGATCAGTCAATCAGTTTTGAATTACTCTCCCTTTTTTTCTCCCCATAATCCACTGCATGTGCTTCAAGATAGTAATTAATTGATGACTGGGGGTTATTTGGGAAATCTGGTTATTCTCTGTATTTCCTGATTCACCTGTTCAACTGTTTTCCCTCTCCATCACTGGGAGATCCTCACCTACTTATATACCTACTCTTCATTTTCTTTTTTAAAAGACTTTATTAAACTTTACAACAGGGAAAGTTAAAAAGGGGCATATTCAGTAAAGTACATGCTAATGCAGTGTTAATAACAATAAATCAATTTTTAATGCTAATAAAACTATAATTAACAAAATTACAACATAATGAAAGTTGCAAAAAGTAAGTTATAAAAGTAGGCCAGTTCTTCCAACTTCTTATTACTTGTTCTTATTATTATTACATCTTATTACATATACTAACTACATCTCTTGGTATTGCCACTGTGGGGAAGACTGTCTTCCATATTATGATGCTAAAAACTGAAAAAAAGAGATGCAATCTAGGCAGTCCATACATTATTACTTTGTAATTTATGTAAATAAATAAATCAATCAATAAATCAAATAAATATAAAAAAAAAAAAATCCCTGAACATTCTCAGATCTATATTATATAATTTATCATATGTGTTCTTTGGTCTCATTTTTATCACAGCCATCACTAGTACGTTGCTTGATTTTGACAAAGTACACTGTCACTTGCTACTGCTGCAACGGATCAATTGATATTGACTGACATGTACAGACAAACTCATATTCATATTAACAATTGTGCATAATCTCACTGGCAAACTCCACACAGAAAGGTCTCAGCTCAGGTTTGAAACCAGAACTTTCTTGGTGGAATGTGACAGCATTAACCACTGCCACTATCATACAGTCTTAAATGCAATGCTTTAAATACGCAACTCTGGTTGTGAAATCGCCTTACAGAGAGACAGAGATTCTTTTCTATTAATACCTGATGCAATCTTTAATTGTCTTCAAAATTCTTCCATTTTAAAAATGAATCTACAGCCTCAAGCCCCCTGTCTATTCTTCTTTTATATATCCTTTCTGTTTCCTCCATGGTGGTTTTCCATATGAAAGTGTTCATACTGTAGACTGATCCTGTTTCATGTATGTAGTTAACTGTTCGCTATATTGTAAGTAGCTTTGTTGCAGCAGGCTGACTGTGTGTAAGGGTTTGTGTGTGTGTGTGTGTGTGTGTGTGTGTGTGTGTGTGTGGGTCCTCCCTGCCTGCACTCCTACCACCATCCGTGACAGATCTACTGTTAGTCTGACTGTGGCACAACCATGCTATGTAGCTGCATTTGATCTCTTCCTCTCACTAGTGTATTACACACTACTCGTTCTGTTTAGAGAGATGATTCAACCAGCTGTAATGTCTCTGTGATCACATACCCTCTGGTGTAACACAGCATCACGTAGGATACGGAGTCAAGCAAAGTCATGCTCATTTATTCATATTGCTCTGTCGTCACTAGCAAATCTTTTTCCAAAAAAAAAAAAAATCCCACCTGTAAAACGAATCTTTAACCCAGACCTCCATCCTGGTCATGCTCACAGAGATTTGGAGAAAATCTAGTTGGGATAAGTAAGATATTTGTGAACCCTGAGGGAGGCATTTGATTGGCTGTGAGACTGAGACTGATGTGGCCCTTTTGGCTCAGTACCTGTTCAAGTAGAAACTGATTTCTGGCTTTGTTGACTCCACCTTCCTGACAGCTTTATTCACTAAGACAGATATCACTCATAATAAATATTATGCATTAGCGTGTTGTTATACAAAATTATACCATATACACAATATGTTTATTGGTCCAAATCAATAAGTTAGTCAGAGCAGTTGCACAATGGCTTTTACGGATATTAAATTATAACAATAAACTTCCCTCTTCAATTAGAATTAGACTCTTGCCCTTGTGAAATCATGACGCAATGATCTGCCCATTCATGCAGCAGCAGTAGCTCCTGGCCTGTTGAGTTCTCTTAAATAATTTGAAATGGGCAGTAGGAAGTGAGATTACTTTATATCGGCATGTATTTCTCTTATCTTTATGGTGCAGTTTGGAGATAAGAACTGATCATCCATGCTGGCAACTGTGTACTCACTCTGCATGAGTTGCATACAATTATGCAAATGGTGCTGAAGGTTATAAAGCCTTGTTCAAGCCTGAGAACAACCACCCCTCCCTCCCTACAACACCCACACCCCACCGCTCTCTCCTCTCTCTGCTTTCTCCCTTCATTCCTGTTCCACTCTTCGACTGAGGGAGAAGAAAAAAAAAATCAACAGTTATGGATATGGAAAGGCGGCTGTGTTTGTGCGGCATTCATATAAAGAGACACGCTGGGAAAGGAGACAAGCAAAGGGGGAAGTATTTCAAAATGTAAGAACAGGGTGAAATGAAATCTTTTTTTCTCTCTCTCTCTCTGACTGAGTTATGTCTGTTCCATCAGCATGATGTGTGTCTGTGTATTCATCAACATATAGAGTAGTCCGGTCAAGACTCTCAGCTGGCTAATCACAGATTGCCTTCGCTGTGGTCAAGTATCAACACAGTTAAGGGCCTTGCAGTGTGTAGGTGCTGTAATTATACAGTGGAGGGGTGTGTGCACAAGCACCCTTACCTTATGACAAATTTCTCTTTTTTTTCCCCTCATTGAGGAAACCCAAAGTAAGCTCTGCACAAATGATCATGACGCAGTGTAAAAATACCATCGCAAAATTATGTTTTTCTTGCACCGAAGATTCCCCACGTAACCTCCAGGTGTTAATGAGACACATTGAGATCAATATTTTCCATTCAGTTTTCAAACAGACAGCACGCTGGGTCTGAGAGCAAAACGTTTCTATACCTAAAACAGATAAATGTACATGAATAATTCATATTAAGGCTGTGAGGGGTTACATCACAGCCATTGTCAATGATAATCAGATGATGCTGATAAGATCATTTGTATGGTTCCCACAACACAAGGGCAAAGAGGATAATCATACTTTTAGATTAGCTAGGACAATATGTAATATAATGAGCATGATGTGGAAACCCTTCAGTACAGTGCTGCTCTTTCCTTGGCATCAAGACATCTAGGATGGATAAGATAATTATCAGACTGCTTTGGTGTGTTCTACATTAGCTGTGCAGAGTGATTATAGGAACCAATTGAATTACAGGGCCTGATTTCTGAGTCACTATCACAGAGTGATGGTAATAAAGACGAGAGAGTTTGGATGATGGAAGCAAGTTACGAGGAGATGAAAGTAGGACACAAAATGACAGTGTTTGACTCAGAAACTCACATTACTGTGACGAATTTAAGAAAACATCTGGCATGTAGATTGGCCTTCAAATCAGTCTATTATGTATTCTGGTATTAGTCTGATAGTACATTGAAAAGACAAAAAAGAGGGTAGACTGGGTAATGAAACCAGACCACTCAGTTTTTTTTTCACTCTGTGTTTTTCATTCCATGACAACTTGCTGAGATTGAGGTTTCGACACAAGATTCAGGCTTTTAGACAAAGGTTTTGCCATTCAGTGACAAATATCATCATGCATAACAGCTCTGTGAGTAGAATGTCAAAAATTCAGCAACATAATTTGTGATTCAAACAAGATGCAAAGCAAGATGTTTCGCTTTCAAAACACTTTTTTTTTACTTCTAGACTTTTGTCAGCAGTCTGCCTCGAAGTCTGCTCCTAACTGAATTCTAAGGTGGCCCTGAGAGCTCAGAACACGGCGACAAAAGAAAAGCGTCTGCAAATAGACAAAAGACACCAATGACAAAAACAGCTTCACTAATTTGAGAACACTTTTGCCGCATAATATAACATATTGCAAATACAGACAAAGCAACACCATCCAAACAATCACAGAACTAATGTACAGGACTGAGTCCAGAAGGCCACAAAAAAACTGATGAGTAATCTCAGGCATGGGTGTTGTTTCCATTGTTGAGGCTAATGGAGTCATATTATCTATGACATAGTGTGATGCATGTTATGTTGGCCTATATTCTACCTACACTTAGTATTTGCAGCAACATCTGAATAATGCATTCTGAGTGAAAATAAACTCTTTAACAAATGCTTACCTGTGTGTGTTTTTTTTTTTCTGTATTTCAATGTGTTTGTTGTTTGCAGCACTTTTCAAAATGCTACATTTATGTGCTCAAACCGGCAAACGTGCCATTTAATATTTCCAACACTGTACAAGTGCGTGTTGTCACATTGATTCAAGCATTTCCCTCATTAGCTCTTGTTTTGTCTATTTGCATGCATGCCAGCTGCAGCAGGCTGAGCTGCCAGTCAATCCAGGTAAATTGGGGTCAAATCATACCTGATGCTATGCACTGAAACAATTAGGCAAAAAAAAAAAAAAAAAAAGGCATGCACGGTCATAACAGTCATAACGATCAAAGGGGACGTGACTTGTTTCAAAGGCAGAATCTCTTTGGTCTATTTGTTTGCCTCTGTTGCTTGTTCCTGCCAGTAATCTCTGGAGAATGGCTGTGTTTTTTGGATTGATGTGGACCATGGAGGGAGCCTGGAGAGCGCTGCAGGCAAGTGTCACTTCCCATTGGATGTTCCCGGTAACTACTATACATGTTTCAAAACAAAAGGTCACGTGGCGGGCCTGAGATGTTTTCATATCTCTCAACCCCCTTTTTTAAATTGATGACTTTGACAAAGTAAAATCAGTTCAGGGCTGGTGAGGAGGATGGCAGGGGAGGTTAGAAGGTTAGAAAAACAAATCTTGAAGTGCAGAGAAGTAAAGTGGTCTCTAACCCATGAGAATTACACACCTGAGTGCTTAGTATGCAATTGGAGAAGTAATGTGTTGGTTCTTACTGGACTATTAAAATGATTGCAGATCTGCTGCAAGAGTCTTGAAGATAACATATACCGGCTGGTGAAGGAATTCTAATGACAATCCTACACAATTATCACTTACAATGTTCCATAAATAACACCTGGTGGTTTGCATATTGCATAAACAAAAACAAACATAACAAATAAAGAGTGAATAAACTGCAGAATTAAAAAAAAAAACTCAGAAATAATGGCACTGTACTTTCTGTACTCTGTCAGAAAGAGTAAAAAGTTTCAAAGGGAAAAAAAAACAAGTTCCTAGCTCTCTTCACTCCCACTGCAACTTCTGAGACATGTTTTCCCCTTTTCTGTGTCTGTGTAATTGCACTTCACTCTCAGATGCCTCTCAACATATTTGATACATTGACAAATTCCCCCTTTCAATGTTCTCATCATGGCAATTCCCTGGAAATGTACAAGAAAGAGGAGGAGGCAGGCGAAGAAAACAAGCAGAGAGCGGCCCCAGCTTCCCAGATGGGTTGTACCACATCGATTGACTGGTGAAATATATCTCATATCATATAAAACCAGCTCAGGGCCATGATATCTCTTTAGGGAGAAAACTTCAGGCCTCCCAGAGGCTTTTGAAAAACAATTGACAAGATGCAGTTTTTTTTTTTTTTTTGCAACTGAGAAAGGTAAAACAATCACAAGCAGAACCGATGCATGTGTTGTATTCATCTGAGGTTGCAACAGGGAAAGGCTTGATTTCTTTGGTTTATGGGCAATTAAGAGCAGCTTTAAATATGATTTGTTTTATTCCAAGCTTCATCTGACATCAGGGGAAGTCTCTGTGACAACAAATTCCTCTGGCCCTCATATGATGTATGACAGAAAGCTGTGGGAACGAGACGAGACTCTCGACAAAGTCAGTAATGAATGGCTCACATTATTTAAATTTAGTTACCATGAAACAACAGGTCAGTCGTGGGTCTTTATTCCCGCTGCACTATTTTTTTTCTGGGGTGACAATCAGAGTCAGAATGAGAAATTTTTTATTGATCCTCGGGGAGAAATTGAGTTTCGTCAGTTGCTCCAACCAAAGGAATAGAAATATAATACAATAGTACTGTATACTACTGTATGTGGAAAAATATGATATATAATAATGTGAAGAAAAATTATAATAAATGGTGACAGGGATATATAAGTCAACTTTAATTGTATTGACTCAGTGCCTGACGCTCCAAGGGAGCTGTTATAAATCCTGATGACTAGAATGTGGCACTCATTTTAGTGGAATGAGTTTGTCACTGAATGTACCTCTGCGTTTAACCAGCGCATCATGAAGTGGGTGTGAGACATTGACCAAGAGAGAATGTAGCTTAGCATCCTGGCATTAGCCACCACAGACTCATAGAACATTGTCAGCATCACCCAACACTGTTCTTAAATGAGAACAGTGTCAACTTACACTCACAGATTTTTACAGTCCTCTACAGTGTCCACAGAGACCCCCAGCAAGGAAACAGAGGTCAACAGTGCCTTGGTCCTCCTCAGATCAACAACCATCTCCTTTGTCTTTGTCAAGTTGAAAAAATACTAAAGAAATACTAAAAAAAGAAATCCACTGAAAGCATCACGGCATCAGTGGTGATGTGCCAGTCATGAGCGTTGTTCCAGAACCACAAGATTGTGTTGTGCCTTGTTTTTCACTGGTTCAGCCATAGCAGTCTGCTGGCTGATATTTTTCAATTACATCTGAATTCAAGCATGGATTAGTGATGAAATAAAATGTGGGCTGCTATTGCTGGCGTTACAATCAAGTTGCATCTGTAGCTTCATTGACCAGATCAACCATCTTGAGCCAGAAGGACATGGTTTAACATTTGTGAGAGCAGGAGAACTTTTACATCTCGCAGAAAGGTTCCCAGAGGAAAAAAAAGACCATTCTTTGACAAGGTGTTGTATTCTCCAAAATATCTAAGCAGGTGGACATGGTTGTGGTAGATGGAGGCCAGTGAACAAGAGGGCAAATGTTGCAGATATGGGTGGTGTTCTTGAATTGAACCAGGGGCTTTACAGTGAATTGATTCTCTTGGGCATCACCAGGACATGAAAAATGGCAATCAGCAGAACTTCAGAGGTAGCAGAGAAGACTTCAAGATGGCCTCAAGAGGGACAAGCCATGGACTAATGAGGATTGGACAGAACATGGCACTTAGATTAGATATGAACCTGAATGATGTGAAATCCCCAGTGACTCGGGGTGCACAATATCTGCACCCTGTCTGCAATAATATCATAATAGTTATTTTAATGATGTGCAAAATGTCATTATCAAGTATTCAAATGACTTCACAAAAAACAATGAAAAGCAGCAAATGCACTAAAAAGCACTAAAACTCCATACACTAAAATAGTGCATGCAGCAGAAGCCGATTACTGCAGTGGCAAGATTCAGTCACGTTCCACTTGTGAGCCTACATGATCACATGACCTCTCACTAACATCCTCCTTGCAACACAGTTCTTAAACTGCACTGTCAAAATCCAAAACGATATTGAGATATTATTTTTCACCCATATCGCCAACCACCACCAGTGACCCCAACGGTACAATCAGAGATAACAACACAAATGTGCATTACTAGATGTATATATCTTATATATAGTGTGTATGTATGAACATGTGTGTGTGTGTGTGTGTGTTCAAGATATATATAGTGTAGCCTGTATATATCAAGTAAAAATAAAAGCAGAAATAAATAAGACAGGACATTTCTACTTGTATATTCTTCAGACACAGAAATCTATAGAAGCTTCTAGTCAGCTGATCAGACACTCTGAAAGCAAATCTTGTGTTTTTACAAAATCATTAGAAAGTTTAGAAAAAGGGTTAAAGAGTAGGAAAATGCTAAAAAGTCTCAATCACACTCACCAGTCACACGATAAAATAAATATGATCTGAGGGTCAAAGTTCAGGCAGAATTTCATCTCCACTTATTTTCTACTGACAAGTACACTGGAGATTTGTTTTTGTGTGTTTTTCCAACTGCTGCTTGTTCAAATATCAGACTGTAACTTTCATTTAATTTACCACATCCCCTTTAATAAATTTGAGTGAAATGTTATCAATCAGAATGATGATAAGAGCAATGAAATTAAACCAAGTTTCTTGATAAATTAATTTGAAGGTGGAGGCCTTCTTAGGTTAACTTGAAACTGAAATCAGTTGTATAATAAAAGTGTCTGCGATCCACGCAGACTCGTTAGTGGCTCTGATTACGTGACATCAAGGGTGTAATGTGCACTAAGGCCATTATATTACTCTCCTGCTACCATCATCCAGATGAGATTTTATAATAAAGTTAATCTGCTCATCTGAATTGCCTTCAGCTAAGAGAAGTAAGCTTAATGAGCAGCAGAGGATACATGAAGACCTTTTTTCCCCCTTGAGTTTACTTACTTACTTAGTGGTGAAAGTTGTTAGGGTTGAGTGCAGCCTGAAATGAATAGCTGTAGACAACACTTCGTGAAACTAAACATAACGATGTAAACTAATTAGGACAGCTATTGTTTATTTATATTTTTATTTATATTCAATATAAAAAGTTGAAAAATGACCACCGATGAATGTATAGATAGTCGTACAGATGGATAGATGTATAGATGGAGCCAGCATATGGTATATGCACTTGACATTATTTAAGTATGCCTCCACCAATAAGTCTAGTTGCAGGTAATTAGGATTTCAATTCATGAATTATGGCCAAAAACATGCGTGCAGTCACAGTGACCTTTAATAAAAATTCCAACAAAGACAGTCATTATAATTTGTTATTTACTAGACTGATTTCATGTAATAGTAGTGCAGAAAATTGCATAAATCCTTCTGTTTTTAAAACTTTTGAAAAACTTTTTGCCACTTTTGGACAGGTGTGGGCACACACACTGTCTGTATTTGATGCCAACCCACTGACATTAACGCCAATCAGTATTCATGGGACAAGCACTTGTGTATCAGCTATCAGGAAAATTTGCTGAGATGCAAGAATCTCTCAAGAGCCATTAATCCATGACATTCTCCAAAGAGTCAATATATGACAGACTGATAAATGAACAAATTTTCCCACTTCATCCACACAGGACTGTTGTCATAGTTAACCATCAAAAATCAAAACATATCTGTTTCAGTCTGCCGGCTGTCTATAGCATCAAAGTCAAAGGGATATTGTAATTGGATGCTGATGTAGGCCAATATTAATCATTATTTTATTGTCAGGCTCAGCAGTGAACTGGGCAGAGCTGCCCTGTTTGGTCCAAGATGGAGTATGCAGAGGAGAAAAGACCAATTTCCGGCTCGTGAATTGAAAGTTCTCTAAAGCAGTTTGGAGTGATTTGTCATCAATCACAGCACATTCCTCCTGAGCTGGGAATTGGGGGGGTGGGGTGGCGGGTGGGGGGTGGGGGGATAAGAGAGTGAGACAGAGTGAGAGAAAGGATTGGACCACTCTATTACCTGAGTGCACTTCACTGTGAATAATGATGTATGACAGAAAGCATTCAAGAGTTGTTTTTTGAATGTTGCCAGAATGGATCTATAGTTTCTGTCATGGGATAACATACATTTAATTTTTAGCATAGCCCTGGGTGAGAATTGGTAAATCACGCAATATCTCCATATCTCCACCTCTGGCTCATCAATGGAACAGCAGAGATCATTAGAACATTTTTCAAAAGATCTCATCTTTATTACATATTAACAGAATCTCAAACATGGTTATTGTCTGAATGTGATTTCACATTCTTCTGACTCCATCCACATCATTTCTTTTGACTTATTTGATAATATCAAAAAAATGTCTTATCTATGATGCAACATCAGGCAAATCTGCTCATTTGTCTATCTCACAAAAATCTCCGCAGTACAAGTTTTGACATGTTTGCCATAAATATTTTATCAGCAAGCCTGTAAGATTTTTTGTCTGAACTTAACGCTGTTTTTTTCTTTTTTGGTTTTATTTTTTTTTTTTTTTATTATTATTATTATTATTTTATTTAACCTCCCAAGGTAATCATCCACTTGTATCAAGGACCTTTTCTGGCAAGATTCTGCGGGGCCATTGAAATAAACTGACAACTAGTGCCAGAATATCGAACTGAGCAGAAAAAAATTGTTATTCAATAACTGTTAGTTTCAGCCTGGGAAAATGGGAACTGTGACCATCACTACATTTTTATATTGAGAGATCGATGTGCTTACACCGAGCTCTATCACAGTTTTTCAGTTATGCAACACAACTAGATAGCATGTTGGTTTTTCACCTGCATTTCTTTTACTGAATAACTGAATCACACAGACTGTATATTTCTGATGTGATGACATAATACGAAAATTACAGGAAAAAAAAGGTGTTTGTTGAATTACTTTGCCTTTAAAAAAGGTTCTCCTCAACCACGTCAAATAAATCCATCACAACAGTCACATCACTGTAAGCTGTGGTCAGCATGGACCTTAATATTAGCCTTACACCACTTTGTGCATACAACCACATTATTAACCCGAAACACACTGCCTGCTGAAATATCTTTTCTCTGAAGATTGTTTCCTTTAATGTTGAAGACTGTACTCTACAAGTTGTTAATAAAGCGTTTCTATCTTAATAGACATTCAGCATGCTAATGATATTTAAATATTCACCCACTGACCTCCTGGCGTACAACTACTCTGGTTAGAGGGCTCACACAATGTGCAATCACTGTAATTCAAGGTCTGGCAGAGAACTTCCTGTCACAGCAATTATCATTTGCCTTGAACATTAATACACATTACTCATTCACAGTGCATTTAGTCAGTGTACACTTTGACTGGACACTTGCACTCACTGTAGCACTTATACTGTATTTAAAATGTATAGCAAGTACAGAAAAGACTTGAAATATATTCAAATGGGGTTGTTCCGAACAAACTGCTCTTTTATTCATTCTAATAATTGCCTGAGATTGTAGCAATTCTTTGAAATAGACAGATGATCTGATTCCATACCGGTGGTGTATAGTGACTTTTACTGTCAGGTGTGACCAGTTGGGTCACCCCCCTCTCTGTCACTGCATAGCACTATGCCAGCATTCTATGCACCTAAATTACAGGAAGGGATTGTGTGACCTGTATGCTGCTGGAACGGCTGCAGTCTGGTATGGCAGAATTTTGTCATATTTTTGGTTTGCTGTCCTAGCCTATGTATTGTATGTGCACTTGACATTCTTCTAGTGGATAGTGCATAGTACTGGTTAGACTTATGGCTCCTAACATTTATGTGAGGTATGCATGGTACTTTTCCCTGGTATATGTGTGCATATGTGCACATAAAAGCCTCAATGACTTTCAATTCCTAGCCGCCTCTGTTGGAAGCTGCTAACCTTATTCTAGCACTCTATTTGTTTCTTTTTGACTGTGAGCCAAATAATTACTGCTCTGGATTTTTGTAGTTTGTCTGCTTTGAATGGGGACATTCTCTTGCCCCACATGTGTTTTCAAACCTGCATGCCTTTTTGGTTACGTTTATTTTTGTTTCATAATTTCCTGAGGGTGAAATTCCCCCAAGTGGCATTGTTGACAACTGCTCTGTAATCCTTACACCCCTGCACTCACCGCTCAGGCAAGGAGAGCCAAACAAACAAACAACTACCCTCACCACCCTATTGCTAATTTCCTTGCTACTGCTACATCTTAGTGCTTAGAGAGAAAGTGTAGCCTGTAAAGATGTTTTCAGTCTGTGATATCATACCTGATCGCAGAACAGTAGAATAGCAGAGTCAAGGACAGCTTGACATGCATATCCTCAATGCACAAATGTCCAGAAAATGTTGCTGTGCCCTCTGATTGATGAACCCCAGCCTCTGTCAGTGAGATACGACCATGAAAATAACAGAATATATGCCAAAAGTTTGTATTCAACCTAGCTCCCACAGACAACAGCCTGCTGACGAATGCAAACTGGCAATATCAGTTTCTTTGTGGGACAGAACACAGTTCTGAGATTCTAGTTTATTTCCAGTGTTTGCTTACCCTGGTTGAGCAAAGTGTGTCTTGCTACTTCTCTACTTCTTTAAAGGGCAAAGCTTGCTCAAAGACTGTAGAAGGGAATATCTTTACATATAGCTGACAGACCCACCATGCTTGTAGGTGCTGTTAATGTGGTACACATATAGATTCACAATATAGATTCACAAATTTACAATTTATCATCATCAAAAAACTAGGGTATTGACCTCTTGAGATATAAAAAAGAGAGATAATGGCAAATTTTGTAGCTAGCAAGCTTCTGAGCTAGATTAAAAATAGCACCATAAATTGGTTGAAAACTCTGCTGCTAGATTTTCAATGATTCAAGCTCATACGTTTAAAATAAGAATCTTGTAAAACAGGTCTTAAACCTGCTCTCTATGGCTGCTTAATGACATGATACTTGAAGACACAAACTATATGTTAACATAACCTGTTAACATTCATCTTGGCTTTAGAAATAAGACAAGCCTGTTAACAGTTGCATCTTACATTAGCGTGGCTAAATATGATTTTTAATACAAACACTCTCACTATAAAAGACATCAGCCTCCCCCAAAATAGAAAAGACTTAGAAAAGAGACTCTAGCAGCCTCTAACAGCTCTAGTACTTGAATATGTTGAGAAATTCATGTCATTCAACATGACAGGCTTGCTGTGCCAGGTTATACTTCCTAAGGTATAATTGGAGAGTCATTTCACAGCTATAGTTGTGACAAAGTTGTAATGTATGATTTGGAATAGAGTTGTACATTACTGGTTTTGATCAAAATGTATGTGGTAAAACTGAACCCAAGATTCAGGTGATCTACTCTCAGTTGAAAATCTGTGCCTTGAGACTGAATTAAGGTAAAATCATTTGCATGAGAAAAGTTCCATATTTTGGTAGTTTTACTGTCAGCATGAGGTGAGGTGTACTTTATTAAACCAAGAAGAGAAAAACTGTCTGGCATGAAAGACAATGAGCCTCAGGAATGGAAACAATGCCAATTGCAATGTCTCTGACTTGATTGCTGTTTGGGAAGACAGCACAAATCAGTCAAAACTGGAAGGCACATCCTGCAATCTGACCAAAATATGCTGGAAACAGAAGTAGATGTGTCAACTTGTGTTATTGTTGCTCTGCACGTGCTTGTTTGCTGAATATTGCTGTCAGTTCAGATTAATGTTGCTTGTAAGCTACATCCAAGACTACACATGTGAGCAGTAATTAAGAACTGGGTATGTACAGTGGCAATGCAGAATGAATGTGACTTCTGAAAACAACAGACATCATTTACCCGCGAGCCCTGTAGGGCTTTTTTTTCAAATGTTTTTGCCCTTTCTAAAACTCAAGTTAATTCATGAGGTGAATATTTAGGTGGTGACGATAATATATCTATTACATTTTGGAAATATATCTGATGTTTTTTTAAAAAACATTAATTTAATCGTATGATAATTGGAGTGGTTAAAAGAAACAACAATTTGGCATACATAAAATCAAAGTATTCTGAGACACGGTGAATTCTGTGTCACCAGTGGGATCCAGAAATTTAGTATTGAAGGGTGAAGTGAGACCAATGATAAAATAAATTGCTTTGAGTACAACCCAGACAAATTATTCTGCTTCAGGACCCAGATTTGGGCAATTTCAGTTGTTAGCGTAGTTGTGATTTCATTTCTTCAGCCTCAAATAATTTTTCCAAGTTTGTTTTAACTTAAATGAATGCCTGTAAAAGAATATGACAGTAACTGTTAACCAATTACAGAGTTTCCCGGAGCATATATACTTATGTCTTATTATCTGACATGTTGTCATTCAAATGTTTAAATTGATAGGGTTACAAAGCCAAACTCTGGCTCACACTGTTATTCATGCCGAATGGATATCCACATATGTTTTGCCGGCAACAAGATTGAATCTCAAGTCTTCTTTTTCTGTTGTTTCTGTGTCATAGTTATATGAGTTCCAAGTTACTTTATAGAAATAAACAGCTGGTATGAAGGGATGTATTTCCATGTATTTAGCCTCCAGAGGACAAGAACATCAGCTTCTTCTTAGAAAAGAGAACAAAAAGAGAGCAAAAACAGTGCTCAGTGAGTACTCAGGTACTTATTCAATGATCACAACTATCTTGGTCCATCTGCTTATAATAGTGTATTGTGTGCATCTGGCTTCAAACATGTTGAATGCAGTTACCAAATTTTGTACAGTTGAGCGCACATTGTACCATGCATCACTGATTAAGACTAATCTACCTAACAAGTATTAGATCATTGTATTTTCAACCCCTATGTGCCACATCAGGAACAGGTTTCAGCTGATGAGCACCAGACCTTAGTGCTGCATGGTGACTCAGTTTCAAAATGACAAATATTAAGGATAGCCACTAGTGGCTTGGTTTTCTTTACCCTGAATAGTTACATTTCTAATTGCCACAGGAAAAAGACAGAGACTTCTTTCTCTAAACCAGTCCTCTCAGATCGTCCTTCCTTGTTCCCAATAACTCAAATGCTTTGGGTTGTACAGTAGATGGACATGGGATAGCTGGAGTATAAGTGCCTGTGCCAGTGGAAAACTACCACAAACTCCTGAAACTATTCTCATACTCAAGCAGGTGCAACAGTTGATTTAAACATTGTTATTGTACAGTCTAGTCAACTTCTTTTCTGTGAAATATGATATTTTCAAAACTCAGTGGCACTTGAAAATTCCCCAAAATACTGTAGATCCATTGTCATGGGAACTAGAAACTGTAATGTCTCTTTGCAGAAATGCTATTTAGTGAAGTGGATATCAGGGATGTATGGCTCATCATTATTCCCATGCTATGTTAAACTAAGGTCCGTAAACTCCCAGTGTGCATCCCCAGAGACCAGTCCTAATACCTCTTCTTCCACAGTCCCCTGACCACAATATCTACCACACATCATTCACCAGACTGCAGCCTGTTCAGAATGGCTTTCAGTGCTACTTTCTAACTTTAAAAGCGTTCAAAATATAGATAACCTCCCTTTTATGTCAAAAAACATTTTTGGACAGTTACAAAGAAGATTTCGCGCAAAACATCAGAAAAGTTTTCAAAAGCAGCTGTCTCAGATGCATGAAATTTCTTTGTTTGTTGTGCTACATCTGCTTCTCTTTCTTACACCTCCTTAACTTATACAGTTGTAAGAAAGCACTGTAATTGGAGATAAACAGCATTTATCTTCTCTGTTGTCCCTGAATAACCCTCTGGCCTTTTGCAGGTTTATTAGCCTCTTTATTGCAGTACTGTGAGCGTACAGTACTTGACATATTCATCTTCGAAGTAATCTTTTATACTGCCTTTATAATGATACAACCCCTTGGAAAATGAACTTTTATTCATACCAGCAATTAAGATCTTGTGCAGTTTGTCTTGGCCACCGGGGAATGAAACAACCTGAGGAATCACTCTGCTAATGATGGCCTGTCAACCATGCAGCTGTCTGGAATAAATCGTCAAGATCTCCTCATAAACAGCTATTCCCCCAACAACCAGCACACACAGAGATGCATTTAAACACACACACGCACACACAATCACAGAGAGAGAGAGATACAGAGTTAAACTTTGTTGTATTGCCAACTTTGTGCGGGAGTTTTCAAGATGAAGAAAAAATGGGACTTACAATATGATAATGATGACAGATTTGACAAGTAAAAATTGCAGTAAAATTTTAAACAATAGGTCTGATAGTTCACATAACACGGTGATGACTGCTAAAGTTAAAACTGTAACCTTGGTGGTTGACTTTAATTTTACAGATGATTTGTTTTTAAGATGAGGACCATGTAAGAGGCTTCTTTACATGGCCCATGCAGCAAGTGATAATGCTAGTTAGCCTGAATCTTACAGTGTGTTCAGGCCAAACCAAAGTGTCTGTTTGTCTTGACTTACTCCTGGAGTATGGCTGCTAGACTGTCTTTGCGTAGGAGTATTTTGCAATTTAATCTAGTATTCACCCTTCCCAGCCAGTGGGTTGCTTATTTTTTAAAAGGCTTTTTCTCCAAGGCCTTCTTGTCTCTATAAAGTGCAGGAGTTGTATCACACAACTGAATGTGTCCACATGCAGCCACAACAAATTCATCCATTATTTCCGATTCCTGGTGACATTAACAGGATCTCAACAATGATAGAACACAGAACAAATCAGCAGCAATTTCTGTTGTTACCTTGACTTTGTACCTGATCATGCCAGTCAAAAATAAAACTAGTTTCTGTTTGGTTTGGATACATCTTTACAGTAAAATATTAATAAAAAGTTTTAAATGTTTTGACGTGACTTGGTTGTTTGTGTTATCCTTTCTCAAGCATGACAGCATATTGTTTGTTTATGGTTGAATCTTGGCTTCAACACAGTGGATGTCCTAAGCAGGTGTTTTTGTAATGTATTGTTAAATCCCATGAATCAAAACCATTCAGTTAATGACATGTCCCTTGCCTCTGTAAGTGACACTTGGTTACCATAGGTGGTAAACCACTTAGCTAAACACACAGGTGCAGCTTGCAGTAGCACAAAGAACCTTAAAACTGCTCCCGACACTAAGAGCATTTTTGACACCACCTTCCCAAGACTTTAAGAACAAAGTATTATTCTTATTACAGCCCCAAGGTGTGGAAGGAATCCAAAGCTCTATGGGCGTGCTGTGACTAATTATGGTTGCTAAACTATGATTGAAATGTTCAGAATAGCAAACAGCGTGTTTCTTTGAAATTTTTGTTTTCTTTTGCATTTGTTCAAAGCATCATGCAAATTCTGCTACCAAGAGAACAGAAGATCCAGCAGCCATAAGACAGGTAATTAATATAATTTAACATGATTAAGGACAGCCTGGTGTGTAATCTCCTGATAACCACTTCCAATAGTGACAGATAAGAGGGCTGGTCCATGAAAAATATCACACAGTGACCACATGATTCAAGAAAAATAGCAAGTTTTATTAATCCAACCAGATTTTTCTCACTTTTCACAGCAAATGCTCAAAGAAGTAACAGTCTCAATGTCACAAGATGCGAAATAATCTTCAAAGACTTAATTTCTCTCCCTCAACAATATCATATGTCAACTCCGATGCCATTTACTCTCATCAGATCTGTTTTGTGATTGGTAACCAAGACCATCCATCTCACACTCATCTCAGCAGCCTTATTAGTCCTTAATTCAGAAAATTTGAAATGTTTAATATCCCAAGATGGATTGTAATGTAGCTTTGTCAGATTCAATTTCACTGATCATATTTAACCTTCAGCCTGCAACTCACTCACAGGTTTGAAGACTGAATTACCATTATCAGTTGTTCAACCCATTTTCAGAGGCCTCTAAAGATGAAGGCACTAATAATTTCTTTCTGTTCATGTGGACTGGAAATTTCTCATTTGTCATGATTTACAATGGGAAGTTCGGAGACACAGACCTGTTTTTGTCTAGTAGCAGATAAATTTCTACATTACAGATACATTTCACTAGCCTGGCTGTTGCACCAAGCTTGTAGATGGAGCTTGGTTTGGCAAATATCCCACAGACAGGAAGTTCTCAGAGGTGGGGTCAATGGGTGTCTATCAAATGCCTCTGTGTACCACTGGACAGAGCTACAACCAATCAGACCACTGATTCCAATGACATATGCGTAGCAACCGAAACAGAAAACCTCTCTGATTGTAGTTAACTTCACCAGAAGCAAAATGGCGCCGGCTTTATCAGGTAAACATGAAAGTAGCTGCTGTTATAAACTCTTAAAACAGCAGCTACAGCTGACTGTAAAAAAAATAACTGTAAAAAAATATGGCTATAAAAAAATTAACTTACTATTAACTAGTGCGTTGTCGCGTTAAACCCACACTGGCGTAAAAGCTCGTTTTTCATTGGTTCCCGATTTTTCTGGATCATGATGAGTAGAAAATATGTGGGTTGGCCAGCCTGACTTGAACAAAATTCTATAGGCTATATGTCATAGGCAGTATGGGCAGGTCTAGGATAACATTTCACAATTACAACACAAAATGTTCTCAGTAAAGAGGCATTTGTTTTGTTAGTGTGTCAGTGGCTAAACACATGCAGTTTAATCTTCTGCAAATGATTTTTTTCCCATCATCTTCAACTGAAATTCTTTTTCAAAAGCAGCATGGGCCATGAAATGATTGCAGGGCTGCCAACTCACACAATTAGTGCGAGACACGTTTTTGACTGCCTTTACACGCTCTCTCGCCACACCTCTTCTCATTGGAAAGAAAATCTGTTTATCTATAATCAGATCTAGATGTTGAGCCTGACGAACAGCACTCGCAATCAAATAATTTTGCCTTGTTCTCAGCTGAACAGGCACAAAGGTATAGAAAGGTGATTGTTCCTTCCACGTTTATAGCTGTGCCTTCAGAGTTTGGCACTTCATATGGCTTTAGACAAAAACGAGGCCCAAGATTATTAGTATGACCTTTCCATTAGATTTTGAACTTTGTTCACTTGGGAATTTCAGATATACATATACTGTATTTGCAGTGACACAGAAAACTGGTTTCCCTCTCTCCACTGATGTATGATTTCATAATGAATAGTTGTATTCTTCATGAGAAGGGGGGACTTGTATTTTATTCATTTCTTATTTTGCTTTGAAGACTGTTAAAATGTGGAAGAAAAAAAAATCCCAAAGGAAGTGCTGTTTAAAAGCAGGCTGTTGACCACAATTTTATCATGGAACTGAATAGTGCAGTTGGGAGAGGTAAATGTATGTGCCACATTTTGACCTCCCTCAGCAAATACTTTTAACTCACAGGAATTACAAGTCATACATTCACTATCACTGGGACATATGCTCAAACTGAACAATGCTGCAGCAGAACATGATGATCAGAATGATGGAGGAGCAATGTCATGTGTAGCTATAACATGTAACGACAGCCACTATTAGCAAACTGTTTTTGATGTATCTAAACCATTGATGTATTACATAAAATGCACCGAATACTGTATTCAAATATGTTACCTCATTCTTTCCTGTGCAATTTGCTTAGCTCTGCCATCTGAGGGCTTCCTCAGTAACACAGAGCATGTGTGCCAGCCAGGAGAGCTGACTTTCTGTTGGCTCTGATACAAAAGGTTCAAATTCTGATAATAAAAGGTTAAATTAGAAGGGTTGTGCTGCTCCAGAAAAAAATTGAATGCCTGTGTGGGCCTTTGTTCATTACATGCAGCACATGATGGACACACAAGTTATGATCACTCAGTGTGGCCACTGAGCAGCAACTCAGAGGTTTTCTCAACTTATCACTCAGCTCTCATTGTGGGAGCTTGAATTATCGTCTTGAATTATCGTCTGGATTTTGGCACAACTCCGATATGATAGTGAATATTTTTAAAACAGCATATACAAACCTCCAAATCACTGAACACTTGTTGACAACAGATTTGAATTTCTCACTCTTTTAAACAATTTAAAAATGTTTCAGCAAGTTCATGCATAATAAGGAAGTACAACCGCCTACAATTTGCACCAAGTGAATATATGATGCTGATCGAAACTGATTATTTTGCTTCTCAGCTAAAAAGCTGTACTCTCCAACAAATACACAAATTCTTTCTTTGTGTTAGTCATCAAATCCAAAACAGTCTAGCCAATTATCAAAATCTGTCAGGCATATATAAACGTCACTGCATTTTTTCACCCTCTCTTTTAGCATCTACTAAATTGCTTAACTGCCTGTCAGTTCAGTTGATCTTCTCAACAAATGGTGGAGTTTCTCACATCTTACATCAACCACTCACATAGTCTGTCATGTCTGACAGATGCTGTTCATGAGTATGGATTTTGCAAAACATATTTACAATAGAACAATAACACAGCAGAATCATTTCACACAGTTTCTGAACACAGACAAACCTGGACAGGTAAATAATGAACAGGGGCAACTGCCTGCTGGAGGAGGAGGAAAATGGAAAAAGTGGAAGAAGAGTACAAACAAATAGACCTGTCCCAGATGAGATACAGGCCACAACTGTGGTCGATGTAATTAACTATGGCTCTAAAATGGTTGAGGCTGCAGTCTAATGTAAACTGTGCAACAGTGCCTTCAATTATCCAAATACTCCAAAGAGAAAACAGCTATGTATGCAGTCACTACTGGAGTTAATAACGTTACGATATTACATAGCAATATATAACAGTATAAATACAGTAATTTGTGATTTCCATTGACCAGTTGATGACCTTAGGCCAGAACCTCACACCAAAACCTGTCCAGACACAGGCTGGAAATGGTCTGTGTCTATTTTTGTCTAGAATGCATGTTAACAGATTAGACCATTCAAACCGCTCATGATCCCTGTATTTATTCCGCTCGGCTCAACGGCACAGATGCCATGCTGCAACTAGGAAATAGAAATCTAGTCTATTTTTCTGCGTGGAAGGTTAACAGGATGAGCCAAAATCCTATAAAAAATTATAGCACATCTATACATTTTTGTACCGGGAGTGAATAAAGGCTAATTCAACAACATATACATGTTTTGGAACAATGTCAAAAATGATGTCGGCCTTATCAAAGTGATATATGTGCTGGTGTGTAGTTATACTTTCTAATCAATCATCATCATTTAAAATAAGAAAAGAAAAACAGAGAAACACATACTGTTTTTATTGATGTGATATCAACAGGATCAGTGCACTTTTAAAAAGATGAGGTTGACCACTCACGTGCTGTGCGGTGTGAATCGGGCCTTAGTGGCAGGAGATTAGGGTTTAGACCTGAACAAGGGCAAGAGATCTGCAAAATGGTAGTAAATAATGCTATTACCCTGAGTGAGAGGCAGAGTACAACCTTATGAGGACAACAGTGTCTTTTAACATATCAACTATACCTCTAGAATAGATAGCTTGTTGAAAAAACATCACATAACCATAAAAAATCTATACATGGAAACATGAAATAGAGCTGGACAGTTTTGTACCAGTTTTCCTTAATAATGGTGTGTAGGTACAAACTGTATAAGTTGCAGAGAACATTCTCTGAGTGTGATTCTACAATAAAACAGATCTGATATTTAGTTTATTGCACCACTGAGAATAACAGAGCTGACAGGAAGTGAAATCCCTCACACCCTTGTGTTTGTGGATGAAGCTGGTTTCAATTTGGCCTAGAGCAGCAGACATGGCCGAAATGTAGTAGGCCAGTGAGCCATGGTGGATTTGCTAGGCCAACACGGGGGAAATATTGCAATGTGAATTACTATATGAACTGTAATACCTAAGAGTAGCATGGCTAGATATATCCCAGTATTGCTTGTAACAAAGCCTTTACTGTGTTATAGTGTTAGGCTATACATTATCATCTTAGTACTGTTAAGCCACAATTGCTATGGGAGTTTGAGCACAATGTTTAATATAAAACCCTCTTCTGTCTAAAACTGTCTAAATGGTGTACAATTTGATAAACTGCAGTTCTAATACAGTAAAAAAAAAATTTAAAATTTAGGACAAGACAGGAATGTGGATATAATTTCTATTGTTCACACGGAAGAAAACTTTTACTTTTGAGACACTTTTTGCAGGAAATGGTGATTTTCTTTTGAAGCAGCTAAATTGTACCTGTACCATGTAAACTGTTGACTGACTGACAAACACCCCCAGAACTTTGAGTGTGTTAACAACGTTTCAAGAAAGGACCAAAATTGCTCCTTTATAGAAAAATCAAAAAGCTATACTCAAAAACAACCAAAGCCAACCACTCAGGAACAGTACACATAAAAACACCCACATTACTCAGCTTCACCTGAGAACACCTAAGTGCAAAGGTCATTCTTCCTTTGGAGACTTTGCTCTTTACTAAGCATCTTGAGGAGCACTACCACCACAGTCTGGGATGGAGCTGGTTTCACTCTGATTTGCAGGTTACTTGGTAAAACAAAGACGAATTGCAGGTTGCAATCACATTTGTGATCTAGCCTTGCAGAGATTCTTGTTTGTAGTCAAGTGTAAACACAAGTGTATTAATTTGCAGCTGATTTTATCTGGACATGAGACAAGTATGAATGGGCCTGCCTCACCTGATATCTTAACCATAGGTTATTTGCCATGGATCATGAACACAATCTTTCCCTGCACTTGCTATGTGTTTGGTGAAAAAAAAATCAAATGTTGCCCTTGAAATTTGTAAAATTCTGTCATTGTGCATAATTCATCTACATCACATTCTGTGGTATCCCTCAGGGCTCAGGGCTGGGATGTGCTACAAACTAACATCAACGATGGAAAGGAAATAAAATAATGATTTACAAAGCAATGGAAAGATGTGGATCAAGCATTGTCTAAGTATAGGAGCAGCTACTGTGCAGAATGTGTATGTGAGTTTAATTAGCACAGTGAGCAGGTAAAGCAGAGGGTGTTTCAGGGTTACTGGAATTTATAGTTGAATCTGCTGGAACTGCTGTAGGCTGGATTCAATTAAACATCTGTGGTGGGAGGACTCCAGTTTATAACCCCAGTGGTATACCTGTTGTCACATCCTCCATCCCCTCTGGTCTTTTCATGTCTGTGATATGATTATATTATGGAAAAGCAGTGTCAGATACTGTGCAGATTCTGTGCAGTAAATATTAGCACATGGCAAATGTGTGCAACTTTTTTATCTTGGGAAGCTACAGTGTCTGTAATCTAAGCTAAAGCTACATGCAAGAATCAGATTTATTCTTATATTCAGGTGTTTCTAACATTGATGCATTGATGCAAACTTTGTAAAATAGGGACATAACTGTAATCACAGCAATTTTCCCTTAAAAATCTCTAGAAACAAATAACATGAACAGTGAATGTCAGTATTTATCTTACCAAGCCAGTTTTAACCTTAAAGGTATATTTGTTAATTTTTTGGTCATAAGGGGAGGGGGCAGAACAAGTTTAATATTAGGGGGAAACGATATAAGTTTAATTAGTCTAAAACTAAACCTTAACCCTAACTCCAACTACAGATCTAAAATAGGCTAAAAGGCTCCATTGAAGTTAGGCAAAAATGGGTTGTTTCTTAGGTATTCTCTTTAAGCCCCTTCAGCTGTGTCAAATAGCACATAACATTAATTATTAATAAAGGCTCTGAAGGCCAAACATGTTAAAGTTGCTCACTTCCTGTGAAGCAATGAATAATGTGGGTTCTTATATGTACTGTTCCTGACTGGTTGCCATTGGTTTCTTTTTAAGTTCAGCTTTTCTAACTATGGATGTGGATTTGCATAAGTAATAAAGATTTTCGTTCCTGCATACAACTCATACAGTATAGTGGGAGTATTAAAAACTGTCACGTACTGTTTTGAGGTATTGTACTAAACTAAAGCTAACAGGGTTGTCTGGGTCTTTGGGCTTGCTATAAGTAGAGGCATAGGTTAAGCCTGTGCAGGGCTTAAAGAAACCTATTTCTCTTATCTTCCCTGGTCATGAACCATGAGCAATAACATTATCAAGGGTCTGTTGTTACAGGGTCGGGGTAGAGAGAAGCAGAATTACAGGCAGTGAGGGGATTTTAAACACTATACGTCTCAGGGATGTTTCCAATCGCGTTTCTAATCTGGCCATTGTGCGGGGCTTTATCAGCCATCAGCACTTTGAATAGAACAAAGAGTAGTATCAGCCGATCCATAAATCATAACTTCAAACACTGTGGTAGGTCACTGTTTTATGTGGCCTTCTGGATACAGCTTTAGCCTGCAGATTCCGCTGCCTCTTGTTGCTCTCACATTAATAAATACTCTAAAAGCAAACATAAAAAAGACCTGGGCATTGAACAGTATCAAAAGGATTAATCAGATATTTTCTGTTAATACTATTTACTGAGGATTTGCTATCTTGCTCTTTTGTGCAGGCTTTGCGATTGTGATCATCTATTGATTTGATTAGTATGTGGTGTGTGTGCATGTGCGTGTTCATTCAGATGTCTTTTATTAAAAATTGTAACCTTCTTTTAAGGCTTTAACTTGTCTTTTAAATTGCTTGTGAGAGTCTCAATTCAGCTAAGCTAATTGCAGGTGGCTTTACTACTCATCGTGGATAATCAGATTTCCCAAAAAATGTCAAACTGTTATTTTAATACTGTTCAGTCAAAACTTAATTATGCATTCAGTGGGTTATGAAGTCAAGAATTGGTTTGTGCTGAGTCAGGGCCTTATGTAGAAACTGTGGTACATGTGCATAAAGAGCTCAGATATTCACTCATCCTTTTAATTTAACTGATCCGTATACTACATTTCATCACAATACCAAACTGATGTATGAACACTTTCTACACTTTTCCTCTCAGTAACTTAAGAGTAATGACTTGAGTATGACATTCATTTATTTCATAATTGTAACAGAATGGTATCCTGACTATCCTGACTCTGACAAAAAAAAAAGAAAAAAAAAAAAAAAAAAAAGAAATGGTTCACGCATAATTATAGTGATCATGACAACTGTTTTGTGTTTTATTTGCATCTTCTCCAGGTTAAAATCAGAGAAAGACAAATATTGTGATTAGATGTTCATATTCTATACATAGAGATGACAAATTGCATAATCACTCTACAGTGTTTTTATTCCTGTCTTTCTTCAATCGATACATCAGTCATGGATTAGACTTTACATGCCTGTCAAATCATTTCCAGATTGTGGCTTCCCATCCTCTGATGCCTTTTTATTCCTGTCTGCATAGGGCTATACAGCGTTTATTTATAAATCAAACAAGCATACTGATGGAACATTCAAACATGAATCATCCTGGTCTAATCCTTTGCTTCATGAATTATAATAACAGTCATTATCTTCTGTGGTCAAAAGAAAGTCGCAGAAAGTAGGGCTGTCTAATACTGTCATTTGGTATTCAGACCCATGATTTTTGTGACAAATATGTGGAAAACATGATCCATTCGCTTCAAACTAAATTTTGCACAAACATTCACGTGGATTCAATCCTGAAACAATGTTTTTGGCCATAAGTCATGAATTTTAGCACTTGCGACCAGACCAGTTGGTGGAGTTGTATGACAGAAAGGTTGTATTTCTACTTAGAAAATTAAATGATTAGCTTCTTTACCTTAACTAAGTTCAACTAAACTAATCACGGAATGAGTTCCAAATATACAACAGCTTGTTGTCACAATGAACCGCACTCAAAACTCTGAGTTTTTAAGATTCGCAAGCAAATTGTCTTGCTTTTCAATGCTGAGGCTACATCAATGAGACTCTGTGAGTCATTGGCAAGCATCATAGACTATAGCACTCGCGGCTGAACCTGTCAGTATGTCAACAGTTCGCTGTCATGCTAAAGAGAAAGTCGATCTTCTCTTAAGAGCTCCTGGAGGCTTACTCTTTCCTACATAAAGTATCCAGCAACGAAAAAGTTTTTCTCAATGAAATTCATGGGTATTGTACTGTGTGCTGTACTAGAGTAAGTTTGCTAATCCCTGAACTAAATGCCCTAGCTATAGAGGGTGCATAAGTGCATACATAAGAATTTTATATTTATCCAATCTGCTGTGATGACAGTGATTAAATATCAGTTTTGTCAACAGCTTGTGTAGCTGACCCCAAAAAGGCCAAAAAATATATTATTGATCAGTGGATTGTGGATGGAGAATATGAGGTGAGGTCTAAAAGAGGGATTTACCTCTCTCTGATCTAACTCCTCTCTGTTATAGTATACATGACCAAAAATTCTCTTGGTTTTCTGGTTACACATAATCTGTTGAAAATTCCTCAGAATCTCAGCTGATTCCTGTCACTTGATGTATCAGTGAGGTTACAGCAGGATGTAGAGGATAAATGTGGTTTGGTTTCTATCTACCTGATGCTGCTACATTTCCTCTGATAGTTTGACTTACTATGTGAATATGAGAAACAGCCTGGGTGAGATACGTCAACTGTTGCAGCAACTTGAAAGTCAAATTATTTGCAGAAGGATCTAAAGCTTTCTGAGATAACAATGAATTCACACAGGCAAACAGAAAGGTTTTTCCTTTTGTCCTCACTTGTCAACGCACACATGAATGCGTGTGATGGAGGGAATGTGTGTGTGTGTGTGTGTGTGTGCCTGTATGCGTGTGTGTCTGAGTATTATCTGCCTCAACTTCTTGACTGACGTGTGAATGTCCAGTGAGAAATCACATTTCTATGTTACTGAGAGCAGACAAGGTGATAAAATCGCTATTCCTGTCAGGTATGCACCAGTGA
This sequence comes from Polydactylus sextarius, assembly GCA_016801845.1. Taxonomy (NCBI): domain Eukaryota; kingdom Metazoa; phylum Chordata; class Actinopteri; family Polynemidae; genus Polydactylus; species Polydactylus sextarius. The sequence continues at coordinate 12,722,676 of CM028906.1, forward strand.
ATTGTTCATCAGTTCACCACCTTTTTTCCTATGAGGTTTCTTTTTTCCCATTTTCCTTCTTTACTCAAAGCTGGGTTTGAAAAGAGAAGCTTTGGTGTAAGCAGAGAGGCCACAGGGGAGCAAATCCCTGTGGACACTCGGAAAAAGAATAGCTTCAAAAGGGTCTGCAATACCACGGTGAATTGTATAAGGGAGAAAAATGCAATGATTAAAAGTGAAATGTTTGTTTGAAGATAATGTTATTTTGGAAAACCTCTCTTAAGAGGATTTCAAACTTGAAAAAGAGACAAGAAAAAAAAATAGAGGGAATGTGGGAAGGAGACAAGGAACTATTTCCCACAGTTATGTATACGTGTTCAAAATTGGTAACATAGCATTTGAGACACATTGCTCTTCATTCAAATGTTTGCCACAATTTTCAGCTCAAAGCTCAATGCTCAGTACACTGAAAGTGGATGCACCATGGATTCGAAACTATCCCTGAGTTATAATATTATGTCTGAAAGGAAAACTCAAGTTAAACAGAGCAGACAACAGGATATAACTCTGAAAGGATACAAGACATCTATTTAGCCTGCACAACCATACCAGGTGCACATTAGTATTCAGCAGAGAAGCTACGATGAAGCTGACTGCACGGGTCAAGTCTGCACCACATCTGGTCTGGGTCATCTCCATTTTAACCCAAAGATCGTTATGTAAAATTACAAGGAGGAGACAGAGAGCTCAAAACCGGCATGTCGAGGGTGAGATGATCACAGACACAGGCTTCCATCTGAAAAGTCCTGATTTTGAATAAATGGTGGAGGGGGAATAAGACAGCTGATAAATTAATAAACTCTGTTTTAAACTCTCCAGACTAAACCCCGAAACTGAAAATCTATCTAAATGTGAACTATGTCAACAGCATCAATTAAAAAGAAGGCCAACACTGCCTGTGTGTAGACAGTTCAATGACAGCATATGTTTTCAGTCTGTGCATGAGAGGGACAACTTTGAACTGTAATGTGTAGAAAAAACCCAAGAACACAGCAACTCTTCTGCAGATTTGACCAATCATTACAATTTCCAGCAAAATATTGGACCATAATTAGTGATCTCACTTCCTTGTTGTGCCTTGAAAATGCAGCACATGTGTGCAACATTATCTGGCATAAAAGCAGGAGACTTAAAAAATATAAGATATATTTGATCTCAAGTGTCATTTTCTTGTAGGCATGTAAAATAGAAGTATGAGTGCATGTGTGTATGTGTACATGCTTGTGATTAAGAACATAGCACTACTTGAAGAATAAAACAAGTTTCAATGTAAGATTTTGTGAATCAGACTTTGTGTGTTTTTCAAAATATCCACTATAATGCCTGCAAAGTTTTAGACAGACTGAATTTGCTGAAGCAAATGTCCAAACTATCTTAGACTGTAAATGCTGTTGCATGTGTCACTGGTCCATGTGATACCCCTGTCCTTGCAGAAACCTGAAAAAAAATTTAAAAAATTTTAAAAAAAAAATGGAAAAGTATGGTGTGCTATTGGACAAACATCAATCCATTTAAATGGACTTGAAGCACCATCACTAATGTGGGGACTGACAGTAAAAGCATGATGCCCAATTACTTGACATGACACAAGAAGCTGGGAAAAATTGTGAAACCCAAAGTGGTCCACTCTCCGTCCCTTTGAATTCCCTCAACTGCATGACTTTGCATAAGCAATACCTAATTGAATATTAATGACTTCTGATGGTATTTGATTATCTGGTTTTCATTTGGAAAGATTATACAAATGAGTCTCATTTACATGTGAGCATCCAGGAAATGAAATGGAGTGTGTCTGCCAGATTATTATTTTTCTTTCTAATGCCACGGTGCACAACTTTCTTTAATCTCATGAATTCAGGATTAGTTTCCCGTTTTTGGTGTGATGCTCTAATTTGGCATGGAGGTCATTTATGCTAGAGGAGAGCTTTTGTTTGCTCCAGTAGGTGAAGACAATACACATAATAAAGTTTCAATCAGCTTTGTTATTTTTCCTTAAAGCCTCAGTGAGCTTTTGGTATTTGTCGGATGGCATCCATTCCTAGGCAGAGTAGGTAAGCAGCCAGATGGTAACAGCGGAAGGATGATGAAGAGTTTAGTCCCATTCAGTCGGTATGAAGTAAATGGAAGAAATGAAAAGCCCATAATAGGAGTGGAGTGGAGAATTACTGTCCTGTCTGGCTCCCAGGCAACAGCTTTATCTTCACAGCAATTTACAGTAATCCAGGTTTGCTATGAGGGTCCACCTAAGGCCACTGTTGGCTGCTGCAAAATGACATGTGAGTATACCAAGATACAAAAGAAAAAAAGCTGGAACGAGGCCTAATCATCACTTTAAGTCATATATACATGGAGATGGCAACTCTTACTCAACTGAAGGGCAATGTGCACACTTCCACTGTGACCGCTGTACATATGTCATAGGTAAGAGTCTGCCGGCAAAAGTGAGTAAAAAAAAAAAAAAAAAAAAACAGTTACAGCATTTTACTTGAGAAGGAATGATTTGAGCTTTACCCTTCATAGGTCTTCAAGGGCTTTGGGAGTTCTTCCAGTATGACAGCACAGCCAACGAAAGTGGCCCAAAGAATTTTAAACACTGACTGATAAATCATTTTATGTTATCCTGAATAGAATATCGATGTTTATTCCCTCCCAGGCCCAAGGTGTACCTGCTTGTCAATGTTACTGTCCAAACCTCATATCAGCAGATCAATCCTAAGTGAGACTCTGCTGAAGTAGCTCTTGATTTTGATTGAATTTTGAGCATAGACTCTTCCTTTCGACTCTTATCCCAATCAATTATGCCGGGCGTGCCATTGATCTGATAAACATGAGCGGCAGTGGCATAGCAGAATTTTGCCAAGTTGATACTGAATCAGAAATGAGTGAAAAATATCCATAAGTATTGAGTGATTTCTCCAGCAAGTCAGTAAATAATCCTTGCATTGCCTGCTCTGCAAGTAAAGATATGAACCTTAAAGGGTCGAGGGACTCTAAAACTAGTCAGATTGTTGCTATTTTCTTCTTTTGCAGTCGCACGTGTTTGAGTTTTCAAACTTTTAAACAAGGTCAAACATGCAGAGTTTTCTTAGCGAAGCACAGAGGATGCAAAAAAAGTGCAAAAGTGGTATTCACATGCAGAGGAGAAGCCCAACAGGCTTGGCACAGCTGATGCTGTCAGTGAACTCACACTTTTACAGAAGTCATTTTCTCTTCCTCACTGTCTCCCACCCTCCTACCTTCCTACCCCCCTTTCTCTCTTTTTCCCACTCAGCAAGCATTCTGAGGCTCTATTTCTTATTAGAATTCACCCCAGAAATCATGTTGGGCCAGCAAGCTCCTGCAGCTCCAGACTCTATTAAATGCCTCATTCAATTTTATGATATAGTTTTTATTTGACATTAAGAGCTTTACAAAAAGGCAGCGGAGTTATTAGTTAAAAACGAAAGGGCGAGAGAGAGAGAGAGAGAGAGCTACAAGAATGTGAGTATACATTCTGTTTTACAGTGTTTCATCCATTCCAAGCTCCCAGTGTATCTTTTCCAAACCTCACTCCTCCATAAATTGGTTTCAGAAGTTGTTCACTGTGTATTCATTTTTTATTAATCTTCCCAGAAATCCGTTTAACTCTCATATAGCTGTGAGGATTTCTCATTAAGCATGAGAGTATTAAATGTACAGCCTGGGACCCGAGTGCAAACAAATGGGCATCTTCAACGCTCTCTCTCAAACTGACAGTGTTTTTTTGGTTTTTTTTTTCATTTTTTATTACAGGTCACCCTTTCATCACTCAAGGTTGCAACTCAAAAACTTGTTAACAGTAGTGGACAACTGAATTAATTTTTTGTTAAATTTCTAAAACATTTGTTAAAGTGCACAAGCATTATTAGAAGTATGTAATCATAGAATGCATGCTTTTCACAATATATTCAGAATCAACCAATCACATTCAAACTCACAAAGAGAATACAAAGCATCAAAATACTTTCCAAAGTGTTAGACAAGTTATGGGACAATGGGAAGACAGTTATTCATCAACAAGTGGAGAAAATTAGAGATGTCCAGGAACTGGACAACTCCAACACAGATGACAAGAAGAGGAAATCAGTCAGGGAAGTTGCTAAAGGCAGAAGAAACATGAAAAGAGCTGCAAGAGTCAAAAAAGTCAAGTATTGGTTGTGTATTGTATGTGATAACAATCCACTATATTCTTCATGTGTCTGCAAAAATCAATTCTCTTGATAGAATGAGGGAAAGTACACTATGTTATGGTCTGACGAGCCCAAGTATGACGAACCAAAAGAACACTATACCAGTGGTGATGCATGGTGGTGGCAGCATCAGGCTTTGAGGCTGTTTTTCTTCAGATAAAACTGAGCCTTTAGTCAAGGTGGAAGGAATTATGTCAAGAATATCAGTCACTATGGCACAAAGCCTCCAGGTGTCTGCTAGAAATCTGAAGATGAAGAGGACTTTGACCTTTCAGTATAACAACAACCCAAAGCACTAAACCAAATCAGCAAATAATAGCTTCACTAGAAGAAGGTTAAAGTTTGGGAACAGTTCAGCCATAAGAGACACTCACAATCGGACACAAGGAAGAGCCAGGCTTTTTACTGTGGTGTGTAGACCTTCTAATGCTGTTATGTGAAGTGGATGTGAAATCAGGTGTGGATATAATGCAATTTTAAAAAGGCATATATGAAATTTATTTTAATTTTTTTTTAATTGTCACAAAATGAATTACCCGTTTAAGTCCAGCATAGCCTAGTCATAATTCATGATATTTTCACAGTTGTGACAGTTGTGAAGTTAGTTATAAGAAATAAAATCAGTGTAAATAATGTTACTGTGCTCATGAGCAGATTTTATTTACATTTCATGGATAGTGACTACTATGTATAAAAATATCCTGAAAACACTCATGAAACATGCTGTAAGTGAACAGTGGAAATTCTCTAACATGTATTATCACTGACAGGAAGTAACCCTGGAGGACTCTTGCTCTCTCTCTGAAGTAAGCCCCCAAGCTGCAGTGTAATTAAAGCAAATCTAAACCGCCAGCTACACAGGGTCATTGTGGAGTTTTAACAGGCGCATGTTCCTCATCTGTTTTCTCAGCACCAAGCGTTTACAGCACAAAAGAAACAACAAGGTGGCATGCAGCATGATGTCTCTTGTTGTCTTCTGAGCAAAGCCTGGAGTCAGCTTGAAGCTTTTCTTCATCTTGTTTCTGTAATCTCTGTCAGTGGGGACTCTCATCTTGTGCAGGTTGGCGAGCAAGAGGGTGCAACCCAAACAGTGACAGTAACAAGAAAATGGTGCCTGTACTATTAATTTGTTGCTAGGTGGAAAAAGGCAGCAAACAGTGTGAGGTTGTGTGACAGCTTTAACTTAATGGACAATTGTGACATCTTACAACCACAAGGCTGCTGTGAAATACTGGTGATGTTGTGGTGTCTAGTGGTGTTGTTCTCTCATCATGAAGGGATCAGGTGGCACCTCATCACTGGGATAGCACACGGAAATAACAAAAATAACATTAATCAACATTGTTGCTTGTCTGATCTTTATCATTACAGCATATGCAAATATTGTTAAATTAAAAATGAATGAAAAATTTTATTAAATTATTTGACATCTCACGAGACCGAATTTTATAAATGTTGCAAACACATTAATCATCAACATTAAAGTCTTGTTCAGTTTTTAATTTGTTGCCTTTTCATTGTCTGACTAGACTGTGACAAAAACATCAAACGTCCTTTTTTTTATTCTCATGTATTGCTGTGTGTTTTGTAATTTTTACACACCAAATTAGCAAGGACAAGAAAGCTTCTCGTTCAACAACATAATTATCTCTAATCTCTATCATAATTAACACAATTTTTGGATTTTAATAATTTGACAATTTGAATTCTAATAAAAGGTCTTGTTGATAACTAAAAAATACATTATATATTACATTAATATTAGGACAATGAGAATGAGGATGATGGAAATGTTGTGTTTTCCAGGTATTTAGTAATAAACCACTGTATTGAACACAATGAAAGTTTTATATAATCCTGGTGGTGGAGGTAAATATTCTAATTCATTCTCGAGGGACTGTGAATGCTTATAGCAAAAAGCAAAATAGCTGATTCTCTGACGAAAAGCTTAAAAGGTGACCTTCATGGTGGTGCCACAGGAGTCAAGAGTCTCACCAGCTGCACCCTGGTCAAGACGTGACCAAGAGGCAATTTTCAGACTCTAGATAGGTTAAGGTTTTCCTACTAGGCTTGTTTGTCAAAGCACAGTGAGTGTGTAGAATCCCTGTGTGTTCCTGAAGTGTTTTACTGTCACACCATGTTGGTCCTGTCCTGTAAACAACTGAGAGCATGTGGCAAGAACAAAATTGTCATTCTGAAAGGAGATTAATAACATAACACAAACATAACTGGACAAAGAAACAACATGAGCAGAAAAGTTAGTCAAAATTAGTGCATTAATGTGAAACTATTAACTTAAACTATTAACAATATTTTTTTTTTTTTTTTTGCATTAACATATGTGCAAAATGACCAGCCACGAGTATAAAAAGAAACCAAAGATGGAATGATCAATAAACACATTGTCATTTGCGCACAATGCACAAGGTTTTTTGTTTAACTGAAGCACCTCAAAGCTTAAAGTAGCATCTCAACACCATGTTTTGTACCATGTATCAACAACAAAATGTATATGTCACAGGCTCAACTTCAGGTGTAACCCGCCACCCTCACTGACAATACATAGAGATGTGAATTTTTTCAGGTGTATTTAGGAATGTTGATTAATCATAATTAATCCACAGCTATCCTTTGATTAATTAGATTAAACATTTTAATCATTTGAAAGCTGTAGTTTTAACATTAACAACTGATCCTTGTGTGCATCTTGTTCTGATTGTTCTTGTTTTGATGCTTTCTCCCCTGACCTGGTGTTGCACAGCTCTAAACATACAGGCACAACAACTTTACCTGGGTCCTGTCGGTAGACTGCTGTGTTTAATAATGACATGAAGTCCTTTTGACTTGAAAAAAAAATCACCAGAATATATATGTTCAATTAAAAAAGAGGGGGTAACTTAGGGACAGTAGACAAACACTTTGTTTTTGCTTCAATGTCAAGTCAGATTTTTCCCTTTTTTTCCATAGCCTGCTGAAAGCTTTTTGTTTTCTTATGGGGCTGTGAATTGTTCTATCAAAGCCCTGGCTGAAGTGACATTTCCACATTGTGGTTTTAATCATGTAACTGTACATCACTACTTAGTACAACCTGTAAAACAACCATAAAAGGTCCTTCAAAGTCTAAGATTCACAAGTTGGACCTATTCTCTTAACCGAAGACTTTATGAGAGAAGGACAGGCAATAATATATCAGACATATTTAAATGCAGTGAATGTTGGTCTATAACAAACAATGTAGCACAACATGTCCAAAATATTCAGTTAAGATAAGTTTGAATAGGAATACAATATATTCAAATAATATATTCAGTATGGGTCAAGCTATATATATCAAATTGCAATTGGTAAGCAAAAGAATGTCAGACATTAGCATTTTCCTACTGCATTAGCATACAACAGAGATGGAGCAACATCGTGTTTCTAGACATCTGCTGAATGACTATTAGATATTGAATATTTTTTTAACCCTCTTAACCTCGAGTCAACTAACAGGTCAGAATCACACTTTTTTTTGTTTGTTTTTTAACAAAATATATTACAGCCAGAAGCTTAAAAAAAAATCAAACCCCTGTAACTACTCATGAGGAGATTGTTTATTTTCTATTTTTATTTTGGCTTGTGTTTATAACTCAAACAATTGTTTTGTAATTGAAGAGGTGGGGAAGAGTTTTCCATAATATTATTCAAACAGCAGTGTGTTGACGAATGAAATACTTGATGAACAAACTAACAAAATGTGTTGTCTACGTGAATTAAGTCCAGTGGGAGGAACTAACACTTCATAAGAGGCAGGTTTGACCTGGCTCAAGGGAAGAGTTTATGGTGTTGGAGACAGATACAGGAGCCTTGAGTTGAGAGAGAGGTAATGAAAGTTGTAGGAGGAACTCCATTTTGTGTCCCATTGCGTACATCGGCGGTGCTTTTATTTTTTTATATCTTTCTTTCTTTCTTTTTTACTATTTTACTTTGTTTCTTTGGTACTTTCTTTTCTTCAAACTGTAAATATTTTTGCACCATGGGATGCGAGAACACATTTTACAAAAACATCAATACTTCCGAATACGCCATCCTTTTTTCAGTAATATCGAATGAGTCACAAGTAGAACTAAAAATTTGGCAAAAATAAATTGAAACCACATTCTGTAAAAACAAGAAGACACACACAAAAAAAAAAAAAAAAAAAAAAAAAACCCTCAAAATTCTGCACACTTCTGGGCAAATACAAAGTCAGGAGTAACTCATGTGACACCAAAAATCACGAACTGAAAACGAATATTCAGTGGAATTTTGTTTGAGCTGCAGGTTGTATTTATGTAGAGGTGTGAAACTTAAGCATACTAGCCCATCTTAGTGAAGCACTGTAAGGGTTAAGGTACCCTTAAGATGGCCTTCATATAGGTCTGTTAGGTTTTACTTCACAGACCTACGTGAATTACAGAATTAATGCATTATAAATATTTCAAAATCAATAATTCAAGCAATTTGTTTGGTGTTTTTTCACTCTCTGACATAGGACTTAAATAATAAAATAATAAAAAATGTCACATATGCCACTCAAAAATTCTATATATAGGAACAGAGCAGTAGCCAGGCCTGCAAGACTAAAGGGAGATGAAGAATAAACCAAGTGATCCTAAAATCCATGATTTTTTTGTCATGATTTAACACTGTAATGACTGATAGTGAAAAATATTACACACACACACACACACACACACACACTGTAGACAACTTGTCCCAAGTGGCATAGTTAATGTGTCACCAAGTATTCCAAGTTTCCCTCAGCTGTTTTGCTGACAACAGACATTGCAACAAGTGAAGACCAACAATGTGAAGATGGAAAAACGAACAACAAACATTGTTTTTAAGCATAATCATTTTCACCATATTTCCCCATTTCCATCTGTTGTGTACCTTTCATGAGCGTGTTATATCTGCATGTGTGTAGCAGAGCAGTGACAGCAGGTATCAAACGGTTCAATCACAGGAGCATCACCAGCTTTCAGTACTACACAACTGCTGTCATTGTTGACCTGTTAAACATCTGCTGCGCCCAGAATTTTCCTATGAAAAAAATTAAATCACACGTTTTCACTGCAACTGGGTAATGACAATAGTGTTGTTACGTTTTATAGAAACCACACAACAATACTGTCCATCTTTAATGCGTTGTTTCCTGCTTTTTTTTTCTTGCTGTCGTAATTAGACATCAAGAATTATTAGAATATATACCCACAAGACAAAATGAAAATGTCGAAAATGCTGCAGCTCATTAACAGTATTCTTCAGGGGGAACAAGCTTTGATTACATTGTTTGTTCCTTCAAGGCAAATCCAGTTGAACAAAGGCTTTCTGGTACATCTGTGAAGCCGTGGATTTCATACACTCACATTTTCCGCATTAAAACACATGGATACAGCTTGATGTTCTTTTGATGCACAATTCCCATGGTGCCCACAACTGGATTTAAAATCAAACTGCTTTAGATTTCCTATAGTAACCCTATTTAAACACAAACGATGCTGTGAATGTTGTAAATGCTGTTTTGGGTGAATGTGATTTTCAATTATATTGTATATGAGGGAATGCAGATTCACATGACTTGGCGAATTAAATGTGAATCTGGTGATTTATTGGTGTATTTGTATGAGAAATAATGTTACATTGTGTTTATGGAGCAATACTGGGATGAGCAGATGACCAAACAATGAGCCAATTATAAGAGACTGGTGTTTTGACAATGTAAATTAACAAATGTAACTTCATAATTAAGAACTTGATGGATGCCCAAGCCAGTCAAAGATTAATAGTTCTGGGGGGATTTCAGACAATATAGGATTCAGCTCTACCCTGTGCAATTACGTTTAGAGTCATTGTTAATTGATGTTATGTAGTGGAAAAAAACAATACTTTGGATACATGGCATCACTGCCTGATTTGATAAGAAATGTATTCCTCTCAATGGGCAAATTCTGACCCATTTAAAACTTTTCTGATATGCTGTATCAAGTCAACTTCATTGTCATTAATCAGCGCAACCTCTTTTTGTCTCGTATGTCCAGGCAAATCGTTCATTTTCTTCACCCTTATCTTCCTGGGGAGGGTAATTCCATTCGGGAAGTGCATATTGTTGAGGAAAATCCTCATCCTTCAGCCGGTGAGCACCGAGCAAAGTGATGAATACTTGGGCCATGAATTCTAAATGATAGGTAATTAAAGGGTACCTGAGGATTATTACTTTGGCAGGCATACCTGAAGTGAAATCCAGGCTACTGTCCATTAGACTGGAGAGGGAGAAATGAAAGCAAGAGAAAGATTGAGTCAAATAGGAAACCATGAGGAGGCGAGCATGAGTGATGGCTGCTCTCTGAATCAGTCATTTGGGTTGAGAATCTGACGTTTGATTAAGTCTGACCTAGATATCACAGTCATGGCCTCTTACATGCACTGAAGGGCATGTAAGAGGCCATGACTTTTTATGAGTTTGAGAAGATTCAGAGTGACTGTTGTTATTGTCCAAGTTCAGGGGGATAATAGTACTGTTGCACTGTAGTACAGACAAAGAACCTAAACTTCAATAAAGAAAGATAGATAGATAAATGGATGGGTGGGTGGGTGGGTGGGTAGGTGGATGAGTGGATGGGTGGATGGATGGATGAATGGATGGATGGATGGATGAATTCTGGGTCCTGTCACAGCGTTTGCAATATTAGGTAGGTGATCGCTCTCTCTCTCTGGGTCGAAGGTTGCAACAACAGTTTCTAATGTCCAAAAGACTGTCAACTGCAAAAAACTGTGATTACTGGGAGTAAAAAAGTTTTCATCTCATTATTTATTCAATCTAACCAGTGAAACAGAATTCAGCCTCACAGTCAAAGTTTTCTATATTTCACTGCTAAATTTCAGTTGGTTCTGCTGGTTCTACAAGTGCAGGCTACATTTCAGATCAGATCTGTGTTTTTAAAACAGGTTGCTGAGGCCAGGCCATCCTCTTTTTATCACCACCAAATTCTCCATGTCTGTGAAGCAGCGCTGTCTGAAAAGTCCAGGTAACAAATCACAAAGAGCCTCTTGAGAGTAGGTCCATTGACTTTTTGAGGCGTCTCACTGATATAACCTTGACATTAATGGGAGGTTTTCACATTCTCAATTCTTGTGGGGCTCACCATAATCTGTTATAGAGGTGGCTGAGTCCCCCCCTGGGCCCTGCTGAAGCTTGAACCCAAGCAATAACCTTGCCTGTTTGGGTTAGAAGGATGAAGTCCAGCCCTCTCGCTATCCTCTCGATGTTTAGCAAACCCTCTCCACTCTTCACAGAGCCTACGTTTGCCTGCACCTCCTGAGAGCAACACACCAATTACTCTATGTGTATCTTGATTGAATAATAGGACTTTTAATTGTCTTGTCTTTTACAATTACGTCAAAGCCGTAACCTTTAATTAAGTGTCTGCCAATTATTTTATTTCCCTTCTTTTTTTATTTCAGAGAACGAAAGTAATTACTGTCACCTTGCAAAATATGAGCAGTAATTAATCCTTCTTGATTTTTACCAAATCCCATTTTTTTGGTCATTAGTTGGCCTTTTAATCCTAGGGAGATTATGAAGCTGGTTAATTATAGAAAATGAAAGTAGCTACTTGTTTGTGCAGCATCAGCATATTTGTTCCTTCTTTTTATCAATCTTAATTGAAAATACCCCTAAGTTCTGCTGCTGATGATGATGCAGTGCTTTGATTTTCCTGTCAGTCATAGTCATACCACATTAAATGCATCAAGATACTGTAGGTTGGATAGCCATAGAAATATGACAATAATGCTACAATATTTACTACAATATTTTTATATATTGAAAATCAAGAGTGATGGTGTCATATTGGTGTAAAATGGTGTAATATTTAAAGTCTGATGAAAGATAGAAGATAAATTTGCATCATGGGAGATTATGACCACAGTGGAGCCAGAACATCAGTATATTTCAGACTCTCCTGATTAGCTCAAGCCCATTTTCTCTTTGCATGCACCATACAGATAAAGCTGGAGTCATGTGTGCATAGTATCAACAAAATGCCAAAAATATTCATTCTCACAGAGGCAGAAACAAAATGTAGCAATGGACACTGATGTGTTTGGGCACATGGACCACATGCTGGACTGAGTGCAGTGTGTGTCCTCTTTCAAAACCATTTATCAGACAAGGCCAGGTGGACTGTAGACCCAGAATGTGGGCCATTGTTGGAGGCCATAGAAAACCTATGGACATCTGGGGATCCCCATCACCCCACCCCCACCCTCCACAGCCCAGGAGCTCTGTGTGGGTGCTATGCGAAGGCTCCAGCCCAAAACCAAACATGCATATTGTGCAAGTATGAAAGGACACTATAATCCATCCCCCCTACATGCCAACACCCCCCTCTAACCTCTATTCATCCCTTGCTGTGTTCACATCTCTCCAGAGTGGCTTTAACATGGTGCAGTGCCACACTGCTTCACACATGTTAAAACGTGATGGAGAGCTGTCATTGTCCTCCTCTGTGGTCAAAACATGTGCTTCCCAACATGCAGCTGGTTTGTTATCTTATCCAGATAGCCAACAGACCACTTTAAAACAGTCTCTTTCTCTGAGTCGGTACAAAGGCCAGTGCTTTTTTTATCATTTCACGTGTGTGCCGCCTGCAAAAACAGAATACAAACAGGAAGGGCCAGTGTTGCCTTTAAGTCTGCAGTCTTGGCCTAAAAAACACATTAATTAACACTGAGATTCAGGTCCTGCTGCCCAACTAGCAGTTGGCTGTTACCCCATAAAATGGAAGTTGTATGAATGTAGTGTTTTTTCAGTGTTTTTAATATTTATTTATTTATTCTCATTCACTCCCCTCCCTGTCACTTCAGCCGCCTGGCTTTCTCTGTGATGAATCTCAATTATGCCAAGGTCACCTTTCATTGCTGTGATGTCTCTGCTGCTTTATTGGAACTGGCACTACTTCCACACTATCATAGCCATGCTTACTGACAGCCACTTCCTCCTCCAAAACAAAACCAGCAGAAAAAAAACAGAAAGAGGGGAAAAAAAAGTTACATCGTCTGTAATTTTGGCAGGCAGAGTTGGCGTGTGTACTTCAGGCTCTGCCTAATGGTCTGTAATCATTCTCTCTTTGTGCAATCCAGAAAGTGGGTGGAGGTGTTTGGGGGGCAGCTTATTCATATGTTGGTTTTACCACTGTAATTGCTTTCACATAAATATGATGCTAAATAGTTCTGTTGCATGCACGCTGTGAAGAGACCCTTCTCAGTCAACTCTGTGTTAAATACCAAGCATGTTTATTCAAAATTTACAACCAGTATGAGAAAAGGAATATGTTGAAAGTCCATTTTCTCAACAGCTTTCTTTTTGGAATTAGTGACCTCTTGTAAGCATTATGGTGATTTATTGTTTAAAATGCTGTAACCATGACTACAGTACGATGGCACTCATGGGCGGCGCGTGTTCTCATCTTGAATGGGGAAATGAATGACATAGAGAAGCGCAGGCTAATTTGTTTGTGCATAAATAAGACTTTGGAGTGTGCGTGGGTGAATGGCACTGAGTTGACATCTACCATTCACATTTGATGAGGATGTTAGTACATGTAATTGCTGTTTCAATGCAGCATCTGTTGCTTTGGGGAGAGGATGGGTGGGTGGGTGAGGAGTGGGGTGGGGGAAGCGCTTACATGGGAATACTCACAATTGACAGTGACACGTTGATAAGCGTAAGTGCGGAGTGCGTTAGCTGAACCAATAGGCCTTTGATGGCTGTCTGATATAACTCGTTAAACAAGCATTGGACCGTTTACCTCTGTGATGTATCTTATTTGTCCCTTCTCAACCACCCACACTTCCTTGCAGCGTTGTCTTTCTTAAAGGTGTCAAATAATAATGGAGCTACAGATTTTAAACTGTGCAGTCCTAGCCCCTTCATAATTTTGCAAATTCTTGACTTTCCTGGATCACTGATTCTTAAAATACAACCACAGCAAACTCACGTTAGCTAATTTTTTTTTTTTTCTCTTTTAAGTGTTCAAGTGTTCAGTGATCAAAAAAAAAAAACTTAACTTATCCCCAGCAAGCGAAAGTGGTGGACATGAGAAGATGTTTAGGATAGTGATGGTGTCTCTGGGCATTTCACTTTAAGACCTGTGACTTTAAGATGGATTTTAAAGTCACAAAAAACTAATGGGGGGTGGGGAATAGCAACCAGTGTCTCCTACTGGGCCAATATAACAGTCTGATTGAACTTCATATTGGCCAGATGGGACTGAGACAGGATTAAGGCACCTCTGTTTCTTTCCATTCAATTTTGCTGCAAGACTTAAAAAGAAAAAAAACAAGCCTTTTACATGATACAGATTGATATAGACATTTCCATCCCATATCTTAGGGAAACACTGGAAATATTTCACATTATCACAAGTGTCAATGAATTTTCAAGCTGCGTCTTTTCTTTATAATTTTTTCATCACTCGAGAATGCTGAGCCATTTAAGTAAAAACATTTTCACGCTTAACCAGTTGTACTTCTTCTAGGAGAAATGGCTGCTGTTGCGTGCCTGAAACTGGAAAAATAGGACATCACAGCAAATGGCACAAGAGCAGAGAAGCAGATGAAATTGCCAGTTATTGTCAAACAATTGATTTCAGGTTTCATTATACAGTGCAAATCCTCACAGGGAGAAAAAGAATGAATGGACTCACCTTCAAACATTATACTGACTCTCTAAATGCCAAGTATGCCCAAACCCTCTCATGTATAGATGAATGGCAAGTTCTAGGCAGAGTGAGTTTGGGTCTGCAGTCTTTTCCCCCCATAAAAAAGTCAGATACCCCATGAGAGAGTCTGCCAGGCTGATCACAGAGCTGCTTTTTTATCCAGGGAGGAAATGGGCTCTAAGAAGTTTGTGACAAAGTAGCTGTGGTATTTTATGATGTGGGTTCAGCCTGACACTGTGCAGAGCACTGTTCACTGAGGATTACCTTCTCTGATGAGTGGTATATCGGTCCATATGCTAAAGCTTCCTAAAGCTTCTTTTCTATGGAAGAAAATATCTGTCTTTCTGCTGTTTTTGGAGGGGTTGAGTGAGGTAAGTTTAGATTTATGGGCATATCAGAGCC
Source organism: Polydactylus sextarius (assembly GCA_016801845.1). Classification (NCBI taxonomy): domain Eukaryota; kingdom Metazoa; phylum Chordata; class Actinopteri; family Polynemidae; genus Polydactylus; species Polydactylus sextarius. The sequence continues at coordinate 12,738,070 of CM028906.1, forward strand.
TATTTTTTGCTGTTTTCCAAAACAGATTTTATCAAGTGGTAAGAAAAACACAATATTTAGAATATGTATTGTTGGGTTTCTAAGAGATATGTTTAGTATCTTACCTGATAGAATGTAGATTTTCTGGCATAATCTTCACCATGCCATCTTGACAGACAAGCAAGCAACTATAATCACAGGCAGGTGATTCTAATCAAAGGATGACAGTGTTTGTGGCTCTGTGCCATCCATGTCGGTGGTAAACACAAACACACAACATCCCATGAACAGGAGCAAGTGGGACATGGGTTGCTGGCAAACGCTTTGATCGCCTTTCATTCAGTCCTGCCTCTCATCTCTTTGGGCTTTTGGGGAAATTCAGCGTCTAATCCACCGTATGTTGCAGAAGTTTATACAAGGTACTCCACGGAGTTTGGGGGGCTCACATTAGGAGGGGGAGGCTGGAAAAAAAGCATACATTTACACGGTTGAGTGGTGTAATCTTCATGAAACACCGGTAAATAGGGAGAGGAAGCCTAGTGGAGCCGTAGATTAATGCTGCTATCAAATGGCCTGGGACAAAGAAGGGGATGGCTAATGAGCTGGAAAAGGCAGGGCTGTTCACTGCGTTAAATGATACCGTAGCACCATCTCCCCACTGGCCGCTGCACTGCCATGTTCACACATTCTGATGTCGCTAACAGCAATATAGGACAAATATTGGAAAATGTCATTTAGGCGAGAAACCGCAACCATGAAGACAACGCTACATTTGATATTTTAAAGATGGCTTCATCAAAGGCAGATTTAAGTAACACAAATGCAACCTCCCTAATTTGACTCTTCCATATGCCTGATAGTCCTCCCTGCCCAATTTCTGGGAGGTCATTTACTGGCAACTTCTTTATCATTCCGAAAAATTGCTTTTACATTTGATCTGTTTTCTCTCCCTTTATCATCTCTCTCTCTCTTTAAGTCCATTTCACTTGCTATCACTCTGTCTCAGTGCCTCTCTCTCTCCATTTGCCTCTCTCCCACAGCCATGATATAATGAAAAACAGGGTTCTTTCCCTTGTCTATCTCTTTCCTGTGGTAACATCTCAGGCATGCTTGTAACCTCCCATGACTGTCGCCTAGGTGACAGGAAGAGCGAGATGAACTGTTGGGCTTAGATAAATTTCTTGGTCTGGCCTGCGGAGGCTGTATCAATTTTTGATGTTCTACTGCCTCACAGACACTTTTGCAGGCATTGTTTCATGTTTTATTTAGGCCTGTGTTAGAGCAAGGTTAAAGTTTCAGCAGACTGCTGGCCAGAAAGAGTCTGGCAGCATGGAGGAAATATCACACTAGGGGCAATAGTGGCCTTTTATCAAGGGTCAGATGGAGTGAGAGAGAAAGTGGATGTAAGTAGAAAATGATGTCTCGCATGCTTTCAAATTCATCCACGGTCTCGCACTCTTGCCGTTCTTTGCCACAAGGTTTCTGAGCATCAACATCACAACGGAGCGTCAAAGCCGTTAAGACGAATTAGACGACTGGTGAGTTTTCATCAAAAAGGCAACTAGAAAAATGTTTGGATAAAGGAGAAAAAAAGAAAAAAGTAAACATCTCTCTATTTTGAATGCAGTCAAACACGCAAGCATGCTCTCACAGCTTCAGGCATCGACATATTTATCTTACTTGAGCCAAGTGACAGTTGTCTCCACAACCATTTCATTTTACACGCCGCCATGAAAAAGACGAGAGAGAAAAAAAAAAACCTGAATTAATCAAATCTAGACGGGTACGCGAAGGCATGTGTGGGGATGAGGGGTGGAGGGGCTGGTGGTGGTTGTGGGGGCGGTGGTGTATATCCCCCCAGTGATGCTGTGAATCAGAAGGGATGGGTAAATAAATAAATGTGTTATGTATGACCAAGCGCACAGACAGGGCTCTGGGGCTACTAGCTGGTCCAGCCGTGATGCACTAAGACAAGAGAATAAATCAGCACACAATTAGGGCTTGTGATTTCATTTATGGTACCTATGAGCGCTCCAGTGGCAGATTCTGGCAGATGTCATTTCTAGCCAATTGATTTTGCTGCTGTTCTGAGGCCCGAGCAGTCATGGCCCCTCTATCCAGATTACAAATGGATGGCAAACACGAGCCAAATGGCTGTCCAGGCAATTTCTGCATGATAGGAGCAGAATAATGTAAGAGACTACTCTGGCACTGAAGGAAAACACACACACGTGTGAAAGCATTGCCTGTGAACATGTGCATGTGAGAACACAGGCACATTTTGTGGGATTTATTTGCAACATATTTACCTCGTAAAGATGCATGAATTCTATGTAGGTGCATCCTGTGTGTTTATATCACGGGAAATTCTGTTCAGCATCCAGGCTTCACTACTGGATGCACTTTAAAATATTGTACAATGAAAGCAGCCAAATTGTTTCTAAGCTACCGTGAAATCTGTATGTCTTGAGTGTATGCATCTGTGATGTTTTGACTTACAGTCGTGTAATATAAAAATGCTGCAAGGCGTCACAACACACTGAGCATTTTTCACCACTATCATCTGGGGAGAGTGACTCAGACCATTTGCAATGCAAATTGACAATGTCATTTCAAAACTCAAGTTGAATCAAGACCACGTCCTTGGTCTGAAGAAGTTAATTTATCCACCAAAAGCAGCACTTCGCTGCTTTGTTGGCTCCATTTTGTATGAAGCCATTAAGTTGCAGTTCAAAGGGATCCCGCACCAGTGTAAACATTGTTCTGCACCTGACTAAGATCTCACTGATTTGGAATCTAATGATTATCTCTTGCAGTCTTGTGTAAAGGGATGAGTATGACATGGTTTATTGTGTCCTGGTATTTTTAAATAGGATCAACAACAGGTTACCTTGGATATATCATAGCAGGTAAAAGAATCAGTTATATGTTGTATAACGTGACAGTTGCTTTGGAACAACAGCTCTCTATCTTCTACCCTGTTTCTTTTAATTACCCCAAGTCTATTGGTTTTATTAACAAAAGAAAGATATGCATCACATGGACTCCACCCGAGAGGAGGCACTATATTAAAAACTCACCCACAAACAACCCAAATCCATTACATTTCAATTCTAGGACTCTCTCAGAGATACAAGACATCGCTTCAAACAAGGTCAAAACCAGGTAATATTAACAAGCAAGTTACCCATATGTGGTTCCAGTTCTATGACTAGCACTGCAATAAGCTTAATAACGGTTTATGCCAGAAAAGACATCATGGAAAATTATTGAAAGAATTTCATATGATGTGTTGTGATTATATTGTTTCTTCCCATATGGGGAGATATTCAGCTGAGCCATGTTGCAGGTAGTGAGGATCAGTTGAACCAGATTTGCATGGTGCAAGTATTTTTACACTGTTCTGAAAGAGCGAGGTGAAATACTCTAAAAATGTCAGAACGTGCATTACAATTGGTTTGAAAACACATTTAATGTGAAGCAGTTGGAGAAAGGTTGAATTTGTATTCATTTTATCAAAGCTCTGATGCAGCTGAGAGTGATCAGTAAGGAGCCAAAAAAAAAAAAGAAGTAATAAGTTCATTTTGAAAGTGTTTCTCCTGGAAAGCATTTATACTGATGCACTCATAGACACAATATAAATGCCAAAAATAGATGCAGCAGACAAAAAAGACAGTAAAACAGAAACATCACTTATTTTCTCTCCTGCAAGGCTGACCAGTTGCTGTGTAAACTTACAGAAAGTGACAAAATTGAACAATGTAGAAGTCAGACAGATTTTATCCAGTAGATTTAGCTGGAAAGGACTCTATCTCTTCATGCTGAGAAATATCAGTGGCAACACAGCCCATTCACATGCAGGCATGTTCTGAAAGTGCTCCACAAAACCACTTTTCCCCTTTGTTGGTGATGCTTTATGTCATGAACAAATAGCTGTGGCAAGCTGTTAGAGGACTTGCCACAGTGTTGATACCAGACCCAAACTCCGTAGCCATTTTGTTACAAACACCTTCACGTACCAGGCTCTGACTTTTCCATTATTCAACCACTCCAGGATAAAAGGAAAAGAATCTGCCCTGATCCAAGGTAGGTTCTTTCATGGGTCAACCTCAATGATGTCTCAAGGAAAAGGGAAATGGAGAGGTAAGGAAAAGACAAACATTTAACTCTGCTATCCACCTTTTTGGGATGGGTGACTGTGAAAGGCATTTAATTCTGGAAGAGGGAACCCTCTTGTGTGGCCTTGTTCTGATTTAATTCCTTCTGTTTTCCTTGAGCAAACACATACAGTGAAGCTGAAGTTACAGGCTGTTTGGAGTGTAAACCCAAACAATACAGAAATTAAAATGAATTAAGTTGGACCTCTATCAATCTTTGCTCATATCAAGCTTGGTTGGCCGGTTTATAACATGATCAAGGGAGCCTTCCACTGAGGGCAGAGGGGCACTCGCTGAGCAGGTTAGCTTAGCACAGGTCAAACAAGGAGCCATCATCTGTCCTTTTCTAGCAAGGAGAGACAGTTTACTGTCAGGCCAGAGATAGAAGAGGTGAAAGAGACCGACCGTGACACTGCAGTAAGAGATGTAGATCAAGAGCACTAGGTTAGCAGTTGGTGGTACAAAAGGGTTCCATTTTTGGACACACTGGAAAGTCACCAAATAAGATGCCAGCTTTCTGATAAATTTGAAGGTTATCTTGCTTGCCATAGTCATACTGTAGTTTGCCTGTTTGAAACTGATCAACTGATGCTGTTTTTCCGATTTCGATGTGAAACTCTCATCAGATGTTTTCGTGAACAGAGGCAAGCGAGGTGGTAGCCCTGAACTGTCAGTGGAGCAGATGAAAGAGGTCTTGCCCATGATGCTGTATTGCAGTGACACTGAAAGGTGACTGCTATTCACAATGAAGAGTGCTTGACTCTTAATGTCAGCTGCATGTTAGTAAAAGGGACGGGTGAGTGTTGGGCTAGCTGCTCATTGTCGGGTCAGTATGGGTTGAAAGCAGAAAGTACCAGACAAACTGTTTCACTCACATTTCTGTTGTACCTTTAACCTCAACAAATTGCTCTCTACTTGCATTTTTCAACTTATAAATGCAGTCTATTAAAATCAGTCAATTAAAATAATTTCTTCTACAATAAAAACAATTAGCATGATTAATCCTTAAGATAGTGGAACCACTTGGCCAAATCAACAGCACAAAGAATTCACTCTGAAGTTGTGATATACTGTACATCCACTTCATAATCCTTCAGCAATTCAGTGAAAGGATTGCCAAATTAATAATATATAGATATTCTCATTATTGTTTCTAGTTTATTTGAGCTACAGTGAGTAATAGGACATTTGTCAGCAAGGGGTGTGATCATCATCAACATCAAATGCTTTTTTCCTTATTAATTTTAAAGTCACAATTTGCATTTTCTTTTAAATGCTACAGGCAAAGTTATTGAAACATTTCCTAATGTATCTATTGGAAGTTGGGAGAAAGAAGCTGTGATCTCCAGATAACAAAGATAGTTTCTTGAATCCTCAAATGATCACAAATTTCATTTTCTCATAAATATTTTCTTTCAAGCTTAGAGAGATCAAGACCTTCATGAATCCCAAGGTATTAAAGATGCCCCACTACTCCTAACAGTAATGTGTCTTGTGTTATGTGGTGCTGAGAAGAAGAGAAACTATTTTCCCACAAGGGAAAGAATTATGTTCCTTTTGCACGTGAGGACCCATTATTGTGCAGGCCACTTGGGTACACAGCTATGAAACACTGACAGGTCCAGGTCGACACAAACCTTAAATAATCAAAATTAACTTGAACACAACAAAATTAAATACAAAAAAGAGTTTTGATAACTCTTGAACTTAAATTGCATTTAAGAGGAAAAAAGACAATTTCACACAGGCTGCACTAAATCATGCTGTCAATGGAATGGAAGGCAATTCACAATTGTTCCGTGATTTGAGTAAAAAAGTCTGCTAGGAAAATTACTTTTGCACACTTTGGATGTGAATAAAAAACACCAACAAGGGAATGTATTCAAAGTGTGTTGACTTTCCAACCTGACTAACACTGCTGCTTCTCTCTATTTTCAACTGCAATCCAGAAGAAGGAAGAAAGAAAAAAAAAGCAGTGAAACTGGTGTTTTGCAAAATGAGCCAGGCTTTGGTTAGTTGTGCATCAACTTCCAGCAAGATTCCTTTATAGCCATATGTTTTTCTTCTCCACAGAGTCCTTTTAAACACCACGTCTGTAAAGACTGATTCTAGAGGAAGAAAAAGCTAAGTGGAAAACAGGCCTCTAGAAACAGTAAGCCTGACATGCAAGAGAGATATCAGTGCATAAAGCAATAAGATTGATAATGTGGAGGAAAAAGTGTCCTGCTGTGTATGGATCTACTAAAGACAGAAATACAGACAGGAAGAGAAAAGGCATAGATATAAAGGAACGGGAAAAGAGAGTCAGGAGGGGGTATTAAAAATGAGGTTCTGGGTTTAATAATGTACACAGGGCAGCCTTAGTGGTCACTCGCTCTGGGGAGTGACATTTGGAGTTGGAGGGGTAGAGAGAGTAGATGAGGTTAACCACTCACAGGGGTTCTGTCCACAGCAGGGGGACAAAGCTATGAGGTTTTCTAGGGGGCTGGGAGAAAAACACACAGTGAAATGCCTGGGGTGGATGCATACGTATCTATCAGTGCAGTGACATTATGTCTGTGTATCTGATATCGTGTTTGTTACTTGTATAACAGGCTTCGCAGTTGTAGAACAATCTCCTTAACAACCACAGTGAGGGCCATTATGAAGGTCCATTGGAAAACTGGTGTAAGAAAAAGAATAGAAACATTTTCTGTATCTGCTTATGAATGGCATTAAAATGGAAACCAAAATTAAAAATAAATACTCCACTTGACCTGTGCAGGTGTCTGGTTTTTATTTGATGGTGCCATGTGATAGCTACTGTAGTATAAACAATTTGTTGATAAAAATCTAGTGTAGGCTTAAACCAAATGTTTTTTCATCTTTATGTAGGCTGTTTCACACTGTTTTAGAGCCACATTTTTACCATGAAAGTTTAGCAGAAGACCTGATTAAAAAATAGCAATAATATAGGAATGAAAGTGCCTTTGTTTGGTTTCAACAAGCACCCATTGTGAATAGCCTACAATCAAAACAATGAAACACAAGTTTGAACAGGATAGAAAAAAAATAAAGCTAGGCCTTCATTTGCAAACACAAGCTAAATAAATTAGTCTGCCTTGCAGAGGAAAAATCCTGGTGGGATCATCCCAAGGTGATAGTGAAAGATACATATATAAATACATTCATGATTATGAGGTTAAACCAGTCTAGTATGAGTGTTTCTTTAAGTGTATATATTTATTTATTTTTATTTATTGTGATGAAATTGCATCAGTTTCTGTCCAAAATGGAAAAAAGCAAAGTTAGTAGATAACCTTGCACAAGGCAGAAGTAGAGGTTAGTGTTTCCAGCTCACATATTGAAATCAATCCTCAAGAAAGCTACCGAACCATAAATTGCTAAAAAGAATTGTTTGCATTAAACAAAACTCACAAACAGGATAGCAGAAATAAATAATTTAATTATGCACATATCATATTGTAAGAATTTCCCAGGAAAAGTGGTCTGTATAAATAATGTAAAAATATACACATATCAATGATACAGCAAACTCAAATAATATGAATTCTGAGAAACACCAGTCACTACAATGTGTCACTTAAATACCACTTTATTCCTTGGTGATGGTTCTCGTGACACAACCAACTGTTGTGTGTAAGTGATGAGGACAAGACAGTTCGTACAGCTGCATGATTGTCATTGCAACAGAACGAGTTAAAATTGACAGATTTACTGAGTAATCACATTGTGGTGATTTCCATTCCCATGTGGCAGTGTTCGGTTTAATGTGCATGCTTGTCTATGTGGGAGGAAACAAAATGACAAATAACGGGGGTCATCTGGGTTAGCATAATTTTAACATTTGCTGGCTAACAAATCGACATTAAATAAACATCAAATCATTCAAGTGCATCAATGTTTAAATGACCAAGCTGTCAAAGTTAGCTCCTGCAAGCATCGTGGACTGTGTTATGTTCTGACTGGAGGGCAGTAGGAGGTTTACAAATGCAATCCTATGGCTAGGAGCCACTGTTGCTGAGGTTCTCAGTGTGTTACATCACCTGAATGCCCTCTATGTCTGCTGTTGTAAAGGCTTCAGCGAAATCTATGATGATGCATTTCCTGCGGGGCATGGTTGTGCACTGTTTCAAGCTGCTGAGGCTACAAAATCATACGGTTATATTGAATATGTGACCAGAAAACAGATGGACTCTTTGACCTTCAAAGCAAATCAACGCAGTGATGATGAACTGTATATCTGGTTGTTCAGCATCGACCCAAAGTCTTCGACTTGCCTTTCCTGAAATAGTCCCGACAGTGTTTAAGGACAAAGGCGTGTTGTTTCAATGGCACCTCAAGGTCCACTCAATTGCAAACAAACCACGGACATTGATTCTACAAGCTGTGTTGGTCAAGCTCCTGTTGAATCATGGTGGGAAGCTCAGATCGCCCATTAGACTCACGCTATGGCAATGTACCGTCCTCTAAGTAATCTCCGGCTGATTTGTTAAAACAGAATTAGATTTCAAACAGAGTGGGAATAAATATTATTCTGTTACCAGCAAGGCCCTGAGTGGCACCTATGGATACTACAACCTTTTAATGGGAGCTAATCAGCTATAGCCAATGCCCTGCAAGAATTCTGAGTAATACTGCTGTTTGCTCACAATCAGCATTGTGTTTAATAAATGTGGCTGAATATTAACTAATCTTTTGATCTCACTCTCATTAGGCTACCCCAAGTGAAGTGGATTCTTCTCAACAAATTAAACCCCCCTCCATCCACGCCCACAACCCTGCATCTTATACTCAGGAGGGAAATGAGCAAGGACACAAATGCTCTTATTTAAAGATAACTGGTAAACTGCTTTAATTAGGTCTTGTTTTCAAAGTACCCAACTTTCTCTGGGAGGGATGTTATTATGTTCTCTCTCTGTACTGGTTGCCAAACGACATATTCAACTTCATATACGCGAGCACAGAGCAGTTTGTGCTCACCCTGTGCCAGATTTACTCCTGTATATTTCAGAAGGTGTCACACAGGACAGGATTGCTCCCGCTGTTGGGAGCACTATTTCATTCAGTGATGACATGTGCCCAATTATTAGGTCCTCCACACAAGCTCAAACACTTCGCACCCCACCTATGTCTCATCATAAACAAGCTATAGCACCAATACTTACTGAATGATCAATGAGCTTTCCCTAAAGACCAATAATGCACCACATTGTTAGTTACATTTTGATTGCTGAGGCACTGCACTATATTCTCAGTGTCACACACAATATATCTTCAAAAGCGTGTGCTATATACTGACTGACTGAGGACAGCTGTATGCATGTGTCCTGTATGAAAAATCAGACTGTCAGCTCTGATCCTGTCATATCAACAGCTCTCTCAGCCATACATGAAACATGCATATTAGTCAACAACACGGTACTGATTCTGTTGCTGAGACTATACCACATTACATTCCCTATCAACTTAATGTAAGGACACATTTAGGTCATAACTAATCAACTTTTATTCTCGTGCCTCATTACAGTATACCCTTAGCTCATAAACAAAGGACTGAATACATGTTCACCTGTTCACTTTCCCCATTAGGTCTGCATAATGCATACTAATTATGTTTGCTCATCTATAAGCCTTAATTATGTTGGGAGCTGATAATTAGCTGGGCTAGAATAGGTGCATATGTTTCTTAGCTATCAACCTGGCAATAATAATGGCTATTGTCATCTCTAAGGAGACCACAGGATTTTCTGTGGAAGAACATTTTTCAGTGCATTAGCACTTAAAGTAACAATATTGCTATTTTTTAACCAGTGTGAATTGTGTATTAGACAACAAAACAGCAGGAAGTATTGTAAACGTATCCATGCACATGTATAGTTGGCATGATTATTTCGCCAGGGGCTTTGGAATTTTTATTTGCACATATTGATGGATGGGTAGGTATTTTTTTTTACAGTGAGTAAAGAATAATTGTTTGATGTATTGTATATATGAGATAAAGTAGAACTGCTTACATTTCAAATTAGAGAATATGAGCATGCTACTGAGAATCATGTAGCAGATGTGACTGATGGAAGAGCCACTGTGTCCACTGGAACAAAAAAAGAAGGCTTGGTTGATGTGCCACCATCTTGTTTTAGTTTGTTTCTCTCTTTTTTTTTTAGGTTTTTATGAGGAAAGTGTAGGCCTGTAGCACTTTTCTTTCTTCTGTTATAAAGTGTAAATCATATTATACTTTTTGCACATAAATATGTCAACCGAAATCAGCAGCTCAATATACAAAACAAGATTATAAGAATAACAAACCAAGGCAAATGCTGGCAAACACATATTTTTACTACATTAAAGAGCGCTTCACAGTGAAGATTGAAGGCCAGACAATCAGAAGACCCAAAACCAGTTTCAAATGAGAAGTTCAATATTGGATGATTTTGCAAAAAAACCCCTGAGGGTCTTTAGTGCCAAATATTTTCTTTCATCCCATGCCCAAAACTTTTCCGGTGCTCACTTCACTGTAAAGATTAAGGAAAAACTGTGGTGATAGTTATTAAAAAACAAAACTTAATTACAGCTCTTATGGCTACAAATTCCCACCCCGACCGTTCTCACCTGATTCCCTTTTTCTCACTTTGGTATTAAATATTAAACTGTGAGCTGATTAAACTTGTGATTAAGATTCTGAATATGACTCCTCACTGCTGGTGTCTTGTCTCGTACCAGTGATCAGTGTTGATCTAACCAAGTAATTTTGGCTAACTAAATTCAACCCTTACCTATAAGGAGGAGGCTATAGATATAAGCTCATTAACAACAAGTATATTTAAAATCCTCCTGACAGAGAAAGGAAGTTATATTTTTTCAGTATTCTGTGCTGAAAGCTACATTAGTTCTGTCTATCAAAATCAAGCTCCCATCTCCTTTGAGGGTCTGTGTATAAGCAAAAATGATCAAGTTAAATAAATGGCTTCAATAATTGTAGTTTCTTGATTGTGTATGAGATGCATTGCCAGGGCAGAGCTAAATATTCAGGTACATACTCTACAAGGATTGTGTTCCTCCTGTGGGAAACCACAGAGTGAAATGACGCACACAGATTCCTGAACGGCTGCACATTTTCACTGGTTTCCAGACCATCTATAATGTATCTGCAGATTAAAATTGAAGGCACACTTGAGGACCTATACTAGGGTGTACAGTGTGCACACATGCTTGCTTTGCATGCACACACGTACCTTTCTGCTCATATATACATTGTATAAAAGATGCACGTTAAATTCCACCATCTGCCCCCGCGACACACACTCAAATGTCTCTCCTCCATTGGAAGAGCACTGACATCATCACACACAGATGGGTGTATGTGCAATACAAAGTCTACAGTGGCATTTTCCCCTGGTCCCCTGCTACACAGGGCTCCCTGGCAAAAAAGAAGGCTCCTCCAGGGTCAGCACCCGTGGGACAGCTGGTGTTGCCAGCCAAAGCTCTGTGGTTTAGATGGAGGTCAATGTGGAAGGATAAGGGTGAGGTTGAGGGGGGAGGCACTGGGAGTGACAGACATGGTTAAAGGAAAAGGGTACACAGCAGAAATGCCAGCAAACACTGGTTAAAAAAAGGACAATAAATGTCATCTTGTGAGAGCCTGATCAGTTCCCCACTTTGTTTAACTGCTAACAGAGGAACTACTGTAAAATAATGTAGTGTTCTGTGTTCAGTCCCATGGAGCAGAATTACCACAAACAAGTAAAGGTCACAGAGACTAATTGAATAACCATAAATAACTCAGTGAGGGTTGATTATCTTGTTCTTCAGTGCAAGACTCAACCTATTAGCTTTGCTTCTTTTTCTCTAACCCCCCCCCATTTTTTTTTCAACAGAGCTTATGGCAAAGTTACTAAACCAGCAAAGTCTTGTCCTGTGGCTCTTAATTTAACTCAAACTATGAGATTATTGCCTCCAGTGCCGCTCTGCCTCTGATAAACCCTTGTTGAACTAAAACCCCAATTTGCTTCATATTGTCCTTTATACTGTAGCTACATGTGATGGTGATGATGTTGTACACTGTGCTACAACGGATAAAAGGTGTCTGCTAATTACCTAAGATGTAAAAAAAAAAAAAAAAAAAAAAATCATACTTTCTCATGAGCATTAAGCCAAAGACCTCAGGACTGGAAAAGATGGAAGGACATTTTGTATTTGTTTTTCCTTTACAATAATATGTTCAGCCAGCTGTCCATGTGGCTTTTTTAATCCTCTTCATAGTGACACATGCACACTTAGCATACATTAGACATCATGTTTGATTTTGCTGTGCCTCTATTTCATGTGGCTGAAAGGAGAATCCCTTGCAATGAATTTTGAAAAGCTCTTTGCCAGATTGCACCAACAAAAGAGATCATACTCATCCACACAACATCTCTACACTGCCAAGCAGAAGTGTCAGTCTTTTTTTTCTCCTTTGATTGCTTCTACATGTGTCTTGAAATGGACATTAACAATTTTATTGTCTGTCCTCCAACAAACAGAAGAATGTGTACACTACTGGGTCTTCAAAAGACAAAGAGATCTTTTTTTTTTTCCAGATAAAAGGTGTCTGCTTTTCCATGGAATATACTCTTATTGGTACAGATGTGAATAATAAAACTGATGTCACATGTGGCTTACCCATGCATGTGAGTAAGTAAGTTAAAAGGCACTTTGATTATCCACTGCTGTAGTGTCTGAGGCAGATTTCTTTATGGCGCAACTGTGTGTTTTGCGTAGCATTTACTGAATTCTACAATTACATAATTTAAAAAAAAAAACTCCAATAACAATATATAATATATAATAATGTCTAAAAAAATATAATCAAGTAAAATGTTTTTTTTTTAGCAGACCAATATCACAGGTGCTTTAAGAATTATGGTGTAGTATTATGAGTATTAAGTGTAGTATTAAGTATATAGATGCAGTATTATGACACCGTCATAATACTGTTTTAACACAAACTTTAAATTGGATGAAGAAAAATTCTGGAAAAAAGAATATAAAAAACATATCTGTTGATGATGCTATTTCCATGAAGATATGACTGAAAATAGATAATAGTAACTTTCCCTTGAAAATAACTGACGAAAAAATATTTATTCAGTTTTTATTTAAAAAAAGAAAAACATCTGCCATAGGCTCAGAAATATACTAAAAACGTACTTGTTTTAAACAATCTACAAAACGAGTAGTAGTACTTTTTTAAAATCCTGTATTTTCAGAATTACATGGACCATATACCACAAAACTATCCTCTGCAGACTCAATGGTCTGTACAAAACCAAAACCTAATCTTAACAATGCTGGCTGACGATTTAGTTGGCAACACACATCACATTCTGTACTTTAACCATAAGCCAGACAGAAGCAGGAATGAGCTGCAGAAATGTGTTATAGTATAACATTAGTAATCCCCATCATTTTCTTGGTAAACTTCAATTTTTCACAGTTGTTGTTTCATGAAATTTGCAGAAAGGCATTTATTTTTTTCCAGTGTCTGCATCCACTGTAGTAAAATCTCATTTTTATGTATTGACTATTTTATTTAAAATAGTTTGTAACATTAGTGACAGCTTCTGAAAGATGCTGCTCTGTGGGAGAAGCAAACATACCATCAATTATGTAAGCAATAAACTTTGCTGCTTGGTAAAATCAGCTAGAGTAGAAACTGCAAAGTGATATAGATTGTGTTTGGTATAAACACACAGTCTCTTCTCTGTTAGTCTGACTGCTTAGACATACAAATTAATAATATGTGAGCCTTTAACTACTCTAAATTGTCTTTAACATTGGTTTATTAAATTTTGACAGAGACTTATTCTGTTGTAAAACAGAAAGTTATTATAACTCACCCAGCCACACACTGATCCAGACCCTTCTTAAGCTATGACCCGTTTTCAAGTTCAACATAAAAAATGGAGGGGAATCATCATTCCCCTCCATTTTCGAACATGGCCAATGTGCCAAGAATATATAACCACCCCCATCTTTGTTGACGTGTTATCTTAAAGTCAGAGTGTCTTTGATCAGCAGGATCAGATCTCAGAGGGGAATGTGATTAAAAGTGACATTCTGAATGCTGAAGAACCCTGGCAGCAGGGCAGATTTTCCACGCAGTGTGAAGTCATAAGCTCATAAAAGACATACACCAGTGATTCAAACCATGTAGCCCAAGCCCACTATTATAATACAGAACTCTCGCTGTCGTTCTGTCTTTTTTCTCTCCTCCTCTCACACTCCATGCCCTCACTCCCTTTCTCCCTTACATGTCTTTTTTTCTGTCTTTTTTTTTCTCTGCTGGTTGAATATCTGGTTCATATGTGGCTGCTGGATGACTTTCAAAGCCACTTGTTCCACTTCCTTACATTTATGCTAATTGGAATGCAAATATTGAGGTTCCATTTTAAGCCGCTGGTTTTAGGAGAGAGTGCAGGGATGAATGACAGGAATGCATTGACAACCATGGTTCACCACTCAAAAACTGTCAGAGTTGGGAGGGATTTCTAGGGATGAGGACTTGACAGTGGTTGCAAAGGACAACCAATATGTTCCCTCTCATCTTGACTGAATAATATTTCACACTGTGCTATTTTTTTTGCTTCAATTGCACACTGTAAGTTCAAGTAGGGAGCCTTTGAGAGGGCTATATGTACTGAGCCTGAACAGTGGGCTCTTTTACAGTAGGTGTGGTGTTCAATGTGTGCACACCAACTTAATCTCTTGTCACAAAGGAGCACAGAGCAGGGGTTACAATGAACTGAATAAGCCTTAAAGCCTGCATTGATCAAATAACTTGCCCAGCTAAGACCTCTTAACACACACTTACCTGGGAGACAAGACTCTTCTTTATAGTTACAGTATGTGTAATGAATACTGAAGCATATTCAGTTTGATTTCATCATAGTTGAGGATGTGGCCGATCATGGCTCTGAATAATTTGCCATCCACAGTGCTCTCAAGGCCAGAGGTGGTGTAAAATGGTGTACCTGCTATGAATTGTTTTGTCAGTCCTACAATAAAGGGCTTGCAAAAAGATAAAGGAAATAGATTTTTGAATTCACAGTTCTTCAGTGTGATTGCATTTAAATTGCATTTACTTTAAGTCTGTTCAATAAAAAAGTGCAGGTTGGGCATGTTGGGGTGTTGAAGGTGTTAGGAGAGAATATTTACTTAGAGAAAACAAGTTTTCAAGAGGTTCCCAAAGATAGAGACGAATGTCGCTGCTTTTGTGGCATTAGGCAGACTGTTCCACCACTGGGGAACCACAAACAAAAACTATCTGGACCTATTTTACTCTGTAGGGATGGCGTTGCAGTGGCCAAGAAAGAACATAACTCTATATGGTTGAGATCAAAAAGATGGACCTAGACACTACTCTGTAGGCCATCATTAGTGCTATGATATTATTTGACTGACCATGTGTAGTCTGGAGTGATTAATGAGCAGCAAACAGGTATGTGCCCTTTCAGGTTTATAAAAACCTCGCACACCACTACATTCTGGTCCACAAGAGACGCACTAGACAGACATTTCAGTAGTCAGTGTGGGAAAGAACAATGGCATGTACCAAGACTTGGTTAGCAAAATGAGTGAGGAAAAAACAGCCTATTTTTCATATTTATATATTGCAACACAGTGCAACCAGGAGACAGACACAACATGTGAGAAGAAAAGCTTGTCATAAATCATGGAACTGAGTTTTTCCCAGTGACGTAAGATTCAAACCATGGATGTGCTTTGTCTGAGATGTCTATATGAGAGAGTACAGATAGCAGGATATGCTGATTCTTGATGTCCACGACAGATGTATGGATGGACAGGACACACACATATCCTCATACATATATATTTATATCAATACAGATATATCAAAAAAGCAGAAACAAATAATTAAAAGTGCATGACTGACAAATAAATGAACAGATGGATTAATACAGATGGTGTGTGGAGGTACAACAGTGTGTGTTCACCTCTCACACAGAGCAGAACTGTTGTACAGAGTTATTGTGAACGGCAGGAATGATTTCCTGTATCGTTCTTTGTGACAGCAGAAGCTTGATGAGTCTGTTGGAGAGGGAACTCCGCTGTGTCTGTACTGTGTTGTAGAGAGGATTGGATGGATTTTCCATGATGGAAAGCAGTTTGTTCAGTGACCTCCTGTTTCTTACAGACTCAAACCTCTCCAGTTCATGGCCTATTATGTTTCGGCCTTGCAAATGAGTTCATTCTCTTGGAGCCTCTGGCACAGATACTGCTCCCCCAACAGACCACGGGATCTGAGCTTCATCAGAGTAGTGTCTGCTTATCCCTTTCTTGTACACAGCAATGGTGTTGGTCTTCCAGTCGAGTCTGCTGTTCAAGTGGACACCAAAGTACTTTTTGTGCTCCATCACCTGTTACCACTGCTACCACTGAGCAGATGAAGCAGAGACTGGGATCAGGAATGCTACATGTCTGGCATGCAGGTGCCTTGCCCTCAGTGAGAGGGCTCACCATGGAGAGTGATCTTTTTGGTAAAGAAAGAGGCAAACATTATGAACTTAAGAGGTATGTGTCTGATAGAAGTAGTGAGAAGTAATGTGTTGAAGATAGAAAATATTTTCCAAATCTTTGTAGCTCTGGTGATTTTATCCTCATAAAAGGCAGTTTTGGCAGAACTGATGCTGGATGTGAAGGAGGATAGGAACAAGGTCAGCAAGGTCACTGGATTTGCGCCATTTTCTCTCAGCAGTTCTGAGAACAGTGCACAGCGGGTTTGGTGAACATAGGACACAGGATATCCATACATGAGCTCAGTGTAAAACTCTGTGGCATAATTGACCTCTAGACCGGGGTGGGAGACAGGTTGCAAAGGTTGTGACAGAACAAGACAAGAGGTGAAATGAATGAAATACTGGTCAGAGAAGTGCAGAGGCATAATAATTTGGCATTCTATGTTACAAATTTGAGTGAAAGTCAAGTCAAATTCTTTGCTTACTTTGTGAGTCTGAGAGCTGCAAGCCCAGTTGAGTTCAAATGAGTACATAAGCAACAGGAAGTCCTCAGTTTGTCTAAGTGGAAGGCTGTAACACCAAAGATGAATATCAGACAGCCATGTTTAACAGACAACATAGTCTAGCTTATCCGCAAAATGACCTGCTTGTCCTGGTGGATAAAAAATAACAACCACGTGGACTTTTAATCGAGCAGTCTCCCTAAGAGTGTGACACTTGAAATTGAGTCATTTGAATGCAACAACTGAGTGAGTTTCAATTTATTGACATCTCCTCCCTGGACAGATGAGAGGCATGGGATAATGTCTAGGGAGTGGAGAGTGCAGCTAAAGAATAGCTGGTTGGTACAAGAAGGAATGTAATCAGATTTGTTCTTATAGTTCCATAATCAAAGTAAGAGGCACATGTGGGTAAGGGTTGTTGCAATGGCCAGAAATGATGGTCAGTAATACCTGTTAATAATAGAAAAGGTTTGTTAAATGTGGCCATGACCTTGGTCAGCTCCCCCAGTGCTACAGAACATACAACACCTGGTCAAAACTTGCAGCAGCATTTAACAATAAAGGCACTGTAAGTTCTCACTGTAAGTTTGCCCCTCAGTGACAAATTACGTGTTTTGAATTGAATTGAAATTCAAATTAATCAAAATCATATTAATTCCCCTCTGTAAATCAAATTGATTTACAGTCCTGGGGACAAGCTAAGGTCAGATACCTGAAATCAGACTGCACATGTACATTGCTAAATGACTGTTCTATGATTAGTTAACTGTGCTACATTATGCTTAACACCATGGGGGGAAAAGGTCCTTTCCAGTGTGTTGTTTGATGGGTGCAATGAGCACCAGGATTCTTCAGGTGCTGAACAGTCTGGATGTGTAGCTCCTGTGGCTGCATGAAGAAATCTTTAATCCCTCATTTGGTTTCCTTTTTGATGCTAATTGTGCTTTGGCCCTGGTCATTTACAGATCCAGCAGACTTTATGTTATAGCTGCTGCAGCTGCTGATTAATCCTGTGGTAGGTGCTGCTACCTTAAAGTTCAGCAGAGGAGAGGAGCTAAGAGGCATAGATGCATGAAGAAAGTAAGGCTGAACAAAAAGTGTGCTGAGCTTTGACATTCCTGGTGACCTCAGGGGTCCTAAGCCAAATGCATTATTGTCCAATGGTAGCAGGCTCCATGGGCAGGGTTCATGGTCTGTTCTAAGAATTTCCAAGTTCGGAGTGAGGGAACATCCACTGAAGTCAGATTTCCAACTCAGAAAGTCAACCCCACCATGGACAACAAGAATTCAACATTGGTGTTACTGTTTTTACTTAAAATAGCATTTCTATCTTATTTGTTCCACATTAAATAATCCAAACACAAGAGATAAAATACTGCTCATACTGTTCATCATGACATTTTGCTACAATGTCTGTATGTCTGTTATCAAATGTGGCACTGCTAACTATGCCTAATTAGTGTAGAAGTTGCCTATATCTATCTATATAAAGTTTTGCCTCATTAATGTCAAGCTTCAATGTTTTCACAACTTGCCCACATGCTTGCAGGTGATGTCACTCCCTGGCTTGCGATGTAAATGGTATACAGTAACACAACTATCTGTGAGAAAGTGAAGGACTCTGGGAGACTCGATTTAATGGCCCCTCTTTGTCTATGAAAGAAAAGGTTATTTGTCTCATTGTCCACCCTGTGAGCTGTTGCATGCAGGAACACGCTGCATGCTCCTGCTTGGTATATGCTTTAACAACAGATATGATGGAAACTGGACTGTGCAGTTGATCACAATGAAAGTGCTGTTGTTGTTAGACAGGAATATATGTTTCTTGTTACACAAGGAAAGTTAGATTTGTCATTTAATAATAAGCTACAGTCTGGTATTTTGAAATACTGTCGCTATATTTACTTACAGTGGCTAAAATGAATGTTTCATAACAACAACATATCAATGACTGTAAAAACAATGTAACAATGGGAAAGATACTGTTACAGCGAATGCTCTCATAAATCTACAATTCTGCTTGATTTTAATGAGTTTCATGGAGAATATCAGCTCGATGGCAGAACTCATGTTTGAGGACTGATAAACAGTAAATGATTGAAAAAAAATATTTTAATAATAAGGCAATAATCTTTATACTAATTGATGTTATACAGCAGTGAGAAGGGAGTTCAAACTGGGCTACTAAAAATTTAAACAACAAACCACCCCAGCTAGTGACCCAAAGCACAGCTTTTCCAGCTGTGTTGCTGTGGGCTGGAAGCCCTCAGCAGGAGACATTCAAGGTTAGTCAGTGATATTTCCAGGTACTACTTTGAATAGCTAGTATATAGGAGAATGTCTTAAAAGGAAGTGAGAACATTTGTTATATAACTAAGCTCATGCTGTGAATTCAAAGCAGAGTATTTAAAGTAAGTTTCCATTATAGATCAACTTGACTTAAAAATTCATGTAGCACTGATAACCTTGTCAGATGTTAGATAACCTAATCTACACATCCAATAACACCCAAAGCTGCCCAGAAGTCTATTGTACAATAATTTAGTGATTTGAAGTGTACATTACTTTTACCCCCAAGGAACATAGTTCTGCTGTTTCACAGTGTTTTCATACAGTATGTATCAGCTCACCATACCACGTCAGTTGTCTTTTTTTTCCAGCAAAAAAAAATAAATACTTCTGCTGATTTTTTTTATCAACAGAAGTTGATACAAATGCATGTAGACGTTGTAGATGCTGAATACCAAAGTAGGCCATACCCATACTTAAAATGCTAACACAAAACCCTTTCTGAGAGCCAAAGAAACTGAATCTGCCATCACTTGAAACTGCATACAGCTCAAGGTAACTGTCAAATGCCCAAATTTAAACACATTCTGAAAATCCAGAGATATTAGTGCTAATGACGGAAAATTTATTTTCTGGATTGGGCATATGTTTAAATTTTACATTTTAAGATTAGGTTTGTTAAGTGCATTTTGGGAATTTTTTATGATTTCAACTCACGTGGGAATAGCTGATTTTTTTTTTTTTTTTTTTTTTTTTTTGAGAAAATTTCACAATCCATAAATATTTTCCTTTAACAGCCTGCGGGAGTACTTCCTTCCTCAAAGCCAAGTGTGAATTTACTTGGTAGTCCTACTGCTTTGCTGAATTCCCTCCAGGTCTTCTTTCTTTATGTAGAGAAGTTGTATCATACAACTCAGAATGTCAACAGGCCAAAATCAACTTGTCCACCATATCTGATTCATAGCGACTTCAGGAGAATCTCAACACTGACAGACTTTGGTGACACAGCATTAAGAGAAATTTCCACTCAAACTGAAATATATCTAACTTCAGAACCCTTCATGTCTTTGCCTTTACTTACATACAATAAACATCACAGTGAATAGAGTCTATACAATATGGAGAAGGAAAACTCGCATCTAAAATCCAGTGCTAGGTCTTGTTTTGTTGAGTAAAGTCATAGGAAATGACCAGCTGCTGAAATATGTGTCAGTATACGGCTATTGTAAGCACTTTTCGATGAAGCTAAAGCCCTTGGACATGAACAGAACTGTCCTCACTCCTTTTAACATGTTTCCTTGCTGTGTCCTCTACTGTCTGTGTCTTGTCAGTAATAGACAAGCTTAACTCAAAATGGAAGCCATGATGAACTATTAAAAGTACATTTGCTAAGTACATTAAGCTGTATAATGTGACATACACTGGAATAGAGAAGCCACAAGACCATCTCAGAGGAAAACATATCGAAATCAAAGGCCTGATTATTTCAATTTCACATGTGATTTATGTATTTCACTTCCTGGCAGCACATTTCATTTCAGAAATATTTGTCTAAATAATGATTACATGTCTAATTATTCAGTTATATCATTTAATTATATAATTGCTCACAGTATTCCTGTATAACCTTTTAACTATCACACTGTTTCTTTGCCTAATGATTTGACACACCTAATCTGTCTGTAGTGACAGATGGTCACTGCAGACAAATTAGGTGTGGGAGGGGATGGTGGATGGAGGACAGTGGACAGTTCAAAACCTGCAGGTTAATCTGAAAATAAAGGGGATGAGAGGACACTGAAGAAATGACTCAAGTTTGTTTACAGCAGTTTCAGCGCGGTTTTGTCCATTATAATTGGTGTAATTATATTTGTATATGTTTTTGGAAATATCTTGCCGGTCTCAAGAGACTATTGAAGTCAGGATATGTAAATTAATTTCCAAAGAGATGCATATTTACAGTCTCTATAATGAGAGAATGGCACTCTCTGTAAAAGGAGAAAACATATGGATAATTATATTTTGGTATAACAGGTTTTCATACAAAATGTTTGCAGACTAACTGCACCATAGGAGATAATGTTAGCTATTATCATGTTTAAATTTGGCCTAATTAAATACTATTGCCCTTACTCCTTCAGTGGGCACAGCAGCCTCACAAGACAAAAAAATAAACTTAGCTATAAATTAAGAACCTCTCAGTCTGACATAGTGACAATAATATCATGATGAATCATTGCACTCTAACCCCTTTTTTCTTTTCAGATGGCTGCTAAATCAGGAATGAGTCAGGAATCAAAAATCTGATCGAATTGACAACATTGTTACTGCCAAACAAAGGTCAGCCCTGTAATATAACTAAATTCAACAACATACCCAAGAAGAAGGCACATCCTAAATTACAATAATAACAAGAAGGATCTCACAAGATAAATAAATAAATAAATTGTATCACAGACATACTACAAAGAGAACGCCAATGTGAGGTTTTCACTCCACTCTGACAGCAAACAATTAATCCACCCCAAACATCTCTTTGTAGTAACTTCCTTCCACAATAAAGGTGGATTTATTACAGTGCGTTTCATTGAAATTACATTTTATTGTATTGTGTCCACCCTATAAATATGAACCTTGTAAATGAATAATCCCACCTCTCAGGGCCAAGCCATTGTTGTGAGAACAATGTGGTGTTGACAGGCAGATGTGGGGATGTTAAATGTGCCAAATGCCGCCAACACTATATTTCATGATATTTCAAGTCTTGTCTCCATGCCACTGACCTCATTTCATAATAGAACAATATTAAGTAATATCTGTCCCTGTGAGTTGGTGAATGTGTTAGATTGTCTGACACTTTTCAGTTACTGTAAATGAGCTCTATAACAAGATTCTGGTTACTGCAAACTCCACCAGATACATGTAATTGGGTCCTATTCTGCATGTAGAAAAGAATTCTTTAACACACTGATTGGACCAAAGTTGGATTAACTATAAATATGGGTCTGCATTTAAAAGTTGACATTCATGGTCCCCAGATGATATAATTTACTGACTTTTGATATCTCTTTTTCTTTAGTGCCACCATGAGGTTGACATTTTGTGTTCAAAGTGAAAGTTTTTCAACTACTGATTGTATTGCTATGACATTTGGTAGCTTACAGACATTTATGTTTCCCTGAAGATGAACTGTAATAATGAAGGTATTCGACTGACTTTGAACTTGTGACATTCTCATTAGCCTCAGCTGTCATTTGTGTTTTGTGCTGCTTAGCCAGTGTAAGAATTGATATTGCTAACGCTCTGCCAGTTGTTAGTAAATCAAATGTATATGACCGCCACAAGTTGTGTAATTAGACATTCAAAAGCATTTCCATACCTGAACCAATGAGCTGTATACTCTCAGAAAGAATCTTGTCCAAATGCCTACACATGCATCTGCAACACAAACATACATTTCAACTACAGTGGTGACATAAACCAAATTTTAAACTGACAGGAATGGATTTATATAAGAAACAATGATAGTTTTCTTTCTCCAGCTGAATGTTGGGGACTGCAGAGGCTATTTTTTCCTCACAAAGTAATTAATAGTTTTCCGCTTGCTTATTAGCCAATCTGAACAGAGTGATCCGTGCCCTGTAACATTTAATTAGTGCTAACAAGTAGAGATTGACTTTTTGTGTTGTTGATGCACCTCATAGTTTTCTGAAAAATGAAGAAACAACCACAAGGCTTTAAATAATTTAGTCATTGTATTTCTTCAATAGTTAAACTGAGGCTTTGAGTCACCAACTCAACTGCATAATATCATTATACTTTAATTAAGGCAACAAATGTTCCCTGTCATGTGGATAATATCACTCAATGGAAAAGGAATTTGTACTGGCCTTCAAATTAACCTCGCTTACAACTGGTTTAAAATAGTTTGTCTGGCGCTATCGGTATGATAACACATATTTCAGAACAGTATTAGTTCTTTGCCTGCAAAGGTCAAGCCAACTTGAACTAAACAGAAAAAAAGTCATTTTTCTATCATACTTCTTCAGACATTCACAGTTTATTTTAAGTTTACTGGAACTTTACTGGAACTCTCTCCTTTATCTATGTCACAGTAAATCAGTTTGAAATCTCCCCACTCCTGGCCCACGATATACAACCACAGCAGTGCCATTTTTCCTGGTTACCTAGGACTGTTAGAATTGATTTTACAATTTTATTGAGTACCTCTGGCTGTATCACAGAATTTTTAATCCTCTACAAAGCAGATTCTCAAGCTCAGATCTTTATATACAGTCATTTTTGCATCTCTTAAATCTAGACTAATATCAAAAGGTCATTAGGATCTTCCCTCAAGGTTCCTTAATGGCAATCCAGTCATTACAGAACAAGAATGAGCTCAGTGAGGAGATCAAGCAACTCAGATCAGTACCTTTTTAGAAGTATAATCACTGCTGCTCCATACAAAAACAACCTTATAGTACCTCTCTAGGGTTTTTGATCAGTATGACTCAGCAGCTGCTTGACCAGTTGCTAGAATTTCTGGCTTTTAGCAAAGCAGCAATTAAGCAGCAGTTAAAGTAGCATTTATTCTGTGCAAGACATTTTAGTTACATCTCTGCTCTAATTAGCAACCTTACTTTTCAGTGCAGTGAGACCAATATACTACATGACACTGCACGTAGTATGTTATAAATGGGTGTGGATTTATATATTGTAAACTGATACAATGTTTTGTTTTGTTTTTTAATAAATAATTAAAAAAAAAAAAAAAAAAAAAAGAACTGGACAACACTGGACCAGCACAGACAATCAAACTATTTGAACAGAGAAACCAATTTCTTTGTTTTTCTAGTACACGGAAGACTTTATAAAAGATAATTTATATACTTTATAATATAGATAATTCATAATTTTTGAGACGAAACAATTTAATCTTTTTACCTTTTGGTATGCACATCTAGATGTAGAATTAAGGATATAGCACCTTTTGTATCAGTATTGGCAGGCAACACAGTTCTGTAGACTTCTGAATTCATCATGAGTTAGCCTGGCTGTCGCGCCAAGCTCATAGACGGAGCTTGGTCTGGCAAAGATCCCATAGACAGGAAGTTCTCAGAGGTGGGATCAATGGGCATCTATCAAATGTCTCTGCGTAATACAGGACAGAGCTACAACCAATCAGACTACTGATTCCAATGATGTATGCAGAGCGACGGAAAAAAAAAGACTGAAACATGCATGAGGGCTTCAAGAGCTACCTTTTGCTCCATTTTCAAAGAAAACTCCCCATTAAAATCTCATAAAACAGAAGCTACAGCTGAATCAAATGATTGCTACTTCTTCTTGGCCACAATGTTGGCTGTAAACAAATGTGTCTGAGGTCCCTTAGCCAGTGCGCCATCATGTTAAGCCCCCACCAGCGTAAAAGCTCATTTTTCATTGGTTCCCAAGTTTTCAAGATCGGGAAGAGCAGAGAATAGGCAGGTTGGCCAGAACACGAAATTCAATGTAGCGTCACAGGAAGTATGAGTGGGCCCAGGTTAATCATGAGTTACATCATCAGTAAAAATTAGTGACTTTGTCCTTTCCATCCTGTTGGTAGAGGTTAATCTTTGTCTCATCAGCCTATAAAACTTTGCTGCAGGCCTTTAGTTGCTCCTCTCTGCAAGTTGTACTCCTCTGCAAATGCCTATCTGGCAGTCCAACTGTTATTTGCATCACGTGGCATGGCCTCTGTATTTTGTACTCAAAGTCTTCTTTGAATGCTGGAAATGCACCTTTACCCTGTCCTGTGGAGGTTGATGCTGATGTGGTTGTGTGTAGCTCTCACACTATTTTTGCCATCAAGTTTGATTGTCTATTGTTCAGTACACAAGTAATCTCTTTCCTTTTCTGGACATAACAAATTATTGTATTGGCTATCCCCATATTTTTCATGAAATGGTTCTAATCAGTATCCCCTCATTTTTCACTGTCACACTGAGGTGCTTCTCTCCAATAGATATTTCTCTGGTCCTCATAGTACTACCGTATTTTTCGGACTATAAGGTGCACCGGATTATAAGGCGCATTAAGCGAAACAAAACAGTCAGATAAGTCCTTATACACACACTGTAATATTATGTTGAAGCACATTACGTATTACTCCACGAGGCTCCTGACTACGGTGGCCGCAATGCTCCGACAATCCATCAAGCGGTGCGGCTTCGTAGCTTACCCAAGTTGTATTAAAACATTTTGACAGATTTTTGAGCACCGTGTACCGCATAAAATCAGTTCCAGGTCAGTAAGCACAACCAGAATTAATACATAAGGCACACCGGATTATAAGGTGCACTGTTGATTTTTGAGAAAATTAATGGATTTTAAGTGCGCCTTATAGTCCAAAAAATATGGTACATCCTTTAAGTTAAAACCTAGAATGGACATTCATAACTATTTTTTTTTAGTCTATAAGGGCGTTTATATAGTTGTGTTTACTGTATATAAATAGTATCTCAATATACGCTTCTTTAATGTAATTCCTTCAGTGACTAAGGCCATCAATGTCAAACATTGCTTTTAACCAAGCTGAACAAATGAATGCATTTATCGCCCAATACATTCATCTATAAATTTACCTGTGCTGGTAACAAGCACTATCACCTAATAAAGTCTACCAAGTCTATAACATGATGATACACATTATCTTATACTGAGACACTGTCTTTGTTCAACCTCCTGGAACAAATTAGCTTCAATAGACTCAAGCCTCAAGGCAAGAATTGTAGACACAGCAGTGCTTTGAGCTCAATGCTTCCATCATGCTAACATGCTCAAAATAACTGTGCTAATGCGATGATGCTTACCATCATCACATTAGCATAGTTGGTATAAGAGTTGATATAATGTCAACTATATTCATATGCTCTATTAAGGTTGTTAGCATGCTAACATGCATACAATGACATTGTTATTGTGATGATGTTTTAGCAGTTATAATATCAAGTATATTAATCAACTATACTAGCTATATTACAACTATATTCTATTCTATACTCAGTTAAGCTTGTTACCGTCTTAGCATGCTAACAGTGACATGGCTAAAGTACTCACATTTAGAAGATAAAACATTAATCTATATACATAACTCTACACATAGATATAATCTGTTCAACGTGTTAGCATGCTTCCATTTCCTATATAGCAATAATAAAAAGGTGCAGATGTGGGATAAATAAAAAATTTAAACCTAAAGAGTGGTGCTAAATAAAAAAATCACCTCATTACGGATAACCAGGCTTTTATTTCAAAACATTTTTGTATTTCTTATTTTATAAACATGACAGCAAAAGCTTAGTACACCTGCCACAGTATAGCTTATGTTGCTTAATGTCCCTTGAAGTTATTTTTACAGTTCCATTTCATTGTTATAATTAAAGTCTTTCATAAGGCTTTGAGTCAGCGCACATTTTGGTTGTTGTTTTTGAGTGCAGTTTATCGCAGGTCATTAAGTACTTGTTTGTACTACAGAATGACATTTTTCGACAGAGGGTAGAGAGCCATGAGGACAGCATTTCTTGTCAGCCTGTAGCACATCTTATACAGACTCAAGGCTATAATGAAAGGTCAGTGGAGGGGCTAACAAAGGCAACATTGAGAGGAATAAAAATACATGAATTAGGCATTACAGACCATAGGCTGTGTGACCACACGCAGATTTAATAACAGTCCACCAGGCACACAGGCAGCAAGACCATGGGGGGAAAAGTGGAGGGAGAAAAATAAACTCACACATGTTCATGTTTTTTGTTTAGTTTTTTTCTTTTTTCTTTTTTTTCTTTTTTAAACATCGACAGACCCATGACATCCAAAATCGTGTTATTTTAGTTCCCAAAAAAGCTTATCAGTTGGCCTTCTGCCGGGCTATGATGTTGATGTGAATAAATTAAAGGAGCAATCTGTGACCTCATTACTGCATCTATTTATTTCCTGCATCCATTTGTCTGCTCATTGTTTTGATGGGACTATAAACAGATCATTCCCCCTATCAAAATGATTCCGTAACATATTATAACTTTAAAACATCTCCCCATTCCAACAGAACATTTTCCCAATATGACAATGCTTCTACGACTGCAAATAAAAATAAAAGACTAGTCTGAATCCCAGTTTTCCTGAAAATGTTACAGATCATTACTTAATGATACAACAAATGCTCTGAAAACATCTATCTGCTCTTGAATAAATGAATCCGTCCATCTATTTCAATATTTAAGGGAATAACAGCAGTGGTTGCTCCACTTCCAAATACGCTCTCATTTCTGCAGGAAGTGATGTGTATTAATTATTGAGAAAAAGTTTTTACACCGCTTTACACTGAAAAAGGTATTCACACCAGATATAAATATTACACTGAATATTTATTAGGGCTGAATTTAGCATCTTTCATTCATTTTCTGACTTCACAGGATTTCTCTCATGAGCCAATGAATTTAAATGTTTCATTCACTGTTTTACACTGATAAGTTTTTCTGACAGGGTTACTTATCTACTCTTTTTTTGCCCTCCCTATTTCGTCTTTTTTTCCTTGCATTTGATCTTCCTCAGTGTTCTTCACACTTAATTTTTCAGACAGTTCACACAGTCCAGAAAGCCTCACAGCACTCTGTTTATGAATCCACTGTCATGAGTGCATACTGATTGCCAAAAAAAGCTAGAAATGATGTTGCTACTTCTTTGAATACTCCAAATGCTGTTATCAAAAATTGGAATATACTTCATCAAACTGCTAAATTACTCGAATTTCTCAGAAACCACTCACAGATTCGGGTAAGGCAGATAATGTGGAAGCACAGAAGCCTAAATGTATTACAAATGCTGTTGTTATTGTGTTTGACAGGTTCTAATAAGAATCATATCTTCCTGTTGTTTTCAGACACCCAGAAAAAAAAAAAAAAACCTTTTTAGCTCCGATTGGAATGAAAGCTTTGTGGAGCGCGTTGCATCTCTTCTTTCATTTGTTTTCTTCTTCAAAGCAGCTGAACGCTTGTGTCACAGTCCAATGAGAGCAACACATTCATGAAACCTCTTGCCACTAATGCTTTCATACCATTACCTTGTGTGGCTGGAACATCAGCAGCAGAGCTGTATCAATACTAGTTTCAGCTGTTTTGTCACTCCATCATGCCACATCTCAAATGTTCTTTTATATTATGAAAAGGAAATAGTGATATATAAGTACATTAACATATATTACACTTACATTTACTAACATTTACATTGGAGAGGTTTGTATTTTACTGGAGAATTTCCATTTTACATGTTTTATAGTTGTACTCCAGCACATTTTTTCCCCATAAAAATATAAGACATAAATATACTGAACTGAAGTGGTTCCAAAACTACAAAACTCACAGTAGTTATGGAACATTAGTTAACAGGCCTGGTTCTCCAACTACCAAGGCCTTATAATGCAGTCCATTAATGCAGTCGATTTACCATTTATAAATTTGCATATAGGTGTATACTCTGCAGTACAAGTGCTTGGTAAGCATTTTTAATACATTAACCTGTTAAACAGTGTTTTAACATAGCTGGTTATGTTGATGCCAGTTTTAATTACTCTATATACTATTGGCTTGATCATTCAAGAGCACTGCATTGTGTTGTATGAACTCTTAATATCATCTGTATGGAAAATCTTAATTTGCAAGATGACTGGTAAATATAATGGCCACATATTGTAGGTTAAAGCGTATTCTGTTTCTCTTAAAGACCAATCGCATCTTATCTAGAGGGAGGGATGAAACGAGTGAATAAAAAGGAAATGATCTCTCAATACTGGAAAAGGACTATTACAGCAAAACTGTACTTCCATTACAGTCAGCTGGAGTTTTTATACAAGTGAAACTCAATGGAACATAGATTCAGTATCAATAGAAGAGCTGGGAATCGAACCAGCAACCTTTCAGATAGTAGACACAAGTCTCTGAGTAAATCCTTCACCAGTCATCTTCTAAGTTTGTTGCCATGAAATTGTTAGGTCCACTTGTTACCATTGTTACCCACAAGTGAAGCTGAGAACACAAAGTGTGGTTTGATATACAGGTTGTTTTTTATACTGTTAACAGCTCATTTAGCCTCTATACTCAAGTGGAGCTGAAGAGCGGACTACACATAGGTGTCGTAAGCTCACTGCTTTCTGACGCCACATTTCAGATTCAGCCCCAAGCTGGGCTGACTCAAGGGACATCATTTGAGGCAGTTTGTCAGATTTCATGCCCACTTCCCTCTCAACCCTGCAGTCACTAAAGGCTTTATACAACTTTTTGCAAGGCCTTGTCAAATCCTGTAAACAGACTAAGAGAATAACACTGTAAGAGTCCACGGCATTGAAGTTCAAGTAGGAACTTGAGTTCAGTCGTTTACCTGTAATGGATTATTTTTACATTAATGCACTAACGTGGTTACCTAACTAAAGGATATGAATACCTCCACCACCACTATTACATACGGTTTCATTCTATTAAATACTTAAATGTCAGAGTGTGTGGAGTCTCCTGGCCACAGAGACACAGAGTTCCTTTTTGTGTGATAATGAACAGCTTTGTCCATCAAACTATATATGGACTGAGCTGCTTTTAAGCCTCAGTCTCTGAAGCATTGGGCAATTACGGACACCTGTTATTGAGTTAATTGCCCAATTAACTCGTCCATCATTAAAACTAAATAGGTCACCTAAATTAGTGCATATTTACATCAAACCTATGGGATGAGAGCACCGTGCACAGGTGTTTTTATATTATGGATGGGTTATTAGTAAAGCATGAGGAAATGCATCATTCCACATCAGACATCTGGTCCAACAATTTATATATTTTTTTATTAAGACTGTAATTTAAAGGACTGATAATTTGAATTAAATTTTGCGTTCTACTGGAACTCAACTTCTGCCAGTTTCAAAGACTGTTAGCACATTCACCAGTGTAACCTTGATGGAAAATAAAAGGAATTAAGAGCATTTCTGTCTCTCTCGTGTTCTGCCAGGCAACACAGTGCTCTGTCAAGAAAAAAAAAAAAAAGCAAGAGGACAGGGAGGCAGACAACGTGCCTTCAATGAGGTGAGGCTTCTCTGCACTCCTTGTCCCGAGCTAATTGCCTGCAGAATTTTATCCTGTCAGGGAAATTAAAACTTTTCTATAAAACAGTAGATTTGTTGCAGAGGGACTCACATATGAACATTCATGGACTGTCTGCGATACACACAAACAATCAGTCGCGACACACCAAAGGTAATAACGGCCCTGATGAGAAAAGAAAAAAGAAAAACAAGGAAAGAATAAATTCTGATTGTAATAATCTGTATTTCTTCTCCAGAAAAGTTGATGTGATTAAAAGGATCTGCTCTTGCGTTTTGATTTCCCCCAGTGTTCAAAAACAAAAGAAAAAAGAAGGGAAAAAAGTATTTTCCTTTATCTAGTGTTAATAAGATAAACAGTGCGCTTTGTGATTCCTGCCAAAGACATCAATATGTCTCTTTTAATATAAATTGGGTGGTGTGAGATTTGCTGGGAGGACTGGAGAACAGGAGGAAGAGGATGTCAAGGGAGGAGAGATGAGCATTTATGAGGAGTGTTTATTAGAGCAAGTTGTTTACACTTGACAAACTCTAATCATAATCATAATAATCATAATCTGTTATGGGCATTACAAGTATTCAGAGTATCCATCTGCTGGAACTGCTTTATAATAGTTAGGAGCGTTTGGAGCATTGAGGTTTGTAGGTACATGGATGTAAATTACATAATACCGCATAAATAAGTACAAACATTGAGTGATAAATAAAGTGTAAAATGCATCTTTAGTGAATTGACAATCCTAGATCATAAGTTTCATTTCACAGCCAACTACTGTTTGTCAAGCATGAACCATCTCACTGCGCTTCCACTGTGTGTTTCTATCCACATCCCTCATCTGTGGTAATAACATAACAGCCCCCCCCAGTGTTAGGAGGAGGACATGTCCAGTCTTGCATGTGCTTTAAATAATACAAAATAGAACGAGAGAAAGAAAGAAACAACAGAAAGAGACAGAAACGGAAAATGAAACCTAGGACAGTGAATCTGTAGCTTTGGCCTATATAATCTTTTTTAATTTGAGGATTTTTACAGATTCATAAATTAAAAAAAAAAATTCCTAACAACTTATCAGCAAGAAACAACATATTCCCCTAAAAAGCCTGTATGTCCGAATGTTTGTGAATGAGTAATGTCTTTCTTTAATGGTATGGTGAGATTTAGTCATTCCAATTTTAATTTCACGTGGAAGATTTAATTTTTTCTACATGTTCACAGCACATGGAGTGCAGCGTTGATGGAAATAAAATGGCATGAGAGGCTTGTAAATATACAAAAAAACTGAGTACTGCTTGTCTTATTTTATGATTCTACCGCTCCATTCTTCTCCCAAGAGTTTTTTGGAATCCTCTTTTGGGATGAGGTGTGTTCTACATTTTTCCGATTGGTTATGTATCGTTGTTCCAAGCTCC
Source organism: Polydactylus sextarius (assembly GCA_016801845.1). Classification (NCBI taxonomy): domain Eukaryota; kingdom Metazoa; phylum Chordata; class Actinopteri; family Polynemidae; genus Polydactylus; species Polydactylus sextarius. The sequence continues at coordinate 12,770,051 of CM028906.1, forward strand.
CCCACTAAGATGTATCATCGCTCGAATTATCACCTTCGCAAAAAATGTATTCTCCTGACAACCTTACGCAGCCAATTTTTTTTTTGATGGAACCCACCACAAGAAACCCATGGGATTAATACCTGCCTTGATATAAACATAATGGAACTTTCTGTAGGAGGGATGCATGGTACCAGGGAGGAAACCATAGTATTCTGGGGACTGGTTATATTTAAGATCAAAGATGTATTAAAACAGGGTTTTTGTAGGATTTTACAGTGCTGCAACTGTGCACATTTTTCTGTTTAATAATTTAGTAGTCTATAATAACAGATCCTTGACAGGTGATCTTGAAATATTAGAAATTATAATAGATATTATAATAAATTAAATAAATTAATAACAGTATCTAGGTTATAATTTGAATGCCATGTGAAAATGACTTACTCCTCTCCTTTGCCCCCAATATCACTCGTCTGTCCTGAAATAAAATCACTTTCTGAAATCAAAATTTCTTTGGCTTCCTGTGCCCTAGCCGAAAAATTAATTCACAATTTTACCAATTTAATCTGGCTTCATGAAGCCATAAAAGAAAAGAGTGAGAAAAAAATCTCAGGTGTAATATAAAACCAAATGCATTAGTTGACAGGGCACTGATGAATGTCAAATCCATCACGCAGTGCGAAGTTGGGGAGAATTGATCCCTTTCCATTTGCAGCATTTTTTTTTCTCTGCAGAGCAAGTCAGCAATGGGCTCCGCTGCCTGCCCCCATTACAAATGCATCAGTATGCTCTGTAATACCATGTCCGCTATTCCCAAATGCAGCCCCCAAAGTCAACTGAAGGTTGTCGGGTGGCTCATGTAAATGAAGCTTGATTGTAATAGTTCTAAGTGGATTCCGCCCACACAATCCTGTCACATTCGTTCATTGTTATCCACCCCTCCGCCCCCTCCCATCAGGGTTTACGGCGTAAATAATAAAAGTTGTGTCACTTCGCAAATTACCCAAACGGCTTATCACTTATTCATTGTGGTGTATCACAGCAACTCCTCAGTGCGTATAAAAGCCACGGCAAGTCAGACACAGGCTTTTGTTAATGAACTTGGAAGATTACCAGATCTGAAAATTAACTGACAGTGTTGCTGGTTTCTTTCTCCCTCATGTATGTATTTCCTCTTTTTTGTTCTTTTGATTTGCTTTTTTTTTTTTTTTTTTTTGTGCTTTTTGATTTTTTCTCTTTCCACCAGAGACAAAAAGACAAAGTCCAAAGAATATGTTGCTTTATTTGTGATTGTCTGGTCTGCTTCTGTTCAACTGCTGTTGGCCTTTTTTCTCAAGAAGAATCTGCTGATTGACTGGAAATGTTCTACAACCGACCTTCCCATCCCGTCCTTCCCATCACGAGTCATTGAGCACCTGAGCATAAAACTTTAAGAAAAGAAAAAAAAATTTGCAGCGCACGATGAACGTAGAAGAAAGCTCACAGATGACGTTTTATACACTAAGATGCCATTTTTAAAAACACTGGGAAAAGTCTGACATTCTGGGTGTTTTTTTCCTCTTTACATCTTCTACTCAACAGTCTCCCCAGTCTTTGCTTTTGAATGAAAAAGCTCCAGGACAGTAATTGTATGTGTCATGTACATACGGCTTACAACATCATTGAATGCTTGAACTCTCCAACAACAGCTGAAGTGCAATTTGGAGTCCATTAAAAAATACCCAGTGCTCATCAAATACCAACTGGACAGCAGTGAAATGCAGACTCTGGAACTTAACCATGCAGCAGTTAGGTGATTTAGTTAACGGCACAGCACAGTTAATTTTTAGGGTCCTTTGAAAATGATCTTCTGCCGTTGATTCGCCACTACCCGCATGGCCTCTGTAACCATTTTCTGCCTGGCTGCTCTTAATTCTGATCTGTAGCCACCCAGCTCATACACTACCGTGAGGTAAAATATTCTCTAGATGGTCACTGAGAAGCTGGAGATAGAGATGGACAGATACCACAGATATGAGAAATTGCAAAACTTTTTATGTAGAATGCACAGTGACAGTCAGAGAATCTGAATCAAATCCAAACTGAGTTTCACTGTGACTTTGTGAATCTGCATTATTCTTTTCCAGCCTTCACACCACCATACATGCATTGATTATATACAATAATTTCTGACTTTGACGCTAATTTTTAATGCTGATGTAAGACACTTTGTTGTTGCTCAGTAAAGAAATGACACAGGATACATCCTGTTATACAGTGTCAGAATAAATACAACAGCGCTGGCCATTAGGTCTCAGACATATCACAGGAAGCTCAGAGTTTAATTGTTTTGGAAGAAAAATGGTGAGGTGCCACATCAGAAATTGCTCTTATGAGTTATTTTGTCATTTAGGTTGGAGGACGTGTGTTGGGCAACAATGAAGGTACTGACTTTATCTACTTTACTTTAGTAGTGTACAGACATGCAGCTTGAACTTATTTAAACTGCTATCTTTCCCCAAACCTTACTAAACCAACCTGAACCTTGTGTTTACTAATGTTACCATGACGACAGAGGTCACTGCCTGATGGACAGAAAAGCACCATAGCTGGATGATAACTAAATAATTATTTTATCTCAAACACTGATTAACAATTATTTCTAGATCAGAACAGATGTTAAATTATTGACAGGCATTTTTTGTCCTTTAGTTTGAAAAACTCATTTAATTACTTCTATTGATGATAAATCATCAAAGTAATAAAACTATTTTTTGAGTGAGAGAGTGATATTTATGGAGTTACTGACTGACAAATTTCTATGATTTTACCCATTTGTTTAATGTGCTGCATTCATATTATTATTACTTTTATTTAATTTTTTTCCAACATATTGAGAAGACAGCATGCAAATATGAAACACTATGTTAGCTGTAGTATTCACATGGGGTACTTCTAGCAAAATACAGTAAAAATAACTAACACGTTTAAGATGATTATATACAGCTTTTCCTCACTTCATCTTTCTTCTCCCTCTTCACCCTCTTCGCAGATGCTCTGAAGTCTCGTCACCCTTGGGGAAAGGCCAAGGCTTTTTGCCGTCAAGGGATTACTCAAGTTTGGGGAATAATAACCCCCCACACCCCCCTTATCTCTCTCTCAGGCTCGCTGCAGAGGTTTCTCTTGGGCCCTGTCAGTTCCAGGCCCTCCAGTTTGGATGGATATATCAATGGAGATCCCTCCCTCACTATTACACGCTCTTCCTCATCTCACTTTTGCTGCCTTATACCCTTTTTCTGGCAGATAATACCTCATTGTGAAAACCATAAAAAGGGTGGAAGTTATCTCATTTTTACCTGAGGTCATTTTTTGAGGGAGGGGGCAGAGGACAGGAAGGGGCTTCTTTTTTTTTTTTTTTTTTTTTTTTTCTTTTCAGTAATGGCTTTCAACTGCTTCACTCCATCTGTGGTCTTGTCCTTTCTCTCATCCCTCTTCTTCTCTTCACCGTATCTCGCTCTGTTTCTTCTGCATTGGGATAATAGGCTTCAGCTGTGAAGAGCGGTCTAATTTTAATATCTTTTATTCCAGCTAGCCTTGCCACTGTACATCTGTAAGTGCATTCAGAGATATTGTCCATTCAATGTCAATTGAAGTTAATTGTCCATTGACTTCTTCACCTCCTCCATACACTTATTACTGCCTCCATGAAGGGATTATCCCTTTGTGAATGAATGTTATGTCAAGGAAAAGGGCCCAAATGTCACTTACAGAAGCAGGTGGGACTAAAAAAAGGTTCTTAGGTTTGGTTGTGACATTTAAATACATCAACATGTTGTCTTTTAATTAATATAATTGTGCACTCCTACAGTTTAAATAGCCTGATTGCATTAAAATCAATGGTAGTTCGTGTTTTTCATTATTTCGAGGCAAGAAGTAAAGGTAATTAGGTCATCTCATACAGAAACTTTGCTAAACTTCATGTTTTATTATATATTTGCAACCTTAACTGGCACAAAGCTACTTGAGATATTTAAATACATCACCATTAACCAATTTTCTACACAAATAAAGTCTCCCTCCAATGCAAATCTTATCGCTTCACTAGCACTAGACCACTCTTGTTTTCCTTGATTTCATCAGTTTCTTGTCCATTTTAATGCCTGATTCCATTAAAGGTATATTACCTGAAAAATACAATGAACATATCAAAAAACATGGCCTAATGCCTAAAAACACTGTTTTTGGCAGTACAATGCCATAGCTATTGATGTAAGAACTTAAGTGATTTTGGTTATTATCAAGAAAACTATAGAAAATGGCAAGATAACAGCTCTTAAATTAAACTCTAATGTGCTATTTTTGTTGTTATTGTGATATTGGTCCAAACAAATTTAGCTTTAGTTGTACCAGGCATTACAACAAGAAATTGAAGAAAACAAGGGTGGTCTAATATTTTTTTCCATGACTGTATGTAATGTTATGATATAGGAGACATAAGTGAAATAAGCAAAATAAGTGAAATCAGCTTTCATTCATCACACACCAAAGCTACCAATCTCTTCAACAAGGCAAGGTGGTTTCCATAGTGTTTTTGCCATAGTATATCTTTAATACCCCTTCTTGCGCTGTGAATGAGGAGTATCAGAAGAGAAGCCAGTAGTGGCTAACTACTGAAATTTTGCAAGCAAAGTTATCAAGTCAGACTTAGCAATCTGGACTAAGGTTTTGTCTAAAATGAATAACACACAGTGTCACACCACAGTGAGGTCTGTCTTGTCCTGGGTTTTTGGTCTTGTCATTTCCTGTTTTATTTTGAAAGTCTAACTCTTCTCTCGTTTCAGGTCACTTGCCCTTCCATGTGTCTCCTCTCTGTCACCCCTGATTCCTGATTGTGTCCATCTGCTCCCCATTACCCTCATGTGCTCAAATAGTCTGCGTCTCCCTTTGTCCTGTGCCAGTGTGTTTCGTCTTCTGTCCTGATCACCCAAGCCCATAGCTACAGCCACAGTATTAACTTCTTGTGGTGTTTTTTGCCAGCATCCTCTTGACGAGCGACCTTGTTTTGTAAGTTTATTTAGCATATTATCCCCATAGTTTAAGTTAATGTTCATGGTCTTTTCTTTGTCCTACACAGGAGCGATTTTCTGTTGATAAGTGTTTATAGCTAGATTAGAGCCTTTTTTTTTGTTTGTTTGTTCATAAGTTTTTATAGATAGATTAGAGTCTTGGTTTTTTTTAGGAGTGCGTTTTGATTTATTTCTCACGTTTTTCCATAGGGTTTTGTTCCTCCTTTTGAGCGCTTTCTGTTCTGTTTTATTTCTTTGATTTCTTTTCCTCCATAAGGAGCGTTTTAGTTATTAGCTGCATTACCAATCACAGCCTGTAGTTATCCTTCTTAGAAGTGTTTTCTGTTCTTTTATTTTTAGTTCCAGTAGTCTCTCTCTGGAGAGCTGCTGCCCTAGTCGCGTTCACCTCCCATGTGGAGGTGTGTAGGTTTATGTTCATCGTCTGTCCTGCTGTCTTCTGGTCGAGAGGATCTAGCCCTGTTCAAATGTAATGAAGCCTGTTACCTTTTGACAGCTCTGTGTGAGTCCTGCCCTGACGCACACACACAGACACCTATTACTGATATGATTCTAATATTGTTGAGAGCAATACATAAAATACATGATCATCATGATACATTAACTTGCAGGCAACTCTTTTTTTTTCCTCCATCTTTGGAGCCAGTGTCTAGTTTTTCCTCTAGTAGTTAGTTTGTATCACATATTCATAGCTGTTTGATACTGAGGCAAAGGTGTAGTCACATTTAAGCCGTTATAAAGCTGTGAAGGAATTTGTGTCATGGAAAATAACCATTAATTGTGTAATTCTGAATAAAAGCAAAGGATTTTTAGGGGTTTAATCAATGCCAAGAGAGTCTGAATAATAAAGGTAAACACCTATGAAAAATATTGTATTTTGTATCTGAGGAACTTAAGAAGATTTATTTCATCTCCTGCAATTTCTCTTTGATAAACCAACTTTTTAAAATCAAGCACAAAACTTTTCTTTTGCTGTACTTAAGCTTTTTTTTAGAATCTCAATTAGGTTTTTGTCATGTGTAAATTGCAAATCTGCATAAAAACAGGTGGCTGGAAATGCACTTGCTGAAAATAATCTGAGGAAAACATTTGTGTTTGGAAATAATATTAATCGGGACCAAGCCCCGGGGATGCTACAACTAGTGTACAGCATTTCTTCACACAAATAAGCATTGACTGGTTGGATTAGCAATAGAGAAGTGAAAATTGTTTGGCGCAACGCTTACTGACAAAATTGTTTGGTCGGCTGTCCAAATACTTAGAGGAAAAAGTGAAAAGACAGAGTGGCAGTTAAGATATCAAGTAGGACAAGGAGCGAGATGACTTTGCCTGTTAAAGCAGAAAATACACAGCATTTCATCACTGCTTAAGTTTTTAGTCGAATTAACTGTTCTAGTATTGCTGTAAGTAATAAGGAAACGATGTAATGCTTAATGACAGTGTTTTGTCTCATTGCATTACCAAAATAGCATTTCATGGTTTCTGGGACAACTTTGTGGGAAAAGGGCCAGTAGAGAAGTGTCAGGTACAATGTTTCAGATGCCATACACATGAAATTTATCTTGAGAATATTCAAAGTGAAAGTAATCTGCAGGCTGTGTTCATTGGGTGGGTGCGCAGTGGAATGAGTGATTAAGACTCATAATCAAAGACAAATCTGAGCTGCATCACTTCCCTCTCTTTCTCCACCTCTCAGATTTTTCATCAGTAAATTCTACAACTTCTCCAAAAAGAAAAAAATAAATAAATAAAAAACAATGTTTTTTTTCATCCTACTTACTCCCCGATGTTTAATACGTTTATTTTCATGTGTTCTTTGGCAAAAGAAAAAAAAAATCAGCTGCTGAGGCAAGAATGAAGAAAGAAATATCTCAGGGAATAATGTAAGTCTTTGTGAAAGATTTTGTGATGGTGTGGGGGGTGGGGGTGGTTAGCTGGTCTTGGTGGACCAGTATGAAGAAGAAAGTGCTGAGCGAACATGACACAAGATCAAAACTCACCAGGCTCGTATGGTAGCAGGAGGTTCTTTTAAAGGTGTTTGTATGCTGCAAGGGATGAACGGAGAAATCCAGAACCCCCACCCACTCTGCAGGAAGACAATATGACATAACCCCTCCACACACACTTACACATACACACACATACATACACACACATCAAAGCCATCAATAAATGTTGCCATTGTTTTATTTTTCCCTGAGGGAAATTTGAATTAGACAAAATGAAAAATAATACATTTAAACAATTTCCCGATTTCAAATTTCACTTTACTTTTTCGTATCAATTCTGATCTTCATGTTAAATGGACAGACTCATAATAAGATATGAACATCAATAACTTATTCCATTTTTTCTAAAAGTCACTGAGCTCTGTGTGAAGTTTTATAGTCTAATAAAACTTCCACTGTGATTTACTAAATCCTCACATCATCTGATTGTTTCTGACAGGGTAAAAGAAAAAATAAAGAAAATTTCAATTGTTTCCTGTTTACAAACCCATGTGCTCTTCCACTGCTGGCATTGTGAGCACTGACACCTATCACCTAACCTAATAACATTCTGCCCCACATACATCATCCCCGAATTTGATTAGAGATCTGATTTATTTATTTGTTTAGTGCTGAGACCCCACTGTCATTATTTCCCCTTGTAAATAATTCAATAAAAATGTCATCCACCGCCCTGCTCTACATTAATATTTTGTGTAATAAAGATAGTGGGAGGGAGCAGGTGTGCACAGGTACAGTAGTGGGAAATAGACATATAAACACACTCAGTAGCACCAGAGCAGAAAGTAATATGACAAACTAAAACTACTAAACTATAATGACAGATTTGTAGAATAAAGCAATTCTACAGGTATCATACTTTACTGTCAAATGAGAGTTGATATATGGTATATGACAAAATGAACATGCAAATGCCGTCTTGCTGCACCACATGATAATACATTGATGCAGGATATTAAAATTTACAGAGGGACTGCACAGTGCTCTATTATATTTTATATTGTGTTTACAGCACAGTTTGAGTGAGGATACATCTCTACTGTGAAAGGTTTATTAAGCTTAAAGTTGATACAGTGTTTTACTGCCACTGAGGTGAATAAGAAAAAAACTGAGAAAAAATGAACTTCATTGGACCTTCGTGGTACTTTTTTATTATCAATGGGTCAAATGAAAGGGGGCGTTCGTGCTGTCTGACACGCAAAGAATTATAACTCAACAACTGCAGCCTCTAGCCTTGTTTTTGCTTTTCAGGCTGTAAATTCTCTTCTCATCTTGGTCTCCAGCTGCAGGAGGCAGCTGTTTCCACCGAAAAAAAGATCTAATAAACCCGTACACTACTTACCCAGCACCAAAATACACACAGATAATGTTAGAAACCAGTTGATGGACACAGTGGAGCAGCTTGAGACACATATTTTTTCTTTTGCTTTCTTGTCATTCCTTTTTAAGTTAGCATTGTTCATTTGCAAGTGAACATTTTGTCTCTGAAGTTGATGTGTTGGAGGCAATAAAAATGGGCAAGAATAAGAATCTGAGTGACTGACTGACCAAACTGTAATGGCTAGACAGCTGGGTCAGAACATGTTCTTGGTCTGCAGGGGTCAATTCATGCCAAAACTTGCCCATGGAGAGAAAACCATTGAACTCAAGATGGGTTCATCATGAGCTCAGTGGTTCATGAGTCATCACTTATCATTACTGAAACTAAGACCCTTAGATCAGAAAAAAACAAAAATGCAGTATACTACATATAAATCAGGGTACCTGCTTGTCCACCATCACTGCAGCCAGTGGGTCCATTTTTTAGAATTGGCAGTGATTTAAAGTTTGTGTAAGACATTCAAATTGTGTAACACTGAGTCTTATTGACTTGGATATTACTGAAGAGTACCTCCATATTCTTTCTCCACCCTGCTGTGAAGACTGAAAACCCTTAAACAGTGTTCCCACTAGGACTGACTCGAAATGCTAAAATTTAGAGGAGGAATGAATCAGCAACCCACAGAGAATGGTCACAGTACCTCTATCTAAGACCCAGTGTTTAATTCCTATCTACCCCTAAACTCATCAAATGATAAAATCTCCCATTTCTCTGTGATTTGTGAAATTCACATAATATTGTGATGCTACAAGAGGAAGTTTGACAAAGGATTTCACCTTTGAAGGTGTTATTGTGCAAGTTTGGAGAGGATGCCTCCCTGGGCGAATTTGGTAAATTGAATGATCACATTGTGTGGCTTGGTGAGTGGGACAGGATACCACCACAAAGATGATGTAATTGATTTGCTCTTGTCCTACAAGGTACACCGCCAACCAATCCCTGCTATCTTTACTTCTATCTTTCTCGTAACCCCAAAGCAGAGAATATCTGGCATTAAATACAAGCCAATACAGACACACATCTAAAATTCCCCAACCTATTTATACTATTAAACCAACATTTTGGGTTGGGTCTGCCCCATAAGGACAAAAGCCAGTTAGTCCACCCCTTAGAGACTGAACATCCAAATCAGATATTTTACTGATAGATGATGTCATCCCTGTAGTTTCCCGACAAAGGAAGTTGGTCCAAGGTCACCAGTGTATGTGTAGTGATCTAACAGTATGCTATCCACAGTTTCACACACAGTTTATTTTATACCCTCCGCCAAACAGTCCAGTTGCAGGTAATTAGCTCTGAACTTCTATTTTTCCAAACACAGATCTTACATTTCTCCCAAATGCCTCTGGCCACAATTTTCAAAGAGGTATAGAAACTGCTAAAATATTTGATAATTTCTGATCATTTAGAGCAAGATGATTGATTAAGGTCAACTTAATGACATCTGGGTACACAATTGAACTCCAATTATAACACCTATACTGTTAGACAACTCAGGCTAAAGGCTTTCAAGATAAACAACTAAGGTGATTATTAGCCATAATGGCTGGCAACATGTTATTGTTCCAACACTTGAGTACTTAGTAATCACTACCACATTATTACATGAGCACTCATTACTCATGGGTACTAGCACACCCAGCTTTTGACTGAACTTTAATATCAGCTACATGCTGTAAAGTTTTATGACTCTATGTTAGATAACAGTGACTCTATCATGGTGACACATTCTGTCTGCAGACAGACATATAAACATATGTCAAAGTCGAAAACTGCCAGTTGTCGGTGCCTCCAGGACTACATTATACCATTATTACACACACAGATGCACTTAAGGTAAAAAAAAAAAAATACCAGCCCCTCTAGCAGCTGATAACAGGGCAGCCATGTCTACTAGAGCAGTAAAGTCGAAAGACAGCTGAAATGAAGCCATCACAATCAACTAATGAAACAGGTTCATGATCCATTGCTCTAATCCACTGTACGCAGTATGGACAAAAAACACATCTGCATCCAGTCATACAACAAGCACTGGATGTTGCAGAAAGCTGGCCATATCCAGATGTATCTAAAAGGATACAGCTTTTTCTACACATGTAGAAACACTTTATAGATCTAGCAAACTTATAGCAGTAGTATAGCAGAGGTAGTCATTTAAATGGAGGTAGTATATCCCATGTTGCAGTCGAATGTTTTTCTTGATGTTGATGCTGTAAAATGCTCAGTGACTTGTACCACAAGACAAAGTTGTAGTGGTCAGAAATCAAGCTATTAAAAGAGTTTGTTGTGTGGACGAGAGTTTATGGACCAGAAGCCTCTTCCTTTTTGCCCTTTCACAATTAAACTGTCACCCAGCAGGACACAGACGAACAGAGGGTTTCTTTCTCCAAAAACAGAACAGCTTTTAGCACGTCGAAAGGAGACGTATGACTAAACATGGGGATTAACTAAATGGAGCACATGCCAAAGCGGGGGGGTAAACAACAACAACCCCAGAACGGAAACTGAACTCATAAGATTCATCTCTGGCTGATATTCTGACTGTTAATTACATCAAAGAAAACCACATGGCGACACTTTAATTATCACCAAGGTGAAAAATGTCTTTTCACAACATGAGCTCAAAGGAATCACACACACAAAGCCCCTCTTTAGAAAACAGAATCATGAATCACAAACCTCAGTCCTGAAGCTGTGCAACAGGAGGCTTCTTTTCAAAACACCTCTGACATAATGTGAATATAATGTTCAACTGCTCTGTAATCTAATTGAAATTATCCTTCAACTACTGTCAGATAATTTAATGCTTCTTTAAGCCTTGGGAGCCTCAAATGTATTTGTGTGGTGAGTCTAATATCTACTCTGTAGTGATTATCTTTATGTTAACATTAGTCAAAATTGCACAGTTATTATTATCTAACTAAATATTGTTGACTGCTATAAGTATCATAATCCAGTGACTTATAAGGGTTAGAAACCATCCATTCTCTTAATTTACCATATCAATTCAAAGTTTGCTAATATGTACTGATGCAAATTCATACGTCCTTTCCCATTACGTACACTAACTCTAGTTTATATTTTCTTTTATCTAATGAGTAATGGGTAATGGTTTAGGATAGATATGGACGTCCACTGTGATACTACTTAAATATTTGACATTAAGGAATCTGGTTAGAAAAAGGGAGTTCTTTCTTTCTTGGGAATAAAACAGACATCGTGTCTACATTCATTGCTTTGTGCTGGTTTATTGCTGTTTTATCCTGTTGTTTGTGCCATGTTTTGACATGTACCTACTGACTTCCAACAGCTGACTCCAACAAAGCATCAATTTTGTTGGACTTCCAATCATTCAACAGCTAAGAAAACTGGTTGAACAACAAGTTACCCAGCAACTACACACGAACTCCAGGGAAACAGCCCAGTACATTGTGAAGATGTTACCACAGCAGGCTTCAACCAAGACAAGCTCCAGATACAGCACAACTGACAGTAAGAAATACCAACTCTTACAATACTGTGTTTACAGTTACAGATAGTTCAGTTATTACATGTATCCCTTGTTAGTAACTAATATTAAATACACTGTCTTTTCATACATCTGGATCCATTGGTTGTTTGCATGATCTTTAGGAGCAGACGAAGATACACTGACTTAAAAAAAATAGACTGATCAGTTTAATTAAACTATAAAATTGTTGTTGTGGACATGATGCTATGTAGCATTTCTTGTATAATATTGAGCTGAATCAATCAACCTTATCAGACTGCTTTTGATGCCTAAACTTAACTACAGATATTTTAAATCTTAAGCACTTGGCAAAGATAGTATACAGCTTTTTGTCTGAAGTCTACAGAAGTCTACTAAAGTCTAAAAAATATTTCTGGCCTGATCATCATGAAGAAGCACAGGTAGTACCATTAGCAGATGTACCTTGTTCTGTACCTCTTCACTGTGTCCATACTGACAGTATTTTCCAGCCATCTGTCCAGGTCATTAGGGGCCCGTATGTGTGTGAGATGTCTGTTTGGCTGTTGTGAGCTAATGCAGTCTTGCTGCACATGAGACCTGGGATAATCAATACTCTGTCAGACATACTTAGAGCACCTCTGTGTTAAAGTAACTGCAGGGAGGGTCTCCGCTGTCTCAGACTGAGATGAAGCCACCAACCTCACATCCCCCTAGAGCTCCCTCGTAAAGACAAGGGTCACCACTATCCAGCCCTAATCTTCTCTGGCTTCAGAGTTGCATGCGTACAAAAAAGGAATGAAAAAATGGCACTTGCACTCAGGGGAGCCTCTCACTTAAAGACGTATCTGCTACACAATAATTGCGGGCAGACCAGAGGGTGAATATGACCATCTGAAATGGTAAATTGATTTTCACTAGAATATATTGGAAAAAAAAAAAACAAGAAAAATTCAGAGTGAATAGGAACTCACATGTTCTCTTTTTTATTTTGGGTGAATTTGTAACCATCTTTTTTTTTTTTTTTTTGCAGCAAATCCTCTAATTTGCCACACAGGTTGGCAAAAGTGGCATAATTCAACACAGTGTATGGTCAAAACCATCCCCAAATCAGATTTTGATCTTAAATGATCAGATGAAAGCTTGCACCGGGCAGTGAATGTTAAATTGTAGCTCTCCCATCTCGGATACTCCACAAATGCCAGTAAATCCCAAACACCGAGCATTCTCATTTCAATCTATAAACCAGCATCAGGATTCTTCATCTCTTTAGCATGGATAGGGCCTGTTTCACTCAAGCCTCCCCATCTCAGGGTTTCTATAAGAGCACGTGCCTCATTATTGGGTTTCATCTCTCGCCATATTTTCTCCGATGGGAAATCCATTGTTTCTGTATAAAAAGCATCTCATTTCACTCTCTGATTTGTTTACTTGGCTAATGGGACTGTAGTGTCCTTTGTTGAGCCTTTGCGGAGCGTGACAGAGCTCTGCCGCATTGTGGAGAGAGAGAGTTTGGCTAAAAGAGAAGCTGAATCTCACCATTTGATATCAGAGAGGCTTTCATGCTAGATTTAATGACTCTTCGCCAGCTGACATAATTGCACTTTTAGATTTTTAATAAGAATTTTAACATAATAAAGAAGTAATGTGTGGTGTCGTGAACACACTTTTTTACAAATGCTTTCATTTTTAACTGTGATAATAATAGTAATTACAAAGATAATATGCCCTAATTGCTAAGAGGGGATAAATTACTTTTTTCCCTTAATCCCATATCTGCTAGCGGCCTTCTACTGCTTTCATTGTCTGCTCTTGCAACAGGTTGCATCAGACATTAAAGGAATATTTGAACATACAAACAAGCTGTTGGTGTTGCACAGTATCAGCTGTGCTGACACTCATAAAAACATTCTTGATTTAAGTCAACTGCTGGGAGACTACTCCGGCAAGATAATTATCTGTCACAGGGACATTGCTGATTTTTTATACCGTTCATCCTGCACGGATGATAATCCACATAAATTGTCTTCATCATATCTACGATTTAGCTGCCATCACAGTATATAACAGTGAGCTGTTGTTTTTGTGTTGTCTTTTTTTTTTTTCAGTTGATAAAGTGTTGAGGGAAAGAGGATGCCATATTTTAGCTGTCAGATGAGTTTTGCTGCCGGTTGAGTTTTTACTAAAGTAGATGCACTTTGCTTAACTCAGAAGACTGTGGAAAATCTAAAACCTGGTTTATTATGGTTATACCAGACAAGCCAATATTACCACCAATCTTTGCAGGCAATACAAATTAAATATTCAACTAGATTCTACTTAAAAGTATCTTCTGAATTCTTATGATAGACAATGATGAGCCACAACATTAAAACTACCTGCATTAGACTGTGGAGCTCCCTCTTGTCCCTCCTGAACATGAACATATGGCCTCTGAGGGTGTCCTGTGGCATCTGGCACTAAAACATTGGCAGCACTTTCTTTTAGTCCTATGGGTTGTGCAACATGGCCTCCGTGGATATGGCTTGTTCCGGTGTACCCCCACTATACTCAACCCTGATTCCAGTCAGGGGAGTTTGGAGGCTAGGTTAACAATACAGGCTCTTTGTCACATTCCTCAAGTCATTTTTTTAGCAGATTCTGCAGGGTACATGATCCCACTGGGGAGGCTGCACAGGCAGTGCCATTACCATGGAGGTGAGTCACCACAAGCAATCTGTGCACCACAAATGTCTCTATAAAATGTCACAGCAAACCATCTGATGGTAGTTGAGACTTCAAAGTCAGGACCAAAGTAATGGAGATGCCAGCAAACCAACAAAAATCTCCATTTCCATCCAGCAAGCTGTGTCATTAGTATGGCTAAGAACTAAGCCAAACAAGATTAGTTTAGCAGAGTTCCTCCAAACTAAACATCACAAAATGATCATCCGATGAGTTATTCACTTGCCAGCAGCGATACAACAAAAACTTGCCAAATTTATTATCATGACATCACAACAGAACAAGTCTGTTCTTTAGTTCAGTAAATGATGGAGCCAGCTTGGCAGAAGCACAGATATCCTTGGCTGCCTTTATCAGAAAAAACAGCATTGCTTTAGCTGTTGTCAGAGAAGAAAACGCCTTTGCTGGCATCTCCCACCTTGGGCCATCACAGGGTGAGATGCCCATTGTTTTGTTTATACAATATCAGAGGTGCTGGTGCCTTAATCTCAATAAAGAGGGCCACTGGACTGAATTATCTGTATGATTGCCCTTTAGAACTGCTGTCAATGCTATTCTCCTTATCCTGCCTCTAAAAGCCTCTCTCCCCGCAAGAAGCCTATGTGAGGGGAATACAATGCAGGCAGTTCAGACGCCACAAAAGGGCATTGCATTAGAAAGCCATACCTCTGCTGTGTGACCTTTGCTATGCTGGGGAGGGCGGTTGAATCCCTGTGGACACCCAGTCAGCTTCAGTCAAGGAAACAGAATAGATTCTAAATCTGTGATTCGAGGTGCGCATGTCTGCAAGCACCCAGGTAAATGGCAGCTTATTGTTTCCCCTATTTACACTTTCGAATGTTCAGCGTGGGTGGTAGAGATGGAGAACTGTGCAAAATGTATGAACCTGTGTCTCACGCCTGTATGTGACTGTGAGATTTAAATTCCTGTAAACATGAAGTAGAAAAGGTTTCACCTCTGTTGACGTTTTCACACATGGATGTTATATATATTGTAATTCCGCTCTGGGCATGCTGTTATAATCATTTCTCATTGCTAACAGGATGTTTCACTAATTTTGTGTAATTACATCCATTATAGGTTCCAGTCATATATAAACTGCACATCACAGCTTATCTGATTAAAGCTGTCAAAACACTTGAAGAACCTGACAGTCATTCTAAGCAGTAGCTCAGCTCTGTGTTTTTTTTTCCTTAAGGAACAGTACATCAGTTCCCATTAATGGATCTATACTGGATCTATGTTTCTAGGTGTGTCAAAACTGAGGCTGAAAGAAAGAGCTGCACTTAATTGCATGAAAAAAGATTTTAGTTTCTAAACCAATGAGTCATCGAGAGCTGAGAAGATATGCCAAATTCCCCAGAGAGATGAAGAGAGGGGATTGTTAAAGCCTAAAATGGGATCATCTTGGCTGAGCTTTTTTTTCCCCCAAGCAGAATGGGATAACATTTCAAACACTCAAGTACAGAATGCTGTCGACAGTAATATGGCCATTGCTCTATCTACTTTGACAGTGTTAATCTATGGGACATTTCAAAACGTGCCACAGTTGCACTTTATGTTGTACTTTTCTCTTACCTTTCCTAACACATGCCACTTTGCGCACCGGAAACTTCTTTCACCATTCATATTTAACAAAGTTTTTTTTTCTTGTAAAAAAAAAAAAATAGATAAATAAGTGAAAGATGTTGCTGTCATTGAGGAAATATCGTCAAAAACGTCAGAGCTGACAGCACAGATGTCTTGCTCAGAGCTGTCACTGGCATCATTAACACCATCATTATCATTAACACTTTTCTTTTTCAACCTTTTTTTGTGCAAATCAACAAATTACAAAACACAACATAGTTCATTAAACAAGTTAACAAATCACGACTAAGTATGTACCAAGTATGAGCAGTTAATCTGGCTCTAAGTTTTATTTCAAACTTTTTTTTAAACTTGGAAAGTAACACTTCACTCATGATTAATGAATTGCGGCACCATCATTTGGGCTCATGTTGGCAAACATTTCACAGTTTTTCTGGCACTGATGCACAAACTGGACTACAAATGAGTCAACTCCAGCTATTGGCTCAGAGAATCGTGTAGCGGCGGCTAGTAAAGGTAGCCAGCCGCAAGGACGGCAACATTATCTTGAGCCTCTGCCCTCTCTTCTTTGTTGTATTTCCTCAGCATTGAACACTGAATCCTACAAACCTGCTCTGACTGTGACAAAATGTTATAAATTGTAATATAATCTGCACTGTTCACTGTGCAAACTGTTAAGTTGTTTGGCTGCCTGGAGTACAGTTCTGTGTTCTGATAGCAGAGCGGGTAGCGATGCCTCCAGGCAATGAAGAAGAGGCTAAACTTATCTCAGACACACTCTCCCAGTAGTTCTTTTGCGCTGAAGACAGTTGGTGGTGGCAGCAGCTGGCTGCAGCGATACAGACAACATTAGGAAGTGTTGTAGATGTGGATGTGTGCTGTGCATTGGTGTAGTCTAACCACTGAAGTGCTTTCTTCATCAGTCACTTGCAGTGTGTTATCTCCTCCTGTGTTCATTCATTTAACTGCGTTATTGTGTTATTTCATACAGTAACAAAGACCAACAGCTTGCAGCAGCCCTTGATTTTCTAAAACATGTTGATGCTACGAGGAATCTGATCATGACTATTATCTGCAAACAAAATATGGTTATATTTAATAAAATAATCACTCAAAGTAACCACACTGTTTCCATTTATGATTTTGGAAATACACACAAGTATTTTTTTCTGCCTTGTGGAAAAAAAAAAAAAAAGACACAAGTTGATCATCAGACTGTTACTAAAACCCATCTGAGCTCTAGTCACAAATTAAGTTTTAAAGGGTATCTTAGCACATTCTTCATTCCATCATTTTGTCAACAGTTGCATAACATTGCTGTGAAGCAATTTACTTACACCCATTAGCCGGGTTGCATCATTTCTTCATCTTACACTATGTATGCTATATGCTATCTGTTTTCATCGTGATTGTGATCACTACAGTTTTATAACCGTGTTGTCATGCATCACACTGTTTTCTAGTTAACCTCAGAGACAGAAACCCATTGCTGTTAAATCACGAAAGCAGTTAAAGATCAGCTGCTGCATCACAAATATAATGACAAACATCACTTAAGGCCAGGAGTAATGGTGCCACACATATGTTAAGGACTTTTGTGGTGTGAACTTAGTGTGTTAATACACAAAATCACTCATCTTTATGTGGGACAAAAGAAAGCTTAAAGACCGGAAACATGAGAGATGTGCTGCAAGGCAAATTTTGTTACATCTAATAAAGCCAGGCCAGCTGTTTCCTGTCTTTATTCTCAACTCGCCCACTGACTGTCAGATTTACTGTACAGATATGACAGTGGTGGCAAAAAAGTGAATAAATGTATTCTCCAAAATTCTGATCTATTCCTTTAAGACCCAAAACAATGTCTAGACATTTGCTGATATATGATTTTTACAATTCTTTTTCATTTTCATGGTTCTCTCTGTGGCACTAACAATGAGATTTTTTTTTTTTGTTTATCAGCTATCAGGCCTGTATCAACTGTCAGCACCAACATGATGAGATAGTGGCCAGCTTTGAAACTTTAACAGTCTTGCCAAAAAGGGCATAGTGGCCCTGGAAGATACAGGGACAGAGAGAAAAGCAGACTAGAAAGACAGCGATCTAAACAGAGACTCTTCTGACAGATGAATGAATGCCAAGTTCAATAAAGAAAAGTAAAAGTTAAGATGCGAAGATCGTAAACAATAAAAACAAAACTGGGAGTTTTTTTTTTTCACTTAAAGCATTTTCTATTGGCAATAGTTTCACTGTCAACCTGCTGCATGGGCTTTGACACTGCTCCTGGACACTTGTGTATATAGATACATATATCTTATGTTTTAGTATTCCTCTCCCTGCTTCTTGGTGTATTTCATTACACAGTTGAGATTCCTGGACTGTTGACCTGTGCACTGTGCAGCAGTTTGCACAGAATCAAAGGCAGAGACGATTTTAATTACTCTTTTAGCTGTTCAAAAGCAGTTGCAAGGTTAGAACAGCTGAGAGAGGACAGTGCCAAGAAATGCAATTTACTGTTCCATCCAAACGCCCCAGTCTTTGTTTCATGCCAGTTTTGGGTTGAAGATTTAAACTGAGTCAGGACCCAAAGGAAAATTATTAGATATTACTGCACAGTTAGAGCTTCAGTAAAACGCTTCCCATACTGGCAGCTCCAACTGGCAGTGAAAATATTTAAAGCTTAATTAATCAATTTGAGTCCACCAAGGGAAAGAAGAAATCCAACACAAGTTGACATATGCACATTCATACATTTTATAATGCTGTCAAGTTGTTGGGTCATCAGTTTTTCTTTTAGCTCTGTTTTGGTCACCACCACTTCATTATGTTAAATACATATGTTATACAACCTATTCTGCAAATAACATGGCATGACTTAGCAAATCATGCCATGCTGGTGGCAGTGCATCTGTAAACCTGCACGCAAATTACCACTCTATTTGGTGTGTGATACCACAGAGATTAGCGAGGAAAGAGAGAAGTAACTCTGCGGGTTAGACAGAAATAGCACAGTGTGTCCCTGTGTGAGGAGCAGGAAAGTGAAAAGTGAAGGAAACATGTTTATTTACATGTATATGTGTGACTCTGTGTATGTATGTATGGTGTAAGTGAGAGTTTTAATTAAGTGTGTTTATCTGAGTGTTAGTGGGCTGAGATGATGCAGGAGATGTCCTGGTGCGGAGCGGCAGCCAGGGAAAACATCTGGTCTTCATCAGGCACGATCGGGCACAGAGGCTGGGAGCGGGCTGGCAGATAGTGGAGGGATCTCTACACAATAGGGAAAGCCCACTCCCTACAACACCAACCACCATTACCACCCACTCACACACACATACCTGTATATCTACTGGCAATACACTACTGTACAGACAATGTGGCAATATACACGCTAAGAAATGACTGCACCCAATCTTTTTTTCTTTCACCAGCTATTTAGACATGACAGCCACAAAAATGGGAAAGGTGGCAGCACCACGGTGACTCACACAGTCATGATGCAATTCAAGCTGTGACCCAACGGGCTAAATTTTAACCGACAACTGACTTACTTTAACTACACTTGGAGAGCTTTATTTTCAGCAAGATGCAGAGCCAACAGCTATGACCTCTTCTAAAGTTCTAGGCTGATATTTGGCTATTTAAATAAAATTTGAATTAGAATCCTATTTCCAACAAAAGATGTTTTAATTGACTTTAATCACTGCATAGTGATGCATTTTAAGACATGTGTTTATTAGCAATTTCTTGGCACCAAAACAGCCATCTGGCAACTTCTTTTTCCAATAAAACTACTGCTTATCTTTAACCTGATAACAATCTTTTTTCATAGCTTTATCTGGCAGACAGATGCATACAGGCAACTTTAACCTTAATGCATTTCTGTGTTTTTTTTTCTTGTTCACTTTAACTCACAGTGTCCATCTGGTAAATATTTCAGTACGCATTAAAATGCAGTTTTTAATGCAATAAAGTGACAGTATCTACTACGGCATCTTTTTAGATTATTTATGTTGTTCACACAGGAGACAAAGTGCCACTGGCACAAACTGTATATTGACTGCAGGTTAAGCACCTGGAAAGATGCGAAGGTGGAGATGAGTCTGGCGAGCACACGGACAGCGAACTAACAGGTCAGAGAGAGTGATACTGTGCTTACACATTGGAGATGAGCACACAAAGTCAGTGTTGACTGTGCTGCACTCTGTTCAGAGACAGCTTGTCTATGCATATTTAAAGCCCACTGGCCTTCGCTCGGCTCACTCTCTGATTTCTCTCAAAATGTGAAAAACAAGTGTGATTGAAAGCCTTTTAGCCAAATCACAGCCCTGCCGTTGGTCAAGGTCAGAGACTGCAGCTCACATCACAATGTTACTTCTGCAGCAGTTTAAATAGGGTTTGATAGTGTAAGCGTGCTATGCATGACTCTGGTCATCTTAAATACCAGAGGATCAGATGCACGACCTTCCTAAGCTAGTGTTGAACAGTTACCCCATTAATGCTGCAAAGGGATCAGTGATCAATAAATATTGATCCTACAAGTTACTAATCTAAGACATTCTTTGGATATTATTATAAGCTGTACTCAGATGATGAAAGTTACATATTGATTATTAATTTACTGATGTTAGATTGAAGTAGTAAGCAGTCAAACTAGGTCATCTAGGTGTTCTCTACTGAGCAGCACTTTCCACTCCCTGTTGGGGATCCCTTTGTCTAAGGCCTAGTCTGTGGAGAAAACTACTTTTGGCCAGGTTTCAGTCACTACTTAAAGCTCATGACTATAGTTGTCAGTTGGAACAAAGATTGACTGGTAAAATTAAGAGGCTTACACTATACTTCTGCTAGCTGACAGTATCTAGTAGCCGATGGAAGATTAATAGATCATGAAGTCAAGTGTTTCCTCATTCACTGCACTTTCACATTTCATAATAAATTGCTCAGTTTTGCAGTAAACATGCAAAAGTGGCAAATACTTGATTGGTAACACAACCTGCTGTTAGAAAGATCAGTAAAATAATTGTTTACATTGATTCGACATTGGAAGGGGCATGGCAAGGTCATGAAGAAGCTCACTTGCTCCTTTTTTACACAAAACTATGAAGCAATATTGAAAATGTTTCAGGAAAAGCAAATACTGTTATTGACACTGTCACAGGCCAAATACAATCCTCTTGATGTAAAACTATGCTACAGGCTTCGGAGTTTATCTCCAATTAACACTCCTGAGCATGACTGAGTTTTCCTTCTTTTAAGGTTTGTGGCAATTATCACATACAGTGTCTTTGATGTCTGAACCACCAACAATGCATTACAGCTGTCTGCTATTACGTTGTCAGCTTGGTGGGTATCACCTGTCAACAACCGCTGGGTGTTTGCCGGAATCTCTCAGCCTCCCACCAGCCTTTAAGTTTGTGCTGCTGTGAAGTGATTGATGACAGGTCAGCCACCAACGGCCTTGCAAAATCTCCAATTCTTCCACAGGGAAATTGCTCATTTCTTCACAAGTCTATTTCAATTTTTGCTACACGGCAACGTGCTAAGTTTATGCATTATGCTGGCACCTGCATGTAGAATTGTGATGAATTACGCCACACATCGGGCAAAGTAGAAAAAATATATATATTAATTTGTGTTACTTTATTGTTTGCTTTTTTCTCTTGGATGGCTCGTCACGGGGGTTATTGTTGCGAGGTTATGTAAAAGTAAGCAGGCGTGACACTCTTATTTAGATAACCACCTCACTGCCTCCCTCTCTCTTGCAGTTTCTACATGACTAAAACTGCCACTGTGACATTGTCGAGGGCTCTTTTTTTAAGTCCCTCTGCCTTTTAAAATACCAAAATGGTATCCTATTTGCTGTGGTATGGGCTTCAAAGAGGTTATTTGTCATCATACAGATTTATGCTGTCATTCAGGGACATTTATACCACTTTAAGCTCTTTGGGTGTTCCAGCTCTGGTGCTGGGCAGACAATCCCACAGAGACCCCAGCTTCTCTCCATTTCATTTTCCTCCTTTTTGTATTCCTCCCCTCCACCCAGCAAGGAGTGAAACTGTAATGATTGTTACTGCTTCAAAAGGCTCATGTTGTAACAGGGCTAAAACAAAATGGGATCTGGTTGGGTGAGCGTGGTCGAGGCTTTACCTGGAGAGGCCCTTTTTGGTGATCAGCTTTTAACAGGTTCAGCAAAAACAGGACAAGCATCTTTTCAGCTTTGATATCAACATGTGAAATGATCAATTCAATTTAATAAGCACACCACGGGGGGAATTCATTGTTTGATAACTTACTGAGGTCACAGCTACTATTGTTAATGCAAGCTGAGACAACTGCAACTCCCCAGATTTAATTTTTGGATTATCTGTATATAGTTATTAATAGGTTACTTACATAGCATCCCTCCAGCATATAAGACGAGCTGCATGCTTTGAGAGCCCACAACTTCACATACAGTAAACATGCGGAGTTGTGATCTGAAAGGATCCTAAGCCTCTATCCTACTGACGCTCTGATGGTGCCAAATCGATTTCTGACAGCCTGCCAGTTGAGTTCTTGTCATTCACATCCACCGCCTGAAAGCTAGAAAACATGGCAAGCAGAACTGCTGAATTTTCCTGGAGCAGAGGGAGACTTATAATGAAGCAAAGTGGACTCTGTGTTGCATATTTCCATTTTGAGTGCTGCATTGTGTTCCACTGACATGTGAAGTATTTTGCTTAAATATTTTATTCTATGACTTACAATGTCAAAATTAAAAGGACACAGGCAAAGAGAAGAATACCAGTCAATTTCTTTCTAAATTAAATCTGGCACTGTATGTGTAAGTGAAGCATTTAAGACTATTAAGGTATTGACTATTTAAGTATTGTATTTATCTGCTTATGGTGGTTTATGTTTGATGCTTGAGTAAACATATACTATGACTGATTACTGAACAAGGACAAGTATAGGAACACATACAAGTATGAAAAACTAAAAGTAAATTTCCTGGTAACACATTCATGGTGAAATTATATGATTACTACTGCCTGTGTATTCAAAGCAAGACTTTCGTGGTTCATGGTCAAGTTAACAGATTACAAAGTAGAAATTAAATACATGGAACAGATGGGGACCAACAGGCTTAGCCTATTAGTTCCCTTAAAGCTATAATGTGTAAGATTTTAGTAGCTTGCTCCATATTTCTGTTTACTACTTCCACCGTCCATCATGGCGATACTACGTGATCATGGTCACGTCTGCAAAGGGTCAATATAAATTGAAAATTCAAAACCTACCAGAACATTTCGACTTGTTGATGGAGGTAATTACTAATTAATAAGATCATAGTTGTGAATGTAAAAAATGTTTTTGTTAATAGATAACCTGAAAAATTACACATGGTAGCTTTAAAACAGCTATGCCATGCTATCTAACATCTTTGTGAGTGGAAGAATGTGTTGTTTCCGAGCAACAACAATGTATGTCGGACTACTAAAGCTTTGGTGAAAGTTCAATAATGAAGACTGCCTCCCTCAAGTTCCGTCTTAACATTGGGTTAACCTTGACTCTATACCCCTGATTTATTTCCCATGGCTGTTCTCTTTGCAATTCTTCCCATCTGCCACTTCTGCTCTGATGCTTGTTCATCCATCCCACACGCTGCCAGCATCTCTCCAAGACAGTGCTCTCAAATCTTTCAAGGTAGACCTAATAGCTAGGAAGCACTCCCTGGCATCTCTTGTGGGGATTGAAGTAAGCCAGTGTCTGTGTCTGTGTTGCTCCTCGCCTGTTGCAGCTGATCGCCTTATGGAAGCATCATCAGTTATACATGTACAGTCATCATCATTATTATCTCATTCAATTTTCTTCTCTTTTTCCCCTTCATACGATTAAAGAACCCTGGTTTCCAGCTGAATCTTGAACATGTCAAGACTTGTTTTGCCAACTGCCAGTCTAAGATTATAGGCTAAGTGAAGACATCAATGTTCTATGCATAGTTCTTTTATCAGTAAGTAAAATTACCACCATTTAAGAGCACTTCAGTACATACAACAGTAAGAGAACTCATCGCCATTTAAGGCGCTGCACTGCATAGCCATTCAGTACATGAAATCATGAAGTTCATTCTTCCAGTGACATGTTCTCAGACTGCAATGGATGATTCTGTGGGTTTACTGTCTTTCAACTAGGAAGTAACACATTGTGAATCACAGCTAAACTTACAGTGTTGTAAAGTTAGCATGAAGACCTCTAGTTCAACTGATCGATAAACACGTTCATAAAACACATCTTACCTCTGTTGTGTTGTTTACAAAACGTAAATCCACAGCAATAACACCACATTTCCTAAACAGGGTGCTTTGTGAGCAGTTTTCCATCAAATATCATTTTTTCTTGTCTGATAACAGGCTGTGATTGGACAAAAGCCAATAACAGGATAATATAATAAATGAAGTAATAAATAAGTTCTGTTTTTCAATAACTAAGATATTATAACTTTACAGATGACAAACTGGTGACAAACTTCACCACATTACAAAGTGCCTGTCTATTTCCTCACTAAGACCTCTGTAGTTTTGCTCTGTTCCACTTCAGCAGCATCAACCTTTGCACAGAAAATGTTAATATGTTGATACATGAGTTTCTTTAAATTTTTTAATTATGGACATATATTTTTCAGGAAGGAACCTCAGAAAACTACCAGACACATTGGCAGGTAGGCCAAAAGTCAATTTTGACCGTCTTTTGACAGGATCTTTGACCATCCTGATCTGTAAAATAAAGAGTGCTTCTGATTATGCATATTATAAAAACATGATACCAGAGCTATTTTCGTGATCATATCATCATTACTTGCATGTTTTCCAGGTTCTTCCTATTGGATTGTCAGTTGGTAATATTACCATAACCTCTAAATAGAAAACAGATACTGTCAATAGTATTATAATTACTCAGACAAAACAGAACATTTAATATCGGCTTAATTCCCTAATCGGTTCTCTTTTCCCCATGTAAATATATCCTTTTTCCAGTAAGTATTTCATTGATATAGTGCATGCACTAGAAAAAGTGTGAAAACGGTGTTAATATCTATACTAACAAACCTACATAAATACACTTTACAAGACAATATGAAATAATATAATGTGATATGGCAGCAATGCTACCAGGTCTAAGAAGGGTTCACTAGCAGTATTAGCCTTTTTGTTGTAAATTAACAAGTATATATGCATCCATGGCTGCAGAGGAGGCTGTGCTACATTCATAGAGCTCTCCAAAGTAATTCAACAGTCATTATGTAAAGGTCCAATCTGATGTCCTGCAAATTGCCAATTGCTTAAGCTAAGTAATATCTACCTGAGGCAGGCAGACAGTGTTTAAAAAACATTTAGCGTAAATGACTTTGGGTGAAGTAATGCTGACACTTCCAGTGCAATCACACATCAATGGAGAGACGGTGGCAGTGGAGCAGGACTGTTACAAACATTAGGTTAGCCCTGTGACCTTTCCCACCTGAGGATGGAATGAAAAGGAAAGTGCAGTGCTATTCACATTATTCAAGCACTGTGTGAAACAAATGGATGGCTCGTTATTGGCATCTCAGCCTTTCTCTTGGTGTTTCAAAGAGGAAATATCTATTTTTAATGCAATTTCCTTTTTCCCAGTTGTTTGTGCATACTTGTTCTAATTCTGCTGTTTTTCCAGACCCTGCCACTCCCACCTGACCTGCTCCTCCTCCCCCATGCACCTGTTCACCTGTTCTATATTCCCTCATTAGCTCCCTGGTATATACACTGGTCTATTGTCTGTATGCCTTGTGCTTCAGCTTACCAATGCTCTGTTCTTTGCCTGTTCTAATCCTGACTCTGTTTTTGACCTTGCCTGTATTTTCTTTGGAGTTTGCCTCAGCCCAACCCTTTGTTGTTTTCTTTGCCTGCTTGGATTGTTGTGTCCTTGTTTTCTTCTAAGTGAAGACTCTTTACTTTTACATTTGCCTCCCGAGTCGTGCTCCTGGGTCCCTTTTCTGAGTGCCATGGCAGTTGGAGCACCACTTTTAAAGGATAAAAAAGAGCGTACAGTTGCTGTGTTACAACATGAAATACACACTGTTGTGGAAATAGATTCTACTTTAGAGTATTTACAATTTGCTTAAAATATATTATCGACCTTGTTTTTGACAGGAAATTAAATATCATGACTCAAAGCACTCCAGGCTAAATACTGATTGCGGAGTGAAAAAATAAAATCCACAAAATGTTTGTGTGTGTGTGTTTGTGTGTGTCTCTTCCCACCCCACAACGTGTGAATATTATCCCAGGACGTCTTCGTAGCTGCCACACGCCTCTGTTACCCCAAGAAATAAAAGTCATACTTGATTTACCTGACAGGCGCTCTCTGAGCTCTCCTTGACCGAGAGCGGCAGCCGGAGCTGCCTCCGTGGTGAGACGCCACACTGAAATGTTTCTGCCTGCCCTCCCTTGAAAAACATCCCCTCCTTTTCTTCGCCAGAGATCTCCTCTCTATTCGGATGGTGTCTCTGTGTCTGGCAGTTGTTCAGCTTGGCTTGGTGCTCAATCTTATTAGAGGGCGGAAGGTGGTTCAGAAGGTTTACGGTGACACAGACAGACCCCAACCACTTACTCCACCCTCCCTCACCACCACAGTGCTTCCTTTCTTTTTTTTTTTATCTAGATACACCACACATGGCTGCACACTTCACATCTCCCACATATGATGTAAACACACTAGCTAACACGCCACACATGTAGAGTCAAGTTGACATTTCCTCAAGGTTGTGTGTAAAAGCTGATCACTTGCATATTGGGAGAATCATTGTTGGCATGTTGCAGAAACGCCTGTGATTTGTAGCAGATCAGTCATCTGTAATACAATTCAAATCTATTACATCTGAACTCTGTGGCTCTGGGGCCTGTGACCTTGGCGGTATGCTTTTCCAGAGGCTCCTTTTCAAAACAAGCACTGTTGACTTGCTGGTCATTTGATTTGTTGGGGGCATTTGCAGTGAATGTGAACTGAAATGCTGCTGGTGTTTTTCCAAGGTTATTGTTTGTCTTTTTATTTTCTTCCGCAGGTTTAAACCATTTATAGGAGTATAATAGTGCTGTTGTTCCAGCATGAGTAATACCACACATTAGCACATTAACTATTGCCAAAGATCAGAGGTATCAGTAATCAATGAATAAATAAAAAGGAAGGGAAAGACTGTGGTGAACAATGAGGCATTGTGAAGAGCCTCTAGTATCATTCCAGTGAAGGCTGCAAGGCCATGCAGCAGTGACAGTCCAGTCACATTCCTGCCCCTGTAGCTATTCTATGCATTTAGCCCCTGATGCGTTAATCCACCACCTTCCTATCACTCAAGATCCAGCAATGGCTTGTCCCGCTATAATTGTGTTTTATCGATTCTGGCTTTGGTCTGACGCCGAGATATCTCTTGTAAATGGAGCTGCACAGATACAGTGAGTTTACCTGTATAAATATTTCAATTAAAAAAAAAGAGGCTTTGGGTATTATCCCTCCCCCTCCCTCGACTACACACCTCAACCCCACCTGTGCCAGAGCTACTTATAGTGCCAACTCGCAGACTAATGTGGACCCATTAATGCCTGATTCAGAAGAGGCTGGCTCCAGTTGAACTGAAGAGGAAAAAAAATACACCAGCTTAGTGTTGACGCATTATTGAATTTTTTTTTTTTTTTCCTCTACATACACTTCATACCCAAGGCTCGGTGCTTAAATGGCAAACAGGCAGGCTACTATGCTAATTCTGGCGCCAAGTACAAAAGTCCTAAACAGGGATAATGTGATGAAATCTGTTTCCAAACAGCTCTGAATGTGATGGCCCAGTCCCAGCAGG
Organism: Polydactylus sextarius; assembly: GCA_016801845.1. Classification (NCBI taxonomy): domain Eukaryota; kingdom Metazoa; phylum Chordata; class Actinopteri; family Polynemidae; genus Polydactylus; species Polydactylus sextarius. Next base: position 12,798,126 of record CM028906.1, read on the forward strand.
TTTGTAAGAGAGGTGCCACGGCTGGCTGCCTTTGAACCACAATTCCTCTGTTCCCTGACTGGCCATCGGGATGGACAACAAAGTGAATCATCCTCCACTCATCCAATCCAGACATGAATTATAAAGGCTATCTCGTCTCTGCTATCCCCCTTCTTTTTTTTTAACACCTTTTTATTTTCCCTGAAGTCTTTTTTCTTTTTTTGGTCGTTTATACCGTTGGGCATGGGAAAGTGTATATCTATGTGTAATGTCTTCCCGTCTGTCAGGCAGTTGGCAACGCAGGGGCTTTGTGAATTATATGAAGTGAGCAACTGCCTTTTCCGGCTCCCTAGATTACTTCTGAAGAGCAAGGCACCCACGGCGTTCTTCTCCGCTCATCATCTACAGCTCTGGGGCATCTGCAAAGTGCCTCCTGTCCGAGAGGAGTGACCGAGAGTAATAAGAAAAAAGCTCATGAGGCAGATGCTTGGAAGCTTTCATCTTTGTTTAGCATGTGTCCGCATTGATGTATCAGGTTATGTCTCAACAATGAAGCGAATGGACTGCAGTGACACCGCTGATCATTAATAATGAATTGAAGTTTGGGCTCTTGAATGTCAAGGAGACGTCCAGTCAACAATGAAGAAGGCTTTGCCCCAGAAACTCTCTCGACCACAAACACATTGGCCTAACTGGCCATCAGCTGCTGTTACCTTACCCCGGCCTTAACCGCGCGCCTCTACACACTTACTCATCTTTGAAGAAGAAAAATAGGCAGTGCGATGAGGCGTAATCATCAATTAAGCATGTTCATTCTGCAGGAAAACAAAGATTTTACTATAAGAATAAAGCCCTCATTGTTGCTTCTCAATTTGAGCTGATCGTGTGATGTGATATCTATTAAATCTTTGTTTCAGTCACATCATACTGTGTGTCTATTGTTTTTGAATTTCCACACAGTATACACCTGCTGCCAAATTTCTATTAAAAACTCCCTCGTTATGGTTCTTTTCTGCAGCTGACTGTAGCCGTGCAGGGAGGCTGATTTAAAAGAATGAAATCTAGCCTGCTCGGACAAGAGGCGCAGCTCCACTGTGGGACATGCTGGGCTGAGGTCAGGCTGTTTAGTCAGGGGGAAAAATGGCACAGTAGCATAAATTAACACCTGAGCCCGGAAAGCCTGGGACACACTGTACCCTGCTGCAAAAAAAAAAAAAAACAAGGTTAGCATCTGGATGCTCAGCGCCCGGCCATTAGCACACTGGGACAACACAGCAGTGTTTTCGTGAATGTGTGTACCTGCATGCGAAGACACACATTTTAATCTTTAAGATCACCTATCTGTGAAGGCTGCGTTTAAAAACGGCAAACCGGCCTAACCCACGAGCCCCACGGTGCATCTTTGTTTGCTCGTTAGGTTTTTGTTTTTCTTTATTAACTTCCTTTATGTGTCTCCCAGAAATTTTTTTCATTACGCCCATTCTGATGCAGCCAACTTGTACGATTCTCCTCTGAATCATTTCAATGTGGGTAATGTTACTCAGGGGTTCCTTTGTATCGACGCATGCCGTTGAATAGAATTGGTGTCTGGCTAATAGACTATAAGAGTTAACATAGGGTAGGTCCTGTTGTTATCGAGTGTTTCATATTAGTAGGAGTAAAGTGCTGTAGGAAGTAATAGACTTGGTGGTTGCTATCACTCCCTGGGGCTGCAGGAGGCAATCATCTAACTAAATGAGAGCGAGACAGAGAGACAGCGAGACAGAGAGAGGGAAAGAGAGAGAGAGAGAGAGAGAGAGAGACAGCCTTCCCTCTGGGAAGACTATTGATGGCTGACAAATCACTGCTTTTGATGTTAACATCGACATTCTTTTATTTATTCATATATTTATTTATTTATTTTTGCGGCATCGTGCCGTACTTTTACTACAAATCTGGATTACAATCATAGCTTGCAGAACCAAGCTGAACCCCAGGCCGTACGGCGCAGTGCACCCGCTTGGCCTTGTCATTAGGCAGGAATATTTAGCGAGAGCATGCTCGAGAACTAATTACCAAGCTGTCTCGCTCACATACCACCCCCCTCAAGCCGCCACCCTCAACCCCACTCACCAAGGAAATGAGGGGCTTTGAGCAAGATGCGTGTGGATGGGAGAGACAGCAGGGCTAAAGAGGGACAAGAGTGAAGTCATCTTGACATGATAAACACAGAGACAGAGCTGAATTTATCAGACACGACAGGACTGTGTTGTAAATTGCAACAGGCCTCAGCCCATTTACATCAAGTGATTGAGGAAGGTGTCCTTCCCACACACACACACACACACACACACACACACACACACACATCCACACACACACGTCACAGTTAGTGTAATGAGTGTAATGTGTGTATATGTGTGTGTACGTGTTTGTAAGCATGCGCTGGACAGTACTTATTGACCTCACACTCTCTCAGACAGCTGGTATCTAACATGTACATCCTCACATCCAGGAACAAAATAGACGTCACTGAACTGCAACTTTACACGGGACAGACATTAAACCCTCACTAATGCTTTAATACATGAGAAGCATAAACCATCCAAAAAGTCAATGTAAATGGGTCAATATTTGCAACTTGCCAAATACAAAAATAATTCATTATGTTTTATCTAAAACCTATGTTTTAGGAGGAATAATTGATCTAATCATGTTGTATTATATTAATGTTTAAATTAATTACATTTGATTGTGATTTATCAATTTGCTTGTGTTTTCTATAACTGCATACCATTCAGGTATGTTGGCCCTGAAGGAAATTCAGAAAAGAACAATTCAGAAAACACAACTTCTCACCATTTCAGATTATACAAAAGGAGAGACAACACCTTATTTGTAATTGGACAGAGTCCCTGGTGACAAATGCATCCCATTTCCTATTCCCTTGACCTTACCAAGGACAAACATATGATGCAATTTTCGATATGTTGGCAACATATCATGCCATGAAAATGTCTCCATGCGGCACATACACACACTTGGTAATTGTGCAAAGACAACCTATTGACATGGACGCCCACAGGGGTCATCAGTCGTCTGACAACAAAACAACTAAACACAGCAGCATCCAACTGGTCAAATCCAGTTCCAGCCCACCATGAACACACCTTCTGTATAAACTCTGAATTTACTGTTGTTCTGTCCAATCACAAGCAAGTGGTTTATGTTTTGTGTATTGCTGTTGTTTTGTGAATTGACGTTGTGTTTAGAACTTCAGGGTCATCGTATAGAGTAGAATAAAATAGATCTAGGAAATCCATGTTCTTTGCAATACTTAATCAGACAGTCCAATAGCCATCTGACTCTAGGGGATAAGTGCTGTGCTCACATACCACAAGAGTAATGTGAATTGATTAAATCCCCAGTGACTCCTCAAATTGGTGTGTGTGTGTGTGTGTGTGTGTGTGTGTGTGTGTGTGTGTGTGTGTGTGTGTGTGTGTGTGTGTGTGTGTGTGTGTGCATGCGTTATCCCCACAAGCAACTTCCCTGATTCATGAGACATTAGATTGAGGGAGCCGGTGAGGTCCAAAAAGCCAGTGTCCTTGTGGATGTGGAGGCATAGCTGAATATCACATGGACAGATATTATTCCCCAGACCATTTATTACCCTGTCCGCCTTTCATCTCATTTATTATTCATTATACAATCATTTAACTAAGTGCAGTGATTACTTAAATGTTTAATGCTGCCATAATCAATATTGGTCTGAGCCTTTCAGGTGGTTTTTCTAGCATTAAAGTCCCATCACCTATTGAGTCGATCAGGTTAAATTGCACATGGTTACAGTAATCGCCTCCATTAAAAAGATCCCTTTATCAATGGCGGAGGCGACGTGTGGTATGATAATTGTTAATTTCTGCCTTTGCTACTCTGACTTCCTCTTCACACTTTTCTGTGTGGACAGAGCAACAGGATAATGGTCTATTCTAAAGTTAGATAGCTGCAATGTCCCCGCTCAACTCTATTAGTGGCTGCCAAGTCAGTCAAAGAAGAAAAATTCACTTATAAGAAAAAGAAATGTTTCCCTCCCACATAATGACATAATGAACATTGTGGCTGCCTTATGAAAGGGGTTTTTCATTTTAATGATGACTGTGTTGAGAAGTGCTCTATCAAAAAAGATGTAAAGTGAATTATCTTGATGCATCAACCCACGTATCACCCAGTCTACCATCTCCTCTCCCTGCAAGAATTTTAGACAATCAAATCAGATTGCAACTGCAATACACAGCCAGAGTGTAATATTCACATTCAAGCTCTGTTCACATAGATATAAATGTCATAAACATGCACTCGCCACCTGGATTGTGTGTCAGTGTCAAAGCCTGGCTTACAGCACCTTAATCATATCATCCATATGTAAGCAGTGGTGGCATTGTATTCCCTTTGCTTCACTTACTGTCCCTGATAATCCAACCTCAATGAAGGAGCCCTATGAGGAATGAAATACGGCTTTGTGTCGTTGTCCTGGGCTCGCTGGTGGCATGGATTTATCACACAGGATTTATATTTCTCCCCCTGTGCTCTCTGAAGGCTTTGAGATAGCTGCCGTGTGCCGGCAGTGTGTTACTCTAAGACGATACTACAAGGGAAACGATGCTGTGCAAGCTTGTTACACTGAGGCCTGGTTATCTGCTAAATTTAGTCCTATGAAATGTTGAGTTTTCTAAGAATGTGAGTGGACAAACAATTTTCAGTAGGTTGGGTCACTACTGGAGCATGAAGTGTCGGCATTATAAGATAACAAGGAAGTACCGTATTGACCTGAACATAAAGCTGTACTTTGACCCTAGAAAAAAGCCTGAAAAAGACGAGTCGTCTTATATTCGGGGTCCAGAGATGCAAGGGTCTAAACCAACAGGTGATGTGAAACATCTTCCCAAGCGAGTCAGAGTTTCTTGTTCTCATTTACACACACCAGTGACCTGGTGAGATGTAACTGTGACACAGAGACTCGCTAGAAAACAGCAGCTGTGTTGCCCCGCCATAGTTTCAAAATCGGGCCGTGATAGTTGTCCTCCACATGTTACAGCATTTGGTAGCTGTAATGCTATTGCTAATACTCACGTGCATGTTAAACACAACTGCTACAGATAGTCTAGACAGACGAGTGGTTATGACATACCATACTGGCACATATATGTCATGTGTCGTCCTCCTTTCCTGTCTCTTTAAACTGTCTCTATAATTAAAGGGAAAATTTCCCAACAAATTATGACCAAAAAAAAAAAAACACCTTCTAGATGATGAACGCTTATTAGATTATGTGCTCATTTGCAAATTTTTCCAAAAAAGGATCTAGAAAAGGATGCATCATCTTATATTCGGGTCAATACAGTACATGGGACAGTGGAACTTAGTGTTAACACTGCCGTAGTCTGGTAGCCATCTATCAGAAAAGGTGCATGAAAGAATTAACTGCAAGCTAACTCAACTTTATAACATTAGACGAGGGGTTAGGGGTTTGCCACTACTTATTATTTTAACTTGGAAGCTATGGTCTGGTCTTTCCTTACATACTGTATGAGCAGTCCTCACATTTCTCATTAAATTCAATAACTACTGAGTAGTTGTTGGACACGTTATATTGTTGCCTATTTATCAAAACATTTTTGAATGTAACTCTTGCCTCAAAATTGATACGTAAGATATATAAAAAGCAAAACACTAACTGGACACCAAAATGCTCTACAGAGCTGGAGTAAGAGGAGGGACATAATTATCTGCTTGGCATTGTGGGCGACAGCTTTTACATTTCTTGCTGTCACTTATGAGTGAGGCTTTGAAGTACTCTGTGAGTGAACTGTTTCACTGAATTGCCATGTCATTTATTCAGTCTGGCACTGAGTTCATGCTGGCTATTTCTGCCTGACATATCGGTCCTGCTAACTCTTTTATCTGTTGATAAAGAAGCTTTTGTATGTGGGCAATTTTGCCTATGTTTGTCAAAAATTTTACTATTAATATATTGTGATGAAGGCAACTAACTAGCAAGAAAGCTACTGTTTACAGGACTATGATAACCACTTTTTTAATCCCGCCTACATACTCCCATTGGCAGATTGCTTCTCCACCTGGCAGCCATAGCTGTCAGTGGACATCTCCCAAACCTATTTAAAGTGATGAACACAACTAAGATGTGTGCTGAGATTCTGAGCCCTGGAACCAGTGCAGCTTCAAATCCACTGTGTGTGAAATTAGAAAAAATGCTGACTTTCATGAGCACCAACATCAGTATTAAAAAATAAAATAAACCTGTCTCTTTTTGACAATAATATGAATGCACTGAAAGCAGTAGTAATTTTAACCAAAATCTGTTTTTCATTTTTGTGAAAGCATGTGACATCAGGATAATCTTAACTTCGAATTATCACCTTTTCGTTGCAATCCTCCACCAACCAGTCATGTTGCAGGTAATTAGTCCCTAAATTTACAAGTTATGTGCAAAAACATGTTGTGTACTATCATAGTGACTTATAACATAAAGCTCATCCATTATCTATGTGCCTATCCTATGAGGGCCATAGGGGGACTGTAGCCAATCCCACATAACTGTGGGTGGAGGCCGGGGTCCTCCAAGGACAGGTCACTTGTCACAGTAGGTATTTACAGTTACATTAATGCTCAAATTCACAGCTATACCATATTTGGACTGTCAGAGTAAGCTGGGGGAAACCCATGTAGACACGTGGGAAATATGCAATATATATATATATATATATATATATATATAACCTTCAATCAGATTCAACTCAACACATTCTGGCTTTTATTAACACATTATTATCAATGTGCTTGTGTTGCTCCAAATATAATGTGTTCAAAAGAATGTGAGGTCATCTTTGAGTCCAAGAAAATGTTAATTTCAAGTCAACCTTTAAAATATTTGCTCATCCTGGTCTTGAGATATATCAAATTTAAAGGCCAAAAGGGCCAAAACATGTTTTCTACGGTTACGGTGATGTCCGGCCTCTGGAAACCAAAAGCTTATCAGTTTATCCTTGAATCCAAGTCAGTGTTTGTGCCATTTGAAAGGATTCCCTCTAAATATCTGATATCACGTTAACGACAGTGAGATAGATGGACGACCCTATGAGCATTTATCACATTCAACTTCTGCACAGTGTCTTTAATTAACATGTTCATAATCAATGCTTGTGTTGTTACTGTTGCTGGAAAACATCCTACCACAGCAGTCTTGGGCTTTTACTACATCCTGCCTGTCCATATGTCATAAGAAAAGCATACAGTTTTATGCTTCAAAATTTTTAGAAAGGAGTGATGAACCAACACTAAAAATGGTATTACTGTAGAAATGTCAAACAAAAAGATTGTGCTGCTCTGACAGAACTCTCTGTAACCTAATAAGTGAACAGCAGGGAGAGAAAAGTTTGCCTTTGAGGTTATTTAATAGCATAATGGAGCTTCTCATAAAAGAACTGGCACCTGCTTGGCATGATCTGAAGATGAGTGCTCAGCAAAAAAGACTGAGTGCCCACGTTTAAAAAATCAGCCGTTTGTAAAATTGGTACAAATATCTTCTCTTTCTGTTTAATTAAAAAAGAGGGTTTGCATTCTTAGCAAAAGAATTGCAGATTAATGACAGTAGTGTTAAAGGGTTATATGCAAATGCTCACAAAGAAGCTCTTTGTCATGTCAAATCACTTGACCAAAATTAAAATGCATGTGAGAGAAGCTTCACATGCACTAATTTTAATGTTTCAATCTGACAACAAATATTACACCATGCTCACTTGTATGCAATTATGAGCCAGTATGGACTGAACAGCAGCAAACAGTCAGACTGTGATGTCGAGAGAGATACACAGATAAAAAATAATGGCTCAGTGATGAAGACCCAAGCACCATTAGAAAACTGCATTAATTCCCAATAGCATCTGCAGGCCCAGCTGTATGTACAGACCAGTGAGAACTTCAACCCTTTATCAATATGGCTACAAAATAAGATTCTATGTGTGTGTGTGTGTGTGTGTGTGTGTGTGTGTCTAGAGGAGTTTTCAGCAAGGCGGTAATGAATGTCTCTCTGGTGGATCAGCATGTAAACACTGGAGGAGAGTGAACTCTGGCAACAGCCATTCCCATTTGGCTCAATTAGGCCAGAAACTGAGACAATCAATGGTGCTGGCCTTTCTGCCGGCCCGCCTGTTGGCGACGGCGCTGCACTCAGTAAAACAAAATGGGAATAATCAAAGTCCATAATTAGTTGGCCTTGGAGGGTGCAGGAGTACATTTTCACTCAGCTATAACAGGGCGATAGCACGGTGACTATAGCGGCACAGGCAGTACATGGAGATGAATGCACACAGCCTCAAGGAAAAAGGCCAAAACAAAATGCAGTGTGAGCTCTGTGCTATATAGTTATCCCACTGATGCAGTGAGAGGAGCCCGCACTACACAGAAGCAATGGCCCAAAACTCTGCTTGGCGACAAATGAAACACCAAGGGAGATGTTGGGATATGATGAAAAAGTAACAGTAGTGAATTTTTTTGATCAGGAGGATCACTCAGTTGGGCAAACAGCCATATATGGTGTAACACTCTGGGAAGGGGCTAAGAGACACAGAGCAAGAACGAGAGTGGAGATAAAGATGAGATGTAAAGGGGGAGAAAAAATATGTAGCAAGGGTGTCCTTTCATGTGACTGTGGTCTGGGGATATGGCATCTAACTGGGGAGGGAATGTGCAGGGAATGTTGGGAAGATGGCCCAGATTCTCAGAGAGCACATGTGAGACAAGTGGACAAGGATGTGAGCCCGTTGGATTGTGACATGAAGAGAGATCCAAGAAATAAATTATACGAGCCCCATATACTGCCCTGCAAATGACATGCTGTAAGAACAGTTTGCTGTAAATAGACTAAGATTCAGTCTATGTGGTCTATTTTGTAGAGTTTCCTTGTAGAAAACTACACTAACAAATGTAATGTTTTTTATAGATCGTGTTGTGCCAACAGAAAATCTAAGGATAAAGATATTCCACCTCCTGAAGTGTGTAGAGGCACCACAGTGATTACTAAAGAAGGCGATTAAATAAAAAGCAAAAAAAAACTATGCAGAATATCATTTCCTTAGAACTCAACTCATTATAATTAATAATATTACAGTGAATTAAAACCAAAGGTTCCAGCCACTTTTCAGTATCAACAGAACAGTACTTTCATTCAGAGTCGGTCTTGACAAGTCATATTCAAAAAGCCAAAAACATGTTTTATAAAGTCACAATGTCCTTCAAAAAAAAAATGTAATCCATTTATCTGTGCAGTCTAAGTGAATGTTTGTGCCAAATTTGAAAAAAAAATCCCTCAAAGCATTCTTGGAGTATTACTTGATATAGTCACAATATTTGGACAGACTAATTAATATGAGACGTGAATGAATGGGTAAATGATGGTCTGCTGTAAATAAAATTGAAAATAATTAACAAAAAACACTCTTATTTTTTTTTTTAATGACTGTTGATATTATCATGTTTATGCTGTAACAGCTAAGTAACAGCTAGCAAAATTGTTCCAGTCTGAATTTCCTGCCCTGCCACATTATCATACTTTTGAAATCTATCCTCATTCAGTTTGCTTGTGAACTTGGCCAGTTCCTGTAAATCACTGTCTGTGTAATGCTTGCTGGGGACATCGCAGCAGACTATGGCACTGGGTAAAAACAATGGACATTGGACTGCGTTGCTATGGTGGGAATGATGAGAAGGGAAAGGTGATGCTGGCTCAGACCGGGGTCACGCTGCCCCTGGTATTCTCACAGAAGGTGGCCAGCCTAATGATGAGGAAGATTGCTTCTGTGTAAATGGCTGCCAAGTTGAAGTTGGATAGGGGTGAAGTATGTGTGTGTGTGTATGTGTGTGTGTGTGTGTGTGTGTGTGAGATGCCTTGGTATCTGGCCTCAGATCAGAAAGATAGATTGGCAGACAATGTACATTCAATCCATGCACTCCCACATATTCACACAATGGCAAACTGGCATGCAATTATGTGCACACACAACCGCTCACACATATACACACACATTTGAGTCTGTTTTATTTATACAGCTCTCGAATATAATCAGAATGTGCTGTAAACTAGACTTAAGCATGCAAGATGTGTGCATTTACTTGCTATCACTGAGAGGTCAAAAAAGGTGTTTAGTGAACTTGAAATCTCCTGGATTGTGTTCAGCAGAGACTCAGGAGTAGTTTTCAGCTTTGGCCAGTGTAGGAATGAATATGTAAGTCAGAGATTATGTGAAAATTGTGCTTCTCCACAAGAGAATTAGGTGACAAATTGGAAAGCGTTTTCATATTTGTCATTCATTAGTTTGTGTCAAATAGCGTTAAGCAGCAAAAAGATCTGTGGGTAAGGTTGATATTAACGTTTTGTCACGGTTTCATTTTTAAAACAACATGAGAGTCTGCAGCCATGCTAGCATCTCTGGGAGACTCTTGAGCTAAATGCTAATATCAGGATGAAAATGTGAGCCAAACAACAGCAATGTTAGCATATTTAAAATTTTCCGTTTACTATGTTTACTATGAAGAACATTAGAGACTGTAGCTCATGTTGGAGCTACACTCAAATAACGTACTTGGTCATTTAAATAGATTCTCTGAGAGCTGTATGCTTATGTATATATAGTTTCATGCCAATCCATCCAATAATTGCTAAGATATTTCAGTCTGGACCAAAGTGGTCAAACAATTGAGAGAACCAACACTTTTGGCCTCTGCTTGAAATTGATGCCATCGAGCACTGGCTGCTACATTTTTTGCAGCAGATTTAGTTCTTTTGGTATATTTCTATTTCTTATCCTTAAGAAATTATAGTCTAGCAAAACATTTGTCATTAGTTTCCAGCTGTTTGTGCCAAGAGATCAATCCTACAGTTTTACAGTTTAGGGGAAAAGGCCAGACTCTCTCTCACTTGAACAGACCTGATCATCCTGGTAATAGATTATTGCCTCAGAGCACTAGCTGCTACACAAAGCTGAGCAGAAACAAGAACCACAGAAGAAAAACTTTATATATCACAGATGTTAGCGAACCTGAATGATATCGTCATAGGGGTGATATGTTTTGAGGTTTCAATATTCACAATGACCATGACTTTGACATTCAAATTAAAATCACATCATCCTGAAGTCATCTTTGGCAGATTTGTAATGATTACTCAAAGGTAGTCTTCATACAAGAAGGGGACAGACATACATATGTGCAGACAATCTGCTAATGCATTGCCTCTGGCCATGGCTGACACTGAATCAGAGGCATAACAACTAATCTTTTGAGGAAATGCTTTGCTTTGTGTCAAAAAAATCTTGAAAAAAGTTCCCTAGTTTGTGAACTAAGTCTTGCCTGACAGACTAGCAGGAAACAACAAGACTTTTTTAGAACAGCATCCCCGTTGTGAGGTAGCTGTTAGACCCCTTTATCCTACTTTAGTGTCCTCTGAGCTTGTTTCCACATTTCTTTTGCCTCTTTCATCGAGCAGTGCTACTTTCTGCTCTTAAATGTGACACTTCTGGCCCTCTCCCAGTAGTTCTCTCTTGCAGTTATCTGAGACGACTGACTTGTTATTTCTCTGCCCAAGTGGTTGTACTGTCTACATATATAAATCACTTAATGCACAAACATAATTAAGTACATATTTTAAATTTATGCCGTGGGATCGCTGCTTGTTTGTGCTTGCAAATACACCCACACCCAAATGGGAAACAAATACAGGCAGCCCAAATGGAAAGGCAGAAACACTTAGACGCTTGTGTCTGCTGTGCTGTATTACAAAGGCGCTGAAAGGAGAGGACTATTGAAATCATAGCAGACCAGCAATGCATCCCAAGTTTGGATCTGTGGGGATAATAGACCAGCTGAATGCAGAGCAGCTAGCAATAAGGTGCTGTGCCACATGAATAGAAATGGAGTGTTCTGCATGGCACAGTCATAAAGAGGCCTGTTTGTGCGCGGCTGTCATTTTGGTGGGAATTGAAAAACTGATAATGTGAGATACCGTTGAAACACAGAGCAAATTTCTGTCAGTACAACACAAAACAAAGTAAAACAACACACTGAGGTGTGAATCCGCCTTGACCCCTCCTCCCATGCATGTGAAGGGGATGTTTTATGAGAGACCGGACAGATAAAGGATGATGTTTTCCACGCTATCACATTTCCTTGTCTCTCCAATGGCATGAATAATGAAGGACATTCACCTTGTTTATCTTCCAATTCAATATTTACTCCTTGTCAGATGCATTTGGGGGCTTTTCATCATCACTGCTCTCCAAGCACAACAGTTTCCTCTATGGTATTCGTCCTCACTGTTAATGTTTGATGAACACCACAATAAAGACCTGGAGGGGAAGGTGTGTGTGTGTGGGGGGTTCTACCTGTGCCACAGTTGTTTTTTATTTCACCCTCTATTGATGTTTATAGCATCCTCTGCAACATCACACTTCCCCTCCAGGGACTCCCTTCTTTTCCGGGACTCCCTATTCTTCCCCTCAAGGTAAATTTGGGCTAGATTGAATTAGGCAAGTGAAAGTAGGTCATTGGCTTTGATCAGTCTGTTGCATTGTTAGCATGAAGGTTTAACCTGACGCTGGTGTATTCCCATCAGCAGCCCAAGCCGGCCAGACGTTCACACTCCTCCTTCTCTTCCTGTTTACTTCATCCTCCTCAATTTGCTTTGGAAAATGTTTCATCCACCTTGTTATTTTACTCTCATAAACAGAGGTGCTGGCAGACAGCTAAACACACATTGTTACTGTGATAAAACTTCTTTTCCTGTAGGTGGTTTTACAGGTTTTTTTTCCATGCAGCTTTCCACTATTTATGTTCTGTTATTATATAACCTTAATAATGCTGTTCAGTTTTAAATTGTAATTAAATTCTAGTTAGGTGTATATCTCTATCTTTTCCATACACGTGTGATTTATTTAATATTTCAACAGAAAACATATAGTACTCCCTCTTATATCTTAAGAATAAATGCTAACACTGACAACAACACTATAGTGACATGACAAGGTGAATGAAGATCAAGGTAATCATGGTGTGACAAGTGATCTTAGCTTAAATACAACTACAACTGGGAAGGTCAGTCTCCTTGCTACATCAAAGAGACAAAATATGTCCGTGACAAGGTTGCTGAAAAGGACACAAGAAAATTTTCAAGGTAATGAACGTTCCTTGGAGTACAGTACGGTCAGACATAAAAATAGGGGGGAAATATGGCACAGCTGTAAATCTGTCAAGCGGGAGGGAGAAAACATATAAAGCCTGCAGCGTCTCTGAAAGAGCTGCACGGTTACACACATACAAGAACCGTTGGCACCGTGACACACCGGTCACATTTATGTGATTGCTACAACTATAGCCATGCTAGCTGTGCAGAGGCACAGCTAAATGCTAATATCAGTGTAGCATCATGATGACATTGCTAACACATTTAGGGGAACACATTTAGCATGCAATGCTAAATGTGTTCCCCATCTTAGAATATGTCAACTTCTTGGAAGCACTACAGCTCAATCAAAATAGGATTCATCCTTCTGGGAAAACAAACACAAATAATCTCACTGATTAACACTGTCAACCCCACTGCTAAAGTAATGCAAAAGACTAAAACAGGACAAATCTTAAGGGAAACATAAAACTGAAGGCAACTATCTCATGAGCAAAGCTACATTTTTTTTAGCTTTGTCATCACTATCTAAAAATGTACCGCTGTTCTGTTTTTATGGTTTCTGCTTATTTCAGTTCAAAACATTGGACCATACTATTATTTTCCATCGCTGCTGTGATGTATCATAGCAGAGGAATAACATCTTATAGCTTAAATCAAACCACAGCTGAATGGTTATTGTTATTTCTGACCGTCGACCCTTTACACTCACAAGACCACGTCTCCTCCTTTTATCATCAACACGGTCATGAACAAGAGGGCAGGAGGTGGTGGCGGTGGGGGGTCGGTTGGAGGGTTTGAAACAGCCACTCCACTGACATGTTGCACACAATTAGCCAGCTGCAGAGGGACCGTATGGCTGTCATGTCTCCTGTTGTTCTGAGGTGAAAACAAGGCTGTTTCTGAAGGCAGAGTGCCCAGGAAACAGAGGTACACCCCCCACCCCCCACCCGCCATTCACCCCATGCGCGCACACACACACAGACCATTCATAGAGTCTCTCTCTATTTAACATGCTCAGAGCCAGTTCTACAACCCTTAAAGCTATGCAGCCACTGACCAGACTGTCCTGGTGTCAAGCCCATGTCATATTTACAGCTTGTGTGGTGGCACTGGGCTGGAATGGCCACACCATCTAATTGGGTGAGACAGCACTTTTATATCATTTGGCCCATAGTGGCCAAACCAATTAAACCATACAGCACTACTGGAATCTATTCTACCACTTTAAATGTGTCCAATGTTCAAGTTTTGCTATATTTGCTACCTACTGTGTTTTTTTTTTGCCTTTTCCATTTTCCATTTTTCCATTTCTGTGTCTGAATTTAAATGCAAAGTTTATGGACTATATATCACCCTTATGAATTCTCACAGTGAAATGAAAAATGTGTCATAGCATGTACATTACCCTTCCCATAAAGCAAAAATCTTTACTTGTGATACATCTGTGGGGTGACGCTACTAAGTTTACGCTGCGCAAAATTACATAACTGTTTTGGTGAAGTGAGTTTTATATAGCTCATGCAAAAGCAGAGAATATCATGGCCACATTAATAGTTGACAATTATTAGCTGCGAGACAAAAGACAACTGCAATCTCCAGATATCACACATTATAGGGGTTTGGTCCAACGGGACACATTGCTGACAAAATAATCTCATGAATGGTAAATACAAGCAGCAGACAGGAAACTAGTGACGCCAAACAAAGAGGTGACAAAGAGAGAGAAAAAACAACCAACCACACTTTTCATTCCAGCAAATATATTATCAATTTTAACCATCTTGTAGTGTAGGAGGTTTTTTTCTCAGCCTCAGTGGGAAAGTTAGTTTTTCCATCTTGTGAATCTCTTTAAAAATTTCAAGCCAGTTATCTACTGTAGGTGGGTTGGTCTGTGATCATTTAGAAGTGAATGCTTATTCGCTGGTACCGTGGATATTTTCAGTAGATATCGCTCATTCTCAAGAAAAGTGACAAACATGATAAATCTCGCATTGAGACTCTTGGGAAATCTATACTTTCCACAAAACAGATGCATCTTTGGCCAGCTCAAAAAAATATGGCTTATGTTATCCTCCATGTGACCTCCGGAAAACAGTCCCACTGAAAAAACTCCTAGGGTTCTACCAAGAGGATTCATGCTAGCACATTGAACAAATAGTAGAAAATATAGTTTAAAACATTCTATGCCATCGTGGGCTGGTTATATTATAATTTCATTCTTTCTCCATTCTGGGGTTGATGTAGTTTGTTGAAGACCTCTTTACTTTTGCAACTCACTGGAAAAGTTTTGACACTACTAAACTAGAACTGTAAGTCTATGCTTCTATAATGAATTGTGTTATTTCATTTACATCCATAATTGACTGAGACAACAAAATAAATGTCTTGACCAAATTTGACCGTCATTCATCCACTCATTTCAAGATAGTTTATTCCAGATCAAACTTCACACTCCTAGCACTTATAGAGCTGGTAACCTTGACAAAATAAGGACAAAAAAGGTTCTTACCGAGCCCCAGATCACTACAGCACAATTACAGCATTCAAAAATCAGCAGAACCTTCATAAAAGAGGAGGCAATTAAGGAATATGTCTAGAAGAAGTCTTTCATACAAAGACTTTGCCCAAAATCCATAGTTTTAGCCAACAATTTATGTCCAACTCTGTAATAGCTATCTTACAATCGCATCTACAGTCCAATGGCTTCTGACAACGAATATGAAAATTCTCCCTAGTCACCCACCCAGAGTTAAATCCCTGTGAAAATCTCTGGAATAACTTAAAGGGAGATTGTCGCAGATGCTCCTCATCCAGCTTGAGTAAGCTTCAGCACATCTGCATTTTAAGATGGAAGAAAATCATGCAATTCTCATGTGGAGAGCTGGCACAGATGCTTGTACCCATGAGATCACTGCCAGTGTTGCTTCAAAAAAAAAAAAAAACTGTTGCCATGTTGGGCTTGAATTCTAATTTCATATTAGGTTTTTCCTGTAATTCATAGTGAGAATAATCCAAACTGTCTACCAGCACCACAGGTTATCAGGATGTTTTATCAGGATGGAGTCCAGTAAGGAAGTACAGAATACAAAAAAATATATATTTTACTTAAAACTGGATGCCGTTGTTTTTTTCCACATATAGATTTATATGGACATGGAATTTGTAATATTTCACTCTTAATGCTGCCAAAGTGGTTGTTATTATCCCATGAATAAATGCAGAAAAAACATCAATCTCAAACCCTCTCCCTCCCTTTCTCCTCTGCTCCTTAGTTGAGATGTCAGTGCTATCTCCGAAGTGACTGAGGAGATGCAGTATGTGGTGTGACAGCCAGCCTGGGTCACAGCCCCCCATTTCAGCAAATGGGCATAACTTATTTGCAGGGTTGGGGGCTGTGGGTGTGTGCGGGGTGAGGGCGATATTGACAGGATCATTTGCATGTCTGCCAAGCTGCAGGCAGAAGAGTGGCTGAGGGGGAGCTACAGGGGAATAGATGGGATATGATGGCTTCTATAATCCCCCTCTGTCCTCCTCCACCACCACCGCTGCCACCACCACTATCCCTCGGCCCCATCAGTCGCAGTTGCAGCTCCAAACCATCGCCCACCTCGCTGTGGCTATACCAAGAGTGAGGGACGACTTGGACAAGCTCTGATGTGACGCTTCTGTCACCTCCCCACTTCAAGACAGAACTCCCTCTCTCCTCTTGTGTTAACTCATTAACTGTTGTGGAGACCTGGCAGGCTTCATCAATCACAAACAATAAATATTACACTTTCAGCTTTTGTCACTGCAGACAACCACTGAACCAGCCCTTTGCAAGCGAGAGCAACAACGGAAATGTCACCTATACGTGGCACACATAATTTGTTTTTATTTGGCGTAGAGTAGATGAATGAATGTCATGTTTCCAGACAGGAGAGATTGAGTTTTTATTGATAACATAAAGGTTTTGTCATAAAGTGGAAACTGCAGCTTCGTTTATCACTTTGAGACTTAAGACTTTGGCCTGATAAGTGTGACTGTACATAAATTTATATTACATCTTTTTCCTTTGTTGCTTCTTAAACTTTATCAAATCAACCCCTGTCAGCCCCATTCCTACTGCACTAAAACAGAGAACCTGAGTTTTTTTGTGGCTTAAACATTCACAACACAAGCATTCAATTGTGGTTATATTGTATTCTAACACCTGGAATAGCTCACAATAACCTTTTTCTTTTATGATGCATGTCCATGGTCTCATTGTAAGGCTTAAGGGTATGTAATTGCAAGGGAAATTATCTTACAATTCATGTCACAGTAAGATAGACACACACTGAGTGATCAGACTGAAATTCACACAGTCTCTGTGTCTATAAACTTGTCCATAATGTGTGTACCAGCTTTGAGGATCTGGATAAAAGAAGTGACTCAGAGTTATAATTTCTGAGCACAACAACAGGCATCTCCTGCAAAACAACTTCATAATATCTCCCAAACCACCAAAAATGCATCAAAATACCATGTTTACCATTAAAAAAGCCACAGAAACTCTTATACAAGCTTTTATTGTGTTGGCTTCAATCCTCGGGTGCTTTCATGATGCACATTTTCCAGCTGTCAATAAAACCCCACGTAATAAACTTTATTAAAATGCCTATGTGCCAGGTCAGAAAGATGCAAGGTGGTTCCTAATTCTGCTGGTCAGTCACTAATCTCTGCTAAACCAAACATTACAGGACAAAAAAAAAAAAATAACATATCAATCCATTGAATTTTTTCTGTACTGACTCTGCCTTTTGAAGTCCGGTTTAATGAAAGGAAACTAGGGCATTTATTTGCCTGAAGGCATAGTCACATCACAGTTCTGCACCTGACCAGTAGTGCATAAAAACTGTGTGTAATAGGTAAATATATATATATATATATATATATATATATATATATATATATTCATGTTACTTCACAGGCCCAGTAAAAACACATTAAATTGGTAGAAGGTGAAGTAAACATCTAGAGGTAAATGTCTAGACTAAAACTTGGCTGTCTTCTTGTAACTTTGAATTACATCAAGAATAAGCAACATTGTTTTAAATTCATCCTGGTTTGATTTACTCGGACCTGTGCGAGAATCTGGGTAACAAATATTCTCTAATTTGTCTCATTTGTATTGAAATGAGAACAAAGAATAAATTCACACATGCATTTCCTTTCCTTTTCAGCTGAATCACACCAGGATTCACCTTTGACCAGTGCTGATTCACTCAGTAGAGAAGTTGAAATCATCGACTATAGACTACAAATTGTTGCTTTGCTCTTACCCGTGATGGTAATTTTGATCAGTAATGGTTTTAATTGTCTTCCTTAGTTGTTTCTTCCTGAAGGATGAGTAGCAGCGAAATGGATGAGTCCTGCTCTGCCAAGATGGCGCCGTCAGACAGTGGTCAAAGGGTAGAGCGGTTTCCTTACACATCCTACACTAGTGATAGTGTTAATTGTATCTTTATAAAATAACAGAGGGCGGACTACCATTTCTGTTCAAGCATCTTTTCTCCTGTCGTTATTTTCTGACCCACAAAATTGTTGTAATTCTGGCAAGATTAGTCATCACTCAGCTAGCAAGTAAGTAGTTGCACTGCTTATAAATACTAGAGGTAAGTAGTGAGTGATGATGGAAAAAAAGAGTTGGCGTAAATACTATTGACACTCCAGGTGCTTTCAAGGAGCAGAGGATTCTATTGAAATGCTCCTTCAACACACGCAGAGCTAAGCCCAGTTGATAGGTCAAGTGCCAGAGCAAATGCAAGGTGGAAACTGTTTTCACCATCAACACCTCTGTATGCTTCCTCTTTTGCACTGTGGAGGACACACAGCCAAAGGCTACCCAGCCTTTTAATGGTTAATCAATAGAGCCAAGAGTCCCTGGACTAAAGGTCTAGATATTTGGGGGTTGAACCAAAATAATAAGCCAGCATCTATCTGCAGTGGCTGACATGGAAAAGTCGATACTTTTGTACTTGGGTTCCAGATTGATGGCGGCTGACCAGCAGTTAGTTGGTGGGCTTTTTGGGGGGTAAAACAAAAAGAAACAAAAGAGAAAAAATAAGACATAAATACAAGGAGAGAAAGATGTTAGGACGGTCGGTTCATCTTTTAAAGAACTCAGAGTCTCAACATCTGCACTGCGATATGCGGCAGATAGATCATATCTTACCACCGAAAACAAAGCAGTCCCTTTGCAGTCCCTCCTTCCTTGCTCTGGTTGCAGCTCCATCTTCTTGTTTTTTTTTTTTCCTGTAATACTGCAGGTTTATCCGCTTTATCTCTCACCTTTCTATATTTATCTGTACAGGGATTCAGTTTCTTTAATGGAGGTCACCTGTTTATCCACAGCAGAGCATCTGTTAAAGGGAAAGTTACAACTTGCTGTGTTTCTTGGTTTTAAGTCTTACACTATAAAAAAATGTATCATTCTCCTTCTATTGTTCAGCATTCACATTTTTTTAGAGGATAAAAACCTCTTTGGATGTCTCTATGGTCCACCATGGCCACAATGATTTTACATTCACAGTTAGTGATATTCTTCTCCACTTTACCTTCCCCTTGGTGTAATATTCAAAGAATACTCCTATTTGGTTGCGCTGTGTTCCAGTGTTGGTAAACACCACAGAGGCTTCATTATGAGCGACATCTTGTGCGCATCTTGTTTCAACCAACTACCATTTAGCTGCCACGAGAAGCTGCCTGCTCTTCTAGGGCTCCAGAGAACGCCTTATCTCCTTGGCTTGATGTATATCTGGACACTTGCCATCTCATTGTGTATCAGCTTCATTCAGCAACAATGTGGATCACACGCTCTCCGTGGAGAGCTGCTGAAAACATGTTCAAAGGCCAGGATTGTCGTTAAGAGGCCTGTATAATAGACTCATTTGACTAAAGGCTTTTAAAGCCCATTTATCCTAGAAAATGAGTAATAGACTGAGGATTAGACTCATACTTAAAGAATTATACGTTGAGGCTTTTTTAAATACGCCATGCTCTTCTTCTTCTTCTTCTTTTTTAACAGCAGTATGAGTGTAGCATGGGATTTGAGGCGTGTTGTCCTCATTTTCAACAAATGATGCAGCTGCATGAACAAAGGACAAAGCTGAAATTATCAATGCAAAGTAACACAAGACAATAGTGCTTCCACATCACTCAAAACACAATTGAGGCACATGTGCACCCACATAAATGCTATGTCCATGTCTGTGCATGCACACACATACAACACATGCATACACTCCGTAAGATACACACTCTAACACGGGTGGAGAGTCTCTTACCAGAAGCCATTGTTTCTCATTCAGCCCAAGTTGTTCAATCAATAAGAGCGCACACAACTCTTTGCAGCACATTATTAGGATTGAAAGACGCTGCTATCAGCTTTTGTATGCTTCAACTGATACCTCTCTCACTTTAAAGTCCAAACAAAGAGACTTGATCGTGTCCAAGAGATGGGTTCTCTCCCTGTGGAGTGAAGAAACCAAGGCGGTACACTGCCATCTTGTGAGGGAAAGAAAGGCATACTAACAAGCAGCAGTAAGAGGCAAATAATGGAAGATTTGCCTGCCTAATGACCATTAGCCAGTAGTGAACTGTTGAACATTTTTGTCTTTTAATCTTTACAGCAATGTCTCCGTCACTGTTAAGTAGCTAAAAAAAGAGCCTCATTTACCGGCACTGTGAAACCACCACAGCGCACACGCACTGAAGAAAATTCACACCTCTGCACACAGACATGCTCGCAGGTAAGTCAGAAATGTATTATCTGTGAGCTTTTCACCAGAATAAAGGGCTTAAGCCAGGATGAAAGGACCACTCTGAACTCTTTTGATGAGCATTAGCATGCTAATAGCCCGCTCCCTTTGTTACCCCTCTCATCTGCGAGAATGTCAAGGCT
Source organism: Polydactylus sextarius (assembly GCA_016801845.1). NCBI lineage: Eukaryota > Metazoa > Chordata > Actinopteri > Polynemidae > Polydactylus > Polydactylus sextarius. Next base: position 12,819,263 of record CM028906.1, read on the forward strand.
AATCTGTGTGATTCCTAATGATGGCAGTGGGGTGATAAACACTGCACGCCGTGTTCTCCCTTTAGAGGCAACAGTGCTTTGGAGGATATGTGCTTATCAGATTTCTGACTGAAGCAGACACCAAAAACAGAAGGGTGACCCACCTCCCCCACCCCCATTTTATATCCCTTTGTCTGTCATTATTTTCTTATTTTTTTTCCACACTCTGAATCTGTCAAGTGCTTTACGGTGTCTGTTTTATCATTTTCATTATTATGTCCTCTCTGATATTTACTTCCCCTGTTCTCATTTTTGTCTCCCTCCTCTCTCTGTTCTTCTGTCTGTCTGTTTTTGGTGAGCAGACCGTGTCAGGTAATCTTCAACTAAATCAAATCAAGTATTCAGAGGGTTTATTTGTCACACACCAGACAATACGTGTGGTAAAACACTGCACACTCCGAAGGCTGAGCTGAAACACCTAGTGATGAGAATTAAACTTCGAGCCAAACATCAAGTCAGGATCATCTTGTCAGTCAGCTTTCTTCAAAACGCTGATTTCTTAACTGCCATGTAAACGATGGGGGATTAATGAAAACTGATTTCATTAAATACATGTCTCCTCATCAAGGCTTGCATAGGCACTTTAAGATTTAAGATTAGGAAGTAACAACAACATATGATGGAAGGGGAGATTAGAAGCAGTGATGCATTTTTGCCTTTAAAGTTAGAACTAAAAACTAAAACTAAAAAGTCTATTTCCACTCAGTCTTCTCTGAGTTGATATATGCCTCCTACTTCTAAAAAAAAAAAAGAATTCTAAAAAAGAATCCTCCTTATCCTCCTCACCTTAAAATACCTTTCCGGGGCATTATGTGTAACAACAACTTACAGGTCCGCCCTGCAATACCCTCTCTTAACACAGACATCAAACCCCCTCTATAACCACTTCAGCTGCTGGTTTATTGGCAGAACAACAACATACCTCTGTTCCATGTTTGTAACTTTTACAATATACAGAATAGCAGAACAGAAAGGTGAAACTTTCCTGCCTTGATCAGTTTGTGTAGCTATAGTAAAGCTACCGACACCCAAAGAAAAAAAAAACTATTCGGGATCACTACACTGACATACAGTTGGAGACCTAGTTACAAAATAATGGTTACTTCAGTAGTTGGAAATGTACTACGTTTCCTCTCTAACTCTGTTTGTGGTCAAGTTAATCCACCAACACATTCAAATGGTATTAGTTGTATAGTAAAATAACATTGTGATCAGAAAAGTTAGAATAAGGGTTTTCTTACTTATAAGGATATTTTTCTGTCAGAGTTTCTAAATGCTACCTGGTAATAAACAGCTACTGCTTTCTTGGTGCCTTCTTCTATTACAAATAACTGGAACAGAAAAAAATATGTGTAAGCAAATGGCTAAGTCATTAGTCTGGTTGCATTAAAACACAGTTTGGGTGAGGGTGGAGAGCCAGGGGACACTAACTCAAAATATGTCCCACGCTTTGGCAGATTTTGGCTGATGCACAGTTCTGTAGTTTAAAAAGGACAAAAGTCTACAGATAAAATACTTCAATGTGAATCATTTCCGGCTATGTTATATCATGTGTCTGCATATGCTGACATAATACCGTGAACAGACAGCATGAGCGATACATACATCACAAGGTTAATTTGAGCTCCAGTCTGGATGTTTGTTAGTTATGAATCTCTCTATGAATGACACAACGCTACAGTCACATCATGAAATAGAACTGCTCGCCGTTGTGTCATAACAATGGCATCTAACAGCATTAAACAAGGTAGTTTGTGAATTTATACATAATTAGAAGAGAAACCTGGCAGCACTCAAGTATGTGAGTACCAGAAATAACTGTCTTTATGCTAATGTAAGATTCACTGCTTCTGCTTTGTGCTTTGCTTTGCTTTAACTGGAGCCAACAAACAATATTATTTTGATTTCGCGTGCATGTCGACTTTAATCACACCTTACAGAACATGGTCCAACCCGACAGAGTCTCTTTTCGAAATGTGATCCAGATCTGCGAGTAAATCAATTCAGCGTGTTCATTTCGTAAATGAATGACAGATATGTGAATTGACGTGCAACTACTGTCTGTTGTCTCCGACCCCCACCCACTCCCCTCCTCCACCCTGCCACCACCTCTCCCTTTGCCTGCCCTTGCCCACGGTCTGTTGGTATATCAGGCTGCAAAAGCCATCAAGTTAATGCCCTCTATCAACGCCTTATTATCAGAGGTGGCCATGCTCCCTGCAGCAGATGAGGACTATTCCACTTGTGCTCAATGTCTGTGAGTGGAGGCAATCTGCATGGCCAGACAGGCTTAACAGGGACAGGTAGCATTTAACACCCAGCCCACACAAATATTACATCCCTGCTTTTTATGGCTACAGTATGCTGCCACATTACAAGCCAAAGACCGGCAGTTGGACTGAAAATTAAAACCCTTTCAACCCTGGCAGATGGAGCTGAAGGGAAAAATGAGACAATGTGGATGTTGCTGGGAAAAAAAGACAAACACAAGTAGGCAAAAACAGCGTGTGTGTTTGTGTGTGTGTCTGTGTGTATGTATGAGGATGAAGCAGAGGGGGTGATACCCACTGCCAACCCACTGCCATGTTAATTTTGATGCCAAAAAAAAAAAAAAAAAAACAGGGGCTTGAGCTTGAGCACACAATAAGCCAAGGTCAACAAAGAGATGGAGAGGAGCGATACGGTCACTCACGCTCGGCTGGAAGGGAACCCTGATGACTTTTCATTTCCAATGTTCGTCTTGTTATCTGTAATTGTTGAAGGATGGGGCGCGGGCTGGGCCCCTTTATAGTCTGAGTGTGTAACCGCCACGCAAATTGATGCTGGCGGGTGGTAGGTGGAATGGGACAGCAGACGTGCTTATGCATGTTCGTGTGGGAGGTGGGAAGGTGTAGTGTCTTTTCACACACTACAGGAAATGTATGGTTGTGTGTGTGTGGTGGGGGGGAGAAGGACGTGGGTGGGACATAATTACGAAAATGGTCATTACGTCATGCTTTCACCTCAGCGTGACAGATAGAGGTGCCACTGATCGGGTGCAGGGATAGAAATGAAGATAACAGCGAGATGTGATGGCGACAGGCACATTTTAGATAGATGTGCTCATGCACACACACACACACACACACACACACACACACACACACACACACACACACACACACAAATACAGACACAGCCTTCTCTGAGCATTGCTCTTAAAGGGTGTGAACATGAGATACAGTAGGTAATGAAGAGAATATTGATTTAAGAATTTGCTCGGCTGAAATTCTTGCATCTCCCAGCCTGCCCATTAATATCATTATTGCTGATGGGCCGCACGGCCTAATGCTGTTAGCATTAATCTCTGGTTATTTTACCTGCCCAATCATTACTCATTATTAACAGGTTGCATTGAGCCAGTACAAGAAAGCAATATCACAGAAATAGCTTTGTTCAGCACCGACTGTGATTCAGCTCTTGTTTTTGTTCAGCTGCCTGGGACCGGAGTAAAACTCGCTTTTATGAGCACATCTGATGCAAATTTAAAGTCAACAGTTTAAAGTCAACAAGTCCTCTATACAACACATAGGAGCATTTCCTGAAATAGCAACACCATGGCCCCACAACCTTTATGGTCACAGTTACAATAATGAACATGTGGTCAAAGCTCATGGGACATTTAAGATTTGGTTTAAACTAAAGGAAAAAAGATCACGGATTTCGCAAGTATGTTGCCATGGTTACAATGACAATGACATTACCTTGCTTCATCCCTTGTGCAACTAGATGTCACCTAACAGAGTGTCTTATCCTAAAAGATGTTGCAAGTTTTTTTAGGCACCTAAAAGGGAAGTATCCTCATCACCATCACTATCATCCTCACTGATTTATCTGCAAGTCACATGTAATATGTATCTAATATGTAGAATATGGAGGAAGAAAAAAAAAAAAATCATTTCCATCGCCGTACGTCTTTTGTGTCTTCAGTATAATTAAGCAAACGCAAACAACAGTAATAAAAGAAATGATAACAGAAGTCAAAGATAAAATAACAGCCTTTAAGATAATGTCACACAAAACTAAATGGACTGGCAACAAGATAAAACAAAATGTCTGATCACAACAGTTAAAGATCTGACATTCAGTTTTTTGCTATATGCATACAGTAGTTTATTTCAGTTAGATTTAATTGCCTCCCAAAAGGTCTTTAAGATATGCAATTACTTTAATGGAAATAGATTTGCTCTCTGGCAGTGATTCACCCATGGAGAGAAGAGGCTAAGAACAGTTTGATCAGCTCAGTTCTTGTGCAGTTCAAATAATACCTGTCTTTACACACAGAGTTTTGTGTTGTGCTTGTGAGTGTGTGTGTGTGTGTGTGTGTGCTTCCAACAGCAGTGTGGAGATGAACAGATTCACAATGTGGCCTACCTCTGGTCTCAGGTGTGACAGCGGCAGCCATGTGGATAGTAGGGGAAAGGTCATTCCAAAGTGACAAACTGCAGAGGTCCCAGAATGTGATGGAGCTCCAGGTTAGAAAGAGGCAAACACTACTTTATGTGTGTCATTGCACATTTTGTGGTAAAGTGTGTGCGGTGTGTGTGTGTGTATGTGTGTATGTGTTTATGTGTAGCACAGATGTTGGATCTGCAAGCCAGAGAAAACTGTTTCATCATATCAAAAAAATCAAAACCACAGAAATAATTCAGCACCTGGAGATTTGCTTTACTTTGTGAATTAGTGTAGAGTCTAATGCTCTCAATTGCAGTTATTAGTCTTTGATACATCACAGAGAGAATCTGATTTCCCACTCTTTGGAGATTGAGGCAAAAGTAGCGCAAAGGCCTTTTACTTTTAATTCAGAGGCTTGTAGAGATGTGGGATTTAGTTCAGCAAACATTATCTGTTGTAAGAGCTGGAAGTTAGTTTCTATGATTTATTTATGTTGAAATTAAACACTAAGTGAAACAGACATAACAGTTGTGCACGAAAATCCATAGAAAGTCACAGTGTGAACAGTAAGTGGCGCATTTACTCCCTATATGAAAATGTACATAAATAATTAGAATAACAACATACATATACAGCACCTTTCAAGGGACCCAAGGACACTTTACACAAAGAGAGTTGTTCTTTCCAAACAGCTCTCAAAACCTCCAACTCAAAAAATCAATTTCCTGATTCATATTGATTATCATTTGAACGATCCAATAATCAATTCAAAATATCCTTTGATCAATCTTTTAATGCTAATATTTCCAGTATTCTCTGTGTAGTCTCACGTGACCACAATCAAATAGAATCAGAACCATGTGAAACGGAATCAAACTGACTGAGGAAATCAGTGGCAATACCCAGCTCCATTAGAGACTGACTTTTTAAAGTTCATTATGTCCAGTGTGTGATGACTGAAGACCAAAAGTCAAAAGCAAATGATATCTGTGCAGATCTCTGTTGTCGAGTAAAATCTTGTTCATATCCACTGATTTAAGTGATGACTTTTAATGTATGCTGTAGAACGCTTGACAACATTATTTTTGTATTAATGTAACTGTTCTCTTGCATTGGCTTCACCCGTATTTATGATAATAGCAAAGCCAATTCCCGAACAGAAATCACATTAGACTAGAAAATTACATTAGACTATTTTTACAATGACTGTGAAAGTGAGAGGCTCAGATGGAGTGATCTCTCTTTCCTAACATTGCTTGAAAAATAACTGTCTTTCACTTAACAACAGTAAGACAGTAAACAGTAAGAGCCCCTGTGTGGCCCATCCTTCTCCATCAGTGGTGTAACAACTCACTTAGGACTGTTGGTGCTTCCGGCCCCGAACAAAAATATTGGCGCCATCATTGATCGCGTCTTAAAATGTCATTTTAACACAGTTGTCAAAGTTAACTTCCAAATTTCCAGCTAATGAATATTACCAAAGTCAAACCATTATGTGTTTGCTATTTTCCTTTTATTTTAATGTTCAGTAATTTGGTCACCTCTGGCTGTTTTAATTGTGCTTTATAAATAAACTTAATTTGAACTGGTCCACATAGAAAACTTTTCACAGCTACTCATTGAAATTACCATGAAATTTTGTTTTGGATGTTCATTTTCGCAAAGTTAATGATGCCTGCAACTTTTCCTCAAGCACCACCATGAGGCTGACTATTTTGGTCTATAGTAAATTATCATCAGCTAGAGGACACAGTGCATTGCAATAAAATTTGATTACTTTATTTATGACAGATAGGACAAAATCAACATTTGTACTTTGTGGTAAAGGATAACTAATAAAAAAAATAGCATGCTAACACTCAGTTTAAGATGCATTTAACAGTATATATTGTGTATAGACAGTATATATTGTACAAAGTGCTGTGCTAGTTTCATGGCATTAAAACATTTACTTACAATATTATTCTATTTACAGCAAACACTTTACTTTACTGTCATGGTCTAATATCTACCAGCTGTATTTCACATTCTTTACCTAAGAAGCATGAAATTAAATGGCTAACCAAATAAATTATAAATACAAATGGTCTGTATTAAATGATAAAGCGGGTATGTGAATGGGACCACAGCAGTAGAGAGGCAATACATTTTAAAGCCTCGTAGTCTGACTTGTCATTTTCTTGTATTTCTTTAGCAACAGGCCTGTTCTCCACTGAGGTTTATTATAGTCATATGAGTATTTTGAAGGCTGTAACAAGTTGTGCGATGGTGCTCCTTACACCTTTTTCTCTTTTTCGAAATCCAGTCGGCGAGTTGTTTTCCACCTGGAGATGGAAAGTCTACGACTGCGGCTCATATTAGAGGATATCACTGCTGCAGGCCATGTGGAGTTGTAGTGCACAGTAGGGCAGCAGATGTTGGCCAAGGGAATGAGACACAGTCTGTCAAAAAGCCACAGCCACCAGTGATGAACGATGACCTCTCTGTAGTCCTAATGTTATATGCTGCACCATGATTGTGGCCGTTCCGATTGAAGTCAAGTGTAATTTGTTGTATATCACTGATATATTTAGGGCTTACACTTAGTTACTGAAACAGGCTTTTTTTCTGTAAGTGCACATCCAGATCTGTAATAACAGCAGCTCTTCTCTATATACATACTATTCATAAAAGGAATTCAACACAACAACTATTACTATTTGATAAATAGCATTATCCTCACTTCTACTTGTAAACTATGATCTACAGGAGCTGTATCATATTCTGTAGCTGTGTATAATCAAAGCTTTCCAATAACATCAATAACACGATGTAAATGAACTTAATTGTCATTAGATAATGGTGATCACTGCAATAGTTTAATTTCAAGAGAAACAGGTTGGATTCAGTTGTGTGTTAGTGACATGTGTTGTGTCTCTGTGAAACAGATTTAGGCTTAATACACATATTGATAAAAAGTCAATTTGTGGTTGTGCCTGAGATAAAAGATAACCAGACAGTCTTGGGATATTATCTGATTCAGTTGTGATATGATGTGATACAATATAATTAAAAGACAGAATTATTCAGACCTGTAAACATTTTTTTGTTTGTTTTTTAGATTAAAAGAGGATGATTATTTATCACCACGGTATAAACCAAAAATGCTCTAAAAAGTGCAGAAACACCTGCTTATTGTTACAGTTATCTAACCAGCCAATCATGTGGCAGCAGTTCAACGCCAATAAGCAGCAAAATGTGATCTTAGAGACTTTGACTGGTGTCATTCTTGGTGTCAGACCGCCTGGTTCGAGTAATTCTGATGTAGATGATCCCCTGAGACTTTCATTCAAAACAGTCTATGAAAAAATGAGAATGTTATTTTGCATGTTATCAATGCTGAGAGGCAGGCTAACCTGTTGACATAATGTCAGGTTACAGGTTACAGGGGAGATCAAGTAACATTCATAAATGAGATACTATACAATTTGTCCGACTTTAAATTAAACAGAATTTCACTTAATGAATTTCTAAATATTTTGGAATACTTAACCTACTAGTGAAGGTCATAATTTTAGTAGTGAAGTAAAGAAGCAGCAACTATTCACTACGGTTCAAAGCCTTTCAATTCATCCCAAATCCCACTATTACCAGGCACAAAATAAAATGTTAGATCAAATAAAACCAGTTTTATACAAACCAACGGCCATCGGGAGAGAACAAATATTAAGGTTCAAATGAATCTTTTCTTCCCCCCATCACCACATCAACTACATTTAGTCCCACACAGACTAAGCACTTCCAAGACCATAGAAAGCACCTCTCTGGAATACAAGAATAACACCACTTTCATCAGGCTTCATGCAGGTAGAAGTAATTTCCCATTGTTGTACCTACATTTCTTTCTGTGTGGTACTTCCCATTGATTTCCACTGAAATCTGCATAGCTTGTGACCGCAGTGATTTGCAATTTTCCCCACTGGTTATAGCGTGGGTGGCGAAGAGCCTGACAGGTTAATGCTCACGACCCCACATACATGTGGGTTGACTGACACCAAACAAGACTCCATGATGACAGACTTGTCTGCGATTTTCACAGCTATTGAAGGATTTAGAAAAATATTTGTCCTGCAGTGTTGAACATGAAGGATGTGAGATGTGGAGATAAAAATGTTGGGCAGGTCCAACATTTCAAAGTGGGAAGAGACTAAATAAAGCTTCACGACTATTGGCTCAGATCAGGAATCTGGACACCAGAGTTTCAACCAAAAGCAAAATCTGGACTGCTGAGTCTGGATTCCTGCTATGGCAGCAGGTGGACGGGTCAGAATTTATTCTCGTCCTGCCTTGTGTCAATGGTCCAAACCACTGCTGATTGTGTAATAGTGTGGTGAACGTTTTCTTAGTTCACTTTGGACGCTTTAATACCAATCAAACGATGGTCAAAGCTCATCTGAAATTATCTGCTGACCATGTTCATGCCTTCAAGACCACAGTCTGGCTGCGTTCAATTCCATGTCTCAAAACAGAAGTCAACTCAAGTCTTGAGAACACGACATTGACTGTGTCTCAGTTGTTTCTTCAGTCACTACATCTGAAGAACCCCCCTGAGATCGGCACCATCAATGAGAAGCTGACAAATCTGCAGAGTCTCTGTGATGCAGTCATGTCAACATGGAGCTGAATCTCAAAGGAATGTTTCCAACATCTTGGGGAATCCATAACACGAAAAACAGAGACTGCTCTGAGAGTAAAGGGAGGCTCTATCCAGCATTAATACAGTGTTGCCATTAAACTTCTAAACAATTTTTGCACACGAGCAGAAGATTAAATATCCTCGTTTTCCACATAACATAGTTGCAAACACGGACAAAGCTGGCATTGATTTGACGCATTGATTTGCTTGCAGCCACTTTGTTGTCCATCATTATAGTCTGTACATCAGCCTGCTGCTGAATTCCTTTGACACTTCACTCCTGCTCCAGTTTAATTTTCTACTTATTTCCATTTCAGCCAGCTCAGCTAACATTTCATCCCTATTTGTTTTTTAAAAATGTTATAAATGTTAAATAATATTTTATGTTATAAAGTGACTGTGATGATGATATATTTCTACTGTGACTACTGAATTCATTAGGGATTACATATACAACATAACATATCATGGATAAGTAGCAGTGTTATGGTTAACTCTGCCCGATTTTCTCTTCAAATTTCTTCAAACTTCACTGTGAGCGTGACTAAGTTGCTTGATGAATATGTCATATTCTTCACACACACAGCTCAGAACTTTTTTGTTCTGTAAGTTTGCTCCTTATAAGTCTGATGAATAAAAAGGCCCTGGTCACATTTTAATCATAATAAAGTCCACTTCAGTCAAGTCATAATAACCATTTAGAAGAGCATTTTTATTATGGCTATTGCTGTCCTGCTGCTGTGGGCAGCATTTTTCTTATCCTGCTCTCCCCTGGAGGTCAAAATGGGATATTATTTAGCTTAATGGACCTCAAGCAGGAAATGCTATATGAATAATTTCTAAGGCTGTAAATAACCAAAAAAAAATCTTGGTCGATTGAAGATCTGAAATTTCGACTAAAAATCGACTAATTGTGTGTGGAGGGGATTAATTACACACTCGAGACTGTCGGCTCTGATGCCGTTTTGCATCACATGTACTAAAAATGGACCTAGCAACCTAACGCAGACAAGTTATCTTACCGTTTTGTGATATGCCGTGTTCAGGAGCGGACTGGCAATCTGTGTGTAGTGGAAAAGTCCAGAACGGCCGCTCAGTCGACAGCTGTTGGCCGTCCTGACAGTCCCAACAATTTTTTAAATTTATATATTGGTCTGACCGGCCCATAAAACCTGTAGATCATCGACTGATTGACATTGGGCTGGTCCAATCAGCGCAAGAGTTTGTTTCTTAACCACCGGCCCTTGACACACGCTGGTCTGCGGCACATTCATATTGAAATTATATGCAATCGACACACCAAAAATACGACCGATCAGAATTTTGGTCGAACCAGAGCATATCGACCAACAAATCAACCAGTCGGCTGGGGCATTACAGATAACAAATTCCCTCTTATTTTTGAGTTAAATAGAAAACCAATTAGCTATGTGGTAGAGAGTGCTATTACCATGATTAGAATGAATGAATGACTGCAGTTAGAATTATGTGATTAAATTTGTGGACAATAGAAATCCTATTGGTTCACTGATACCAAGTACTAAGTGTATTGCTAAACATATGCAGTCACGTTCTCTGTGGCTTCATACTGTGTAGAAATGGTCTGTCTATACAAGTCTTATACAGAGAATAGAATATTTGAATGTTGATATTTGGTTGTTTCCTGAAATCACAGTAAAGAAAAGCCCACAGGCACAGATGGAGATCAAATTTATATGGTCAGGGCTTTTCTCTCCCTGTGTCTGTGTCATTGGAGAGTTTCAGAACAGAAACTGATGTGCCACCTTTGTAATTACTTCTTCAAGTCTTAGGTCTACTTGTGAAGCAACACCTAGTCTTGTCCTCCTGCCATTGTGAAGTGACTGGTTTGGACAATGACTTTTTTCCTTTCCTTTTTTCTTCTTATTTCACTTCCATTTTCATGCCATATCATTTACTGTGCTGACACAGTATCTATACCACCTTAAATGTTTTCCCATTGCTGGGTTTTGGATTTTTCTCAAATATCAGTACTGACATTCTGGACACCAATGTTCACTTGGTTTATCATTTTTACTACAGCTTAAGTTCTTAAAGGCATGTGTCCAGTTCTTGGGGATGTAATATTTGGGGGCTTTGGGTCACTTTCAAGCTGAAAGGTGAAATTTCTTTTCAGTTTAAGCTTCTGAGCAGATACCTGTGGGTTTTGTGCAAAAATAGACCAGTATTTGCAAATGGTTATAATTTTTTAAAATCCACCACCTTGACTACATCCCCAGCTTCAGCTGAAGTGAATCCTAATGGTGCCACCACCATGCTTCACCATGGGTATGATGTTCTTTTGGTGATGTGCCGTGTTGATTTTGTACCACACATACTTTTTATGATAAGGGTGAAAAAGTTCAACTATGGTCTCATCAAAACAGAGCAAATTTTCCCAGAGGCACAATTCCCCATTTTGTCATAGCTTTTGCTGTAAAAGCTAGAAAACCTTACAAGAAATGCTGAACTTTATTTGGGGTTAATCAGAGTCACTGACACATTTATTCAGCTTTTTATTTTTACCTTCCTCCTAAAACATTTCAGTATGTTTTTCAGTTGAGATGGAAGCGTTATAGGTCAAATTAAAGGTGGAAAAAGTTTTAAAATGATGCATCTCGGCTTCTTTTTTTCACATCACAAAAATGTGGCATTTTAACAAGGGTTGCACTGACCTTTTATACCCAACGTAACTGTCAACACGTACGTAATTCTACATAAAATATAAACTAATGCAATGAACACTAGGCTGACAACACAGGTCAGAAAGGACCCACCTATCATTTTTTTAACAAGCTCACACACGGCGGTGATCCTCTCCAAGCTCTGGCCACATTCAGGCTGTTAGAATCAATGCAGCCACATTGAGGAAGTTAAGCTCACAGTATTGATCTGAATCAGTGAATCATTACACCACTAAAAAGTGCCAGCTACAATAAAAAGCTACTTGACTGAAGGAACGAGGTCTGGTTTCAACTTAAAGTAAATAATATTTGAGTTCTCACACACCAAATAATAAATATACTGAAAGATTTTAAATTGTTTCTTATGTTTTCTTCAAATTATTGTACAAAACGTAGCCACTACTGACTGCAACCTTCAACCTTGATCTGAGTTAAACCATCATCTGACAGACACAGTTGAAAAAAAAAAAAAAAAAAAAAAACTACTGCACTGTTTACAGAATCTGTATTGCTTGCAGGTTGTTGCCAAGACGATAACTGCTCCGTTTCATCTCTGCTCACGTCCAGTGTGTTGTGATACCAGACCCATTAAATCCTTTTTAGTGAAGAAAGGCAACTTGACCTACAGCAAAATGAAAACTACCTTTATCTTTGTCCTGGTTTGAACATACAACTTCCAACTTCAAGTGAGCTTTTCTTTTTGTTGTATATTATGTCAAGCTTTCAATGTCAAGCAGAAGGTTTGTTTGTTGTCCTACAAAACTATTTTACTCCTACTAAAATCACTATGCTTGATATTTACATATGAACTTTGCAGCTTTTGGCCTCAGCTACTGGAAAAAGAGCAGTCCAATCTAAAATAGTGACTTAAACTTTGTTGCACTTCAGCATATAATGAATTTTATGAGCACAGTCTTTTGAAATGAGCCTTCTTTTTAGCTGCGCCGCATTTAGCTGGCATTAAAACTGAGGGATTTACAAGCACAAGCAGTATTATTAACACTTGACTTTTGGCGAGTTGCTCTTTTGGATAAAAAAAAAATGCTGTACACATAGAACAACACTGTTCTATGACGGTGATCATGAATTACTTTTGGCAAGAACACAGACAAGCGAACAGGGAAAGGCAGGGCTGCTTGTGTGTGTGAGAGAGAGAGAGAGAGAGAGAGAGAGAGAGAGAGACCATAGTATCAGGCCTCCAAATTAAGATTCCCTTTCAGTCAGTCAGCAGCTGTGCACTTTCTAGTCTGCCCTTCACATTGGGAGTTTCTAGTTCAGTTCATGAATAGAAAACAGCTCATTTTTGAGGTGGCTCTTTCTTCTAAATGGCCCTCAACACAACACCCCTTGAACAACGCTTCACTTTTCTCCCCAGTGAATAAGAAATCCATTTCTCTTTTTCTCTGCCTTTATCTGTCTGTCTCCATCTTCATCCCCCTCTCTCTCTCGCACTCTGATCTTAAAGTTGAAATGCAGTGTGTGTGTTGTTTGTGTGTGTGAGTGAGAGAGAGAGAGAGACTAAGCTTGCAAATGCACGTGTGTTGCAAACTGTCCCGCTGTGACAAAGTGGTGTGACAGGCCACGTCACATGGCGGACAAGTAGTGGATGGGAGCTCGCCAGTGCAAGATAAAGCCTGTCAGTCTTTAAGGTTTCCAGTGTTCCTAGCCATTTGTAGCCAGATGTGTGGCCTGCTAACACCACACAATCAAGGCAGCAGACAGGAGCGTGCAGACAGGAGTGCACGCACACACACACACACACACACACACACACACACACACACACACACACAAGCACCAAAAACCTGCCTTAACCTGACATGACCTCAGCTTGTTTTTCTTGGCCTGTAGGTCTCCTCATGCAAGAACTGGAGGTCTGAAAAAGTCATATCTCCTCCTGACACTTCTCCTCTGCAACATGTCCTTTCACCTTTCTTTCCTTCACGTAAGTGATCGTTCTAACCTCGCAATCAGCTACAAACAGGCCCTGTAGACATCAGGGTCTGCTGTCTGGAAGGACCACAGTATGAGATTTGGAAATGGAATAAGGAGAGAGTGGGAGAAAAAAAATCCAAAATATTCAGTTCTGGTGTTCGTCAGCTGCATGTGCTAACAAATCTGAACAATAAAAAAAAGAAATAAGTGTTTTATTTTAATATTATCCTGGAGATTTAACAATGAGGTCAGTTCAACACAAGATATATTCTATCACTGCTGTTCTCTCCTCTATTAAACATCAGCTAGCAACCAGTAAGAGTCATGGAGTTTGTAACCTAACCAAAGAACCAGCCTGAAGTTTTATTTTAAATTATATTCTACTTTTTGTCTGCTTTCTTTCACACTCTCACTCTCGTTACATTCTTGCATTATTAGAGACTATGGAAACATGGTAACCATATTCTGTAACAGGCTTGTGTGTTTTTGCATTGGGCTGTTCAAGACAAGTCGAAACATTATGAAACATAAAGCATTATGCTCCCTAAGATATAAAAATACACAAGACAACACAAAGATAATGCAAATGAAAAGATGAGGTTGTATAGCACTGTAAAGACCAAGGCTACAGAAGACATGGTGTAGGTTTATTTATGTACCCAACCACGGTTGCTTAATGAAAACACAATGCGACAGGGTGACCGTGGCCTGTGAGTAATCACAACACACTGCGTCGCCACTTTAATAATTCACTGCCGCACACACTCAGTCACAACAAGTGCTCAGGCTCAGCGGTGACACTCGACACAGCGAAACCTAAATATAATGACAATAAAAGCGGATTTCTCTTATTCTCAACTTCCATTTTTGTCTGTGCAGCCCTAAAAGAAATGACAACCACAGCTGAGAGGTTGTCCTCAGTAAAGTGATATTCTGGCTGCATATATTCAGAAAAATAAAGTGTGAAATGTGCTTTTCACTGGTCACTGTTCCCCTCCACAGCTTTTATGTTGGAAAAACAGCTTTTACAGTTGATTGTACACATAGTCTCTCCCTAACGCTCTCTGTCTGACTGAAATGTTCAAGTGTCTTTCAGCCACTTCCCTTTGAATCCCGGATAAAATGTCTTGGCTAGAAAACAGACAGCTAAGTTTGTTTGTTTCTCCTGGACCACCAGAGGAATTGTAACCAAGTTTGCTACATTATATATAATGTAATACACAGAGTGCATTAAAATTTAATCATCCATTAAAGCACACGCACTATTATATTTAAATAAACAAAGCTGCTGCTCTAAGAGGAAGAAAATATTCAGTGTTGTTTAACTGTGCGACAACTCTCTAAAAACACATCACTCAGTTGGCTGAATGGTCATGAAATTTATGTTTAAATTTGGTATTCCCACACTTTTCTCTTTTATTTATCCTTTTTTTAATCAGTCAGGTCAGTTAGATTAGCCTGCTAATCATTAGCATGTTAGGGTTAGAGTTTGTTTGTGTTTTTATCATGGTTAGCCTATTTGACATTTCATAAAAGCTAATAATGTTAGCCCAGACATGAGCAGCTATGCTGTTTAGTTTCATTATCTATTAAAGATATTTCTGTCTGCTGTATGTTGAAAAATCCTTTTTTCTATCAAGTGTTAAAAGCCCTGATGCCAAGATGCTAAACATGCTAAACAAAGATGGTTAACACGCTAATCAATGTACACACTAATGATGAGCATATTTTACATATTTTAGGGTTAGAGCTGGTGTTTTGTTTTTGTTTTTTGTACCATTTTCACTATTTCTTTATTATTCTAAGCTCTGTCTTTAATAAGTAGTAAAGCTGATAAAGCAGCTGCTCAGTCAAGGCAAACATTTCATACTTCCACCGCCTTCTAATTTGGTGCATAACAGCCAATGAAATAGCTGATAATAACTTAAGATGGCTGAAAACTTTTCATTATTTACTTTTTCTTTTTCTTTAAATATTTTTATGATTTAGCAGCCTGATGGCTGTGGGAAAAAAAGCTGTGGAGCAGCTGAGTAGTCCTTGTTCTCATGCTTCTGTATCTTTTCCCTGATGACATGAAGGTGAACAAGCCATGAGAAGGAAGAGTGATGTTTTTTTAAAACGCCATCTGCTTTGAACTCTTACTGATTTTAAAGCTACTATTGTAGGCGTGTTAGCATTTGCCACTATCCTGGAACAAATTCAGAACATTTAGCAAAAGTTACACATGTCCACTATAATGTTGATTAATGTAGCTGAAGGTAAGGCCTACATCACCGTCCGGGTTTTGCTCTAAGGCTTGACTTGCTTTAGTTGCAGGACTGTGACCTGAAAATTGAAAGTTTTTAAGGTGAGAAATTTTTTGGAATTTGGGGAAAATGAACAAGTGAATGCACTTTGTACCCTCTATAACAACCAATGAAATGTCTCCCTGCAGTGGGGGTTGCCAGTACAAGCAGGCTGGGGGGCAGCCTCCCCTCACTCTGTCTTCTCTGCATAAATAAAGGTTAAAAACTGTGAGCCGTCTCTTCTCTCGTTCCCTTGCTTTGCCCTTTCTTTGCTCTTGCACTTTTATACCTTCTCCCATCTGTGCTCAAAGGCAGCAGTGCACCCGTTAACATTTAACTATACACAGTTAATGATGCCGTCCTTCTGTAAGTTTAATCCTCTGCTTGTTTCATGGGCGTATCGTCTACCAACTGATCTGCAACGCGACAGACTGTAAAAGGGGAACACACACACACACACACACACACAGAAGTTTTGACAAGAGTCTTATTAAACAGGCTTGTAAAATTATCTCTGAACCCTCCCCATCCTGTTTTCAAGCTGCTTCCATCAGGTACAAAGTGCCTCCATTCAGAGGAAATAAGGAGGGTGGGAAGTGAAAGCGTGTTTTATTTCTGCACTTAGTCTTAATTCATTAAGTCCATGAATGCACTGTGAATGTTGGTCACTGCGCTATAATTGTCTGTGTAATTGGGACAAATAAAGCAATCTTGAATCGTGAACCGCACACACGGGCACAAAAAAAATGAGTGTGGCCCCCTCCCCCCTCCACTGACAGACACATAAGGCCATTTAATATTCACAGAAGACAACAAGACAGCAAGGATGACGACGAGAGACGATAAACGGTACAAGACACACAAAGAGCGTAGGTAGGAGGCAGAGCGAGTGAAACAAAGGCTCTGTGAAGTCAGACACATGCGAGAGTCCTGACTTCACCCACTGACAGTTGACTTTAGAAGAATTTCAAGACTGAAAGTGTTTCTCAGCTGTGAGGATACTGACTGACACCTGGCATGCTGTCCTCCAGGGAGTCTGTCATAGTGCAGAAAGACCTTCAATTAAACCCTCCTACTTACAAATCAACACACATGCACACACACGTTTGTTTCCATGCCTTATGGGGACATTTAATTGACTTCCATTCATTTCCTGGAGGCTTTCCTGGAAACCCTAGAGATCCCATTTGTTGGCACCACTTGCCTAACCTTTATCTAAACCTGACCCTAAACTTAACCAAACCTTAAGTCATGTCTTCACCTTATTTTTTTGTTTTTTACACCATGGGGACCAGCTTTTTGGTCCCCACAATGTGAGTGTGTAAACAGGTCCACACAATGTAGGAAAAACCAGGTACAGGCACACACACACAGCCTGTCCTCATCCCACCTTCATATCCCCAACTCCCCCCAGGCCTTTTACCACTCTCCTCTCGTGCAGAGTTGATCACGCCATGTCTTCGGAAAATGGAGGAAAAATTCAACCAAAGTGTCTCATTGCA
The DNA here is from genome assembly GCA_016801845.1 of Polydactylus sextarius. Taxonomy (NCBI): domain Eukaryota; kingdom Metazoa; phylum Chordata; class Actinopteri; family Polynemidae; genus Polydactylus; species Polydactylus sextarius. The sequence goes on from CM028906.1 coordinate 12,836,835, forward strand.
CCCATTGTCAAGTGGGAGATGATGTCTAAATGGATGAAAATTACTTTCAAGAAATTTCAACTGTGAATATCATGGTTTCAAATTGAGGAAAAGGTAATTATTGGCACTTTCTTTGTATTATTGTTGGCAGGAAGAGGAATGTGAATTATGCGTCTTAGACGTCGGGGTGTCCACTTGTGTCTCGTTTTCACTCAGTCTCTCCGAGTGAGAATTGGCAGCGGCGGAGGAAGTACACCGATCTTTGGAGTATGTTCAAAATGTTACTTAAGTGCACACGCACGCACGGACACACACACACGCACCTTTGAAGCAGCACAATATCCTTAAATTCACTTAACCAATAACTAGCTTGTCAGGAAGCTGCTCAGGAAGAACTAAACTGTTTCGCTCTGAAATTATGTAACGATGATAATAAACTTTATTTATGTAGCACTTTCCAAATGGCAGAGTGCAAAATGTGTCACAGTTACAATAATTAACAAGAATTATAACCTTGCAGATGCCAGCGTCTGCCAACCAGCACCGTTACAGGTAATTAGTGAATAAATTCACGAGTTATGGATAGAAACATGTTATGAACAGTCAGAGTGACCTTTGACCACCAAAAATCTATTCATCAAAATCAGTTCATGTTTATGTCTGTGTGTTTAGAAACTTAGCTGACCTGACAGTGAGGGGGAGGCCGTTCTATAATGAAAGAACTAAAAGTACAGTTCTTCTTTGTTTTGAGTCTGGACATTTAGGAGCAAGTGATCAGATGATCAGTAATGATCAGATGAATAATCTTGGAGCAGAGAAAAATGTTGTGAGATCAAAAATGTATCACTTGGCCATGAAGGGGTACAAAGTCAATATCATGTTAAACTCAGCTCTTAAGTGTAAAGAAGTTGGTGTAATTGGACCAGAGTAATGGTGATATTCTCTCTGTTCAGTGTTTGTCAGCAGCCTGACTGATGCATCTGAGTCTGAAGTGAAGTCATGAAGCTGAAGGCTCAGTTACGTAAGACTACAGGGAGTTACAGCCGTCCAGAAGGGAGGGAGGAGATAAAGGCAAGAAGAAGTTGTTCCACAAAGTTCTTTGGCAACATTGAAGTGATTCTGAACCCCCTTAATGTGGTGGTCTGATTCCCTCTTCAGTGTCTGAGTGCTGCCATCCTGTCTTTCATAGCAGTGATGTAACAGTGAAGAATACATCCAGGTTTTTTTTTTTTTTCTCCTCATTGGATTTAAATAGCGACTAATAAAACTCCTTAAGGCTTAACCACTCTGTGGTGGGGTGCAACTGCAATTAAGCAAATCAGTGTAATTACTTCCTCTTCATGATTGATATTAATTTAGTCATATGGACCATCCTGTCCTGTCACTGGACCAGCTGGTGAATTATTCTTATAGTTCTTTATATTTCCACTCCAACTCCACACATCCTCATAATAACATAATTCTGATGATTGCCAATCTGGTTAACTGTAGCCTAATTCTTAACATTTATATCTTTTCCCTTTTTTTCTTTCACTAAATCAAATCCGTCTTAACTGCTATCTACAGGAATTATCATACCACTTCCTGTGATTGCTTCACAATAAAAGCCTATGCAATCGTTCACCACGTGAACACTTAAATGTTTGGTTTAGATTAGTGGGAACTTCATACTTACCTGGCTTTGGGAGACAACAAACACTAGTTTGCTGTCTGTAGTAATATATTGTAGTTACAGTAGTAACAAACACTGGATTTTATACATGTTTTTTTTTTTTAAATCATTCCCCGTAAATCTCTCATGTGTATAAAGGCCACTAATAACAAAAAATACTTAATAGGCTAAATACACTGAATAGCTATGAAAAAGTGTGAAAAATTTAACAGACAACTTATTAAAATATAATTTATCATACAAAAGATACTGTGGATAGAAATCAACAAATCTCTGCCAGACAGATGTTTCCAATATTAAACTGCCGAAAGTTTTTATTATGAAACAGTGACAGGAAATGCAATGTATTTGTCACTGAGTTTAACATTAAACTTTAATGTTCAATTACAATGCATCTTTACCTATTGGTAAAGTTAGACTCTACTTGCGTATAACCTACTACATATTTCCTGGCCTGACCTTGTGCTTTTTTAAATAAACAAATGACTCATGAAAGAATTTTAAAAACTTTCTCCTCACCTCCCGAGTAAATTAAGAGAGCGAGAAACTATTTCTGTCTGCGCTTGGCAGTCTTTAATAGCAGCTGATATCTGCAGTCTTGTCAGCCTTTTGTCAAACTATTGTTTTCTTTGTCGTTCTCAGTAATCCACATCAAAAAAGAAAGCCCTTCAAGCATGGTGTCATTACTCTGCTTGTCACGCGCCTCTTCAGAATCTTTTTTTTTTTTCTGCATTTGTGTCGCTCATTTGTACCATCCGTCGCTTTGGAGAATTGGACACTTCAATCCATTAGGCTGTATAAAGTTTTCTCTTTGCTTTAGTCAAAGTGGTGCCTCAAATTGAATATATTTGTCTCCTTCAAATATTGGAGAGTGTTTACAAAATTGTCAAAAGCATCTGTGTGAAGAGAGATCTCATAAACATATCAACCAGTGCTCCTTACTGACTCTTCAGAGAAGAGGGGGGGCAATGTTTGACAATGCTAGAAACAGTGATTGTTGGCGGACTTGATGATAACTGTGAAATGGGTCAAATTAATTTGGCAATAACAAGGTAGACACATCCTTCAGATGAATAAATGTTGGGCAAAATGAGTGCGTGTGTGTGTATATTTACATGTAGCTATTGCTGTGACATGAATACTCGATTCTGAGTGTGCAGGTTGCTGCCACGTGTTTTGACAGCGTGCTCTTGCTCAGCCACGGTCAACAGGGTAGTTCAACCAAACAACAGTGTCCAATTCCCTCTCCCACAGGTTCAGAATGGCTCTTACACCATTTCCAAGCGTAATCTTTGCCTCCCTTTTATTCTTCGTCTCTCATCTCCCATCTCCTCATCTCCTCCATCCTGTGTTTCTCTCCAGAGGGCTGGTGACAGCTGTACAACCTTGTATCAAGGCATTGACCTACGGTTTGCTGCCCCCGTCCTCTCCATCCGATTCTCCCGTTTCGACACTTTGCTGAAGTGTAAACCTCCCCCCCCCCGCCCCCCCGCCTTAGCTTCACCAACCTACTCTGCTGCAACATAGCTATCTGCAGCTGATGCTGTGGAGCTGATAACAGTCTCTTTTATCTGTCGCTTAGCAGCACAAAAGGGACCTGGGCATTGATCAAATGCCAGCAGATTGATGGCTGCTCAACAGGCTGCTTTTTACGCCTGCGACACTGCCTAGGGGACGGAGGGAGGAAGGAAGAGGAAGAGGATTCAACTCTAGCTGAAAATACAAGGTCTAAACTGACAGCTTGATTCTATGGTAATAGAGAAAAAATAGCACAAAATCTTGCTGTTTTTGTGAGCTGTGTGCAGTATAAGCAGAGCATGACATAAGATTGGCTGGTTTAAGCTGATGGTAACAACTGCTGCCAGTATCAGCAGTGCTGGTAGCAAGGTGGAAGTTGTTAGTGTTCCACGTCAGCCACATAGCCTTCAGGCAACCACAACACATGACGCACAGATGTTTTGTAACAACCAGAGAAACATAGATGTCTTTCCTTATCCCTAACATATTTCATTCATTCTTTTTTAGTTCTGTACAGTTCTAAAAGTGGCAATATCTTCCTGGCAATTCATGGTTCCAAGAGGATGAATCTAATAAATGCACATATCACTGAACTTTTACTTGATATGTTACTCCGTGACATATATTTAAAACTATATATCTACAACTATCTATATATCTACAACTCTTGGTTGAACTGTCATAAAGATATTCGTATGAACGTATATTTTTATGAACTGCAATGTATTTGTACAACTTACAAATACTTATTAATTACTTGTAATATTGTTTGGTGTATGATAAACATAAATTAAATAACTCGCATTACTCTACTGGTGAAGTAAAAAAGAAATAGACTGAAACCAATATTTTTATGCATTCTCTTTAAGTGCTTTATACTTTGACATCCTTTTAACTCTTCATTCCTCAGCCTGTACAAGGAGCATATAATATTAGCCAATGGGAAAAAAGACAGGGCCATACTAACCTTGTATTCAACATATAAATCTGAGCGGTAACACTGCAGGTGTTTTATGAGCTTGGATGTGTTTCCTCCTTTGGCTCCTACAGCCTAGTGGCAAAGTCTGCGCAGAGGACAGCCACCGTCTACTGCTTTACTGTCCGTGCCTTGTTTAAAGTCAAAATAGTACCAAATGTTACTTTTGGAGTTTGGTTCTGTTGAGCAAAATCAGTGGCGGTGGCCCATCTGCGGCAGACTCGGTCTCTGTACTTCTGCCATGGTGAATGTGTCGTCTCGTGTTTCTGACTGTAGTGTATTCGTGCACATCTGGGCGAGACAAAACTTCAGCTTCTTCGTTTTGAAACTAAATTTCATCGAAGCGGATGTGTCTTCACGGAGTTCGTTCTTGCCAGAAGAAAAAGGAATAATTAATAGTCACACATGAACAACCACCAAGCTAACAGACGGACCCAGTGTGCTTTCTGCTTGGCCCAGAAACAGCCTATCATATCCCTGTACGTCACCAGTTACAGGCAAACAGCTAATTGCTAATTAGCAAGTATTACCAGATGTTTTCCCCATGTTGGCTTAGGTTTCCTTACAGAGTCCAAAGTCATGCAGGTAAATTGTCAGGGATCAACACCAACTATGGCCCAGCTCCACTAAGAGTTACTGTTTGGCCAGCGAAAATACCATGTAGGTGGTTCCCTTTGACAACCATACTGAGATACTCCACCACCACAACATTAACAATGAGCACAACAAACAAATCTCCTGATTCCTGCAGTCACATAAACACCCCAAATTGTTCACTATGGTACAAAAACAGCATGCAGCACAGTTACATTACAGTAAACACACAAGACTAAACAAGCCTTCCTCCATCTCAGTTATTGCTAGTTACCCTGGCTTGACGCTTTAAAACGTTACCGTCTGTCCCTAATTGGTGACTCTACATCGTAGGTGTGGATGTGAATCTGACTCTTGTCAGACTGGCAACATGTCCAGGATGTACACGAGGATAAGTGGTGCAGCAAATGGATAGTCTTCTGGTACTAAGCTAAAATGGTGAACACAATGCATGTCTGTGTGCGAGCCTGGCACTGAGATCAATAACAAAGACAAATCACTTAAAAAGACATATACTGGAAATGACAGAAAATATGTCAAATATACTATGTATTAAAAGTGATAAACTAAAATATACTAGACTGAGCATTCATCTTATATTTTGAAGAGATTGAAATGTAATTTTTATCACTTAAATTTAATCTTTTTTCCAAATAGAGGATATTCTTAATGCCCATAAAATCTAAGAGAAAGTCCAATCAGATGAAAAAAGAAACAAACATCGGTCCTGGCACAGCATCTGAGAGCTGCTCTCTCTGCCCCAACTAACCTCTGAGAGAAACTGTAATTGCGTGACATTCTAAATAAATGCTTTCACTTGCGATTGACCTACAATGCCATTACTGGTTAGTAAGTGCTCATTTTGAGAAACACACAAATAATTATGCAAAACACATAAAGAGTTTATATTCAATAGTTTGTAATTGTTTGTTCACCCTTGCACCCACACACCCCACCAGTGCACGAGTATTGGGATTTAAAAAAAAAAAAAAAAACACTCAATCTCAGTCAGCAGAACATCGCAAGAGTTCAGTGTAGGGTAAAAAAAAAAAAAAAAAAAAACAACACTTTTGTGTTTTTAAACCTGACTCTCGAAAGGCTGATGTTATCTCATCTAGATAATCCTTCCCGCAGCTTTAACTATTATTAGAGGGAGTTTCTCTACTTTTGTGTTACATTCTGTGAACACAATTTCAGACTGGTGTTAGAAGTGATGTTACAATGTTACAATGGCACAAACAATGGAATTAACATGAAATTGTGAACTTTTGTGAAAGTGTTCGCTGCTCCTCCAAACAAAGCCGAGGATGTGGGAGATCCCTGCAGCAGTCTCCTCTAAGAATAGACGTACATAATGACATTTTAATTTTGAGCTGCTAACAGACTTTCCCTGCTCTCATTTTTTTTTTTTTTTTTTGTTTGAACTGCCAAACCCTCAACATCTCTTGCTTTCACAATTACAGTGTGTGTCAGATGGGAAAAATTGAGAGTGGCATTACTCTGTCTTGACACTGCTGTGACAGCAGCCACCTTTGGATTTGTTTTGAGGCTGATACTCGAATATGATTCATGTCAGCTGTTAATTATGGTGGAACAATAGTGCTTCATTTGCCTGTTTCTTGGTATATCTTACTGTGAACAAGGTAGGCGTCAGCCCCCATTGTTCTCCACGATGGTTTTTCCAGACATTTTGAAGCAATCAACAGGATTCCGTCTCTGAAGGTTCACCTCATCCAAACCCTCTTATAGCGATGCAGATAGCGTTTTTTTTTTTTTTATCTCCTGAAGTTTTTCAGATATACTCTCTGAACTTTTCTGCCGTCACCACAATACAATAGGGGTGAAATTGAATCAAATGGGTTTCTTCAAAGCTTTGAGAGGCACAAACAAAATCCCATTCACCTCAGTCAGTGTGGCAGGAGAAGTCTCAGAAGTGGATATCTGAAAACCGAAGGCACACTACACCAAAACATGTCTGAAAGGTTGAACATCACAAAGTTCAAGCGTCAGTGTGTTTAATTTGATTTAATGTTTGATTAGCTGGGTGACCTGGCTCTTTAATAAAAAATTTTGGATAAATGTAACGCGAAAGGTGATAAATCAATAACAAGTTATCACCCGATTCACCACTCTCACCATTCTTATAGCAACAGCAGGCAAGAAAAAAGCTCTATAAAATAATAATGTACACTACCAAGACAAGTTAGGCAGTAGTTTGTAGTAATTGTGGCCTGAAGGGTATTTCTATGTACCTAGTTGATTTTCCTGTGCTTTTAGCACGTAACCACAATGACTGTGTGTGCCAAACACCTGCTCTCGCAACATTTCCTGTGTTACACTCAGCATGTGGGTAAAAAGTATTGCCCGAAATAAGCAGCTATTTAGTGAAACAGTTGACGTTGTGTTGATAGCTTGTTCCACTGCCCCCAAGTGTCCAAAAAATGAAGTGGTGGAGGTTCAAACATTTATTTGAACTCTGGAGGGTTTTGCTTGTACTGATTCAATGTCATTATCACAGCAAGGTGGGAAAAAAAGTCATTTAGCCACAAAACACATCATCTAGCAAGTACACTTTACCTCTGAGTATAAAAACAGTGCACAGTAAGTTATTGTCTGATAAACTGCCACGTCTACAAATGTATTGCACAGACTCTTCTTCCTGTATTGTTTTCATTGTCTCCATGGAACCCGTGAAGCATCGCCTCCTCCCTCCCTTTAACACAGCGATGTTTTCAATCTAAAAGTTAGCGTAGTCTGCACTGCCCATGGTGCCCATGTGTTTATTTTGTCACCATCTGTGACACTCCTTGCTGTGGCGACACTGCCGTGCTCTACCCTGACATCACCTGTCAGTCAAACAAGGACCAGTGACCTCTCCATGCCCTTGAACACTCCTGTTAGGAGTGTGAGGTTTTTTGCTCCTCTGCTACCAGACAAGAGAAGGAAACACTTCCATTAATTGTAAATGCAAGAACATTCAGTTAAAAAATGCTTTTATTTTATCATACAAGATTACACAGTAGATTGGACTAACATGACCTTTCATTTTCTAGTACTGTAATTTGGCTGAAGCTGGTGGAAGGTTGGTTTTAATGTCAGTTTTGAGAGAAAATGTTTAATTCTGCCTCTGGATTTTCATTTAATATTCTCAACCTTGCTGACATGTCGCCCTGGCATGTAGTTTAAAGCTCATTGAGTGGCTGATAAGCCTAGAATACGCAGTTCATTTACCACATTTCATTTTATCCATATTTTTTTTTCAACTTCTCCCGACTTATTTTCCTGACTCAGAATTTGTGTAGCACATATACACACACAATTAGCCAACACATTTATTTCTACCCTTGATGTACTGCTGTGCTTACAGTCACACAACAGCTGTTGTTTTTCTTGTTGGTTGTTTCCACCTCTGTCCATCACTCAACTGTGACTGTGAAGATTATTCACACGTTATGCAGACATACACACTCTACATGTTTACGCACAAAAAACCCACATTATGTGCTCTAACATAAATAAAATCATGCCAATATGTGTGTAGGAAGAGGTCAGCAGGTTGCGGTTGAAGCTTAAAAAAAAAAAAAAAAAAAAAAGGTCAGATTGATCTGCCATTGTCTCCACACTTCCCCCCTCTCTTCACATCCTAAACACTCTTCCCTCCTCCTTTGTCTTCTTTTCAGCATATATCCATCTATCTTTTGACTTTTTTTTTTTTTTTTATCTTTTTTTTCTTCTTCAAACGTGACAATGGTACTCATTTGTCATGCCAATGACACCACTGTAAATCTAAGCCCTGAAAAGATTGGGAAAAACTTGTCTCAGCTGATTTATGAAACCTCCCTAACTATTGATACAAGTGCAAAATACAATGTGAGAGGTGGCCCGGTGACATTTGTCAGAGCCGTGCGGTGAATACAGTCTGCATGCAGTTTTGCAGTGAAAGAGAAATAGGCCATCTTTGACGTGTGAGGCTACGGCTCAGTCTTTCCTTTCAAACAAGATGTGTACTACGACATGAAAATCCTACCCCAGGATACAATGATTGCAGTGCTGTAGGTTCTAATTTGTTACACGAAGACAAGACAAATATTACTTCACTGAATACATTTTGTACACTCAAATTTCATACAAGTTGGACGCTAATGCTACCGGGAACATTCAAATGATGCATTTTATGGATGATTCTCCCACTTTCGTTCCTCTTTCTCTCTCTCTAACTTTTCAAAATGAAATGTAAAAATAACATGAGATGTGTACCCACTTGCCATCTCTGAGTATTCAGCTATCACTGCTAATTCCAGAATATTGCAGCCACTTCAGCTCGCTGCTGCACCCCTGTCGCAAGTGGCTCTTCTGGGGCTTTTTCATACAAATTCAAGGAGGGTTTTCTGCGTTTTTTAGTGTCACACAGGTGCAGAGACAAAGCACAATTATTCCATCCTTTTTCGCACTCGCACACACACACACACACACAAAGATGTGTGTTGTGGAAGCTGGCTTTGTCATTTTCTGCCCTCTCCAATAAAGAATACATACCAAACCATCCCAATCTCAAGGCCCTGTGGACAGGTGATGTTTTATGTCTGAATAAAATAAATAAAAATAATGTTGAGCACTCACTGTAGCAGCACAGTCAATGAATTACACAGTATGGTACTATTATTGGAATAAATGAAATGCTGCTCTGTACATTTAGGGTCCAGCTGCACATATGAAATGAAAGGTTCAGATGTAGTCACATGACTGTAAGTGTGCACTTCTCCTGATTGTCTATATTTTCCCCTTTCCAATATGGGGGGAAGTAGCTTCAGCTTGTGGTATTTATACAGAAAACACAATGACAAATGCATTTCTGTATCAATTTAAAACATGTGGATCAAAAATCATTTAAAGAAGCAAAGAAAGCAAAGAAAATCCACGAACCTCACAGTCATTACAACAGCAACTACCCCTCAACCCACAACATTACCACCCAAATTCAAACTGCATACAGTGAGACAAGCTTCACTTCACTTCATTCTCAACTCAAGGCTGATGATCCACACATGGTATCTGAAGTATCTACAAAAGGACATAACCTTAAATCAGGGAGAAAATTTATGAAGCATATGGTTTGTAATATTGAATCAATTTCATTCATTACAACACAAAACCCACAATTAGCCCAAACAAAGGATGGACTGAAAGTTCTGCTATCTTGAAGTCTCATAACTCTGTTTCCATGTAAAAACAAGAAACATCAACAACAACAAACAGAACTTGTTTCATAGTTGTGCTGTTGACTGTTTCTGTATTTTGAAAACAGAAACGACTCTTCTCTCCCTGGACTTGTTGTAGGCAGCAGGATGAAGAAATGGAAAAAAAATGACAATAACTTGCAGCTCTGCTCCATTGTATCAGCTGAATAACTAATCTGCATCTGCCTGCTGGTTTGAACAAAGCTATATTCCAGACACCCCCAAATAGGTTCTGGGAAGGGGGTTGTTGTTTCTGGTTTGGGGAGGGGTGGTGGGTGGGGGGTGTCTTGCTTTGCAATCAGTCCCCAGCAGCACATGGAGAGCTGCTGTAATTAAGGAGCAGTGTCCCCCATGAATCCCATCCGTGGAGCAGGACTTTAATTCCCCACTAATTGAGGCCAACATGGGGAGGGTGGATGGAGGGGACGAGGTATTCCAGGCTCTTGCCGGGTGGACCGACCACTGAGTTAGATGATTAGCTGAGGTGTAGCAAAGGTAACTAGGAAACTGAACCCTTTCCTGCACAGCCAGACACACCTGCCCACCTCTCCCTGCTTCCCCCGACTCACACCCCACTGCTCTCCAAAGGAAACCTGACCCGAATGGAGGCAAACTTTCCTGTTTTAGCTCCACTTTAACGGCAGCTGCTTTCTCTGTTGGTGGGAAGTGGGTGGGAGAAGTTGGTAGTTGGGCAGAGGAGGGGTGGGGGTGGGAGGTGGTTTGATTGATTTGCTTCATTTGGAATCATATCTATTGCAATTGTGAATACCATCAATGGAGGTTGATATAACTACAGAGAGACCAAAATGAGGGGTGTGGGTATATTTAGAGAATACTCCAGGCTGCTACAAGTGCTTCATCTAATAAAGGAAACCATTTGTAAAAGTCAGATTATTTATTTATTGTGTTGATATTAGAATTGCATGGACGTGTGTTATATATATATATATATATATCTCAATCACACGTCCATTGGTTTTACCAGTGTCAAATTTCCACCATATAGGCTAAATTGACTGTAAACATGCAGAAAGTAAGGTGAAGTGAGCTGACAAATCCACTGACTTCAGCTTCAGGTGACAGTTGTTTTGTATCTGTAAAGGTGCCATTCAGCTGCCTCCCTGACTTTCATGTGTCTTCACCACTAAAAACTAAAAAGACGCAGGCTATAAGGCACATTGTCTCAGAAATGTGTCAGAAGTCTTGCTCTCTTTCTGTCTCTCAGTCTATATATATATATATATATAAAGTTGTGATATATCCCAATGCAGCTTTGCCATGGGCATGCAGATGAACTCATGCATGTCTGCACACACAGCAAAAACCAGCTCACATACACACTTTGATGGTGTAAATTGCTGTAAACAGCTTCTGACTGTGTCACAAAACACCTCCATCAGTGTTTTCTTTTTCATTTTAATTTAAATTTTTTTGCTGATTTAAAGATACAAGCTTTCCAGTTCACTAAACAGCATAGACACGGACTAATGTCCTAAAGCTTTAGGTAAATATTATAGGTTCTGTCGATTTCAAAGGCACATCAGGCCCAATATGAAGCTGAGCAATGTGAGTCTGAGCCAGGATGAGACGCAGCGGCAGTTTAACTTTGTCTAAAATTGTCTGTGTTTGTGGGAAAACCATTTTAGCTGCACATAAAAAATTTTATAACGCTATTGTGATCCATTAAAATGATCTGAGCTGAGAAAAGATCAACTTAACACAGCAGTGATGGAGAATTTGTCCTTCCAAAATGAGTCAGAACATCCACAAATATTACTCTGTTGAGTTGAAATGGCACCAACTAAAAGCAAATCTCTCACTCTGAAACAACTTCAGAGGCATTTTTTGTTACTTGTCACTTTCAAAATGCAATTTCCCTCTGTCTCATAAAGACCTCGGCAAGATGAAAGTCTTGTCAAAGGCAAGCGGGGATGCAAAAGGCACTTCATGTGCTACGTGCATTCGCTCGATACAAGGGAACGTACAGTAGGGGTCAAGTATCAGGGAGAAGAGCTGATGGCCAGTTGTGGGAAGCAGCAGTCGTTATGTATGAGGATGTCGGCAACTAAAGTGTGTGTCTGAAAATAAAGTATCTACTGTAATGTGACCACTGCTGTGTCCTTGTTTGAAACAGTAGCATGGCTTTGATTTATTGAGGTTTGTAACCTTGGTCAATTACCTACAAACACACTCCCTAGCTGTTTTCCACAATGAAGAACACCTCACCATGCTCCCATATACTTTTGTTGCTTGCCTTGCACAAAAAAGTAATAGTTAATTGGTAATAGTTTTGACCTTGTTTCTTTCTGTTTGATGATGTTTCCCCCTGATTATTTGTAATTTAGCTCTGCCCACAACATGCTGGAGAGCACTTCATTTGCTTAGGAAATCACTGGTGGTGGGAAAAAAAAAAAAAAAAAATCAAGTCCCACTTGTTTTCGCCTATTCATCTTTTTATCGGCGAGGGGTAAAAATAAAGGATCGCCTCGGAGATTCGGTTGGCATTGTGGACCAAAGGGTCTGAAAAATTGATAGGTTTTGAAATTTACATATCTGTTGTGCAACTGTATTCCCCGTGGCCGGCATGAGAACACACTTCATCAATAAAATATGACCGTCTGAGCTACAAATATTGAACTGACGCCTGTCAAAGTCGAGTTCAGGGAGTGGTTGTACAGCGGGAGTCGTGATAATGCTTAACTAAGCAGCAGCAGAGGTCAATGAAGTCAATGCTTTTTGTTTGGGGTGTGAGGGGGAAAAAAAAAAAAATCAAGGAAACTCTATTTGCATGCATCTCGCATCTTAAATGTGAGAGTATGATTTATGCTTTTCTTTCTTTTTTCGCTGTTGTTCTTTGTTTACGTTGTTGTTTATAATTTGCATCTAAAAATGTGATTTAAAATGTGGAGGGAGAAGACAAATGGCAGAATTACTGAGTGAGCATTGCCCTCTAGTGGTCGGACGAGGAACTGGGCGGCGCTGCTTGTGTCGGCACGTACAAGTTCATGTCACCAGCAGCTCCTGCAGCGCGTGTGGCAGCTTAAGGCTTGCTCCAATGTTAAACACAGCAGAAATATCACTTCAAAGGCAGCCAGCATGCCCATGTACTGTACACAATGTTTATGGCTCTATATGAATGAATTGATGTCAAGCCAAGCAATAGGTCTCCAGGGAAGTGGAGGAGGAGGAGGAGGAGGGCTGAAATGGATGAGCTTTCTGCTTTACATTGATTAATTCACATTCATATTGACACTGAACAAACACGGCATTGAGGCCAGAAAAAAAAAAAAAAATACAAGACACAAAAACTGCAGCCTCTTGGAGGCTGTTTCCTCAAGGTCGCCGGGTTAACAGGCAGGTGGGCACGGCTGCAGCTGGTGCCCACGGGGCCCTGCGGACCCTTATCAATTTGTACATTTCAGAGGGGGGGGGGAAATGATGAGAAACCGGGCTGCTCAAAGGAAGATAGATGAGAGAGAGTTGCAGCAAACACACAGATCAATAATATTCATAGCCTCAAGGAGAAAAAATGTTAAGCAAAAGCCTTTTTACCCAATGGATTGAAGTGGGGATGCTCAGAAACGCAGCTGTTACGCCCACTTTATGTGTCCGAATAAGAGAATGAGCTTCTTTGAGCACAGGAAAAAAAAATCTCCATAATGCAGGATGATATATTCCTGCATTTGAGTCACTACAAGATGAAAATGAAGAGGTGGACTAAATTTTGGTGCTCAAATAACCTCGGGGAGTTGTGACACTGTGATGCAGTATGACAATCTGAGATGATACGACATCAGAGAGCAAACTGTTCCACTAATCAATGAAAACAGACTCTTAATCAAGCCGCTTCAAAAGGTCATTTTTTTTTTTAAGTTGTCTTTTGTTTGTTTGGCAAAGAAAAAAGCTCCTGATGATTCCAAAAATGTTCTCTCAAAACTGAAACCTGAAGATTCACACAGACGCCAGCTGTGCCTGACTCCCAGATGACACCCACTAAAGACAAAACACACAGCAGGCGGGGTTATAAAGTGATGTGGCTGCTCCAAGAGCCAAACCTTTACAAACTTTACTGAGTTTACAAAGGCATAAGAGATGGTAATGTGATGAAAGAAATGAGAGAGAGAGGCGATGAGAGTTGGAGGAGGATGATCGTGTTGCTTGGAGAAAAGGAGAGAAGGAGGGGGCTATGCAAAAAAAAGAAAAATAGATGGAGATGGATAGAGACGGACGCTAATGAGAGGCAAACTGGGAGTGTGTGATGGGTAAGGATCAGGACGAGGGTTCACGAGAGCCAAGGAGGTTTTAGCCGGGCGAGAGTAAGATAGCCACGGGTCTTTACCCGACTCTTAAATCATCCAGCGTGACACAGACACAAAGGCTCAGCTTGACGCAGAGCTGTCAGTCGTCTTTTGAGCTGTTAATCACGCAGATCTGCGAGGGGGCAGATCTCTTAACGTTAGAGGAGACCGGCTGGCAGCAACAAATGAGCCCCACACTGCGACTCCCACATAAAAACGCGCACCTCTAAAGCCCAAAGCCAACGCGTGATCCACCTGCAGTCACCCTGCAGCAAAAACCAGGGGCTCCCCTGTGCAGACAGCCACATTGTCAGTGGAAAAAAAAGAAAGGGGCAAGAGTATGTGTCTGTTATTTTTTTTTTTTTTTTTTATGTGTGGGCACGAGCTCAGTGAACTATGCCTGATACAGAGGTACTGATGGGTGAGGTGTCATTGAAATATGACAGCTCTCACTTGCTCTGAAGCCTGCCCTCTGAGTAAGCGCTGCAAGAAATGGAGAGATCACTCTCACTTTCTCTTAAAACACACACACACAGACACACACACAGACACACACACACACACGCGTTAAGATGGAACTCTGTTAAGATGTGATTAGGCTGACTGTCAGTTGTGAGGGGTCCTATCAAGGTTCACTGAACGCCAAGTGCACACAAACGACCATCTTAGTCGGCCCTGCCTGACAGTCGGCTAGTGGAGGAATGTCGAAGCTGGAAATAACAGCCCGGCTTTGACTTACAGCCGGACCGACAACAACTGGTGCTTTGCCAGCTGGAAAAAAAAAAAAAAAAAAAAGATGGACCTCAAGTGCAAGCTGAAAACAGGAAAGAAATACCTGCATCGATCAGCTCGGGTAGGGAGGGTATTAAGAGAGACAGGCCTATTTTGGAGTTGACAGACCAGGGCATCTACTTTGGCTCAGTGTGCACATTGTGTAACCTCTTCTCAAAAAAGGGTGAACTAGAGCACTTATTTCAGTTCAGACAAGGTTTCTTGTCTTGAGAGAAAGGTTGTTCCGTTGTTCGTGAAACAAATGTGATGAATTAGGGATTGGAACAAGACTACAAATCTACATCCATGCCAGCGGCTCTGTGTGTGTGTGTGTGTGTGTGTGTGTGTGTGTGTGTGTTTGTGGCAGCACTGTGAAGCACAGCAGAGCTTCTAGCTAAATGCTAATGTCAGCATGCTACCACGATCACACTGACAATTCTAACACGCTGATCTTTTAGCAGATAATCCATCCGGCAGTTGTCAAGACATTTCAGTAAAAAACAAAAAATGTCAGCTTCATGGTGGCGATGGATGAAAAGACATAGCAATCCATCCAATGTGTGTGGAACACACACAGGCACACACACTGCAAGACATAAGCTGCCAACCTGTAAGATATCAACACAAGTAGAGCATTTTGCACACCATTGCCAATACTATACTGGAGTTTCTGTTCTCAAACTGTTTGTGAGGAATATTACCATATTTGTCTACTAAACCTTTTAGATTTAGTAAAATAAGTCTCAAATGTCCCAGGTTCATTGAATGGACCTCCAGCTGTTAAACAAATAATAATGAATAAAATCTGAAATGGCCAAAATCATTATATCAAAGAATGGGTAAAAAATAAATCTGAGCAAGTGTATGATGGCACCTTTGGTGCGATTTCCAATACCCAAAACTACAAACACAATTGTGTAGCTACAAAAATGTGTGAAGATTCATAAGCCACGTGGGTACTGATCCAAATTTGAGGACAGCAAAATAAAAACATCCCTCAGTTTCTGTCTCTTTATTCGAGTCGTGGTCTCTTTATTTCTCTGCTGCAGTTACGCTTAGGGTTGATGTGGCTCCCCATGCTAAGATAATCAAAATATGTTATTATGAACCAATATGGCTGGGAGAAATTGAGTCCCATCTGGAACTGAAAGCAGGATGCTGGAGAAATAGAAATTCTCACATCAGCTCAGCAGTAAAATTGCTGCCCCACTGAGAGGTAGACATCATAAGCTGGGTTGTAGGGACATACATATGCATTGTACAAGTACTCGCTCTACCTTCGAGAGACACACGTGCACACACACCCACATGCATGCACACACACACACACACACACACACACACACACACAGGCATGCATCCAGGAATAGCAAGTGTGAACTCACCCACACAAATTCAAGCACAATTAATACACACCCTGACATCTAGCCTAGTGCTACATGGACATGTTGTTTATGTATGTATATATATATATATATATATATATATATATATATGTGTGTGTGTGTATGTGTGGTATGTTAACCGCATCAATGCATTTGTGCGTGCGTGCGTGGGCCCCAGCTTGCGGTGTCTGGCTCACAGCACGCCGGTAAACAGCATGCAGCCGAGACGATGTGGGGACTCCAGGCTTCGTGATTCATGCAGACGGCTTGATTAAAGAGCAATCGCAGTCCCCGCCGTGCGAGAAAGGGTGGCATAATCACCGTAAGAATAACACTGCTTAGTAGGATAAGTCTCAGCATGTTTCAAGTTTTGGAAGTTTTATGGGGGCAAAAAGTTATCAAATGTCTAAAAGCTGCTCAAAGGTGCCATATGATAGTGATCAGATTCACACTGAGGGGTCAGTGACCACAGAGAATTCAACTTGGCATGATAACCATCGCGAAATAGTTTAGCACACCAGTAAATACTAATGCCATTTAAAACATTGAAGTGTTTTTATAACAAGAATAGATATGTACATGTAGTGTGAAAATAGTGTTTTGAAGGGATAAACCCACAGCAAGCTCAGCAGTTCCTCTCAGATTTATGAAGTGTTTTAGTGTCTTTAAGCTCATTGTTTTGGTTTTACGGCACACAACTTTAATGTTTTGATTCACACCCGCTGCTCTGATCAGCGTTTTCAGCCACAGCAGGCAGCTGGTTCTGGCGAGGAAAAAAAGAAAAAAAGAAGAAAAAAAAAAACTGTATATTGCCTACCCTGCACTAAAAGACAAAGAGACAAAGTTAGGTACGAGTAGAACATTAGCACTTTAAAGATTTATTTCTCAGGAGCTGGTAGAGAGCAAAGCAGAGCAGAGAGGGAGGGAAAGAGGATATTGGACAGAGCTTCGCCACCCCCTGCTGCAGCTGAACATGTAGATCAGAGCAGTGAGACTGAATAAAAATATTGAAGTCATGAGCTAAAAGCTGAGTTTAGCAAAAAGGAAAGCTTCACAGATGTGTTTATATGTATTTGACTATATATACACAAGATATATACTTATGAAAACAAAACAGGATACAGCAACAGTGTTGCACACATAATGTTTGGTTAGCAATACATAAATGTCTTAGTGGCATAGCATCTGTAGCATAGTTAAGGGTAGCTCTCATGCTCAGCCACAAACAGACATTTCCAGGGATAATAATAATAATAATAATAATAATAATAATAATAATAATAATAATAATAACACCAGCCCTAAACCTAACCCATCAATAGGAAATGCAACAGAACTCATAACCCAACTACATCCACTCAGCCATGTTGGGTATCCTAGGAAACTAGACATGCCATTTACAGTGCTAGCAACCTTAGCATAGCCGATGCTAACATGTGATGCTCACGTTCAGCTCCAAGACAGATATAAAACCGCACCTTATCACGCATTAAGGTCTTAATATTCCATCAAGCCAGAGATTGGGGCACTCTTAATACTAGATAATATTGTTCTCTTACCTTCATGGACGATTTCAGCCAAAACGTATGTTGCTCGATTGTCCAACTTCCTCCACGTTCAATTCAAAGTGTTACACTCCACTAGAATGATTACAAGAGTGGCGACACTCTCATAGACTCCCGTTGTAAAAATAGCGGACGCTACTTCCGGGTACTGGGGCCGCCAATAGTTCCAGAGACCATCGCGGCGTTGGACCCCATTCATTTCTATGCTGATCATCAAGCAACTCCAGCGGTAAATTGATTAAATGCGGATATATTTTAAATTATTGAGTGGATATTCTCTATCAGCAGACTATAGTGTTGTAGATTTCGTTTTTGTAGTATTTGCCCAGCGTTAGTGTCAGTTTGTGTATATATAAAAGTATTTATGTTCGATTTAACCAGCCTGCTAGCTAGTTACCTAGCTCGACATCACCAGCTGTGGATCTTTAGCCAATATTGGTAACAATTGTGAAATTCCTGTTTTGATCATTAATCTCAGACAAATCAATAACTAACTAAATCATTAACTTTGACTATTTTAATTTGCTCAGTGTAGTGACTGATGACCTTAATACACACTTAACACGGTGATCATGTGACCATTACCAGGATCTTGATCAGTCAACATTTTATTTACCAGGATACTTGGATGCATAGGACATCTAATGATATAGTGTTTTTAACAGTATAGAGTCCTCACAGTAGTTTGGTTTAGCAGTTTTGCTTTATGTGTAACTGAGGGCACCTCAGAGTTGTACAGTGAGCATCTGTGTGTGTGTGTATCCAGCATTGTTACCAGTCATTAATGATCTGCCTCCCTGGTTGTTGACTTTTTCTTTACTGTGCTTTGATTGTCTCCTTCTCTTTTTTGTTCTAGACCTTCCCACGGTGACTTCCATCATTCACAAGTTGGTCTGTTGAAATGTGGTGTCCTTCTGCACCACTTTGGTTCAGGGTTTTGGATGCGTTGTACAGATGGCCTCCAACTTGTGTGTTAGTTGTAGTGAGGATGTTTAATATGTTTGTAAATTGTATTTTTTTTTTTTTTTAACTTTTTTGGGGGTCATTGCACACTTCACACTTGTTTTTCCACACACACTCTACACATCGACAGTTTGAAACTATTTTTATTATTAAAAACTGTTCTTGTATGTACACACACGACAGTCATTGTTGTCACACATTGAAAGCTTAATAAAATACTGCATTTATTAAAAGTCTACATTTGTATCACTCATCTTTTTATGTTACTGTCTCAATTGTGGCGTGATTTACCAGTGTTGTCTTAAAACAGTTGAAGTTTTATTGAGTTGACTGACTAGCTGATGCATATTTTTGCACTATATATCAAATCATATATATGTATATGGGTCTACACCACAAAGTGTTAATGTAACTCTTTTTGGAGACTTGGTACTGTAACACTATGTAGTGTTACCTACTGACTCCCTTTGGATTAAAAAAATGAACACTTCTTAACACCAACCGGTGTCATTTTCTCAACACGAGGTAGTAGTGTTAAATGTTAACTCTAGATTATTTTCAAAATAAAGTTTGCTAAAATAATGAGGCCACGTTTGGTTAAAACACATTTATTTTAAAACATGCACCACATTAACATTGCATTTCAAAACGTATAACAATAAGGTACAATGTCACTGTCATTAGAGTGTTGATTATCAAAGGGTCTGAAGTAAGTGAGCTGGTTGATGAATATCACTCTGTAGTCATCATTTTGCTCCTCTATACAGTATGAAAGTGTTGACCACAGTACAATGTATTAGCAGTACAACCTACCATGAAATGATAGAAGCTGATTAAACAGAATAAGATGGTGATGCTGATGGGTCTGGTGTTGACACAGGTGATGCTGGTGAGGACACTTGTGACGCTGATGGTCTGGGGACTGAAGTTCATCTGCCACAAGACATATGTCGAGATCTAAAACTATATCCCAGGAAATAAAAGAAGTATTTCAATATAATGATTAGTGAGAAGTGTTAAAAATATCATTGACAAAAATGACAAAGTGAAATCATATTTCAAAATGCTTTCAGAGTTGACTATCCTTTGTGAGAGGTAAATAAACCTTTAATTACAACCATTTTGGGAAAAAAAGCATGAAATTATTTTTAAATTAAACTCTCATTAGTGATTATAACCTGCTGGGATGTTCATCAACACCTACACATTAGACCAAGATCAAGTAGCGACCACTCACTCATTGTCTTTCTTCACCATTTAAATTTGCTCATGTTGAGGTAGTTAATACTAGCTGGCGTTAACGCTAGCTAGTACTAACTAGCTTGTCCTAGTTAACTAACTAACTAGTATTAACTAGAATTAGCGAGCGTCAGCACTAGCTAGCACCAAGCTAATCCCAGAAACGGACGTTTATTTGAGTACTCTAATAAGAATTTCAGTCCCTTCATTTTGGAGAACCAGCATTTATGTAATGATATGTAACAACAGCAGAAAATGAAATCATAAAATCTAACAACGTTTGATTTATTTCAATATTTACCTCTCAATCACGCCATCGTTGCGGTCTATTCCGTAGAAGGAGCTGACCGCGGAGGGTTTGTTTGGAACTATTGAGGCTGACACGAACCACGTGACCGCTCCTGCGGCGACATCAAAGAGTGTCGTAACGAACGAGTCATTACATATACTGCCATCTAGTGTTGAACTGACAAGAGCTCAAGAGCTCCACAATTGTCAAGCATTATTTTGATATCTGTGGATAGGTAAGAGAATCACAGAATGTAATCCCATTGCAACTGTTACCAAAACTATGATGTTCATGATTTCATACACAGAGATGCAACTGAACACACTAAGCAACTTGTTGTATCAAACCACGAAGCATGCAAATTCAACAAAGGTTCTAGTAATGACAGATTGAAAAAAAATACTTCTTTTTTTATTAAATGTTTTTCATCTTTTTTCCACTTTCCTCACTGTCTGAGCTGTTGTAATCATTTGTTTGCAAATTTGTTTTTGTATTTACACATCACCTGGCTCATTTTTATGAATCTCTGAAATGTGGCTGTGCAGATTCATGGTAGTTATAAAGATAATTATCACTATATTTCAGCAGAAGCCCCTGGATTAATGGGCAGCAGAGCAGATATAGTAATTTTCTCTCAAGAGCTGATTGATTTAACTCAACAAGTGAATCTGTGCCATGTCTAGGCGGTTGGTGATAAAGGTGCAAAAAAAACATAATATGTGGATCCACTTGCCAGATGATGCAAAAGAATTATTCTTTGTATGAAAAACAAAAAGTGAATTTCACTTCAACCCAGGAGACATTTGTTTGTGAACACAAATACACCTGTAAACAAGTAATGTCATTACAAAACACATTCATGATTTTTATTTGTGTGACTTTGTTTTTCTTATTTCTTATTTTCTAAGTTATATGATACAACTTCTTGTTGTTTAGCTGTATAATAATGAACCAATGGACTGGTCCAACCACAAAGAACCATGATCCATATACGATTATAAATGGGTGAAATCTGAAAAGGTTTCTAAATATATAGTCTCAGTTTT
Source organism: Polydactylus sextarius (assembly GCA_016801845.1). NCBI lineage: Eukaryota > Metazoa > Chordata > Actinopteri > Polynemidae > Polydactylus > Polydactylus sextarius. The sequence continues at coordinate 12,858,367 of CM028906.1, forward strand.
CTTAGATGTCAACCTGAAAACTAGCAGTGTTCACCATGAGAGATTATGGTGGTTCAAAAACATATTGTGTGAGGTCCCAGTGACTTGGACCTTTGACCACCAAATTCAAATCTGTTCATCTGTAAATGTATGTTTTTGTTGAAATTTGTAAGGATATAAGGAAGTTGGTCATAAGATATCACATGTAAAAAAAATGTTTTGTGATGTCTCAGTCTCACAACTCAGATGTCTCAGATCTTGCAACTGATCTTTGACCTTCAGCCACCAAATTCTAGACGTTTCATGCTTGAGTCCAAGAAAATGTTTGTATATGATGTCATGAATTCCCTTCTGTGTATTACAGAAACAATGTGCTCACAAAAATGTGAGGTGATCAGGTAATCTTTGAGTAAATATTTAGTCAAGGAGATCTTGAAATATCATATTCAAAGTGCCAAAAACATGTTTTGTAAGGTCATTATAACCTTTGACATTTGGCCACCATGAGCTAATCAGTTCATCCTTGAGTCCAAGCGAACATTGGTGCCAAACTTTACAGGATTCTTTGGTTGTCACCAGTGTGGAGGTGGGATGGGAATGCTTATGTAAGCAGTGGAATTTGATCTATTTATAGGATAAACAGACACCCTTCAAGCATTTTTTCTGATTTGCGAAGCAGGTATTACAATGCTCAGGTAGTGCCCGATCAACACCAAGCTCAAATGTGTCATTTCTCCTGAAGGCCAGGACTGCATTTGAACAGACGTACATAGAGAACACACCTACACTGGTCTCTTTCTAGTCTGGACCCACGCTCACACTCACAATCATCCATCCTCTCCTCTCCCCCAGGCCTCCAGACAACACTGTTCATCTCTTTACCGTGGCGGTAATCAATAGACTTGAATGCAGGGAAGAAAAAGCAGACAAACAGATCATCAATTTGTATTACCATAACGATACAGGAGAGATAAAAACGACCACTTACAGCGTGACTGAATAAAATGTTTTCCGTACACAGATAGGCATGTTTTTGTTGTGTTTACATGAATGGAATGCACAGGAAAAATGTGTCATTGATTCAGCAGCAGCAAACAAAACAAGCAGAGAATATGTGAAGGAGAGGAAAGAAAATTTGACCATTGATTACTAACGCATTATATAAAATCTCATAGTGTGGATTCAAGGGTGACTGGCACAATCCTATGATATATCCAAACATAGAAATAACATGTCACAGATCCACTGTACACCTGACGAAAAGTAAGTCATATATTACGAAACATAATAATTTAAATAAAGGCGTAGGCAACCAGACGCCTCTGAATATACAGTACAACAAATAGTAAGCTGAAATGCTATTGTCCTTTCCTGGTCTCTCTTGATGGCTTGTAGTTTCAGAGGTTTCTAAAAAGAAAACAGTCCACAAAATGACAACATATATTACATCAACAAGTCTTCAGATGCTTTATGTTCTGTTCCTTCCAGTTCCAATGTCTGTAACTTGATGACACCGCTTTGGGAGATGAGCCACAGCGGCCATGTTGCATTCTTTATGGAAAAACAAAAAAAGAAAAAGAGTCCATGGATGCTCGCTTTTTACTTCTCGATATTCATTAGTCAAGTACTCCAGGAAGAAAACACACGTTAGTGAGCACAGTTCTGTGTCTCGTTAGGAATTGCCTCTGTTTCCTTCAGAGGCTTGAAACCACAGGTATATCGATGTCTGTGGTTCAGATATATCAGAGCTCTACGGCCTCTTGACAGAGCAGGACTTGCAGCACTGTTGTCCGTAGAACTTGTGGTTACAGACGCCATGTTGGGGGACCAAATGGCACCAGCTGAAGAGGTCCACGCAGTGTTCATCTGCAGAGAAAGGAAAAAGGAAAAGACTATTTAGCTGTGATTAGATGACAAAGGCTAAAGGTCACTGTGACTTTACAAAGCATGTTTTTGGCACTTAGAATATGATCTTTCAAGAACCCCTTGACTAAATGTTTACTCATACTTGAAGATGACCTGATTACATTTTGATCACATTGTTTGCAGTGAGAAGTGTGAAGTCTCCTAAAAGCCATCAGATGGATTTGTGCATTAAAGCAGAAAAACCTCCAAACTCCGTTTAAAACTGTCATGGTTTATGAGTATGAGATGAGTTTTTCTTTTTCTCCCCTGAGGAATTTACCTTTCGTTGTCGGTCCAACAGCTGTGATCCTGCCAGCGCGTTGTGCTGGAGCTGGGGGAGCGACAGGGCAGAAGTGTGTGTTGCAAGCCCTCGAGGCGAGAGGCCTCTGGTGGGGCAGGCAGCCAGCCGCCGGGCGACCTTGCCGGAGACACTGGATGGACCGAGTCTGAACCCCACCGCCGCAGGACACGGAGCACTGAGAGGGTGGAATGGCAGAGACAAAAACAAAAAGGAGAGAATTAGATGCAGGTGTATGAATAATAGAAAGAGATGAAATGTTAAAGCACATAGAGAGAAAAGATTTATCATAAAACAAAAAGTGGAGGAGGAGGCATTGAGGAAAAGTCCATACAGAGACAAAGTAGAGATAAAGAAAACAAACATCCCATCCAGCATGTACTTGCCCTGCAGCAAGTTGTCAGGACATATCTTCCCCGGTGGAAACATACATGGATCACAAGCTCCAGATCAAGCAGAATAAGGTACTGTGGTATATGAAGCTGCCCTTAAGACTTTTTGTATAATAGATGATATCACACATAAACTACAAAACCTGCCCCCGAAGGCTCTGTAACAGAATGATGCTTTAGAGGGCCATTCTCCAGTCAGACACTGTGAACTACCACCACCTACACTGTGCTGTCTGTCTTTGAGATTTTAAGGGAAACAGAGACATCGGAACAGAGGAGCAACTCGTGGTCATATGTCCTGTATCGATCGGAGATTTGGCCCAGACTTTGTGCTGCCTTCCTTATTCCAGGAGGCTTCCAAAGAAGAGGGCCCGGTAAACAAAAATCAATGAAGTGAGAGATGCTGGGATGGAAAATAAATGTTGTTGTTGTGTTGAAACTAAGGAGAACTTCTCACTTTTTTACAATGTAATTCTACATTCACTCTGCATTCACTGTTGTTTTGATTCTGTTCCCAATTGACCCTGTGTCCCTTAGTTACCACTGTTTCACTTGTTTAACTGTCTGTTCTGTTTTTTTATACAGCACGTCCTTGGTTTCAGACAAAAGCGGGTTTCATGTTTTTGGTCAGACTGGCAGCTGTCACTGGCAGAGTTTGATTAAGATTTTGTTTTTTAATATATTGCTCTTACCTGCACACAGCTTCTGCATGTGATCTAAAGGTTAACAAGCCAAACTCACTCTGATATTAAGCTACGATTGGATAGTTGTTGTCAGGGGATGAAGAACTAACTAAATCTAGACCGAATAGAATTACAGCATTGCATTATATATCTGTTCACCAATCAGTCCAGTTGAAGATAATTGTGCTTTGTGACGTCACTGTCACTTTGACATTTGACCTTTCACCATCAAAATCTTGGATCAAGTCTAAATGAATGTTTGTGCAAATTTTGCTCAATGTGAGATACATTGAGATATCACATTCAAATAATGTTCTGTGTTGTCACCTATGACCTTTGACCAAAAAAAATCTAATCAGTTCATCCTTCAGTTGGTAAAAGTTTTGCAGTAAAAGTTTGTGCTAAATTTGAAAAGATTCCCTCAAGATGTTCCTGAAAATATACCTCTGGTCATGGCATACACAACAGAATTTTTTTTTTTTTTTTTATTATTATTATTTCTTTTTTTGGTAGAAATATTTTCCCTAGCAGTCTTGGCTTTGTCTTGTTCTTTTTCCATCTGCAAAATTACCAGAAAATCAGCTTGTCTTTTTCTTGTCCCACCCTTGTCCAGGTAAATGATGCCAGATCTAATTGTCATCATTGCAACACTGACTAATTAGAGTCTCAACATTATGTTGCTCCAGGATCCAATTTTCTACAAAATATCCTTTCTAGCCTCATCCGCATCCTCAAGTGACACCAAAAGACTCTTTGTTGAATTTGGCCGAGTAATCTGAAAACATCACACATGTTTTAGTGTACAAATGCTCCCACTTTCAGCTGGAGTACATACACCATAAAAGTGTCCAGCGGAGACAGTTTTTGGATCAAAGTAAGTGCAAATATACCTGCTGCCAGGGAGAAGAGTACCAGCCTAAGACCACAGCGTTGGATGTTGTTCTGCCAGGGACAACCAGGGGGGGCTCTGGGCATGGACCTCGGTTGCAGCCCTGCTGGAGATCCACCAAAGGCTTGGCCATATTCCTACACCTCCGTATGGGAAACTCAACATACCTGCGTGGGGGATAGGATAGATTGTCTACTCAGAAATGACTTCTCCTACAGAGCTTCCAATTTAGAAAAACACTGAAATTCTGACTAGGAGGATGTAGTACACAGATGACACAGTGGGGTCTTAAGTATCTGTGTAGCTTTATTAAAGTGTGAGAGATGTCTCGGTGTGCAGCTGAAGGCACATACCCTCCATGTGAGTCTCTCTCCCCACAGCGAAGCTCTCTCTTCTGGATGCCTAAACCGCAAGACCTGGAGCACTGAGGAAGAGGCAAAAGAGCAAGATGATTTTAGAAAATGTATTCGAGGTTCCACTCAGACCACTTAGATGTAGACACAGAGCCAAAAAGTGGAAATGTGTGAGTGAATATCCCTCATGCACACATAATCTTAACACAATCTTAACAACGAGTTCATCCAAATCACATTTTATTCTGCAAACTATCCTTTCTGTACTTTATTTGCACTCCAAACTCAATTCCCACATCGAACTCTTTCATTCCATATTCAGCAACATTAACTATGTAGTGTATATCTGAGTGCACCTCCACCCAGCCCTACTTCCCAGGTATAAAAATCATTATAAAAAATGCATGCCTCTTTGTTTTTCAGTGTGTTGATTAGCATTTTTTTTGGAAGGCAGCAGATCTTGGGAAACTGTAAGTGGAAACGGAGTTTATTATCTGACAGGATTGTTTCTTAGCAACCTTGAACCTTTTTGTAATCCCAGGAGTAAAGCGGTGAGATTGCAGAGCAAAGCCGTTGAAATAAATGTGGACAATTCAGCATCTTCTCTACGAGGGTTATGGGTAAATGGTGGCAGTGGTGGTGGTGGACAACTTGGCTTTTGCAAATAATGCAATTATTAAATTCACCCGACGACTGGGGTGATGTGTGGACATAAAATCTGTTATTGATCTGTTCATTATATTAATTTTGTGTGCTGATGGCTGCTTTTAGGGCTGCATACTAATAATTATATTAATCCCTGATTAATCGGGTCATTATTTTCTCCTATAATGACACCCTTTTTCATACTTTAAAAATATATTTTTCATGTTATTACTGTCTTCTAGGAAATTAGTTGGCTTTTCCAAACTCCTTTCTCACCATTAAAACATTTAAAACTTGTTTCATCAAAACATGTGAAACTTGTAGTATTAATACAAACATTCAACAGCTATTTTATCATAACACGTGAATTACTTTGTTAAAATTAGAAACATGTAAAGTTACACTGGGGCAACTAAAGTAACTATTTCTTTGACACAATGACAGAACACAGCTTGAATGAATAACACAGTAGATCAGAACTGTTAGTTTAAGTAATAAATAAGTAGCTAAGATAATTGTCATGTAAAAAGCAGTGTAACGTCTAAATAAAACTAATCTAAGTGCAAATATAGAAGTTGGCTAGATGGTCCTGTATCTTCTCCCAGACTAACATTACATCTTACACTGTGTAAATGAGATTCAGTTTTTATAATGGTGAAAAGGTAAGAAGAAAACAGCTGTTTGATACTGGACAGTTCGAAAAATGCAGTTTTAATTATTTTTTATCACAAACTATTTAATAAAAATGTAGCGTACCACAGTACAATGTTGAGTCATACCATCAAGCACCATGTCATGTTTTTAATAGACTCACCTTCTGTCTATTGTTCAACAAGGCATACAAAACACAGCTCCACATACATAAGGTGCATCACCAGGAGATATTTCTCCTTCAGGGTGGCTCATTCCTCAGAATTATTAAAGTGAAAAGAACACATTTGACCTCTGGTGTTTCTGTTCTCTGAGCTTCATGTGCCTTTGTTCCTACCTCTCCCCAGGGAGTGGGGATCCACTGCAGCCTTTCGTTTTTGGGGCAACGCCGCAGGACGCAGGTCTCCTGGGCTTTGGGTCTGTGGTGCTGTCTGCACATGCTGTCAGGCACCACCACTGCTTTGGCCCCAGGATCAGTGCTGCGGCAAAACACGCTCCGCTTCCTCAGTCCACGACCACATGTCTTAGAGCACTGAGTGGACAAAGACAAAGTAACACAATGTCAAAGAGAATGTCAAAGAGTGAGTCATTAGTTAGTCAATAAGCAAAAGGTTTAATGACCACACATACATTAAATCACACACATAAACTTAGCCTGATACTTTCTATGATTGTTTTAACCTTCATCTTTCATCACATTTCAGCAGCAGGCCATATTAACAGAGGTTAAATCCTTGGCAGTGTAACTGCATTAGTGATTCACCACATGGTGAACAAGCAAACAGAAGGTCACGGCTTTGATGACAGCCCATTATGGCCTAACATTAAATACAATAAACCAATAACTCGCAGATGAATGTGACCCCAACCCATCAAAGTCTCCACCAACAGCAGACGTTGCTGCTGTAAACTCCGCATGAACTGCAGCGAGATGGACAACAGAGTCAAACTGCTCCACTGGGACCGACGACCACAGCGGTCAGGGCGGTTTATGCGACAACAGCACATTAATTTATTAGACATAACACACATACACATCTGTGCATATCCATTTATATGCACGCTCACGAGCATGTGTGTGTGTGTGCGTGTACACATCCCAGTCATCCTTTTGTCACTGAAATGTCCGATTGATCTTTTTCAGGGAGGCCGGCCTCATTTCTGCGTGACCGCCGACTGAACTCAGGCTGGTGTTACAAAACAGTACAAAACCAAGAGCACAACAGTGAGTGTGATTCTGAAGAATGATGGCTAAATGACAGCTGAGTGTCTGGACTCTGCAGGTCACACCAGCTAATCATTCCGCAAAGTTTGACAAACTATCTGATCTGCTGCCAAGCTATTAACACTTTTACAGGAAAACAAACAAATAAAAACCCTGTCTAGTGCGTGATGTAGTGCAGTTTCACAGCAAAAAGGTCATACTTGGTTAACAGCCATAGGTTTAAGTGGTCTTATCAATTTTTTGGCTTTGAAAAATAAATAAATTAAAAAAAAAATCAGTGCAGCAAATAAATCTAGTCTTGCAAATCAACACTTGACAAGTACTGATCATCAAAGAGAAGACAGTGATCACTAATGTGTGGCTGGTTTGGGAATGTTTTTGATACTAAGAGACAAGAGTTCATTCTGATGAAAACTGTGCAAACGGAATTTACAAAAATCTGATAGAAGAAAGATGGAGAAAAAAAAATATGTCGTTGAAACTGTAAATTTGTTTTTTCAAAAACTAACAGATTTCACAAGGTAAAAGCAACAAGTAGCATATTAATAAATTCAGTTCAAGTCTTTTTGTTCTTTAATGATTTCCCCCCAACAGAGGGCAGCAGAGTGTTTGTTTTAGGTTAAATGAAACATCTGCTGGTTTGCATAGAAAACAGAGTGTGCGTCTGCTGTGTGTGTGTGTGTGTGTGTGTATGTGTGTGTACGTGTTTTTCCTACATTGGGACTTAAACCTGTCTACACACTCATATTATGGGGACCTTAATTAAAGTGAAGACATGACTTAAGGTTAGGCTAAGGTTAGGGTCAGGTTTAGATAAAGGTTAGACTCAGTGTCATGAAAGTCATGAAAACACGACGTGTGTGTGTGTGTGTGTGTGTGTGTGTGTGTGTGTGTGTGTGTGTAAATTTGGTCCACATGAAATACAGCCAATAAACTAATGATGACGCTTATGAAACCACATGACCTGTAAAGCCTGAAAGTAAAATTAACGATTTATTTTTTAAAAAAACAACAAAAGCAACAAAACAGCAACAAAAGAAGCAAAAATGAGACATGTCTGTGCTTACAAAGCTGATATTTAAGTCAGTGTAGTTCACATTTTAGAATTTTATAACCCTGCTAACAATGACTGCTAATAACATCCCATTCACATCTATGGAGACTCAAAAAAGGCTTTTGATATTGTATTTATAGTGTAATAGAACGTAGTGTAGTTTTACATTCACTTGTTTAGAGTGTACACATTTGCTGTGGAAAACGGTGTTTTTCACAAACTCTTTGGAATCTGCCACAGTGTGGTAAAGGCTCTGTGAGGCAATTATGTTCAGTTGTTAGCACGCTAACATGTAGCTCAGGAGAAAGGGTGAGTTGTCCACTACCCTGAAGGTTGATGGTTCAATTTGCTGTGTAGTGTAAGTATAAGTTAGTGTAAGAAAGTGTAAGTGTGAATGAGTGAACATGACTCATAATCTAAAGTTTTTTGAGTGGTCAGGAAGACTGGAAAAGCACTACAGAAATGCAGTCTATTTGACATTTAAACATGAAACTGCTCTCTGACTGTAGTAATAGTTTTTGTACTGAAATAGACTAGAGATTCATTGTCTTGGAGCCATAAGGGCCAGAATGACATTTGACCTGTTTTTGGCACTAGATAAAAATTCAGTTGCTCGCCAAGTCATTAGGGTTCATCCTCTGCTGACCATGAAATTACATGGCTAACCATCCAATAGCTATAGAGATATTTCAGTCTGGACCAAAGCAGTGGTTTGACCCACCCGTCCGGCCAACGCGGCTGGATTTCACTGGTGGGTTTTCAAATTCTTCCACAAACCCACCTGTGACCACGATCCGGTGCTCCACTCGGGTGGACAGGCCTGGGTGTGGCAGGGCTGGATCTGTGCCGGTGAAATGACGGGGCAGAGGGAGTGCACCACCACCTCTTCCCTCTGGTAGGTGACCTTCCTCAAGCAGCGCAACGTCCTTGTCTGCTGACCTCCTCCACATGAACGACTGCAGCTGCCCCATTCCCCTGTCGCCCAGCTGTGGACAGAGACAGTGAATAATAGCATCAGTATTAAGCCTCTGGGTGTATATGATTGAATATAATGCTAAATTGCATGTGTAGGGTTAACTACACTTTGTATGGAGCTGCTGTAAAGTCAACTCTGTTGTAAGGATAGCAGCCACATGACTGTGTTCTTAATCAGCACAGCAAACCACGCATCCCAACTCTGATCTGCTACACTTATTTTGGGCCTAAACACACACACACAGAAAAACACAATTTCACCCAAAATTACCAGTAGGAGGTATCACTCCGCAAAGATTTTGGAACACCACATATTATTAAGTGGTTAAAAGCTCCAAATAGTGAACTAGCTATGCTTTTCTTACTTGTCTGAAAAGCTATGATTAATTAAAACCTGAACCTGCTGCTTTTAAAATAATTTCACATATCAATCTTTGTCATTGCACAAATTGGTAGTTAAGAACATACAAAGAAAATACACAGGCCAAAGCGTATCCATATCCATCCATCTCTCCAGGTACTATTCGTATCTGAAATTAAACATGGAAACCATATTGTATATACAACGCTGCATAACAGGTTTCCAAGTGCCCAGAGCCAACTGCAATATACAACGTACAATAAGGCCTTGGGCAAATGTGGTCCACAATTCCTCACTTCTCTCTTTTGTCCTCTCCTTTCTTTTTCATCCTCTCTTCACCCGCTCTCTCAGTTCTTTCAGATATAAAATACGTACAAACGTACAAATACGTTTATGCCTCTCCTGTCCTCTTAAGTGCCTTTGAAATCCTGCTTTGCCCCTCATGAAAGCCCAGCGCTGCTTCAAAAATAGCTTCTGTCTTGGCATCGATGCTGAAGGGGGAGATTACTGAAAATGAGTGGTCTGACAATCACAGGCTTAAGAGTGGGACATGGGAGAGATGGGCAGATGGATCAGTCCAGTTCTGAGACGACATGCTACCGCAAAGACCGATCCTCTGCGCTGCTGACCTGCTTCAGGGAAAGAAAAAATGCTTTCATTCTCTTTCAAACGCCGCAGACAAATGAAACGACAAGACTGAACTGCAATTTGGGAACGGGAAGATGTGAACCATTGGGACCTGAAAGCATCGGTTTTGGATTTTTGGCTTGGGGACTGTTTGCTTTTTTTTCCCCCTCTGTTTTCCCTGGCTTATAAATAACAATATATCATTGGGGGAAAGTGGCTGAAGTGCCACTCTGCTTCGCTGCAAACCACCACTGACCTAGCTGTAATTTCTATCTGAAATGTTTCAATAACTGACATATTTTGAGGTAGAGAACAGCAACTGTGGAGGAGGCTCTGAAAAACTCACCCATGCACTTTTTAGTGTTTGTATGGCTGCAGACCAGCAGCCATGAATGAACCTGTATTCTTACCCTAATATTGAGTTTGATTGTTCTGCATAATTATAAACCAAAATGGCCACCTCTACTTAACAGGTTGCTACTGGGACTCTAGGAAACTATGATATTTTCTTTAACTCAGAATTTTACATGTTTACATTGGTGTGGTTTGGCGTACTTGGACATTTCCCATCTGGGCTCCTTTTGCTTGTATTTTTTCTTTTTCTCAGCTCTTAATTATAGTAAAGCTATTCTATGGTCCACTTTCTTTTTATTTCTTTACAGTGTTGGCATTCCATAATGAGGTGCTGCTGTTGCATTCACTGAGGTTTTGTCTAAATAGTGTTACCTGAACAGCTACCTGAACTACTGCTAATGGTATTAGTGACATGCATTTCTTGCTATTCATCAAGCTGCTAAATGTGAAGAATTTGAATTTTTTTGAAAGATAGAAAATCTACTATCAATTATGACAACAAAGCAAATACTGATTTATCTGCCTTTTCATCTCCTGTTGTTGATGAATGTGGTACTTTATGTTTCCTCTAATCTCATCTATCAGCAGCAGAATTACTTTTCTTCCACAGTTTGGTAATTTTTGGTTCCTGTTCACCAAATTTCACATTAAATGTTGCTGGAGGTTGATTTCATACAAATAAAACAAACTTTTCTTAACATCCAACTCACGTATTATTGTCTCTTCATCATGTTGTCATTTAAGAGCTGTTTATATGTCATCTGTCAGTAGGAGTCACTTGATAAATGCCAAATATTCTTAATTCTTAACAAATAATTTACAATAACTTAGCTCTGCAGTGTTATTCTTCCTAGGTTTGTATCACCAAGGTGCAGCATCGTAAAACAGAAGACTCTACTCAGTGATCTGCTCTGTTTCAGTATGTAGAAAGTTAGACTTAAAAAAAAAAAAAAAAAATGAAATGCTGAAAACTGAAAAAAGAAAAAGTGCGTGGCAGTAGTCAGGGAGTTCCTGCCATAAATACAACCCTCTTGTAAATACGACTCAGAAAAAAAGTTTATAAGGCATCTGCACTGTCTACCGACAAGTTGTCCAAGATAATTGATAACTGATTTATTCCACAATGGTTAAAGTAAAACAAGATGCCATTCCGTTGTCTGACAAGTATATTGTGCCAATGGAAAATCCAGTAAAACACAAAATAAGGGAACTGACAGTTAAGTGCTTCATTCTGAATGAGACTGGAAAAAATACCTGTCTGCAAGGCTTCACTTATGAGCTGTTTTTATAAGTGTTGAATATTGTTAAATGTCAGTGATTATGTTGTGGATAATTCTATTTGAAACTTCATTGCAGATTGCTTCCTTATTATTTCAATACATCGCTTAGGGTTTTCAGTGTGTTGAAGAGACACCAGCTTGATTAGAATCGATTACCGGAGGAATGGGGGGGATTCCCGTGTGCCTCTACATCTTTCGACTTCTCTGGCACAGATACAACGCACCTCGCTTTGATGTGTCTACATATGCTGCTGTGTGATACGCAGAGAAATCTCCACCCTGTAGGGAGCGAATCTACAGATGGCCTTTGCCAAGAATAAGAATAAAATAAATTCAGAGTTGGAACTACAGATGAAGAAGAGATAGGGAGGTGGGGGGCTGGAAAGTGGACAAAGGAAGACAGACACAAGATATGAGTATATCTCTACCTGAAGAAAATTCCAGTACATCGCCTGTCCATGTTCAGAAATTACTGCAACAACACCACTTAGAACACTTATTTTCCTCAACACACTAACAAGTGATGGTTTTAAATGGCTGTAAAGCAGAGGGGAGTAGAAGGGAGTGAAGGGGTGCGGAGAGGGAGTTTGACTGCCTCCGCATGGCTAGACTGGCCGGGCCCTGTGGGAATATCACCGTCTCTGCACAATAAAACATGGATAGGCCTGTCAGCACCCGCGATACACACTGCAGAGATAAGCAGGCACTTTTACACCCCCTCCCCTACACTACTCCTGCTGTCGGCTGCACATACTCTCACACACAGAGCGCACATGTATCCCACCTCAGAGTCACTTTTTCTTTTCCCATACATCCTAGAAGTCTGAATGCGCTCATTAAATCTTTAAGCCGCTCACTCAATTCCACCGTTTTTGTTGGGATCCATAAATTGGCTTGTACACACAGCCAACTTACAAATGATGTCAGCTACTGTATAATAAGATCCACGGGCATCAAACACTGGCTTATTTTCCTGGATGAGCAACTTCCGATGTTATTTTTAACTATACTTTTTTTTTTCATTCAAACTAAGGGAGGGGGAGATCAGGACACGCAACAAGGCTGTTTAATACTTTTTGCCGAGATAAGAGAAATGGTATGCCCAAGATTAGGGGCAGGAAATGCCCTCTCGGGTGGTGGGAAACTTGGTGAGAAACAGAGGCTGTATGTTGGAAGTGTAACCGATAGTTGTCTGGCATGTTCAACCCCTTGACACAGGAGAAAGTTCAGTCTCGACTTGTTGCAGCGTGGGTGATGGTGGACAAAATGACAAGTTCATTAACATCAGACACAAGCTGCATGAATCTATTTTTACCTCAAGGTTCGGGGCCTAGAATGCATTATTTCGGCATCATACGTGTGAAGAATATGTCTGTATATGAACTATAGAAGTGCATGCCATTGTGTGTGTACGTGTGTGTGTTTGTGTGTATGTGTGTGCACTCTCGCTGAACCCAAGGCACAGTTCCCTGCCTGTTCTTTGGAGCAGCGCTGTAAATCAAGCTAGCTCCAGTTCCTTCAGCCAAAGGCCTACATAGGAGAGAAGCCATTTATTCAGCGTTGTTGCAACTTGTTACACTGTTGCACTTAAGCCCCGTTTCCTCCTCTGATTGCTGCGCAGGCCCCCGAATGCTCAGCCTCCTCTCAAAATGAGCGCCATTAAACACAACGTCTAGACAACAGAAATAAAACATTGATATGTTTTTTGCCTCTAAGAAAGTCAGGAAGCTTTGGGCTGAGAATATATGAAAAGGATAATATGCACAGCATACGGTCCGCTTTGATGTCTCCCTTATCCCCTTCAGCCTTGTCTGTCTTTATTTTTCTCTCCCGCTCTTTATCTTGCTCTCAAGCACTTGCTAAAGTAAAGAATGAATAAATAAATAAAGTCCTCTGCAGACTGAGAAACATCATCCTGGATTTACTTCATGACAAAAACAGTCAAACAGTTGATTGAACCTTATGTCTAAGGGTTAGAGAGAAGTGCTTGTGTTTTTTAAGGGTGCTGTAACCAGCATTTTCCTTTTTTTTTTTTTTTTTTTTGATTTCAAAATTCCAATAAAGAATCCACTCACCGAAGAAATGTTTGACTAGAAACCAATCAAACTATGAAAATGTCTCAGTATTTCAAAGGACACATGCACCCATGCTAGCAGACTTAGCTGCAGCAGTGTTTTGAACAAAAGGATAACATGCATGCTCACAGCAGTGATGCTAACAAACTAATATCCAGCAAACATAACTTCTGCAAAGTTAGCATACTAATGTTTTCTATAGCACTAACAGAGAGTATATTGAAGGCTGATACTTCCATCTAGAGACACTGGCATAACTTATTTATTTGCATGAGTATTTTTGCATGAGTATTTTTTTTGGTTTTGGGTGCAATAGGCCACAGGTTTAAATTCCACTATTTGTACTCCATTAGAGGTCAATGGTAAAATGTCAAGACACTTTTGAATGTGGAATGTGTTCACATGAATTACATGACGTCATGACTAACTGCACCTCCGGAAGTAGAGGGTTTTCCAATAATGGGAAGGTTGGTGGTTCAAATTCCCTGCTCCTCCAGTCCACAAGTCAAAATATCCTTGGACAAGATCCTGAACCCATGTCTGACTTTCACTTGTAAGTCACTTTGGATAAAAGTGTCTGCCAAATGGCTGAATGTAATTCAATATAAATGGTCTGGTTGTTATCCACCAGCAGCCTATTGTCACCAAGTGGTAGACCCAAAATGGACATCACAAACTTGATGACAAGAAGTCACACACTGCATTTTTCTGGGGAAGGAAATGCAGCTGAAAAAAACAACCAAAGAGAGCTTTCTTGTGTTTTCTCAAAATGGAAAATGGAAAAGAAAAATGAAAAATTAGAGAGTGTGCCAAGAAGAGAGGCCCATGGAGAACATAGGCAGAGCAGAGTGGTGGCTGGCCACAGCAAATGGACCACAGGCAACCTCTGGACTGCTCAACCACAGCCTGTCTATGAGTGTGTGTGTGTGTGTGTGTGTGTGCATATAGAGTGTACATGAGTCTGTAATAAAAACAGCGCCTCAGGTTCCCGAAAATTTGGCAACATAACCATACAACCTATGCCCCAACCCACACATACATGGACGAACACGTACACAAGCAGGCACGCACGCACACATGCACACACACACACACAATAGCACTTACTATGCAGGGCAGGGCTGGGTGTTGCAGAGATGCGAGCCCAGTGTTGGTCTTGTAAGTGGATTACACATAGTGGAGTTGACCTGAACTTTCTGGTCCTGCAGACAGATAGCCTTGGTGGAGATACGACCTGATGGGAAAAAAAATAAAGAGTTGATGTAGTTTTTTGCACGCGATATGACTACTTCAACTACATTGTGTAACATAGATCAACATCTCTGTGTTTAGTCAGTATGTCTGCTGCTGTGGCCTCTTGAGACAAGCTGGAGCAGGGTTACAAGCACCGCAGTCAGAAAACACACACACACACACATATCTATCCACGGACAAGTGAGCAGGGGGGGTTGCAGAGTCCTTTGGGAGCAGCAGAGTGAACTTCTCAGGTGACAAAGGTGCTTATCATTGGCCTTAACACACTTCCTGGATCACACTGTAGCACAGACTACAAAAAACACATACAAAACAAATACCTACACATAAACACAGAATTCAAACTGGCACACATGAAGATGCACATTTCCACCTGGCTTTATAATGGAATTGACCATTATAGAACTCACCCTCTTTAGTTTCTGTTGCTATGCGTATCAAATTTTCTGTATTCACATGACACAGTTCAATTACAGTTGCAGACCAGCTACTTTAAACTTGAAACTTGAAACAATGCGTCCATATGTCAGACAGAGACGGACAAACTGTTCTGCCAATTGTCAACTGTCACTGATTTTATCAGCTGTAGCCAGCTAATATTAAGTTCCATGATTTCACTGAAAATGTTTTCTCCATCTGTTTCCAACTGAATCTTGTAAAAGGGAAGTTAAATGTGCACATGACACGTGATAGCATGCTACAGACTGGTCCGGAAGACACACCGTTCAACCATATAGAACGTCAATGTCATGTTTATACCTGATCCAAAATGGCCACACCTGAAGGCTGATACTGTCATGGAGAACAACATTCACTGTGCTCTCGAATGTAATTTTCAAATGGTTCAGTAAACCTGTTTGAATAGGAGATAGGTTTGTGAAAATATCCACAAAAACCAATACTGAGCTGTTTCATTAATATTATATGCGGTGACCTGGTAAGCCAGACTTGCTAACGACAGCAACTTAAGTTAAAGCAGATAAACACATTGTTTCCATTTCTTACACTTTTGCTGGTTTTGTGTGTTTGCCTTTGAAAGGGCTACAAAAAAAGACGAACTTCGGAAATCATTAAATGCAGACAACTGTTCTAACTACAGCCTCATGCACACCAGTTCAACATGTGGAGAAATCCAAAGGCTTTACGGGCCTGCTGTGTTAAATTACGGTCACTGAGCTATGATTGGACAATTATTGAGGTTTAACAAAAGCTCAATTAACGTCCAAAACACACGTAAACACACACACGCAGATCTTATAGTTTTAACCCCAAAACAAACCTGCATTGGCCTATATTCAAGCACACAGACACACACACACAAAAAGTCTCACCTCCAGCACATGGAGCAGAGCAGTCAGAGCGCACCACACCCCAGCTGTAGTCAGGTTTCCTCTCAGTACGAGGCAGCGTGTACTCCCACACCACACCCGGGTTCTTTCCCTGCAGGAGGATCTGTCAGGCAAGAACAAAGTCAGAAACATGTCACACTTGTGAGTATAATTCATCATTTAACCTTTATTTATCCAGGGGGAAATCAGGCCTTCACACAGTGTTCACATTAAACTGGGAATCATCCACCATAACCACTGTTTCCTGGCTGCCCTGGTGAGTCAAACCAGTAATCTTACTAATCCCCAAATTCTCCAGGCCTCAGGAATATATTGTAAAGTAGAAATTTACATGTTCACACTTCAACCACACTATTCAATATAAGTCCTAAATGCATACTAAAGGTCAGCAATTACAGCAGAAATAGGTTTGTTTTTGTTTATGATCTTTTACACTGTTTTATTTACGGGAAATAATGATAAATGACTTTTAGGCCATTAAATACCTAACAATTTAAGCTATATCCACGTATTCCCTAACTGCTGGATAATAAAAGGCCTTACCCACAGACCCACAGTATGATGTACTGTTCAACTGTAACAAATCTGTTCTGGACTTCACTGAAACAGACTGAAGGTAAGACCACTGACAACGTGGCGGCCCAATTTAGACCCATTCACTTCCCACTGAGCCATTAGATCTACAACCCACTAAGCAGCAGGCTTGAGAAACTTTAAGGAGTGCTTTGTTCCTTCTCTTGTCCAAACTGGCTGACCACACTATTATAAGGTCATTTCATTTGGCCAGTGCAGTGAACACATGTGGGACAATTTCCACTTTCTTCAGAGAGTTACCTCCTTTATTTTTTTATTATTATATTTTTTTTTTACCACATCCTTTATACTGGCTGGTAATTCTGAGTTACCTTTTTCTGTTCAGGATATTTATTTGGACATTGAAGTCAAGCAGAGACAAACGGATGACTTACAGCAGACATACCCATTACAGGAGAGAAGAAGCACTGAACTATCATTAAAACAACCCCGTGAGGATTAACTGCCATGTTGAAGAATTTCATTTCATTTCATTTGCACTGCATCTCGTTCAGTGTGGCAACATATGTCTCTTTTCGTTTACACGTTAGGTCAGTTTGGATGCTTATAAATCCTCAATCCATTTGGCAATTGTATTAAGTCCAACTGTCAGCATTCATTCCAGGACCTGACAAACATACCTCTCTATCAATATCTGTAATAACGAGATTTGACATGCGTGTTTTCTTTGGGGTATATCCTGAAGTACAAAGGAATCTACCATCAACCATCCAACTTACAAAAAGCCAAGCATGTCATGGGTTAGATCCACATTCAACAGTCCCAGGGTGCTTCCACTGACTAGACCGATTACCTCACACTGCTGGTTAACTGTTCCATGTGTAAGGTTGGCCCAGTGCCAGGTGGGAGGCACAATGTTTATCTGGAGAGGAGCACAGAGCTGTCTAATGTCACACACACACATTAGTATGTGCGGGTACAGTGAACACAGATTTGTGGACAAACCAGATTTGGTGACAGAGTATTACTAATAACTAATCTGGCATAATGTAAACAAAAATATGCAAGTTTGTCTGCCAATGTTATCTATCACCTGTATGGCTGATGATCAAAACTTAGCAAAAGCTAAGTTTTGATTAACAGAGGGAGGCTTGCTTGCTGAAACCTGCTGTGCACATCATTCTGCTCTGATGAAAGGCTTTTATGTAAATCTGAAAGAAGTTGCCTTAAAATATGGCTGATGAAAGCTTTGGAGTCATTATCGTTACCATGCATATGTCTGTTATATAGGAAGGTAGTAGAGAGGAGAGAGACCCAGGTCTCCACAGTAGAAATAGCATTTCAACACAAGTTATCATTAACTGTTTGAATCCATGTTTTCAAGCTTGTTATCCTATTCTTTAGTGCATCTATTGATATACTGCTGCAATTCCCGCCTCATTTTTGCCATCTATTGTCTGTTACCAGAACAACATGTTGCACAAGTACATGATGTTGAGAGGTGTAGACAAAACTCTACAATTTACATATAAACAATGATTTTCTGTCTAAAGTGTCCCCAGACCAAATGCAAACACTGACTACATCACCTCACAAGCTACCAGATGACCTGTCTTAACCTCAGCCACTTTATTAACAAGTTTTTGGTCATAATGCACAAGTCGGGTTGTGGTTTAATGTTTGCAAACTCAGTGCTTAAGACAATGCCCTCTTTGAACTTGAGTATGTTTAACCTAAAAGCATTGTGGCCTCTACCAAACTGTAAGATCTAGCATCACTTTAACACCCACACATCCTCTGGTGATGCTTCCCACCCCAAACAAACCCAAACCCACTGCCACGAAACAACTGCCACCACTAACCACACTGGGATTTTGTGCTTATCCAAGCAAACCGACTCTTACCAACATTCCTGTCACTTTGCCAAACAACCTCCAGTGATGTGAACCGGCAGCTATAAAAATTAAATTCTGCAGTTTTTTTTTTATAATCCATTTAATAGAAGACCTACACATCTTTGAAGTCTTGACACATTCTAAATAACTGATGTCTTCCTAACAGTGTTGAATACACCCAACCAACCACAGCGTTAACATTGTCTGCCAGGACAGACACTAAATTTCAAACAATCATTTCAGACATGTCCAACCCTGTCTCCTTTGCACTTCCACTTCTTCAGTCTGGTAGAACACTCATCCTCTGGCTGACAACTGAACACCACAAGGGGAAAAAAAACATCCTACCTATCCATACTGCAAAACCAAAATCCCACAACATCCTGCAATCACTCACAATGTCACAATAACAGTGACTTCATGCTTGTTCCCACTTCACAGACAGAGCTAACAAAGGCCTCATAACTTTTTGGTAGTCAAAGCAAACCAGCACCAGCACCCAAATAATGTCTTAATATTGGGCACAACATTTAAAAGCTACCTAAGGTCTACAGCCAACATTGTTACTGCCTGACAATGCAAACTTCAGTTCAAAATCAGTGGGATGAACCTCTGTCACTAATTTGAATACGGTCCAGTTCTATTTGTCACCTGATTTTTCATTAATATCCACCCTTTTAAAGAATCCTGGTTTCTGCTGCTTTCATTAACTTTTATCAGTAATAATCATGGCTAGAGAATTCATATTACTTAGCCAGAGTTCGAGTTGCAAAATGACAAGGTCCTGAAGTGTTTTTCTCCATTCTCTAATCACATTTCAAATATTTCCTTTAGTGGTCACAAAGAAAACTCTCTTGGGTGATGTTACAATTCTATTGAGCCAAAGTTTCAGTCAGAGACACTTACGTCAAAGGAGTGACCATTTATAGCAAATGGTTGTACAGATTTGGCGGAGAAGGCTCCGCTGTTTGACAGAGCTCTCAGTAAATCCAGTGGCGTGTCGGGAAGTGTCAGGTCATAATGTCCATGATGCATTTTATTTTAGAGAAATCACATATTTTTTTGTCAGTTAGGCTTGGCAGGCATCTCTAAATACTACACTACCTATCAGCCTCAAATGCCATTGCAATGAAAAAACCAGTCAAAGTTATAGCATGTTAAAAACTCATAAGAGTTGTAGGTGAAACAAGTGACAAAATAATTATGTTTGATTTGATGGCTTTAAACTGAAAAGTCTGACAATTTTAAACATATGTTTGTATTTATACTTGTCATGGGAAAGGTTTTATGCACATTTTGTATCAACATTTCTCTTTTCCTCGAATTTAAGAAGGAAAATGTCCATTAAATATAAGTGTTTGCATCATGTGTATGGCTTTTATTTTGTAGAGCCGTTACAGACATCGACTCTGGTTCCTTAAACTCTTGGAAAACTCATATTTACTGAAAGAACATAAAGAAAAGTTCAGCTTGAGGTGCCTGTCATGTTTAAACTGTGCAATGTGAGTCTGTCTTCCCACAGTGTAACATCTAACCACAAAGTGTCTTGGTTTTCACAACCCAAGCACCACACCACTCATCAAGTCAGATGAATTATAACATAGCTGACAAAGATACCCATCTCAGCTGTAGATCCATGATGCTTTGCCTCAAACTGGGAAAACCTTGTCTCTTTGTCTGCCATACCTTCAATAATCCTAAGGTGAGAGCTCCACAGGCAGCCATATGTTATATCTGTTCTTTCCTCCATCTCTTAAATATGCCTATTGCCCTTCTCCTCCTCCTCCTCCCAAGCAGCAGAGCAGCTGTGTAGATGTGAACACCTTGCCACAGTTTACGCTCACACTCAACATTTGTTTTTCTTCAAGTGCTTCAAGCTGAGTAAGGGTCTGGGAGTGATCGCTGCCTGTACCCTCCCCCATAGACCTCTCTCTGTCTCTCAGCGTTTCTGCAACTGAGTCAG
Organism: Polydactylus sextarius; assembly: GCA_016801845.1. Taxonomy (NCBI): domain Eukaryota; kingdom Metazoa; phylum Chordata; class Actinopteri; family Polynemidae; genus Polydactylus; species Polydactylus sextarius. Next base: position 12,879,108 of record CM028906.1, read on the forward strand.
TTAGGTCAAATGTATGAAACAGATGAAGATCGGGAAAAAAAACCTGCTTGTTTTCTTTCATTTGGATCTTTTCATTTGCTGCTGAGGTCTCAGTGTCCCGACCTTAACTTCTCACATCGAGAGAGTTCAATTGCAGAATTCTTAATCTTTTAATCTCACCCCCACGCCCCCACCCCTTTCTATCCTTCTCTTTCCATCAATTCCTTTCTTTTTTTGTAATTACAGGACATACTTATAGAGATTATGGCCTTGTCATCTGCAGATCAGCAGCATGCTACAGCTGAGTTCTCTGCTGGACAGATGTATGACTGAGACCCGCAGACAGGCAGAAGGAACATTGTGAGACTTAGCAAAGTCTTTTCTTTGAAAGATAATTTATCCCTATTACAACATGGGATTTATGTCTATAGTTGGGACCATTGTGTCTGTCAATAATGATAACATTGTACTCAGACAATGAAAGTGATGAAATCTGGGAACACAGCAATGTTGTTACAAGAATGGTTGGGCAAGAAGACTGACAATGAGACAAGACAAGTTAAGATTATTTGAAGATTATCTAAACTATTTTCTTTGGAGGCAACACTGAAAGTAAGTGCACCCGAAAAGGTTGGATATAATCTTCCCATTGCACTGGAAAACCACTCAGTCTAACTCACAACACTGACAACGCTAACATGGAGGTGCAGTATAAGTTTCACCATCTTAATTTAGTGTTTTGCATGCAAATTTCTTAATTAGAATTGTGATTCATTCCCTGGACACTGTGAATGTCTGTTGAAAATTTCATGGCCATCCATGAAATATTGTTTCATGGATTGCCTGTTGAGATATTTCAGTCTAGGACCAAAATAGCGTAACCGATTGTCTGACAACCAGACATTCCCATCTATAAAGCCACGTCGCCAGGATGACTAAAAATAAGATGTGAGTTGTAAATGAAACTGTTAACTGTTAAATAACTGTTAACTGTTCCTAAAATAACATCATACTCTGTGTAAGGTATGCTGCAAATTATCTAAGAAATAATTATTAAATTTACCTTGCAGCCTCCTCAAGGGAACAGCAAAGTTAGATTATTGTGACTTGTTTGTATCTCTACAAACATTTGACTTGCACAAGTGAACAAGAATGGGCTGTCCAAATGCCAACGACAGCAGCGACTCCATTCAACCCTCCACCCACAAACAGAAGCCTCTTTTCTAAAACAGTCTACACAAACACTCAGACATTTCCTGGTGGCCAAACAAGAGACCAGCCAAGCTCTTTGGAAATATCACACTGGTATTCCTTCTGGATTTACAGGCCAGTCATTCCTGCTTTAACCACAGGGACTAGCTTTTACATGACTATCACTTTACCCATGATGAAGGGGAAAAACAACAAATGCCTACTCTTCACCTGGTTTCCACTTCTGTTTCCACAGCTATGGTTCAGAGTTCAAGAGAAAATAAATGCTTTCCCTGACAAAATTATGTGGGAAGAATATCCCGTGCATCCCACCACCATTCAATTAAACCTAAAGAGTCACAGGGAGATTGACTCAGTCACTTGTTGAATATTAGTTCTGCTGTCAGGAGAATACGCCTGTCCAGCATCACATTCTGCTAGTCTTCAGGACAGGAAAAGACTCACCCTCCCCTCAAAACTTGGTTTCTGACACACCACTGATTACAAACATGAGGCGAAAAAAAATACCATCCGCTCATAAATCACCTCATATACTATGCAGACCACCTTAGAAACCATCTGATTTTATAATATTCATCCCTGCACTATAAAGAGCAGTTGACTTAGGGATTTTACTCGCTCTATTAGCCTCAGATCACATGGCTTGAACAAAGCACTTTTGAGGTCAGCGGCCGGGGGTGGTGGTGGGTGGTGGGGTGTGGGGGGTAGGAGGGGTGGGGGGTGACATTCATGGTTTTGTACGAATATGTGAACATGGACAAACACGTGACTGTGTTTACCCTGGAGCTGGCAGCACCAAGGAACTGTACAGCCTATAAACAAGGGGGCAAGCTTCTGCCATGAGAGCCTGATCTGAATAGTGAAAATAGCACAAAGGCTGATTTAGACTAATTGTCCTGCATCTCCCTGAGTGAGTCATTGTGGTAATACTTAAAGGGATGGCTGGGGAAAACACAGTTTCTCACTTGACCCTTACTAGTATCTGGTCATGAAGATTCTGGGTTTTGTTTGGTTGTGAGATATTTCACATTTCAAATCTAAATATCAACATATCTCATCAGAATCATTGACTCATTTACTCTGGATAATCTGCAGATCTCTTGGTATATTCATTTTTGTCATCTTCTTCTGCTCTTTGAACTTATATTCTCTTTCTTTCTCTCCATCAATCACAAAGAGGACGTCCTAGCACAGATTATAACCGTTTGAACCCAGTAAACCTCTAGTGTGTTCTACGCCACCTAACCATCCATACATCATGTCTGACGTAACCAATCACCCAACACAATTAATCCCCACAGAAGCACTGCAGTCAGCTACATCCACCTCTGATCTCCCTACAACCCAAACTTTTTTCATCTAAGCCTTGTCATGTTCAGTAAAAATAAGAGGACCCTGTCATCGTCAATTGCCACAAACGGATGTCACCCAGCAACGGCGGCTTACTTCAAACACTAGTGTCTCATTAGTAGGTCCAGCGGCAAAGAGGCTCTCTGGCTTGTTGAAAGAACGTTGGTAGTCAAACACAGTTCCACCAAAGTGGAACTTTCCTGGCCAGTCCACAGTCCAGTCCCCAGTCAGGTAGTACTTCTTCTTCAGGGAGCGGACGGCCAAGTAGCTGGTAGACACCTCCATTTCTTGAACATGGATGCTTCGTGCTCCTGCTGGGACTGTTACCATAGAGTAATATTCTGGAGAAAAAAAAGGATGTCATGCTTATAGTGTATGTGTATTAACCATACAAGACATAAATGAAGTCAGTGTCTGTCTGTGCACAGTTTTCGTTCTTGTCCTTCTTTGTCAATTTTAAATCCTCCGTCTTGAAGAAAAAAATCTATGTATGCTAGTTAAGATGTACAGGCACACTATGAAAAACAAGATTACCATTAGCCCTGTGTTGCAGGGTGTATTGGCCCTTGAAGAATTTGCAAGTGGAGTTGTCTCCCTTACAGACTCCACAGGCGTCCAGAGAGACCTTGGAACCCAGAATCTGGTCACAGCCCACTGCCTACACACAAAAAAACACACACATATAATCAGGGTCAACAATGCAGCAATACAGAGGCTAGAAATAGAAATAAACTGCATGATTAGCTGTTTTCTAAAATGCTTATTTTAATGGAATTAACTAATATATCATGACAAGATAGCTGTATCTTTTTCCCTATAGCTACAAAATCTGGAGAATAAGACCGGTATAAGCATGGTGGGGACACATTTGCAATATAATGAAGCAGGATATTTTCCATCTTATTACATTTTTAACACCTGCATGTTTGCAAGTCTGCACCTGATTGGATGCTACAGTGATTTATGATCAGAAAGGGCCAAGACGAGCTGGCTGGGCTCAGACTAGCTGGTTAGCATGCTAACTTAATGCTGAGGTTGATGTAAATTTTTACCATTACTTCTAAGCCAATATTAGCGTTAGCAGCTATTTATTCACCAAGGACTTCGTCATCAACTCTGTTAGACTGAAAATAGACTGGACACTAGAGTGAATCACTATTATAAAGTGAAATTATGAGACAAAATGGGTCAAATCTCGCTAGCATGCTAAATTGTTAGCATGCTAACTTTAGTACAGAAGTAAAGAAGTGACAGAAATAGAAGCAAAACAAGAGCTAACACTGGCATTGCTGAAGAAATATTGACTTATTGAGTAACCTTTGATGCTGAACTTATCACTGCGATAGCAGTGATTTAGCAATGACAACAACTTTAATGTGGCACCTATATAAAATGAGCAACATAACTAGTTTCACTGAATAGGCAAGTTTTAAAGAAATGCCAAGTTTAAATCAGTCATCTACATCTCACTAAGAAACAAAACTGAAAATTTGTGTGACCAATTCTCAATTGTAATCATATTTTGCACTACAATGAAATAAACAAAGAAAGTCAAAACTGATCTAGCAATTCAGTCGACATCAATCTGCTCTCAATAACCCAAAGTTGCAAATAAAAACATGGTTTTAGATTTTCTTTCCAATAAAGATCTTAATAGAAACCTATTTGGCAATAATTACAGCTTCCAGTCTTACTTTGCAAGTCTCTACAAGCTTTGAACACCTGGATTTGAGCAGTTTATCCATTATTCCTGACAGATCCTCTCAAGCTCTGTTAGGTTGGATTGGAAGCATCTGTGAACCGCCATCTTCAAGTTTCTCCACATATGTTCTATGGAGTTTAAGTCTGAGCTTTGACTGGACCAGTCAAAGACAGTCAAGAACTTTTCCTAAAGCCACTCCAGTGTTGTCTTGGCTGCGTGCATTCGGGTCACTGTCATGCTGAAAGGTGAACCGTTGCCCCAGTTTCAGGTTGTGTGCTCTCTGGAGCAGGTTTTCCTCAAAGACCTCTCTGTATTTGGCTGCATTCATCCTTCCATCAACTCAAACCAGTCTCTCTGTCGCTGCTGTTGAGCAGCAACTCCACAATATGATGCTGCCAACATCATGCTTCACTAAAGGGTTGGAATTAAGCAGGTGATGAGTGGTGCCTGGTGTTCATCAGATATAGTGCTTGGGGTTCTGCCTAAATTGTTCAATTTTGTTTCATCAGACGAGAGAAGCTTTTTCCTTATTCGCTCAAAGTCCTTTAAATTACATTTGGCAAACTCCATGCAAGCTGACATATGCCTTTTACTACTACCGTTTTCCATCTAGCTACTCTACCATAAAGGCCTGATTGATGATAAAGGCCTGCCAAGATCATCTTTAATGCAAGTACTGTCTTCTCTGCAGAGGACTCCTGAAACACTGAGTGAGCAGGTTCTTGATCACTTCTTCGACTAAGACTATTCCTGCATGATTACTCAGGACTCTAGGAAGATGCCTAGTGTTAGAACAATGAAAATGTTTAGAAATGGTTTATGCCTTAACATTATAAGAAAACGTTACAATTTAAGCATAATTCTATAACAAAATTAAATGTGAAAACAAGTCAGTGGATTGAAAACATACCTCGCACACTCCATCAATGCAGACATCTCCGTTGTGATCAGAGCAAGAGGTGCCATCTTTGACCTTGCTGGACATAGCGAAGAAGAAGTCAAAGTCTTCTGCGATGCAGTACAGCTTGCAGATGTCTTCATCTACACAGAGAACACATATGTATACTCCATCACTGAGGAGGTTAGAATTAACAGAATAATTTCTCACTAACAAACCTGGCTGCTATATGTGAGGTTTCAGCAGCTACTGTACTGTAACCTGTTACACATACAGTGTGCATGTTGCCTGCTAAGACTGAATTGGAAAAGACAGGAAATGACTATGAACGCACTCAGGGGGATTCATGTGGGGCAACAGGTTTATTTTGTAGTTCAGATCAGTTATCACAGACAAGTCTCTGCAGCCATCTTTGATTAAAATAAATGACGGTGGAGGTGACTTGGCCCAAGGTCCCAGAAGGCAGTTCAGAATCTGTTCTTTTCTACATCACCTCCCATTCATCAACAGCTTAAACAGGCCTGGGATGACAGCCAAACACACTGCTCTCCTTCATTTCACTCTCTCTTTCTCTCCCTTGCTCTATGTAACAAAGCTGGCCCGCAGGCTTCCTTTTTAAATCTATCCCTACTGTGTCAGAGGGTGCAGGTGGCTACATGTCTCCCATGCACATTACACAGAGTGATAGTTTCCGCCAGCTTTTTGGACCCAATCACTGCTGCAGTAAATAGACATTGGCATTACAGAAACACTTTATAAAAGAGATCTGGACTAGCGAAATACAGCAGGGTGCATAATATAAACGATCTACAGAATTAAGACAAGAAAAGGCTTGCCTTGGGCAATCTGTGATTGTGTTTATTTAGTGGTGCTCTGTTCTTTGAACAATGAGATTTCTGCATTCTGTGCCAAGGATACAGTAAATCATGGGATGTCTTCATAATCCTAAAGATATACTGTAACTCAATTCACAAAAAAATCTCTAAATACTCTTAAACTGTCAAGAAAGACCATGAGAAAGTTCAGAACAGCCTCAGAGCAAATTATGCATTCATTTTAAATGTACCATAGGACTGAATAGACTCCGTTCTTTTGTAGTCTAATCAGCTGACCACCTTACCGTCCACTTTTGTGTAGGGCTTCCATTTGTAGTACCAGCCCCTGAAGGGCTTGCTGTTGTACTCCGCACACTGTTGGGCCCTGAAGTCCATGGCATTGAGAGGGCACGGCCGAGTGTTACACAGCTGGTTGAGTCGACTGGAGCCTGAGCAGAATTTACCATTGTTCTGTGGCCTGAGTGCAAAACAAGGGAAGAAAGGGGCAAACAAAGATTTTCGTTAACGCCACAGCATTAACATCACTGATGTCTTGATGTTTATTATTAAGTGCAGGTGTAAGCAGAAAATATTCTTATTATTCTCTTTCATTAGTACAGATTTAATGAAATACACTCGTGGCATATTTTTAATATCCAGACATATTTGTACAGCAGGCTACATCTTAATGGATTAGTCTGACATTACAGGAAATATGCTTTTTCAGTTCGGTTCAGAGAATTAGGTATTAGTCCTTCTCATATCTGTCTATCCATTGGACATAAAGCTTCTTCCAGCAGCTGGTAAATTTAGCTCAGCATTAAGGCTGGAAAACAGTGGAAGCTAGCCTGACTCTGACCACAGGAAGGTGCAGTTTCTATGTGGTGTCTTCACTTTGTTGCCTGGCACAAGATTCCAGGACATCACTACACTCTGCCAAGAAATAGTCCTGCGCATAACTCCCTGTGAAGTCACAAATTGTTGTTTTTAAGCCTCAGCTTTAGGACAGATTAGCAAAGAAGATATTAAGTGTTAAATGTTTTTATTTCCTTTGGACTGTTGTTACCTTTTGACTGCTGTTTCCAGTCTAAAATCTAAATTAAGCTAACCAGCTGCTGGCTGCAGTTTCATATTGAACAGAACAACATGAGAGTTATTCTATCCTCTCATCACACTCGCAGCAAAAAAGAAAAAAACAACCCTTTTCCGACTAATACTCCAAAGTGAATTGTACTGGAGATAAATCCATGATACTATCATTATACTGAACGGGAAAATTTAAATGAAAATTTCTGTTTTTAAACATGAAAATCGGAGAGCATAAACACATAATGGAGATTTAATGTTCCATCAAAATGATGAAAGCCATCACCACTTGTCAGAAAAAAGACGAGGAAAGTCTTGACATTTAGCAAACATTTAGGATGCCATGTCAGTCTTCCCAGGCTTTCAAAACTCATGCCAAGCATTCCGACACAACCACAAGCAGAGAAAATTGAGTTTAGCCATTTACCAAAGTGGCTGGCACAGACACATAGACACACACAGAGACTGCGGAACCATGCTGATCAAACATGTCTAATAAAAACAATTCACTGAGTTTTACAGTGTAATGAAATGCTTTGGAAAAGGAACTGAAAAAGTACCTAATAAGAACAGTAAACTCAGGGAGGACAAAGCAACCAGAGGCATGGTTCTTTTGAGTTTCCTGTAACAGTATTGAATAGGTCTGTGTGGAATGAATGTTACCAACAATCAGAAGCAAAAGTGCATGTTGCTTCACTGCATTTTTTTTTTCTTTAACTCCAACTGTTCATCTCCTCCATTCAGACCTGGACTCAATCACAGAGCAGCTCAGCTGCCAAGAATGATGGAGCTTCATTGAAGGTGTGTGTATATGTGTGTAAATCTGCTCTTGCTTTCCTTGGTGAGGGGGAGATTTGGCTCAGGTTTACATTGTCCTGATCCTATTAAGACTTAGCGGCAGACAAGCACAGCACATATGGTAATGTGCTTATGGCAGGCCAGTGGGGAAATACACTGTATACCCCGTCAGTCAAGGCCTTCTGATCAAAGGAGCAGAGAAGATGGACAGTTTACTTGATGAGGGAGTTGAATGCAATTCTTGTAGTATGGACATCTGGCCCTGAGTTTCTCGCAATCCAAGTTTCTCTTCCTCTTTTCCTCAACATCCTTTTGTCTCATCTTGCTAGATCATCCAGTCTCATTGCAACTGTAAATCTTCTTCCAACAACAAGACCGAAACCAGATATGATAAGTTTTCAGTTTGTGTTTCAGTCATTTCTCTTCTATGTCAACACTCAGCGCCAGCACAGCCCTTGGGACTTTTAAGGATGCTTAAATGTCCCAGAAGCCTGATAAATATGCCTGGCGACAGAAGTTGAGACTGCCGTCCTGCAGGTCACCGTTTCAAGTCTTGTCTTCTCCTTGACTCACCTGCTCCCTCCCGAACTCTCTCACAATACAGATCCACATTCTGCTGCCACGCTGCGGGCTTAACCCCAGTAAAACACCTTTATAAGTCCAATGGGACACTTCAGCAAACGGGGGGTCTATCTCAGCACCATTACCCCCATCAGCGTGTATGCCCCACTCCCTTTAAATTGAGTATGTGACAAAATGTGCTCCCTTCAAAACCAGGTCAAGATCATGAACCTAATCTCCCAGACTTATTGGTGAGGATTAGGTTGACTGTGTTTGATCTGGCAGGTGGTCTATGGGGAATGAAGGAGTGTGGAGGGAGGGAAGAGGAGGAGATTCATTTTCCATTTCGGAGCAACTCCTTAAGGTGAAGGTGGCTAATATTACAGGCCTCTTTTACAAGACTAAGCGAAGGATACATGCTTGCCTCATAAAATGAATGAGTTTGTATTGAGTCAAATGAACAATCTTTAAGACTGCTCCCACTGAGTGAAGATTTTGTAGCAGGGCAGGGGTGAAAATATAAATGAAGAAGATGTAAACATACTGCATGTTTGATGAGGATTCGCATCATTTTTCCTCAAGATTTGAAGATGACACCCCAGACTGTCCAGACGGGCTCAGTTTGGGGGTGAGGATGACATTAGACACAAGCTTCCAGATTCAGGCTAATCCTTATTGTTCTGCTCAGATTAAGAGCAGAGAGACCCTGCAAAGATAATCGCATAGATTACTGGGGACAAATGCCCTGTGACTGTTGAGTCACAGACTGAAACGTGACTCAGGGGTACACGAAGCAGTTGGGATAATTGTATCTGGGTGGCTGAAGTGTGGTGATGGTGAAGGACATCTAGTTGTTTTGTGTAGCGGTCCTACTGTATGTATTTTAATCATGATATCATGAATAAATTTAATATTTCACCCAAACCATCTCCACATTGCCTCTATGTCCCACTGACCCCATAACACGACATTTAGCCACACCAACACATTTTTCAGAAGCAGCTGCTACAAAGCTCTCTTTAGTGCCACAGGAATGATAAATGAATTTGACAGCTAACCTGGTTTAAAGGGCTTCGTGGACCTTTTTGGTCAGCCAGTCATGGTGTATAATGTGTATCATATGAGGACCGATTTGCCTCTGAAAACGTCTTTGATCCCTCGCAGGGATTAGGAGACAAGTCGGCTGTGACGGACAGAACAGCCACATCAGTACCTGCCCAGCTATTAAGTAAATGTTGATGAAGTCAGGAGAGTAAAGAGGACAGTGTCCTGAATAGACTCTTGTGTCCTGTCCTTTGTACATGAAATGAAGAAAAGAAAATGTAAAAGTACGAATTACTATATTTTTTTGAAGAATGTGTGGGCTCACTCGCAGAAAATGTCCATTTGGGACATTTCAAACGGTTGAAATACTAAACAGTTGAAGGGGCAGTGAAAACTGAAATAAGTTTAAGTGTCAGTTTCAACTGAATTAAAGTGGAGAAGTAATTTAAATGTACTTGGAGGCATAATCAACTGTCCCGAAAAGAAGTTGAAGAATTATCCAAAGATTAATTCATAAAATGAGCTAAAATTAAAAGAATAAGTGCAAGTTTAAGTGTATGAACTGAAAGATGAAGACAATTTGAGTCTAAGAGTGAGTGTAGGAGTGTAAGTAGCTTGTGTATAAACAGTAGGAATTAGAGCTAGAGTGTATTTATGGATTTCAAATAAAGTGAAAGAGGTGTTGTCATATAAGCTCTTAAAGAAGTTGAAAACGTCTGAAAGAAGTTGAACCATGTATTTGAAAATAGGAGATGAGATTGATGCAGCATCGAGGTCTGATCCCTTAAAATTTTGAACAAATACAGAAGTTTAGTATTCTTGGAACCCTCCCGGATATAAGATACAGTATATTGGTTTGATTTCTTCTTCTTCTTTTTCTAATTTCTGGAGGACTAGACATGGAAAGAGCTTTGCTGCCTCCCACTGGTTAGAAACAACCAAATGATGTAAGTATTCATTTGACTATAGAGCAGTGAATTGAGATCTGATCACATGTGGTCACTGGATATGCATGCAGAGACACATTTTAATGTGTCCCCACATTTCTAGAGCGTGTCTATTACACTGCATTATACTGTTGGAGTGTACTGGTTATTTTGCCCTGTGGTGGTGACTCAGTGTTGGGCTCTTGTGTATCTGACTGACAACCATGAAGGTTGAGTGAATAACTGTGAGAAGAAACATGATGACATGGAGTCATTTTCATATTCATGACAAATAAGTAGACTCAACTTGGCTGAAAAGTTGACTCTGTCCCTAGTATCCTTGTCATGACAAAACCAGAGACACATGAGTCTGTGTTCATACACATAGGATTGGAAGTGACATCCCAGTATGATCTAACCTGCTATGACTAATTTGTAAATGATGGCAATCATTACCAGTACACAGTGATCAGCAGATTCTCTGTGATGAAGTTTGAGGTCTGTCCACCAATCAAGGTGGTGCATCGGCCCTCGACATTAGCAATTCACCTTGATACTATATTGGAAACTTATAGTTGTACTGTACATTTGTGTGTGTGTGTGTGTGTGTGTGTGTGAATACACATAAGTTCTTTGTGGCAACACTGCAACCTTTAATTGTTGCAGATCCACAAATTAAGCCATGAGACCACTAAATTGAGCCTTCCTTAATCTTAAAATTCACTTGATGGCTGGCAAGAAACACAACAAAGTCAAACCATCAGAGGAATTTGTGCAAGAATTTGTGTTAACTTTGTTTCTTGTTGATTACTCCCACAAGTGAGAGTTAAAAACTGTTAATAGATTCCACTGGCCGCATCATGAGCATCCATGTGTTACGGTGGTGGAGGAAATAGCTTGTATAAACTTTCTTCAAGGAGGCAACTTAAAACCTCTCATAAGATGTAAAACTTGTTCAAACACTGAACATAATTGCAACACAATAGTAGTGTTCTAGGTCTAAGTATGAATGGGTTCATTCTATGAATTACTCAAACTACTGTGTAAAACACAGTAAAAGCAGAAAAAATGGCATGAGTGATAAGCAAATTAATCCCATCGCAGACAGCCCACTTGTCTTGTATGAAATTTAAAGGGCCAGCGTTGAGGGGTCTCGCTAACTCACTCCAGGCCGAGACAATCAATTATCTGAGCAAACCATAGTGTCAGAACAACAACAATAAATCTATTCAGTATTGTATGAAAGTAAAATAAAGTCCTAAAAACATCTTATAAATCTCTTAAGTGTTCTGGGAAATACCAACCAGGGACCAGGGACTGTATGTCTGTTATGAAACACAACATTAAAACATTGAATCCTTCACATGCATGTAATGACATGCACAGAGCCCTTTGCTAACAAAGAGATATGCACTGTGGGATCTGGGTCTGCAGAATTATGCAGAATTATGTTTGTGTGAGTGAGCAGCAATAGGGGACGTTCGCTGACTGTCTTGGCAGCTCTCAGAGAAAAGAGCATGCTATTAGGAGGTTTTCCTTGTCTGGAGCATAGGGAGAGATAGTCTGTCTGTCTGGGCTGTCAGCCTGACTGATGAGAGCCGTTATCATGTGCATGTGTGTGTGCGTGTACAATATGTGTGTGCATGTCTTTGCTGACAGCGACCTGGCAAGCAGTGCTTTCAGGTGTTCAAGAAAGGAAGAATTTTGGGACACGAAGCCTTCAAGAATTACTTTCTGGCCCAAACCACAACTGAGATTTTCATTGTAGAAGCAGCCGCATGACAACATGAATCACTTTGTCATCTGCTTGGCTAGTTAATCTTTCTAAAAGCATTAAAAAGGAGGTGATGAATTAGATTAGAAGACTATGCAAGTGCAGCATGTGCAAATGTGTATACCTCGGGCTGGTGCAGGAGCGCTCCCTGTACATGACCCCTCCTCCGCAGGTTCTCGAGCAGTCGGACCACTGCGACCATGCTGACCACTGACCATGCACAGCCCTGGGACCATGCTCTCCATATTTAACACACTGGCCACGCCGACACCACTGCAAAACAGAGAAAGAAGGAAATGAAAGAAGAGAGAAGAATAAGTCTCACACAGAAATAACTTTCTTATCAGAGCTCGAGCGCTGGCTCAGGCGTCTTCCCTGAGTTTCCTGGTCTGGACAAGTGCCCAGCACTACACCTGGACACCCAGACTCCCTAGCTACAGCCAAAAGACACACACACATACACAAAAACACACACACTGTGCACCACACCCGAGCCAAACTAAGCCAAAACCTGCACTCACACATATCATCACCTCTCGCTCTTTCAAACTATCATCTTTCGAAATGTGTAGCAGTGCAGCTGTTGTGTGTCCAGCTGAGAGAACTGACAAAAAGGCTCCTATAGGAACATTAAAGTGTGAGCAGCAAGAGTGCACCCTTAGTATAGTATTTATTGATAACAGTTATTGTCTTCTAATCCAAGCAGGGTCGAAATTAAATAATCTAGTCTCAGATGTCTTTTGTGCTTTTTGAAGTTGCAAGGATTTGCTTTTGTTAAGGAAAGTGAGAATACTTAAATTTAAAGGATGACTGCTTCTTGTATTTATAGCCATTCTTTCCATCAGTTATTAAAATATTTTACTCACTGAAGTAATTAATGTGACCTGGAAACAGCATGAGGTCACTATAACAAAGGCAGATGTGGCAAGAAATGAGCAGTCAGATGCTCACACAGACTGTAAACATGTCAACAGTTTAGACCAATTATCTAAACCATCCCTCATTACACAGGGAAACAGCATACATTAGGTACTTTGCTCAAGCTCCAACTTCAACTAGGAAGTGGTTCTGTTAACTGTGATGAATGTTTACAATGGACCAGGTAGTAATATTAAGGTTTGCCCTCATTTAGTCTGACTAAGTGAGGATTTGTTGAAAGGTCTTGGTTTGGGAAATATGCCTGTTTTCTTTCTGGTCTGGAAAATCAATATGAATCCACCACTAGTAACTTAGCTTGACAGCAAAACTAGAAATATGAGACTCAGTACATAATTGTCAAGTTGTAATTTTATAATGGATTATGTGCTGAACTACTACTACAAAACAGTGACTTTCTAAAATTATGTTATCACCATGATGATGGCAGCAATCATCACTCCAGGAAGTAGAAGGAGCTGAGCTGGAGCAGCCAGTAGACATCCTCATTAGCAATGTAATACTATTCCCACATGTTAGCAATTAATTTGGTTAATACAGTTTTATTATTTCCAATAGGAATGATGGCCCAAGATCACAGTTATAATAACTGTTTTTAGATTCTTTTTAATCAGTTATCATCTTGTGTTTCTTGTCCTCTGGATTATTCAACACAAAACATTCACCCAAAAGCGACTTGTTTCATCACTGATTATTTTAAGGTTTTGGTGCTCTTTTGTATTTTGGACATGTGTTCAGTGTGAGAAAAGGCATGGTGATGATGATGATCAAGTAAAACTGTAAAACTGTCACTCAATCATGAGTGACTAGCTACCATGTCCTCACCATGTCAGGACCACAGCTGGTTCCTTCTGCAGCGGGCATGAACTTGGTCTCACACCGGTGTCCTGCTCGGTGACACCACAACGATTTGCAGATGTCCTGTCAAACAAAACAAACTAGATGAGATGACTGAATATCATGTTTTCCACTATCATGAGTTTTTGGAAGCTTTTGGCATCATGCTCCTCCCCTCTTTTCTCTTCCCTGACCCAACAGCACCTGTTTCTTGCCAGGACCACCATCACGCCAGCTGATAAGCCCCCACCGCCTCAATAACCGGGAATAAGCCTCTCCACAAAGACTTGGTGTCAAATCTAATCACTGTACTTCTTTAATGAAACGAGCTATAATTGTATGTGTCATCTGACCCAACAATACAGAGACAGAGCAAACGGGTGAGCACAGAGGGAGAGCCAAGGTCGAGAGACAGGCGGCAGAGTCTGGCAACCCGCCCAACGGCAACTGGCAACGGGAGAGAAACCAGACAGTATGGAGGGTAACAGCAGGAGAGTCAGTTTTGGTGTGTGTTAAGTCTTTGTCCTCACTTCTGTGATACAGAGCAGGTGGTTGACAGCTACACCACCGATCTGAAAATCACCGTATGTGAGCCCATCAGGAACAGCAACAAAAACAAACAAAAAAAAAAACAGGGGAGGCATGAAGGGCAGCCTCCAAATCCACAGATTATCAGCGTGTAGATTGATTTACCACCCACTGACAAACACAGGTCTAAGATGTGCAGACGTATTATTTGATCTTCTATTAAGGAAACATAGCAGGGATTTGGAGAAGTCATGAATAGCTGAGGCAATGTCATGTGCTAATCCGTCATATATTTGATGTTGGCAAAGTTGATTTCCCAGCAATTACAACCCTGCAAGAGAGGAAAAGCCCATCGTGTTTTTAACAGCATTTACATGTGAATTGACATCATTGAATGCATCTAACATAAAGGACTATACCAAGACCACAAGGATTCAGGGGGGTATATTGGGGGGAGGGTGGGGGGTCCCATTCAAATGATGCAATTATGCATTTTAATGGAGGGTCAAGGTGGGGGGTTTCAGCTTGTTGTGCAAAGATCATGCTAATTAATAAAGTGCCAATTTACCACTGCATCGTTAGCGCTGAAAAGCAACGATCCAAACTCCTATATGATCCAAGTGCTGCATCTCATTACTGGGTCTCCTCATCTATTGTACATTAGTTTGGGCAGAGACACATGAATAAGAAATGACTTACAATTGCTGGAGTCCATGTGAAACCGGAAGGGTTCAGCTGCTATAGATGTTGTTCTAATTAATAGCAAACTGTAGTAGGGATCCCTCTTCCTTCCCTTCTTCCTTTGCTCTTGTAACATATGTCCCTCCCATTTTGATCTGAACTTGATCTGAACCTTTTGGGTGCAAGGGACATCCATAAATCCACCACAGACCTTTAAAGAACAATGTAAGTCTTGTATTCACTGTCCTTTTACCATTGTTTTCACTACCAAGTATATGATTTGATGGCAGGTGAATACCCTACTTTGTTCACCAACTAGATGCTAACTTGAAGGTAAAACAATGAATGACAAATATTGTAAAAGTTTTTTTAATGAATATGCATCTCACCTTCACAAAATCAAGGCTGCATAATTTGGCCTTAGAGCCAAATTGCCACTTGCACTGTGTGTCTGCGTCGTACAACTGTCCTGGAAGCTGTTCGGGGTACTTGTACTGACCAATCTGCTTGGGCTCATCCACCAGACAAGATGCCTGGGCTGTTCTGGTGAACACAGCACACCACCCGTGTCAGTCATAGAAAGAATGTAACAAACACTGACATATAAAACACAGGTGTGTTAGGCTTACCCAAGGAAGCGGGTGAGGTACTGTCGACTGCAGGTAGACCAGGAGAACACCCCGTTGTTTCCAGCCAGAGTGGGAGACATGATGTTACCTTCTGTCTTACGACAAGGGTTGCCCTCACCATCATGAATCATGCCAAAACTAAAAAAAAAAAGGGAGACAGATAGGTGATTTTACCTCGATATAGTGGCATAAAGATAAAAAATATTTGTAGATAAGGACTTTTAATAAGAAACAACATAAGGTAGTGTCACACTTTCATTTATACTGATTATTTCTTTAGTGATGATTAAGCTGAATGTTGCTTACCCACTTTTTCATGTTACATTATGTAATAAAATAGAAATATGACTCATTAGTACACTGTCATATGTTTAACAATTACTTAGTCAACATGTTTCTGGGCTCTAATACTATTTAAAGCTCTAAATTCAAGAAGATACTGCAATTTATCATCTAGGAGAATATATAACATATTGTTCCCAGTTTGTGTTGAGAATATGCCAAACAAACACAAGCCTTTCATCACAACATGAAATCTGAAAACATCAAAACATAAACTGACTTCTATCTCAATGGAAACGTAAAAACACACAAACAGAGTTGTGCTGCCTAGGGCAGTTTCCATTATTCTCCCATAGTGTCACAGAGAGGGTGAAGTAGGGCTCTAATGTAATGCTTTTATTTCAAAGTGTATTTGTTTCTTTAACTCAGACCGTGTTCATTTGATTTTCTATAGATTCATTACATCCACTTACAGCTCAGAGCCAGCGTGGAGACGATATGCTACAGCGCACTGTTCGAAAATGTAACAAAACATCTGACACTGTTTCATCTGTTTTAAGTCACTGGTGCAATTTTTGTCAGTGGTTTTGTCAACTTTGAGAAAAAAAGCAGCTTTACAACCGTGACATTCAGAAAGTGGTATGGTGTCCAGACTTATGTGATTTGTTAAGACTGTCTCGATGCAGTTTTTAATTAACATACTTGTGTCCTGACTCGTGGGCGATAGTGAAAGCCAAACCCAGTCCTGTGTCCTCATTGATGGTGCAGCTCCTGTACTTACTGCACATGCCACTGATAGGGGCAAAGCCTGCACAGACAAAAGAAAGAGGGAGAGAGATGAAGTGTCACTTGATTTTTAACTAAATACTGCGTTCAAAAAGGCTGCGTTCAAAACTTCAAACCTGAAAAATAAAATCCTTTCGTCTCGTTCTCTAACCAAGCACATCATTGCTGTTGGGACCTCTGACAGACTTGGCAGGCAATAAACTTTTGTCACAAACTCAGACACATACTCGCACGCATGGAGGGGAATTTCACACCAGCTGCAAAGTGCTACTTCACAAGCCTGGTTTATTTATGCTTCCTAGATCGATCAGAGACTTTTATAGCCGATCAGCTTTAGAGGACTTGCTCCTGATGCTGGACCTGACAACATCAGGAGAAGGATGAGTAATCCTAGTTGTGGGATTTACTGCAACTGACAAGTTGATGAAAGGAAAAGATTCAGTTGTGGTTTCTGTTTTTTCCTGTTTTCTGGCCGCCACTTCTCTCAATGGGCCCAAAAATGAGAACATGTACAGTAGGAACATCGATATTTGGTTGATGAATGAACCTGTGACTCGAAGAGCCAGATGTTTAACTTCAACATCACTGGCAGAACATTACTGTATGAGTGTTGTTGCACTGAAAGCCAATACATCTTGACCTCCGCCTCAGTTTTGTGTTGTCTTTGTCTTTGTCAGTACAGATGTTACTAACACTTCATAAATAATTCCACTTATGAGTCATTTTTATACTTTTTACCACCCAGCACTCACTACATCATGTCTGGACTTAATGTCTGCACCCGCAAAATCACCTTTGCACTGAACTTCATATCCAAAACAACAATATTTATGTCATGTAAGCATTTCTAATGCACAATCACAGAGCATGGTCGCTAAAGAAAGCCTTACCAAGGGTGTCACAGGGCTCGTTCTTCCAAGAACAGATGTCCAGACCTGTGAGGAGAACAGCGTGATCGTGACGTTTGCCGCCTTTCCCCACCAGACCCGACTGCCACTGACAGAAGCTGTTGAGGGACTGATCAGCGTGATGATTTATGGTCAAGCCCAGCTGGAAGTGAAGGGAAAACAAGAGATACAGAAATTGAGAGACTGAATCCATCACCAGTGCCCAGTGCAAATCGGAGATTCAGAGGGAGACTATGGTCTGAATCCACTCACAGGGTCTCGGTCCAACAGTAACAAGCTAACCACCACAATGTTGATGTCAGTCCCAATGGTGCCATCTTTGAAAAGACTGGAAACCTAAAAAATAATTAGAAAAAAATCAGCTTATTAATATCTAAAAGTCAGGATTTTCTCATTTGTTTAAGCTCTCCATTTATTTTAAAGACACAAAGTGATGTTCAGCCTCAGGTAGAATGCACGTTCGTTAATACTCAGAGGCACTTCATGGATTGTGAAGATTAAAAAGGAGGGTAAAGGCCAAAGCAGCAGTAGGTTATTTTTAGAGGCCTGAAATATGAGTTTTATTTTTGTTACAACAAAATCTAAATCCACCACACAACTAAAATTAATTCAATCCAGTTTAGTGTTTTACTTACCAAACATAATTGTGCTTGCTGTTCACACAGTCACATAATTATAACATTGTGTTCCTGGATTTGTTTCCCATGAAAGTGCAGTGCACTCTCCTTAAAATAAAGTTTATTGTGCAATCGTTTCATTTGATTTTAAAACCGTTCAATCACTACTATGCTCTCTTTTCTGATCCCCAGTAATCTGGTTTACTGGTGATGTGGTTTAAACCAGTCGGTCCATTATGATGAAGATTTTTTGAATAACTGAATGGAAAATCTTAGTGCTATGTTGATTTTGCCCATTGATCCAGTGACCTTTGCCTTGTAGGTGATTCCTCATGAGTCTCCTATGTTAGATATCAGGAAAATAATCAGAGCTATATGACAGATTTCCTGTACATCTTCAAGCCTTTGCTGTCAATTACTATACACGCCTCCTCCTCCTTTCCTTTTCCTCCCTTCTTCTCTCCCATCCTCACCATGTTCATGACGGTGAGGACGTAGGTGGTGACGTTGTCCCTGCCGTGTTTCTCCAACATCTTCCTGTCTGCAACAACCAGGGTCTCCACGTTCAGACCACCAACCCTGTTGGAGTTGATGGGCGATCTCTTTGCCCTTCCCGGCCCTTCCACCTCGGGCATCGCAAACTCATCAGGCATGATGAACCTGTCCTCAGCGGGAGGCTTGGGAGCGTCTACGAGGGCAAAAAGGGAATGACGGAAGGGAGGAGAGACGCAGAGAGTATAAAGTACAAAGACAGAGAGAGAGAGAGAACTTGGCAGTGAGGGTCAAATGAATGAACTGTCTTTTTCCTGGCTCGTGCCGGGTGATAAGAGGAGCCGTGTGGGTGTTGAAAGCACAGGAAATTCACTCCCCACGCTGCTTCCTACCTCTCACCACTAGAAGGAAAGATAAAACTGTAACCTGGGCAGAGGGGTGAGTTGCCTCCAGCTGGTGTAGCCCTCTTACAATGGCTTCAAATAGATTTGTGATAAATGTGTAACGCTCTAAAAGACATAATGGATATTTTGATATGGGACAAAAAGGAAATGGTTTAGATTGAATGACTCTGCAAAATTTTATACTGTATAGAATAAAATCCTTGACAGGCTTTTTACCCTGACAGAACATAGTTTAATCTTCTTGTGGAAAAGAAAATGATCATGTCAGTTTTTTAGAGGTGATAATCTTGAGTCAAAAGATTAATGCAGTGCTTGCTGTCATGAAGGTGCAAGTTTAATTTCAATATCCAAGAAATTTGCATCTTGTACTTTAAATAGTGGATGAAAGAGAAGCTAACCCTAACCCTAGAGTTGGGGTTAGGGTTAATGACATGAGAAATACAAAACAAAAACAACATAAACTTAGGATGTTAAACATATGGTACTGTATAAATTGCGCTTAATCATTGCAAATTTTTTTATAACTAAACAAAGAACACTGGCTGATTAATCCATCATAGGAATTTGCCATTCCCTAATATCAGTGCCAGTATTGGCCCCAAGATTCCTACATTGCTCAGCTCCTAATGACATTATATCAGTCTGGTAGAAGAAATTTAACCTTTATTATATTAAAAATAAATTTAAGCTCGTTTTATGTTGTTCTTTTCACTGTGAACAGCAGAATACTTGGTTTAATGTGATAAAAACAGACATTTCAAACATGGCTGATGTACACAGACTGACTTGGCTGTTCACGTACAAACATTAAAGTTATCCAGTTACTTGAAGAAGCCTGGAGATAGAGGAAGAAACTGTCATAAAGAAGTACAGATAATATTCTAACTTGTGTCTTATTGGATTGTGTCTTATTGGATTTAAAACGTTTAATGAATAGTGATTCCTTGTGCATGTAATAAACTGATAACTTATACTACACTTCATGATCAAGACATAATTATTAGGTGCTAAAGGAGGAATATGAGGAATATAAGGTTCCCTTACATACATTGCTTGCGGCGTCCGCAGAAGTATTGCCTCTGCAGCTTTCCATGCTGGTAGTCATGGTGATGATGCTGCTGCTGGTGATGATGATGAGTGTACGAACTGTCAGGTCTGGAAGAACTGGTGCCTGATTTTCTGTGGACAACGTGTTCCACTGAGCGTTTGTAGACGACATGTGGATGATGACCACTAGGAGCACTATAATTGTGCTGTTGAGCCAGATGTTGTGGTAGTGGGGCAATCAAATAGTCCTCATGCAACATGCGGATCAAACCTGACTGGAACACACAAACAACATACATAAAAAAAACATGTACAGTGAGTGAAAAACACAGATTACTCACAAAACCCTAAAAAAACCTTTCAGATTCATTTCCAATGGTAGTTTTTATAAAATATTTAGTATTTGTGTTTAGATGGCTTAGTCTCCACTAAAAGGCCTTGACAGTGGTGTAGACAGTAGCTTCCTGCTCTAACCAGAGCAATAACACACACTTCAGCTGCAAATCTGCCCAGAGACGAGCCACACCTAAACTTTAAACCTGCACTCCATCCTAATATTAGGCAGATGTGCATCGTGCATACAGCTGTTGAGTGACAGAGATGTCTTATTTAGCTGGAATACTTAGAAAAGCATAAAATAATTGTTTTTACACAAAGCAGATTTTGTTTTCTAACTGATCATGACAAAATCTAAATCCAGCACAGAACTAAAATGAGTTAAATCCAGTTTAAACTGTATCATATTAACATAGACATGTGGATATCCATATACAGTATATATGGCTACACTATTTTATGAATATTAGTCTAATCTACTTGACTTTTGCTGAGAAAGGGTAAATTTTGCAAAATGCAGGCTATGTTTTGTATTTTCTTGCCCAGACACAGAATGAAGAGCATCAAGTTGAGGCACCTCAGTGTTTTGGTGCCCTGTTTTGATTGAGTTGAGTGGCCTTAAATGCCCTGTGAACTGAGACACTGAGCCACTGAACCTTAAACATTCCGTCTGATCACAGACTTCTACCTAATTCACTCTACAACCCACCCGAATGTACACAAAATAGCTGTGCAGTCAATCAGATGTGCATACACACACACACACAGACATAAACACAAAACACATTCATTCAATTTAGTAAAAACATACACACATACATATCACAGTAACTGACCCAGTAACCTGTAACCTTTATGTGTGTGTGTGTATGGGGCTAGGGTGGGGGTGTCAATCTCTGGTTTGAGACCCCAGTAGTTTGGATATCTTGGTATTTTAAGATTATTTGGCTTGTCCTTACAAACTTAGGGCTGTTTTACAGTTAAGTTTAGAAATAGGTTTAGGGGAAGGATTAGAGTTAAGTATTCAGGGATGATGGGTATGGTTAGGGTTAAAGGGTGAGGAAATATATTATGTCAATGAGTGTCCATATAACTAACATGAAACAGGAACATGCGTGTGTGTGTAGGTGTGTGTGTGTGTGTCAAACCCTGCTCCTGATGAACTGACCCCATTCCCCCCAGGCTAGCAGGTGGCAAAATAAACAGAGGGAGGACAAAAGGGAAGCCATGGTGAGGCCCTTGTTGTCAAAACAGTGCTTGGATACATGGCAGACAGCCATCATCAGCCCTTCTCAATCCATCCAACCAATCATGCATCCATCTATCCATCCAGCCATCCGTCCATCTCCCCAACCATCCAGCTGCCAGCACATCTTTCATCTGTCCATAAATCATCTCCTCCGTCCATCAATCTTCCACGGTGCGATGGGAAGTTTTACAGGAAGTAAAATGTCAAACTTCATTATTTTGACTACATGTAAGATCCATATGGTCCGGTGTTTGAGAGTTTTGTTCTGCAGTGTCAATAGTTTGAACCCCAGCACATCAATACCTGCCAAAACAACCATAAGCAAGACACTTCACAGCTACCTACTCCAGCGGCATTGTTTCTGAAACACTCCGCCCGTGAGCGCATAGCACAGGGTGGAAAGAAATTTTTTTCCCCCAGGCCATGAATAAAATATATCAAATCAATGATTTGAATTAAGAGAGAGGGAAGGTCCTTGGCAAAAATGACTGCACCTTCCCAAAATAGATTGGAATTCAAAACAGAGCTTGAAGAGGTCAAAGGAGGTGTTTCCCATCAGCACACACTGCTGTCATCTCCCCTTTGCCTGTCTTTTCATCTGTTTCTCTAGTCTGGCATTTACGACAGACCCAACCTGTAAAAACATACACCTCATCAAATGTTTTCCTTTTATATATGAAACACTTTTAATTTTTCATGTGACAGCTCCTTCTGTGAGACGATATCGGTGTAATCGCCTCAAAACTCTGGGACATCATTTTATTATTTTTCCTCACGTCAACCAACAGTCCTGGAACTTCACATTGACCTTATTAAGGCATCATGAGATTATATTGATTACACTTTGCATTTTGAAGCACATATCACATAATTTGCCACCAGAATTGTAATTAGAGGGCAATCTGGCAACCTCCAACAATCCAACAATAAAACTAACTGTCTAACTGTCTGAATTTACTTCATTAACTAATAACTCACATATCTTACATCTCCCTCTCTCTCTCTTTCTCTGCTGTGTCACCACATCTGCCAGTTCTCCACTCTCTTTTCCAGCAGTTAGCAGATGGAAGTGTCTATGATGATAATGACGGGAAATTAATTCCATCTGTTGGGATGGTAATAATGGTGCTGCGTGGAAGTGTGTGTGTGTGTGTGTGAGAGAGAGAGAGAGAGAGAGACAGACAGAGAGAGAGGGAGCTTGTTTTTACTACATTCATGGGGTCCAGCAGCTTTGTGGACCTATAAGTTTAAATGTCTGTTTGAGGGGTTAAGATTGGCCTATGATCAAGTAGGATGCGGCTCGCCCAATCATGCTCCAATGGTGAACCCATGAATCAAAACCTATGCAAAAGGTATTCATGGTATTCGTTAACCCGTTGGGTCAAGTGTAAATGCGGCTTAATTCTCTACATTTTCGCACATCCTTCACCTCTGCGCCACCTGTCAGCACCGCCATGTGACCGCTTATATGTTGTGCGTGCCATTTCTATCTCGTGATGCTGACTGCCATATTCCTTCACCTTGACTTGTCCGACAAAACTACACAAATCAAAGGAATCCAGCGGCAGTGGCCTTTACCTTAACATCTTTGGTCACAAATCATTTTTTTCTTTATTAATTCCAGTACGAAGTGCTCTCTACTTTTTGCTAACATATTTATCTGCTGTAGTAATTCAGCACTTAGAAGATCACCTAAGTAATTTTACACATCAAATTTAGTTGAGGTCAATTTATTCATCATGGAACATGATGAATAAAGCAAACATACTCAGCCTCTGGAAACAACTATATAATCACTTCTGTGGTTTGTTTAAGGGAGATTTCCAAAATTTGAAAAAAATAACACTGATGATCTCATCGTGTTTATCTCAGAATGGGCTCTTAAGCGAAAGTCTTTGCGACAAACTGTGGTGTGGCATTTGTAAGATGTATGCATTTACCCATCAATGAGCTTCTAACAAGGAAATGAATTGACCTCTGCTGCTATATCCACCTCAGTGAATATCATATTCAATTTTTGTTCTAAGTCAAAAAATGGCAAGTTACAAGTTAGACAGTTACAGAAATTAGTCAGATTCTCAAAGGTTCTCAAAATATCAGATGCTTTCTGGCAACTGTGGAGCTAAAACATTTTCAAATATTAAGCATCTTGTCGATTTAACATCACTTCCAAACTATTCATTCTGACTATCTCCATTTTTCTCTGATTCCTTCAAACACAAAGCTCAGACGTGTGAAAAAAAATAGGTGTATTGAGTTTCACAGGACTCAACAGGGCGTCTGTAGACACCAGAGAAGTCGGCAGATGATGATACAGTAGACTTCTAGTTATCCCTGTATATTAACACTTGTAAGACTTGGCTAGATTAAAGGGATGAACACTCGCTGCTAAACACCACTTTACTTTCCACCCACTTTTACATGCAGACTCACACATTTTTCTCTGAGTCTCACACACTCACATCCTCACAGACAGATTACAGGCTGAACCAGGTCACCTTCCAGTCAGTAATGCTTCTATTTTCAACATGAAAAAAAAACTTGACTTGGGTTAAAAACACCCTCCCAGGACTTTTCCCTTTCCATGGATAAAATCAATACCAGCCACTCTAACAACCAGCTCTGTCTCGTTGGCAACATAACGGTTTATGTCGTGGGGGAAGACTGCTTCTTTAGCTTGTCTCTGTATAAACTGCAGCTTCTTTTAAGGTTTCCCACCATGATATTATAAGGCAAATGAGTAAGTGCTTACATGCTGTTAAAGACTAGGGCCGAGCGGCGAGAAGCCCCAAGCCGGTGATTACCAAGCTCTAAAGCACATCTGCACTCCAGCTCAGCAGAGAATCATGTGAACACAGTGTGTGGTGAGGGGGAAAAAATCATTCAGGAGCAGAGGAGGCCCCTCAGGCATCTAACTTATTCAATAGAATCATAATCTGAGTAATTACAGTTTGCTCAAGAGAAATTATGTGTCTTTAAAATGGGTAAGAAATGGGTAGAGTGGAGATGGTTATTTTGGATCTTGGATTATAAGAAGACAAGAGCCAAACAGCAATAACAGGGCATAACATTGGTTGGACTGAATTTCTCTGTGCACAGCAGTGTTCACAGAAACACAACTGGACAGGTGACGTGCTGCCAAAACATTAACAATCACTCAATTGGTGATAGCATGCCTAGATAACAATCTTCATGTGCAACTGATTAGGATCACAATGTGTCAATAGCCCAGGGTTTTCTAGTCCTTGTTTGGCCTCACTAATTGTCTTTGAACAACCTACTGACACTGTGTGAGCATGTGTGGTGAAGGCAGCAGAGGTGGGCATACACAAACACAGAAACTGATGGTGTTGGATGAGTCTTTTGTCATTTAAAGCCTTTGGGCACAGTCTCACTCATAATCCCGTGTAGACACAGCAGGAAGTAGGAGAACTGCTCCCACACCAGTCCATACAAATGGAAATGTCCTCTGTCAAAGTTCCGTTAATTGCTCTCTAACTAGGTTACAGTGCAGCTCTCAACACTTTTAGTGACTTAAAGATACAGTGCTGCTGTGATGCAAATGACAGGAGGAGTGCAACTGAAATTAACTTAAGAGTTTTGAATCCTGCATAAAATGCACATAAGAATGTTAGAGATGTGTGAGATTGTGACTTTTAAATTTCCCAGTAAAGGTCAAGCAGCCTTCAGTGCAAAGCACCTGGTAATGAAAAAGTAGAGGTGACAGAAATGGGAAGTTCCATCCTAACACTCAATGAGCTAAGAAAACTGCAAGTGGTGAAGGAAGAAAATTACACATTTAGGAAAAAGGAAACTGTGTTTCTACAGTAAAAACTCAATAAAATTAACATAAATGCCATCTGTTACTGGAAAACATGTTTATACCTGCACCTCACCAAAACACAAACCCATGTTCACTGTTGTTGTGAATGGGTTAACGTGTAATCCTGCCTGGCTCCAACCTGGCTCCTTGTTAAACAAAGGTCTGATAATGCACGGCTTTGGAATAAACAGGTGATGACTACAAATCAAAGGAGCTTCCTATGAGGAGAGCACAAGAGGTTTTTTCTGTTTATTGACCTGGGTTTTATTATAAAGGTCTAATTTGTGAGTTTCAGCCTTACTCATTGAAGACCTTATTGAAAAATACTAAGATGGTTCTTACTCAAAAGTTCTCTTTTCTGTGAGGGCTGATTATTATGATTGGGCAGTGGGTCCAATGCCAACATATGCATGCAGCACGCTCTCATGAACACCCAGAATGACAGGTACACAGTGAAGACTGTTGTAATGCCATGTTCCTCTCACCTGTTCTGCCTGCCTGTGTGCCAAGAATAGTTAAAAAACTTTCTGACAGACCATCGGGCCACTGATATGGTGGGATTTCACAGATCCTCTTCAGTCCAACTTTAACAGATGGGGAGGCAAGCAGTGGCTTAGAAAATCAATATGATCTGCAGCTTTTACCCATTTGAAATAGCAAAAAGGTATAAAATCGATATGGCAGCCAACGTTGATACTGTGGCAGGCTTCCACAAATATGTCAATGTGTGGGAAACACTACAGAAACTGGAATGAAGACCATGTGTCTCTTAACATGATGCAACAGCTGGGGCTAAAAGGTTATTATAAGCCAATATCCAAAAGGCCTTGAACATAAAACAACCAAAAACTAAAGGAATCTACAACTATGGCTGTCACACTTAAATAATTCATCAAACTGCTTCTTACACCTTATCAATCTGGTAGTACCGAGTTTTCTGTTAGCCTGGACTGTTTCACCACAGAACCAGTGACTGTGTTGCAGTGGTGACAATAGTAGGTCAGATTTGATGTATGGACTCTGTTTGTAAAAGTTGCACCATCCACTTGAAGACTTCAACACCAGCCATTAGTCTTGTATGAGAAAGACCTTGCACAGACTAGAAAGGACGTAAAATCACACACACACATGCACACTTTCTCTTTTTTTCTCTCTTCCTTTCACACACACACAACATCCCACACCCATGCTGAGAGTCTAACCCCCCTCTCCTGCTGGCATCTAACAGTGGGCACTACATCACTGTCAGCATCCAGACCACCAGGGAACGGCTCCGGGCCACTCTCCTCTTGTAGCGCCAAGCTCTGAGCTCCTCTGTGGCCCAGCCCAGTCGCTGAATTATGGCCAAGCCAGAGAGGCACATTGTAGCAAGGAGACGTTCCAATTTGTTGGCCTTTACAGAAAACAGGCAGGTACAAATGGCCCAAGTGCTGCCTGGAAATCGGTCATTCAAGTGTCATTTTAACTCTGGGAATGCTTCAGGGATTTGGAGCACACTGACAAACGCTTATACATCATAGGTTGTCTCCTTTCCCAACCGTATGGATGAGTAATCATATACTGTCTCAGCTCCATGAGGAGTCTAATGGGATTACAACATCTACATATGTTAAATATTCAACCACTGAAAGTGAGAGTTTAAATGTATGCCTTTTGGTTGAGTAATTTTACTTTCCAGATGTAGTTTATGGCCAATTTTTCAGATTAGACTAGAACTGACTTTTAAATCATCTGTTATTCCTGAAAAACAAATTCAATTTTACAAGACAACCAAAGGGGTCAATGGCAGCAACAGTTTTGCGACTTCAGATGTGAGGATATCACATTTTCTAAACAAAGAAACATAGTTTGACCTCTCGGCTACATTGCAATGAACCGTCAAACGTACGGTTCATTGCTACGGCTACAGTACGAGCAGCGTCAATAACAAGGCACAGGAAAATAGCAAATGTCTTCTTCACACCACAGGGAGCCCCATGCCTGATGGAGACAGACAAAGGTTGGAGGTTAAGCTCCCAGCATACAGCAGTCAATGATGGTTGCCACAACATGCGGCACCGTGTCAACGACAGCCATCAGACCATCAGGCAGCAGGTTTGATCTGAGCTGTCTGAAGAGATGAAGGGAGCCGGAGGAGAGAATAAAGGAGGTGTGTATTGACACTTTCTTTAGACTGTTTTCTTCTCACAGAGGGCTGTGCAAACACACACTTAAGCTATAAATTGTGGTACCTGGGGGTTGTCAGGTTAACTCCCACCACACATCCAAGATGTCTCCTGGGCTTATCCAAAACCAAACCACAGTGAAAAAACATCCCCTTGTGTTTAATTTGTGATGTTTACTTATGCTTTGCATTATTAGAAGCTCACAAAGATTTATACCAAGTTATTAAAGACATCAACGCAGAGGAAACTAAGCAGAAAAGGAAAACGAGGCACTGACATGAATCACACCATAAGGCAATAACTGCTGGTGTGCAAAGAATTTCACACTTCAAACAGCAGGTCCTGTGAAATGTGCAGAAGCTTAGGACAAACTCTACTTGATTTCTCTTTGTTTCTCACACCAAATATCCTGATAAGTTCAAACATACAAGGTTTGATCAACCAGGACTAAAATGAATGGAGGAATTAGTTAAACTCTCAAAATCTTCTTCCTTTAAGAAGTGTAGCTACTTTGACAACAGACTTCATTTAAGCAGCTTTAGGCAATGCAACTGTTTTTCAGATTTTTGATATCTTGTTCATTTTTACACCATCACAGCTTAAGTTTATGCTTTTTTAATGGGTGTTCATGGGAGTTACTTAGAATGTCACATGACCTGTGAAGTCATCCACTCTAACTCTTTAACGATTTTTCTTTTCTGATTCTTTTCACTTGAGCTCTTGTAGCTCCCACATCTTTCACTTCTCATAAACAGTTTATATGTGGAATTGTAGAGAAATTTGTGCCATTTCACACAGTATGCGAACTGAATCAATAAGACTTGTGGTTTCTGAACTGCATCAAGAAACGCCCTCAATTGCTCCATAGATTCCAATATTAACCAGCCTATTCTTGTCTTGAGTAAATTCAGGAAAGAGGGAACTTTTAAAACTGCTACATGTCAGTCATTTTTTACTTTGTCTACACAAAAGTCTCCCAATTCCAGCAATCCAAACTCTAGTTTTTGAGTTAAGGTGTCTTGTTGGGTGCTTTATATCTTTTGTATTTCATGAAAGTTAGAGGGGACTCCTCAGTGAAGAGCCAGCTCATGTACAACATTTTACTCCATCGTGGCAAAAGTCTGAACATCTACACCTGACCTGAAAAGCCTGCATCATAAAGAGAGTTGAGATGTGATATCTTTTAAATATAAGGATAATGGAAAAGTTTTCAGACAGTCTCTTCAGGAGAACATTCATAGTGAGACACTCAGTTGTGTAACAAATGAAAAAGGAGAACTAGAGAGAAAAGTTCAAACCCAGTGCACCGAGTGTCAGACTGTCGTATTCGGAAAGTTACAGACTTCTCTAATCCTGTGTCAGATGGAGTATATCAGCTCCGTTGCTGTTCAATTTACATAAACACTTTATCAACAACTGCATATTACGAATTGAAAAGTTATTAAATGACACTGTGCATGGTGAAGCAATACAAGGACTTAGAAATTGCTAGAGGTGGAAAACTGATCCTTTGAATTGCACCTAGTGGTTACTGTGAACCTGAGAGCTCAGCTTCCAAAGAATCCAACCTGTCTCTGGCCTGGCCTGCTGGGGCTTGGGAAAGGTCAAAGTACAGGTCATGGTCAGAACCTGTCACAGCCAGCCTGACGCGGGGTGTATCCTGCCTGCAAATGTTTCAGCAATGAAGACTGCCAAGTCATGAGCCTCGTCTCCAGGCATCATTTAAAAACAGCCACACTGGAAGTAAAAAGGTTGCGGCAAGCGCATTTCTTAAACATATTTCACACAATTGTAAACATGATAAAATAATTATGAAATTATGAACTGTCATAAAATAATTGCAGCACGCACCACTCCAACACTGACATCATCGCCGAGTCTCAGATGTGGCTGCAGAAGGTAACTGACAACAAAATTTTAAAAATCCGAAATTAAGATCTGATTTAATCGTTAAAAGAAATTCAGATAAGACACAAGTGAGAACATGTGGTGCTTGGCAGATTTCCCATAAGGTATTGCAAATTGAGCCACTATATTTTTAGGAAGTTGTAAAAATAATGCTGTACATCCTGATGTAGAATCTGAAAAGATAAAAGAACATAAAATCCCCAACTATTCTTACAATACAAATGTCTCCCCATCTTTAGATTTGTGTCTTTTATTTGTTTCCTATCATTTTAATTCATGCATATGTCAGCTGCAACTCGTGTGACTCTTTTTCCTCACGTAGACTAGAGACAGTGGTGGTGCAAGATTCAGGTCTGCCCTCATCACCCCAGAGAAGAATCCTATCCTATGGGAATGGGCTGTGAGGACAGAGGGGAGCAGTAAATCACATCTTTTACTCTGCATTCACACCATTGGTGAGCAGCTCTGAACTTGCACTATATAATAAGAACCTGTGAGAGTCCAGGTTGAAAACCCACATGCCCTATTTGCCCAGGCAGAGAGGATTGGGGTCAACCAGCAGAGCAACCTCAGATGAAAACCCTCAAAGAAAGAAAGAAACCACCCCCACCCCCATCATCACCACCCTCTTCCCCTCCACTCCTTACAAATCAGAGAGAATTACATCTGAAACGACAACCTTTCATCTCTCATGCAAAAGCGAAAACAGACAACTTCACTTTGTTCAAAAAAAAAACATGAGCAGAGTGGTCCACAAGGACACTAAGAGAGTAATTACAAGCCAGAAAATAACACCATGTTCAATTAATGGGGATTTACAGTAGAAAATCCCTCTTTACCAGTCATCCATCCATCCATCCATCCATTCTGCCCTGCTCTTAATACCATCTCACCCTGATCTTCATTTAAAAAGCTGAATCCCACTTCCATCTGCTTGGCCCAGGCCTGCATGGATGTTTGAAAAAAAAATAGCTGGTGTTGTTTTGGCCCAGTAGCTCGTGGTGACACCTCTGCGCTATTAACAAGCAGGGTCAAGTCCAAAATCCCTATTTCAGACACTTTATTTTCCCTTTTCTCCTCTTTTCCTCGTCTCTGTTGAAAGGAGACAATGACATGAAGAACGAGAAGGCAATTTTTCTTTCTTGCTCTCACCCCATTTCTTCCCCAAAGCTCTTTGACACAAACTCAGTCCATCTCTCCAACTCTCTATAAAGAGACCATCCAGCCTCCCTGGGAGCTTCCACCCTAGACAATGAATTCACATTATTCTTGCACAGCACTCTCTCTCTCTCTCTCTCTCTCTCTCTCTCTCTCTCTTTCTTTCTCTCTGTAGCCCTGCACTCTCGGCCCAGATCACTTCTCATTCATTATTTCACGCTCTTTGCTTTTCTCTCTTCTGTTTTTCCAGATTTCCTTTTTTGTTTTCTCCCTTTTCTTGACTTCTTCCTCTCTTGCATTGTTTTTAATCCCACCTTAATCTTGTCCTCAGGCTCATCATTACATCAATCAAGCTTGAATGGTTTCTACCTCATTTGTACTTAATCCAAATATTCTGAGCAGGGGGCAAGATGAAAAGCAGGGGGTTAACTGTTTTCGCTGTTATGAGCCTCAACACACACACACTGATGTATTACAAGAAAGAGACAGAAGGCCCAAAGTTCACTTTCACTGCATTCGTCATTTGGCATTTTAGTGAAACTGTGGTTTATCTTTTGCAGATATTAAGACATGAGTACATTTAACTGGTTGAGTGAGCATCCAACCAATGATGGCCCTGAGGTCTCACATGGGAGAGGAAGAAGACAAAAAATAAAGCAAGCAAAAAATAGATCAAAGCATTTGACAAGTCCCATTCAAATGCAATCACAACCAAATCTCATTGTGTCCTCAAAGCGCTTTTAAGAGAACGGGTCAGTGGTGTTTTATTGTGGGTGGGAGTTCGCCTAATGAAAGGGACAATGTGAAGATTAGCAGTGCCAGCCAGGCAGCTCAAACTTCACCCTGGCTTTTAATTGCTGAGAACAAGAGGAGATGTAGAAGCAGGGCAAACAGAGGACAAAAGAGCAGAGAGAGCAGGGAAGGAGGAGGTAAGAGTGAAGACTGGATGATAAATGGAGGTATGGCTTTTATGGAGTGTAGTGTGTCCATCTGGTACAGGCTGGTGTGGGATGTGTCAAGGAATGCATGTATGTGTGTGTGCTGGTAGGCCACAGGGTCCAAGCACCTCATAAACCACAAATGAAAGCAGATGATCTTGTAATTACAGAGTTGTTGTGGTTAAAGTGAAAATATCTCGAATGTAAAGTGTCCACGCAAATCAAGTGAAGACCTTACTTAAAGCCCAAACACTCACATCACGCTCTGGCTTTTTTCCTCAAAGGTAAAGTAAAGCTTAACACGCTCTGCAAAGTTAACCAAGCTAACCGAGTTAACACAAAGACACACAAAGACTGAAGAAACGGCTAGCTAACGTGACTGCAAAAGTGAAAACATGAAACAAGGTGGGCTACTTCAGGCATCTTAGCACAGCTATCCAACTATATTTAGCATGGTTCGTGCTTAAAAACACAAAACTCCCCAAAAAAACACAAACTGCCATTTTTTTAACCAATAATATTAATTATACAATGAAGTGTTTTTGTTTAGTTTGCTGTTCCCACTTCCTGCCTTTACGCTTAGCATTTACATTAGCCGTATTTGTGACCTCAGAATTCAGAATATTAGATTTACATAGCATAATTCTTTTTTTAAACTTATTATACAACAGAAGATTTTAGGCAAAGCTAAATAATAGCAAATGTAATAGCGATATATTATATTCGCTATTACATCAAGGTAACCAAACACATCTTCTGTCTTCCTTCTAAAATAAAGTGTTTTTGTTGAGACAAACATTAACTTATCAAGTTCTTTAGCACCTCTTGGACCAAAGCAGCACAGTCTGTGGAAATATCGGACTAATTTTATGCTGCTAGTTTTTTTAAAGGAACACTACATGACAAAATCAAGAAGTAACGTTGAGAGTGCTGAAGTCACTATTTGCGCTAAAGCTAGGCTAAACCTGTTTGTGTAGATATTAATCTTCTCTTCTCACCCTCTGAAAGAGAGCAAAGGCGCATTTCCCCAGAGGTTGAGCTTTTCCATCTAATATTCATTCACACAGCGCACCACTGGGTGTGGTGACTTAGGGAAATGGAAATAGCTGTGACCAAAACTTAGCATAGATGTGTAAACAAGGCATAGACACTCGGAAAATGTGATGAAAACACATTTTTCACAAGAAAACACATCCAGCCCTGCACCTGTAGACAGTTTAATTGGTGCTGGTGTGAACAGCTGGACATTGATTTCAAGAGTAATCTTTCTGCAATTGTCCTTCCTGGTCAATAAGTTGGGCGTGTTTGTCAATGAACGATTATAATGAATTATGGCCTTTCTTCTTGCTCTGTAATGTCAACAGTGTAATATTTCTCTGTTCTCCTGCTCTCTTCCTTTTATCCCTTCATTCCCTCTATTCTCTTTATTTCCACTCCTCCCAAGACTCATGGGTAATGATGTCATGTTACAGTTCACCCATAATATTACCAAGGTCCGGTTTGTGCACACAGTGATGCATCAAAACATTTGGGTCATTAAAGGAAAGAAGGTTTTCAGGACATAATCGCATGAGGCTGGAGGTAGGGGTGGAGCACCAAATTAGTTGGTTGAGTGTCTTTAATTTCTAAAACGTCCTTTAAACTTTTCAGAGTGAAAACACTGCATTCCTGTTAGGGTTTTTGAGGTAATCAAATGGTCTGGAAATCTTTCATCAGCCCAAGGGATGGTAAATGTTCTCAAACTGTGTAGAAACATGTAATCAGTTTAACAAAATTATAAAATGACTGTAGAGTTTTTCACATAATAAAAACTTGCAATGACTCAATAACTGAGAAGTTATTGGCAAACACCTACCAGTCCAGAGCATGTAGATATGGCTGCTGAGGAGGCCGACATGTTTCGGATAAATCCCTGATACAGGCAGTTGTGAAACCTGCTGTCGTCCATCACCGTGCTGATGCCATCTGAGCCTAATGTCTGCACGGTGAAACCTGGTCCGATGACGGAGGACGGGCGCAGATCCAGGTGCATGTCCTGGCCGAAGGCGGAAAGCCGGTAGTGCAGAGAAGAGGACAGGGACCTCCTGCTGCGATGGCTTCGCCTGGTCACATCGTGGGTCAGGTAACCTCCATCAGAGTCCACTTCCACTGGAGTCACAAACACGTAGTCTAAGGATCAGAGGGAAGCAGAAGAAAATGTTCATCAAGTAGTCAGATTTTCCAAACTGAATAGTTAATGTTTTGCCAATATTACCCAGAATACATTTGGCCAGAGACAAGTGCAAAAACTGAGTGTCAGTTACGCCATTGTAAATACACAACATCTGCAAAGCTTTTGTTGGTGGAGACACTTTTTACTGCTTCACAGTTTTACTCCCTTTTTAATAGAAAGCTATGATCATTGTTTGATAACATTTACTGCATCAATTTCTGTAATTTAGCTCAACATGGTCTCCCACGTCGCTGGTTATAACAAGCAATGTACCAGCCAGAAACACAAGACACATCTACTGTTGCTGAACCGATGAGCTCGAATTTGAGTGAAAAGGTTTGGTGCTCAATTGTTATTCAGAGTTCAGCAAGTCATATGGATTGCAGATGGATTTCAACAGAAGCCATAATGCCAACATCATAATTCCATGCATGTCAGATATGGGTCATTACTTCAAAATTAGAGGTTGTAAATATAAAATGTTCTGATTTCATACAGTTGTCACAGGATTCTGGTCAAATAAAAGAAAATACTAGAATCAGCGCAGGAGAAGCAGCAGTGAAAAAGCACAACATTACTGTCTCCCATCTCTCAGCTTTTGTTAATTTAATGAAGGTTACGACTTCCTGTATGAGCAGAAAATAACTCGTCAGTGGTATGCTGGGAGAATCAGGATGTGTTCCTCGAAATCAGAGTGGGGGAAAAAAAAAAGTCCATCTGCCTTGTTCCCTCAGTAAATCACATGTAAATCACCTCAGCTTGTTCCCTTGGTTTCTGCAGGGCAAAAGCAGCCAAAGAGGGAATCCCTCTGTGAGCACTGCACTCACTGCTCCTCTCTCAACCCCCCCAGCATCAGTGACAGCGTAATACATAAAGTTTAAACAAGTGTCCTTAATAATTTCCATCACATAACCTGTGGACATATCACCCCATTTGACTCTGGAATTGTAATATTTAATTGTTTCAAGACTCTTTTTGGAGGGTTTTTTGAGGTGGATCAATAACTGAATCAATGAATCTGGTTTTATTCTCATTCTGTCTATAAACATGGAAATCTGCCAAAAGACAAGAAACTCACCATGATTTAATCCGAGGCTGTCGCTGGAGGAATAACTGGCCGAAGCGGTGAGGGAGGTGTGTGAGCAGTAAATGTGCAGCGTCTGCAAAAAATATAACACACACAGAGAGATACACACACATCATACATGGACAGGTAGCAACAGGTTGTAAGCAGTGGAAGAAGTGGAAGCCAAAAAAGGGAAAAAATGTGATAAATGGAGTTTTCCTCTGTTGAAACATGAGTTGAACCTCAGTTTAATTTGGGATGACAATCATTTGTCTTACTTTTCACCACAAGCACCAGCTTGTTGTTGTTGACATATATCGTACTGAAAAGAGACAAATGCTTGTTAGTTGTATGTGTTGATTTAGGAGCGTGTGCGTTTACAATTAAATTGCCACATGCCTTGATAATATTCCATGACAGGAGGGTGGAGAGGAGCTTGACTGAGGTGCAGCCGACCAGCGGGATGGGTAAAGTCCATATCAGAAGAAAAAAGCAATCCATGGTGATGGCATGCAAAGCTTACACCTCCCCCGTTACCTCCTAAAAGAGCGCAAAAGTGGTAATAATCTGCGGTGACGCATAATGCAGTATGCACGCATTTTTTAGTGGTTCTGTCCCCCGTTTAGCCGGTTCAGGTGAAGTCGACAGGTTGCAGCAGCCGGTGGTGCGCACAGACACGGAGCGCAGTCATGAGTGTGTGTGTGTGGCCATGTGTGTGTGTGAGTATGAGAGTGTGTGAGAGGAGGAAAGGCAGGTAGCGGTGTCGGGGGATGACCGGGAGGAGCGCTGACTGAGCACTCAGCTCCGGCTCTGTGAGAGTCGGCCCCGCAGGATGGAGCACAAGTCAGCGGCCGACAGCCAATCAGCGCGCAGCATCATTTACCACGCGTAGATAAAAGAAGAAAAAGACTCTTCTCCTGGCAGCAAGCGGGACGACTTGGTGCCTTCAGGTGTCGCTCGTAAATTTCTACTCTGAGAGGTCAGTGAACAAACCTGTTCCCCGCCAGTTTAAAAAAAAAAAAAAAAAAAAAAAAGAATTCAAATATTTTTTTTGCCTTTGTTGTGAAAGAATACTACATCGCATGCACGTGAATGTTTAAGTTCTTTCATTTGAAAAAGTGTGAAAAATAAAACAGACTATACAGCATTTCAAACTTATAATTTTCTTCAGTGGAAAGTAAAGTAACGCTCACAGTTATAGTACAATATTAACACACTTTATTTCCATTTTCACTTCACCACATTTAGTTTTTTACTCCACTACTTTGACAGTTATTGGGGAAGTTGAGATGTAGATTTTACGATTAGAGAAACGTGATAATCTATAACTTTTATAACATTTCATACAGTGTTAAAGGTGCTGTTTGTACTGTCACCATGTGTTGCCTTGATATGGAACAAGCAGCAGATGTGCCATGTTTTCTTGCATTAGTTGGGCACTATTGTGACTATAAAATTGGGCTCAATGATTTTGATGTGTAGCTTGAATGAATAATAATGATAGTTGTATTGTGATCCAATATGGCTGTGAGTTTTTTTGAGTTGGCTCTGGCCATGCTAATTCCACCCACGAACATGTTAAATCATAACAGTTTATTTTCTGCTCACTTCCCAGAGGCTTGTGGTGGTGATGGTCACTTGCCAGGGGTTTGAGCAATCATTGTGTTTACATTACATACAGTTATAATACACCTTCCTCTGGGAGCTATAGCAAATACCTCTTATAAAGTGATGGGATGGTTCAGCCACTGGTTAGCAGGCTAACTTTAGAAGAAGTAAAGAAGCTCACTGACAGCTGTCTCCTGTGATAGAAGCAATGCAAATGTTGTTTTAAGATTTTTCATCTTTTCTTTGCACCCAAACATGGTTTCTTGGTCCTCATCCTCAGAGTCGCCACTCCCACCACAATTATCACCAGCTGTGTATAGGGCACCAAAAGCCAATAGCAGTAGCTCAAGCAAAACTTCCAAACAGCTTTTAAAGCTGACCAAATAATTATCTTTGTTGATAACCAGCCTTTTGGGGTCATAAACTGCTTGTTCCCTCACTTGTGGGGAAAAAAATACTAATTTACCAGACAGTGGTGTCATACCAAGGCAGTTGAAGAACTCTTAAATCTGAAACTGCACTGCACAAACTCAGTGCATGTGATAAAATTTATATATTCATACAAAATATTTTAATGTGGTTATAATTTTCCATGATTGAAAAAATACTGTTCCACTTCCACAAAAAAAAAATTACTTCCTAAATTTAACAAAATCAAGATATGCAATATTCCCAGAATCCTGCTATACAAACCTAAAATTGATAAGTTGTCTTTCAACCTTAATATTATTAATGATTTTTCAAATTTCATAAATGACATCATGGATAATCTGTTCGAGATCAGTGAATGCATGAGTTAACTGGAGAAAACAGCCACTGAGATTTTTTTTTACACAGTCACAACAGTTAAGCTGTCTCAAACAACTGACTGGTTGTTCAGGTTCTCTTATGAAAACTACTGGTCAAAAGTGATGAAGTGACAGAAGAATCTGAGACACTGAAAGGCCATAAATAAGTTCAAAAGCCTTCGCTGAATCTAGTGGTGAGCCGTCAGGACAAGCAAGACAAGCAGTGCACAATCAGTAAAACTTAAAGACATCAATTAGAACAATAATGAAATGGAAATTATCTCCTTATATACTGCAATGCTACCAGAGTCAAGGGTACCATTTTAGAAGATTTTTTCCCTTATACACTACACATTTGATGTGTTTTTGTCAGGTCAAAAGAATAATTCCAATACTTCAGAAAGGTAAAGATGTCCAGGCAGAGAGCAGAGACATGAAGGACAGATACTTTTAGCTCAGGAAAGACAAGCAAGACAGGAAGCACAGTCAGCAGACAAGACAGGCCATGAATTTAAGACACAGTTGTTACTGCTACTGTCACGAAAATGTATGTGTTTGTCTGGACCATATTTTTCTCAATGTATTAAACAGCTGAATCACACACTGAGATTGTGGTTTGGGTGGAGAGGTGTTGGGGGGTGGTTGGTTGTTCTGCTCTATTTGCCTATCTGTAAATGTCGCTGCACGCCACTGACTGAATCCTGGCTTGAAACCAATGTGTTTACTCTTCAAAATAAGTCTTCATCAGGGTGTCACCCACACACATTTGGTCACAGTCTATGTGCAACAACAGCTTTTGTTTTTTATTGTCTTTCAACTCAGTGCCCCAGTCTCCACAACATTTTATACACAGGATATTTCATTTCCTACGTCGTCTTTGTGTTGCAGTATTTTTACTTGTTGTGGTCAAACTGCACACAAACAACTGGCAACTAAGATGCACAAACAAGAGATTTCCTGAATTCTTCTTGGGGCCCAATTTTCAACTGTGTCATTCTACTGTGACATGATCATTTGCAGGAGTCACTGAAGTATGTCAAATCATTTTAAGCACAGTTTCATCTGCAGCTGTGGAACTGTCAGTGAAATGTTTTATCGTAGCAGCGCCAACATACAGACACAAACTATACAACAACAAATAAAGCCTGTGCCCAAAACTAGAACATATGAGTACTAATTCACAAGATATAAAACAATAACAGACTTTAGCTTCATAGTAACAAGCCATCATATGATTTATGTAGAGCTTGTAGTAAATGTGGTGTGCATGTGTTTTCTAAGAATTCTGTAGAGCCAAAAGTGAATACTGACATGACCGTAACCCCTTTCTTGGGTGATTCATATTAAAGTTGTTCTATGTACCTTTTCTCTGCTGCTTTTTTGGTGATTGTTGTTTGACAAAACTTTTTGGGGGTTTGCAAGAGGTCATAGCACGCACTTCTTGTTCAGGGCAGACACTAAACTACAATGATTTGCTATTGTAAAGTCACAACTACCATGTTAGTTTTAGTAGAGGTAAAGAAGATAGAAACAGAAGCAAAATATAAGTTAACTTTGGCATTAGCAGTGAAATGGTCAAGGAAGGGATGCTGAACTTGATAGATTGATCAATGGTTAGTTGTTAATGCTAACGTTATCTATGCAATAGCAAAAAGTTATATATAGTCCCTTTAGAAATCCAACCTGACTGAGAACATTTAAGGGCAGCAGTATTCTTTTCCCCAATTCACCCTATGAGCAGCAGTGTTAATGTCAATTTAATTAACCAAAATGTCTGTCAGTGTGTTCAGGGGGCATATAATTAAGTCTGTCGTGTGAAAGCGACAAGTTGTGCATACATCACTGCTTTGTACTGTTAAAGCATGTGTGTAATCGTAATTGTTTTGAACAGGTGGTCCTGCAGTAGCCTTTTCCATTCCAGTGGCTGGCAAACACCTGGATAGGTTGCTGGAATGCATTGACAGACACACAGATGAAGAGCACAGCCAACTCACTACACAGATGTTCACACTCTGCCGAGCATAATAAGGCTTCTCACAGCTCATGCCAGGCTCTCTGGCAAAGCACAAAGCATGACCCATATAAAACATCACCTTAATAACCCTGCAATATTCTCAGGGGGCTCATAAAAGTCTGAGCTACTTAATCGCATATTTAGATTATACTGACCAAATCACCCTTCATGACTTTTTAAAACATCTGTTCGTGAGACCTATAATATGCAAAAGGAGCTAATGTAATGCTAAGTTTTGACAGCTTTATAGATTCTTACAATACTATCATATATAGGTTAAATCTGCATAATCCTAATTATGACTTTATATTTCAAGTTCCATCAAACTTTGACAAGGACTCTATGAAGTGTGAAATATAGACCTGTACCATATGTCCAAGCTATCTTTATGGTGTCATATGAGTTAGACATTCTAAATGCCAGCCCACCATTTCAATTTCTGCTGGTTTGTGACATCAGTCCATTCTACTTCTTGCATGTGCACTGAACATCAGCACTGGCTGTAAAGCAGGAGGTGTAAATTTGTCCAATATGGCCTGAATAACAAGGGACACTGGCCTCAAATAAACACATCTTGGGACACTGACACCCAACACAATACAGCCTCCAAACTTCCCAGCACATTGCAGTGCCAGCTGTAGCAGAAATGGGACTGATCAAACCAGACAACCAAACCAGGAAGCATTTGCACCCATCATCAGTGGAATGTATCCAGAAATGTCTTGCAGGTAGAGTGAAGTGGAAGACCTAGATGTCAGTGTTTGTAGCAAACATGCTGTTTCAGCAGTTACACCACTGGTGGAGCATTTACTCACAGCACCTGGGGAATACAGAACTGCCAGCTTGTAAGCAAATGAAACACCTTAATGTGGCAAATGAGCCATTGTCTATTGTGAAGATGTTGTGCATCCAATCATAGTAAAAGACAAAGTGTTGCTGTAAGGATCCCAAACTGGCTGTGCATTCTGCATAGCACGCCAAAGCATGCAGGAAACGTGATCATAGCATCCTGAACATCTTGGCAGCAGCAGGGGAAGCTGCTTATGAGTTCCTCGTTACTTACTACAAAAAAACAAAACCGTATGTTGCTTTACTAGACAATAACTTTTGTATTTCAACATATATTTCATTTGCACTAACCATTACTTTTGTCATTAAGATCTGCTCCATCATCGTGTATTCCATCATCTCCAAATCCTCCTCACACATGTTGCATCTTCTGCATTAATCTTTAAGAGCTGCAGAAGCAGATCCAGAGGCAAATGTGAGTCACAGGCTATTGTCTCATTGTTGTGCTGCTTCTTGAGTCATTGCAATAAACATGAAGCAGATTTGGTTTTAAAGGCTACTACTATAATTGACACCAGATAGAGTTGATATTCGCTTCTGTCCTGAAAATCTAGTGAGGCTGTTAAGCTCTACATCTATTTAGTTCACTTTTAAGGATAGACAGTGGTAGTAAAGCATGCTAGGAAAATGAAAATGTATGTGAGCTATTAAGCAAAGGGAGAGCCACCCCTTTGGAAGCATTGTGAGGATTAACGTACTATGCTTCACAATGTATCATAAGGTTTTTAAAGATAGGCCTATTTTAATAATGGTTCACCCTGCTCCAATAAAAATGTAATGGGAATAATGGGAATAGACACCCTTTTGATGATATTACACCTCATTGGCTCATTACAGCGTCTGCTTGTCATTAAGATGTAAGATGCAATTTTGGTGGCCCTGTTCTTGGCCTAAGTGTTAGTGTAAGTGTCAGTGATTTGAGGTTACTGGGAAATTTCCTACACAGTATTTTGGAGGGTAATTGCACTGTCATCCACACAGTTTTGATGAAGAGCTTGTAAAGCAACACAACCACAGTGTTTCCGCAGATTGCAGAGAAGGTCCCTGAGTTGCAGTATAACCTCTCGTCATGTTTGACACTGTGGACGACTACCTGATTGCCCTGCCTCTGCCCACCTATTATTTTCCAAGTTCAGAACCACACCGAAACATAAACCATTAAGATTGGAAAGTGGGCTGAGAGGCATTTTCTGATGTGGGTGGTGTGGTTATCGTTCTTTGTTTCAAGCTATTTTGCCTACCCTGTTGATTGGTTTCTCTCAGCATGTCTCTCCCCCAGAAAATGTATTTTGTATTTGTCGGCGGTGACGGCTGCAGATGTTTTTAAATCTGAACAGTGTTACACCCCGGCGCACCACAGCTCGCTGCACTGTGCCACTGTGTTGACAGATGATGTGCTTATTTACGGCATGCTAAACCAACTGTCTGAAGCCCTTAGCAGTCCCTTCCCCTCTCTCTCCCTTTCTCATAATGTCTCTCCCTCGGTTGGATTGTTGAGTTACCATGGACTGTCAGGTCAGTCTGTTGTTTGTTTCCCAAAAGCAATACAACATATCTAGTTGCAGCTGGAAATATAAGCAGTTGGGTTTTCTGCCCAGGGTTGTAAGTTTTAGAGACCACACTGAGAAGAGACCAAGCCCCTACGCCTTCTGTCCTGGGAATACCATGCGAGACAGGAAACAGACCGTTTGACATGTTGATGGTATCTCAGTAGTCTCTAGTCAACTGCATTAAAGTACCTACTCAGACATATAACATAGGAAAGGCTTGAAATGCTTCTTTGCAAAGTAGTTCTCAAAGTGGTGAACGTGGTCTGCGTGACCTAGCACTGTTAT
This sequence comes from Polydactylus sextarius, assembly GCA_016801845.1. NCBI lineage: Eukaryota > Metazoa > Chordata > Actinopteri > Polynemidae > Polydactylus > Polydactylus sextarius. Next base: position 12,921,349 of record CM028906.1, read on the forward strand.
TTTCAATCTCAATCTACTCTAAGCAATTATTTAAAACAAGTACCATAACCTCAGCATGAGTCTTGTTGAGCATAATTCATCCTCAATTACCACAAACTTCATGGGTTGTGTTTTTGTTCTAATAGCTTAATACTCTTGACATCTACAACATGGATTGATACAAACATACAAATTTTCATGGTTCTCCAGATGATTAATCTTATTGATCGTGGAGATTTCCTGATTTTTCTTCTAGTGCCAAACCCTCATTTGGACTCAGCCACAAACTGATTCTAATTTTGTGGCCAGCGGTCAAAGTTTAAGGTCACTGTGACCTAAAAAATGTGTTTGGCTTTCTGAATGTGATCTCAAAACTAGTTTTAGGGAATTAGTTACAAATTTGGCAGAAATATTCTCTTACAATCAGGAAGTAACTAACTAACTAATCAGATTTTGATGGTTAAAAAGTCAAAGGTCAAGAGCACTGTGGCACACAATCAGAAGGCTGTAAGTTTAGTTTTTTTTTCTGACATTTACTCTCATCCAGTTTTGTGCAGGAAAATGATTCACTTCAGTTTCCCAACAGGGGTGGTTCGGGCTGGTGAATGCATCAGGATCCTCTAGGAAGGGATGAGAAATGGGACTGAACAGGGATGAAAAGAGGGACATCTGAATTACATTGTGTAACCTGTCGCCTGTATCAAGTGAGTTATCTCCAGACCTCCCTTTCTGACTGACTCCTTAGTTTCTTTGTTTCTTAATTTGGGCCATGGGTAGGCCTGCACTGGCATCACTCATCACAATTTACAGATTTCTCAACACATCGTGCCCCTCTCCTTCAAGGCTGGGTGTAGTGCTGAACTAGAAAGTGGGCGCGTTCTGTTTCTAATCAGATGCAGGACCATTTTTTACCGAACAGTCAAAACACGTCAGTGAAGCTTTAAGAGGAGCAAGCTGTTACCTCAGGAATATGTCAGCTTTTCCCCTGATTTCGCCTCCGCTCATTTTGCTTTTGTTTGTTTGTTTTCCCTGTCATGTGGCACTGCTTTTTCCAGTGCAGGCTCCAAAACGTACATCTCCAAGGGCCAAACGCTACTCTTCTCTCCTGTCCTGTCCTCTCCCCCTGTGATCTGGTCCTCATTTCAGACCATATAATTTCCCTACTGCTTGTATCTGTGGGACTTTTTTTTTCCCTTTTTTTGGGTGAATTTCAGCCTCATCTTCCAAGATTATTTTTGGCTGTGTCAGTGGTTGCCACAGTGGCAAGCATCTGTTTGCTTGTCACTCATGTCTTATTCTTCGCGGCCCTCATCACTTCTTCCATGCGGATAGAATGTATGTGGTATGCCAACCACATGTATGTGGACATGTGTGTTTGTATTACTTTGATAACCTTGAAATTACAGGATAGAAAAATAGGTCTAAGGACTCTAAATAGGATTAAAATGACTAAAGTTTACTTTTTCAGATTAATCATGATCATCATGATGAATGCATGTGCCTGCAGGAACTGTAATGTCTCTGTGTCTCTCTGTTTCCAGTATTAGTCAGTTTCATTTTTTTTCTGTGCTGCTTTTGCAGCCTTCTGGCATTATTCTCTACCCCCCACCAGCATCAAAGATGTGAAATGCTATAGTCTAACTCACATATGGTTCATCTAGATTTCTGAACTAGGTTCTGTGATATCAGTCATCCACTGAGTTGGACTGAACAGGATGGTTTGGATTATATGGAGCTATAATGGCTATCAGAACTCAGATTACACACTCGTGAAAATACATGTTTGTCAATGCTATCATTCTATATCTTTTATAAGTTTAGTGCAGTTTGTGAAGCCTGGATTCTGTCATTTGTATGATTTCAACATTTGTACCCTCTTCCCACTGTGATTGGCCAGCTCACAGGTCAGAAAAGAGCCAACGGCTTTCTCTCTTTTTTCATTCATTACACAACTATATGGGGCACTTTTAAGTGCAATACTATGAATGTCTTCCCTGAGAGACTGACTGAAATGCTACCCAAATGTCCCTAAACAATACTACATTTTTCTGTGTGTGTGTGTGTATTTGTTTGTGTGTGTGTGTGTGTGTGTGTGTTTGTGTGTGTTTGTGCAGCAGGCTTTTCACTCTGTCTGTGAGGCAGTTCAGATTCGGTATAGACACTTCCTTTTTAGGAACACCCCGCCTTTACTATCAGTCTTTAAGGATGATTCATGTTTTACATGGGTATGTTTGGGTAAACAGGACATGACCAGTCAGGGTATGTTTTCAACAAACCCCTGGTTGACTTAATTAACCAGCTAGCTATAGCTGCTATCAAGATAGCGGATGCTGTATATCAGATGACAAAGCTGTCTTTTGTGGGTCCACAGGGAAAAATTAAAGAATCATCACAAAGACAGTTAGTGGAAATCTTCCACTACTATCATTATGAACTCCATATGTGCAGTAATAGACCAGAAATTACAGTAGATAGTTTTTATGTGTATATGTTTATTATTTGTGTTTATCGAAGGCCAGGAAACCTCTCATTTTTGCCCACAATACATTCCTCTAGATTTGCTTGAAATCAGTACATCTATTCATTCATTTGTGCACTGCTGTGTTGTTAAACGCCTTGGGTTTCACATAATGTCACCATAATGACATAAAACATGCATTTCTTGAAACCCTGTATTTGGAATTTGAACATCTAAAGCATATTTACTAAAAGGAAATGACAGCTATAATCATCTCACACACCCTGCCACTGGGAAGAAAATCAGATGAATGCATATCCAAATGTTTAGTGTACGCACATGTATTTGTGTGTGTGTGTGTGTGTGTGTGTGTGTGTGTGTGTGTGTGTGTGTGAGGGGTGGGATTCCCCTACTTTCACTTTGAAGTCAAGGGGATCATTACATGGAAAGGGAGATGTCATCAGTTGTCAGCCAGATGCCAGGAGTCAGCAGAGAGCCAGAAAAACCATTTCCTATCCTATCAGCACCTGGGATTTCTGTCTTTGATGACGTCAAGTGGATCTGTGCCAGTGGAGGTGCTAACTGCCCTGTGTATGTGTCATGTTATCTGTCTTTGTTGCTAGGCAGAATAAAATCCTCCTGCTCCCATGGCACCTGGCCAGACTATTTTCAGATTCACCTCTGTGCTTTAAATTCACTGTAAAATGTGCATTAAGTATCTGTCACACACACTGCAACTCAGATGTTTTGTCATACACATATAGGTACACACTCTGTCTCTCCCAATACATAGGTCCCGAAACAACCTCTTTTTTATGAAGCAATAAACCCAAATGAAAATGATTGCAGGTGCAGTATTAATTTCACTGTTCTTTTATATGAATGACTCTCCTGTTAGCAGATATGACACTGATTTGAACTGTATCCAGTTGCTCTCTGTATCGACGGGGTCTTTCCCAGGAAACACAAGCCTGTACACAGGAAGAGATACATTTTGTGTTTGTGGTTTGTTTTGGATAAACATAGGAAGAAGAATGAGCCATCATCATTGCAAGAAAAGAAACAGACAGAAAGAGGGAAAGTCAACTAGTTCATCAAAAGAAAATGAAGGAAGGATGAAGGGAAAGGAAGATTCCCATGTTTGATTGACAGCTGGTTTCTGAGAACTAAAGTATGAAAAATAACTCCTTTGTTCTTTACATAATGATAACAATCTTGACTTGCCCAGGAATCTTGGTGGCATGAGCATAACTGACACTCCCTGCTGGTTGCGTGTTATTTCTATCATAAAGCACTTTGTAACAGCATTCTGACAAATGTTCAATAAGTAAAGGTTATAGTAATAAAGTAAGAAGAGTAAATCAATGGCACAGTACTTGATGAACAACATTATGGTTAACTGTTAACTGAGTTTAGAGTCAGGGAGGTCTGCCTTATGTTTTTTAGCCAACAGCCCTTGAGTGACAACAACAGCAATAGCAACATTTTGTTCTTTTTATTTAAATGAAATGAATGAATGAATCAAATGAAAGTTTGTTCACTTATGCTATCAGAGAGATGCTAAAAAAATACATTAATCAACATCTAAACAAACAATAAGAGAATTATTATAGGACTATGAAGTTATCCTCAGCTGTGGTACATTAGCTAATACGCTATTATTGGCATAATCATACAGCTGAGGCAGGACGGGATTTCAGTTTTGCAGGTATTTGGTCACAAACAAATACCTTGTGAACAATATGTATTTGTCCTGCAAGTTTAATTGCAGTCACTGTAATAGTTCACAGGATATTTTAGACATAACTAAAAAGCCAAGGCATTACTGAAATTATTAGCAGCCATGGAAACGCTTTGGAACCACAAATGTCTGTTCCAAAGTTTTGGCTGATCCATCAAGTAGAGGTTTCACTGAATAATTAAAGTTTCATTAACTTTGCTGATGGTTCTGGAGGAAACATAAGGGAATCATTAAAGTCACCAGATTTATTATCTACAGACCTTAACTATCTGTTGCAAATTTCATCACAAGCCTCCAAGTAAACGGTAAATGTCAGTACCGTGCTAATAGAGAGTGAACAGTGAAGCACATTTAAAAGTTTTTTGTTTTTTTTTTGTATTTTCTATTTTTATCTGAATATATTGGCTTGTTAGTTACACAGTCTTGTTTAGGAAATTATGTTTAGGATAATTGCTGCAGCTGAATGTCAAATACAATGAGCTTTAAGAGTTCACACAGGGTGACAGTGAGTTTGTTCAGTCAAAGACGCCTGGTGAGCTACTTTTACAAGACGAGGCGATAAGAAGGACACATGCAAGACTGAATGCTGCCAGACGCAGTCACGAGGAACAAACGTTAACAATTCTCACTTGTTTTTGTTTTTTTGTGTCGTACTTAAAAAAAACCCTCATATTTTCCTGTCTCAGTATTTCTGAACGCTGCCAGTGTTATTCTGTCACTGAATTCAAACTGAACTTTACATTCCTCCATTGGTGGATGAGATCTACAGCTTGAGCTTGTCTGTTAGCCAAGTATAGGAAGTTTCCAACTGTTGTGATGGGGCTGGGCAGAGAGGTGATTGGGCGATGTTTTAATATGCTGTTTAATTCCCATTAGATACGGTCTGCTGCTGCCCTTGGGGTCTCACTGTGGCACGCTTCCCATACACACACATACACAATATCCATTACCTCCTCTCACAGAGATGATGGCATGCTATTGCAAAATTCACCCAACATAATATAGCATTAAATCACGGTCAGTTAAATCATCATCAAAACTTATTTTTTCCAGCTACATCATTAAATTCTTGTACAAGATGTAAAAATAATATATGATGGAAATTAGAAGATTATGTACGGTATTAAAATGTAATATAGAATTTGGACACAATTTTATTCTGGTTTTAAAACCTAATAACCCATCCCAAACTACACCTGTCTGGTGTCCTAGCAAGATTTGACCTTTCATCAGTTTTTGTATATAATCTTAGTCATTCAGACCTGCCATGTAAAACAGGTAGAAGGACTTTAACCTGCCATGTGAAGTGATTTTTTTTCTTCTAAAGAGTCCTCTAAAACTTGACTTTGAAAGAAAGCATGAGTTTTCTTGCTGACCAGACTCTGCCACCCAGGATTGTACAAATAACCTCTTACAAAACATGTTTTTAATGCGTTCTCCAGTTACAGCCCCAAGTCATTAATACAATATACAGTACACAAACTATAGATCAGATTTAAAAGGTCTGTGAGATTCTGCTCAGCCACAAAACCACTTGACTCACTCACTGTTTTTCCTCGAACAGAGTAATCCCAAAACAAGCATCCCAGAAGTCATGTTTATAAAATACTCTGAAGCATATTGTATTCGATATTTAAAGTTTGGTTGTACTTTACCGACACAGACATGGTTTATTATTTTAGACAACATAAAGAGGAAGCTGGAAAAAAAGATATTCCCATTTGTAAACAGTGTATTTTCAAGAGTACTGTGGGGGGAAAAAAATCACAAAAAACTTCAGATAATATCTGATGTTTACTTTTGCTTCCACTTGATCACACACACACACACACACACACACACACAGGTATTGTAGCTACACAAACAGGACTTTGGCAGTGGCCGAGACTCTGTCAAGAGACTCAGTAGAGTTTACTTAGCCAAGTATTGTGTCAGTGATGAGACGGATGACGGTGAGGCTGAAAGGTATAAACTATTCCAATGAAAGAAAATCCAAGCTGCTGTCAACCCTTCAGCCTCATTCTCCCTCCAATGAAAATAGGAAGCCCTTAATAAAGCCTTATTGGACCAAAATATTTACAAGGCTGACTATAGGGGTAAATCCTTTGATACCTTAATGCGCCTCATGAAGAGGGCAAGCCTGAGCTGGAGATGAGCGGAGGCAGATCTGGTGGAAGGAGCTGCAGCTGCAGACTCACTGAGGAGAGTGTGTTTCAGGTGGAAAAAAGTCAATATGGGATACTTGTCTTTGTATCTTTGTGATTAAAGAAAAACTTCCATACTGTGTGTGTGTGTGTGTGTGTGTGTGTGTGTGTGTGTGTGTGTATGAAAAAGAGAGAGTGCATTTATCAGCATGTGCACATATCATGTAAACAGATCAGCATTACCTCATTCCATTTCCCCCAGGAACTTCAGGTAAAGAATAACAGAGGGCGTTTGTTTTGTGTCACACGGCGCCTTGGCGGCCTCAGATACCTACTTAATGGCTTCACACAGACAAAGAGTTGCAGGCGTCAGGTGACAGGTGATAAAAAGAGCTAATGTTTGGCAAAACCTCCTTGTCAGCACTATTCCATTCATATCTAGGTCTTTTCAGGACTTCTGGAGTAGAATGTTTTTCCTCTTTCTTTTTTTTTTCTTTTTTTATCTGCCTGCTGTTAATGGGTGAGGCTGACAGGAGAACCCTTCAGGTTACAGTGAGACACAGTATCAGTGTTAAAGCGTTAGATACAACACCTCTGCTCAGGAGAAGTAAATATTACACATGGAAACTGACATCTACTGACAACAGGAAATGAAATAAAATTTGCCTTGAGTTAGTTAAAGTTTGTTATTAGTCTGTCAGTCTTGCTCTGACACTCATCACTCGCCGTGATGAGGTGAAAGCTCATCTAACGCTGATACTCTCTCAGAAAAATGTTGATAGGTGGATTACAGCATGCAGTAGGAGTGGTCTGAAACATTTCTGCAGGCTTTCTTCAGACTTCAAGCAGTTCCAACATTTTAACGGCCACTTTTACTAAACAGTAAAGTTATAATACTAAAATATGACTTCAATTACCACAACCAGCAAAAGCACACGAGTGAAAAATGTCTACATCACCAAGCCATTAGCTGTTTTAAAACATTATTTATGACAGTGGGTGAAACAGTAACGCATCCTGTATCAAAATGGCTTTTAAAATGACATGTTGTGTGATTTCCAGTTGTTACTGCTCATTTCCCATTCCCCAGGCCACCAACAAGCCACTCGCCAAGTTCAAAACACTGGAGAGTGATGCCTATGATTGGCTGATGAAGAGAATCTAACAGCACAAAACAGGCTAAAGAGGAACAACCCTGATGTGCTTTTCATGACTTTGGCAAATTGGTCACCAAAGACTGGACTGACATTAGAAACACACTGACATGTCTAGAGAGCTCCGGAGGGGATTTTCTTGTTGCTCTGTGTAGGCAATCATATATCAAGACTCTTAGCAGCTTGTTTTCAAGTCTTTCCAATCCCTCTGTGTTAAAAAGTCAACGAGGGTCAGAGACATTATGTGATACAGGCTGTTAATATTTACTGTCACAAACTGAAACGTGAGATAAAATTGTTTAAACTATGAAATAAGTCAATGGTAAGATCAGTAAATGAAAGGAGTGGAAGATAAGCAAGACTGGAGAAAGACAGAGGTGGTGAATAGTTCCTGGATTCATCATTTACAGACCAGAGAGACGTGTGAGGAGCCAGGTCTCTGTCATCTGCACTATCTCTTGTTGTGTACTCTAGAAACTTTTAGACAGAAGGTGTTTTATAGCTGGATGGGTGTAACCCCAAATGAGACCTTTAGTGGGAACTCTGATCTTTGAAATATAAAACTAAAGCTATCTGTACTTGGCAAGGACCTTTTGACTTGTGCTGTTAAAGACAAGAAACAAAGCAGATGTGTCCAGAGACAGATGATGTCAGACCACTGCCATGGACAACCACATATTGTCCACCAATTCTTGTCATTCTCTAAAGCCAAGGTCACCCTACAAAATGTTCCAGTTCAGACTACGGACACGATGGGATTTATTATAGAAATATGTAATTATATGTATTACAAACAATTACTTTGTTGACCTCATGTGGTACATTTGTAGCTGTTGACATCTGTCTCAAGTTTATAGCATCTTTCTGCCTGAAAGAACTTTAGCCCACATCTATGGGCTTACATTGTCTTGAGACAATTTATACTTCTCCCAAATTCACATGTTTAAGCTGATTCCAGTTAGTTTCTTTGTCTGTGGCCTCAATTTACCCCATGAGACTTTTAACTGGACACAATTAAAACAGATTGCACTATCTACATAAAAGTCTCATGGTTAGCTTTTGCACCATCTATCCAAGCCATTGAATTCAAATTTTGGGGATTGTTAGAGAAATGAGAAGTGTCAGCTGTTTATTTATAAAATCGATCACAAGTCAGTGCACATTTTCAGCTATTCTGACTTCTGATGCTCTGCTGCTGACAGCAGTGTCTGTCCATCACTGAGGGAGGCAGTAGCAGGATATTTTCCATTGTTTGGTATGGAGATGTTTAGCTGTTCTTGTACTCTGCAGGAGTTTAGAGTGGCATCTAAAATGCGGTGGTGGAAGAACTGTATAAATATTGATGAGGGTCTGCGTCAGAGAACAAAGCTAAAGAGAGATTTTGTGCGAGCAGTCTTTACCGGACCAGTCAGTCAATGGTTTTGTTAGACTTTCAGAACATATACACTGTAATGATCACGTGTTTCTTTGAGAAACATACTGTAAACTTTTTCACAGTGCAGTGGTTTGAATTTATACATCAGTCTTTCATCAGGCTCAGACGTCAAAAGTACAGACCCAGGCATTTACTGTATATTTATACAGAAAATTATGTTAGCTTATATACCTTCAAATCAAAACAAGTGACCTCTACCACCAGGTCCAACAGCAAATTCGGTACTCCTGGACCCCCCTCCTACAGTCCAAAGACATGCAGTTTAGTTGATTGGTTGATTGGTTTAGTTTCAACTGGTTTAGTTGAATGTAGCTAGGGTGTACCCTGCCCTAACCCAAATCAGCTGGCATTGATTGAGTGGACATCTCGCTAGTCTAGTTAACAGTTAGCCTTGATACAAGCCTTGATACATGCTTTAATGGATAAATGCATTATCTTACTGACCAGATAACTTTAGCCTGCCATGCTAACATGTTTTTTGTAGGGCTGTCAGTGTTAACGTGTTAATTTATACGATTAATATGACTGAGATTAATGTGTTAAAACAATTTAATGCCGTTTACACAAATTTGTTTACTTCTGGTGCTTGCTGACCTGAAAGCTGATGGTAGTTGAAGATGGAAAGAGCAATCCCTCACCCTTATTCCCTTATTTGAAGACTGTGGCACCTCATCATAGTCTAGTATGCTTAGCCAGTTTTAAAATTGACAGCCCTAGTTTTTTGCCTATAGTACTGGCCAGACCTATTAATTAAGTTGGTTAAATCTTGATAGTGGCAGACAGTAGCCTATACTAAAAGGAGGGGTCATTTATATTACATTGGATGCTACTTGGCTATAATTGTCAATTGTCATATCAATTTGTTATATTCGACAAGACCAATGCCAGATGATCAGAGTTCAAATTACATGTGTACCAATAAAATTTAAGGTTAGGGTTGGGCCTCCTTTAACACAATGGGAGACCAGAAATGACTGTACAAATTATAATATCATATGAAAAACAAGAAAAGTGCTCAAAGTCATAACAATATGATTCACACTGTTACCTACAAAGAGCTATAAAGAGCAAAAAAAAGATTTTAGCATTTAGAATGCAGCTTAACACAATGCATATTTAAAGTATTTGCAACACATTTGTTTCATTTTTTAAATTGATTTGTTTATTCCATATTTTTAAGAGTCTGTCTTTGTACATCCAGGGCTTTGAGTAAAAAGGAAGAATAACAAAACTATACTGAGTCTGAAAATACAATGAAAAGGAAAAGAAGGCTGAAGATGCAGCAGCTAAAACAGAGAGTGAGAGTCTGCCCCAGTGAGTCACATCAGAGCTGATGGGATAATGAGGTCCGGCCAGGAGCCTCAGACTTGTGGTTCTCTGTTTTCCACTGTGGTACAAACACAACGTGACAATTGGCAGCACTCATCTCACTCCATCTGGGATGCCCCGCCTGCCAACGTCCTTCCTGTCTTCCCCTCCCACTCCCCGACACATTCAGCCCCAAACCCATCTCACTCAACACATGGTTCACTGTCATCAGTGTAGGACCATTGGCTTGGCTCTGTATACAGGGATTTCCCATAGTTAGCCCTGGTGTCCCCCCCTTACCTCCATGGCCCCCTCACTCCACTGTCCTCTTCCAGACCAAGTCAGGCCCACTCACTTCCTGTGGGTGTGTGACAGCTCTGTAGCTGTGCACTCATGGCATCATTTAATGGACTGTTTACCATATATATACACACTCATAAGATTGCCAAGACCTTGTCCCAGAAAAAACCTGGTTTAAAGTCTGGGACTTAATACTGAAAAAATATTTCATGATCGACTGAATACTGGGGCAATACACATTGCACATAGCTTTTAGATTATGTGGATGAACAAAGGGAACATCTGTCATTGGTTCTCCCAGCAGTATCTGGAGAACATTCTGAAATCTGGTTTTGCAAATGTGCAGTGTAATCTGTTGCAGAGTCTCAAATTAACAGCTGACTTGGTTCAACAATGCATTTGTACGTTCGGCAGAGTTGCATGTAAAAATGTTTCTAATCATTCAGAATGCTGACAAGTCTTTGGACTGTGGGAGGAAACCAGAGCACCCAGTGGAGACGCATGCAGACACGGGGGAAATGTGAACTCCACACATAAGGACCCCAAGTGGAAATGCCAACCAATGGGAAACTGTGCCACATCTACTATGGAGTTCACTAGAATGTCTCTGCTGTGTGTTACCCCTCTCATAGATACAGTCCAGGATTTACTCTACCCCCTTGCCCAGTCCTTATTTTTGATATTTTCCAGCCACTCACAACCCTAAGGAGGAGATGTGGTTCAGAAAATGTATTGGATGGACTGATGGATTATTAATAACAATGAACTCAAAATGAAGGTCACTTGTCTCATTCTGAATGGGAGCAATTCAGTACATTCAGTTTTTTTTCTTTCAGAAAAAACAAATACAATACTTCCATGTCAAAAGAACAAAAAACTCCTGGCTTAGAAAATGAAAGTGGCAACATAGACTGGAAACTACTTGCATCTCTTCAGGTTCACAGCAGTGGGAAATGAACCAACTGACTCTTGCTTATATTGAATCTCTATTTGCCAGTCACCATTGCAAATATATAATTTAAAACCTTAATAATACTGCCTTAAAAAGGATAGATACATCCTGAAATTACATATAAAAAGAGAAGATTTTTGTCTTGTCAGAACTATAATCACTGTAGTTATCAATGGCGGTAATAATACACTGCAGATGTTCCAGATGTCAAAAAAGAAGTAGACTGCTGTATGTTACTGCACATTTTCAGAATTTCAGCTCAAATTCAGCTGTAACATCAAGCAGTTCTTCTCTTTGCAGTGGCCAGCGGAGAGGAACCATGTCCAAAGCACAACAGAGGTGATGCATGTTGCACCAGTGTTACAGTATCAGCCAGAGGAGAAACTGTGAGCAAGCTGCCCGGCCTCAGTCTGTGCTAGTGGTCAGCAGCCACAACCTCTTTCCTCCCCCAGAGAGCAACAGACAGACACAGAGACGGATGGATGACCCAAAATTACTGCTAAACCAGCATTTTGAGGGTAAACATCTCCTGTAAAAATACACCAAGCAGCCAGGAGCAGAAAAACCAGCAGGTTCACCAGGGCGCGACGGGGGGAAGGCATGCCGGTCTGCTGTATTTAGAACCTGTCTTTCCAGGGATAATCTCATCCTCTGACTTCTGCACATGGATCTCAATTTGTGGCTTCTGTAACGGACTGAGGATGGAAGGGCCACCCTTTGATGTATTTATAAGTATGTATTGCTTGTTTGTGAAATGCACCACAAAGTAGAGGGGAAACAGAGAGCACAGAGAACTTTGAACCACAGGGAGGTCATTTATTTTATGTAAAATGGTGTCTTGTTGGCAAGGAGATCATTGCTTGAAAATTGAAACCTAAAGTTCTGTATTAGGGAAAAATTGTTTTGTAAAAAGTTTTAGGAAGAATCAGTTCACCAAGCAGATATTTCCAGAGCCGTTGCACTTTACCTAACAACATCAGACTGAAATTCATTAAAATTGATCATTTTTTGACAGTCAAAACCAAGTTTAAAAAGTTGAGGTGTGAACTCCAGTGACCTCTCTGACCCCTTCGATCTGACCCAAGATTCTTGTAGTACTTTTTTCAGTCCTGCCCCTCTCCAAGGGCCCCATTGTCTGGGGGCAGAAGCTGGAAACTCTCCCCTGTCTCTGGCCTCTACAAGCGGACAATAGGCAAAGACAAACCCCTGACACCCCATCCTCCAAGGGGACAGCACTGGATTATTGCCGACGATGTTGACTTTTCTATCACCTCTCTTCACACTGGTGGGTATCTGTATGTGTCTATGTGTGTGTGTGAGTGTGGGTAAGCCAATTTTCTTTTTCAATGAAAAGAAAAACACAGAAGGAAATACAGCGAGGGAGAGGAAAGGACAAAAGATGCAGGGCCTCAATGATGAAGTGACCTGAAGAGAGGTGAGATCATTTGAAATGGGATTACAGTCACACACACACACACACATACACACACGCCCCAACCTCACTGTGTCTGACCCTACTCAACCTATACAATACAGAGCAGGATATTGCTGCACCATGCAGTCTTTTCACTATGTGGTCTCAAGCCTGCTGAGTTAACAAAAGCTAAAGCTCAAGGATTTTTAGGGTTGGCAAGCACCGAAGGTTCCCTGAAAGTCACTTACAGAGCAAAGTGAATCAATAGTAGTAAGTACAGACTATTTTCTGTACATAGAAAATAGTCTGGGGGGTGGGGAGGGGTGTAAAGCTTTCATCAGGTGCACATGAGATTATTGGGGATGATATTTGCAGAAAGGCCTCTAGAAAACAAAATATGCAATGCACAAAGCTCTGTTCATCTTCTGCATGTAGCCTCTGGGCTGGCATAATGAATCAAGCATTGGATAAAAACAGACAGAGCAGCACTTGGCAACAAGTATTCTTCGTCTTCACCTCTCTGGTGCAAGGAAACCCCCTCCTCCTCCTTTGATTTGTGGGCAGAGTTGTTTTAGTCTCAATGAGACAATGAGTTGCTGTGTTCCAGAGTGTGTCAATAAAAGTATATAAAAACATTAATCGTTGGATGGCCACATTGCATTGTTTTATGTCCCAAGGAAGCTTGTCCCCAGATTCCTTTTTTATGTGTAAAAATAAATACTGTCCAACTGGAGGCTGTGCATTCTCTAGGCAAACACAATGATGCGTTTAATACAGATGCATAATTACCATGTATATCATCTTGTGGTGACACTTGAGGCCTGGTGGTACGACAGAATGCTGATCAAGCTTGGCGGCGACAATGAGAAAGAATTCCGAACACCAGAGGTACAGTGGTGACTTGTGCAGGACCAACGTGCTGTTGACAAATTACCAATCTCGTCAAGTCGAAGGTTTGGACAGCAAGAGAACAAAGCGCCAACTGTTAGCATTGCAAACAATGAAGAGTAGTATATTTTCCATGTGGTTTTGCATGGTTGATTCCAAATAGAAACATCATTGTACTGAGTGCCATTTGGAGTTTTATTTCAGAAATGGTCATGTGTCCCTATATATGCCGACTTCTTCTTACAAAACTAATTCTAAAACATGTTTATTTAAGCCATCCTTGACCGGCAGCATTCCCACAACTTCAGACACATTAACTATCACCCTTTCATCAGCACTTTTCCCTGCTGGATGATACACAACATGCAGCCTGACCAGAGAACACTCCTAGCACTGTTGTACTGTTCGAACAAGCCTTTGCCCAGTTACTAAAGATGAAGTCTTTTGATTTTAAATGCTGGAGATTAAAGGATTGACAATTTCCTATGGTTATGAAGGATCACAGAATTAAAAGAAGAGTTCAAAACAGATACCTAACTGCATTAATCAAAAAGCTGAATTAAAGTGTTAGAGTGTTAAAGTGTTAATTAAAGTGTTTAATAAAACCAAGAAGCCTAACCCTAAATTAAAAGTCAGAAGACATTATGATCGTTAGCAAACATGGGATAATATGCCACATAAGGTGGACCACAAGTGTACACATTTTATGACACCACAATCGCTATTTTATTATGATATACCTTGGTGGCCTTGGGGGTTTTCCACACCTTTGATCTTCATTTTCCATGATGATCCAAAGAATTGTCCAAAGCATTGTGGCATACGATCAACCTTCAAACCAACTAGGCTTGAACCATAATGTCTTGAGTTGACTTTGATGCCACCACTGATAGAGTTTCTTTTGCTGTTTGAACCCAGAGCAGGTTTCAGTCCAAATAAAGCTTCATTCACAGCAATAGAATGATAGAGTTTCCAACTCTTACTCATCAGACTTGTTGTGAGCAAGCAGACAACAGTGCCTACATCTATCAACAAGGTTACCAGGTTTTAGGTGTTTGCTCCAACAGAAGAAGATGAGCAGAGGCAGTAAGGCATTTTCCAATTAAAAATTTAAAACTCTGATCATGAACCAAATCAGCAAGTATTCATTGCAAATAATTTTAAATGAGGAAAGATGTTCAGCTTTTTTCATGTCTCTGCTGAGGAGCACATCTGAAAGTCATGTTGCAGAACGGGGGAAATGTGTCTTTTTTCCCGTCTGTAAATCACTATAATGCTTTGAGCTGGGACAGCTGTAAAAGCACATTTAACAGATGAGTTCTCAATTAAGATTCCACAGCCAATCCACTCCCAGTTTAACACCAGCACAGAGGCTCCAGAAGACTCATGAACATTAAAATACTGTGTTAAAACACAACGCTGACCCTTTTTCATCTAGTCATTACTTTGCCTTTCGCCCTTGTCGCTGTAAAGTACGTGAACATAAAAATTGGACACATTTTAGTTCAGATTTAAGACCATTTCTGAGGATGTTCAGTGAGTTATTGTTGAAGAGAAACATTAAGGATTTAGGGGTTTACTACATTGTGGGAAATTTTTTTCTCTCTAGTGGTTTGGGCTGAAAGTGATTTAATATCAGTTTCAAAGAGATAGAGGACTGAGGCTCATTCATACACTCTGCAGCCAAGTCAGCTAAAGAAAGCAGAGGTCTTCTCTTCATAATCTTTCATAGGGCTGACTAATGAGGGTAATATAACCATCAATGTGACAATGCCACATTATTCCTGCTGCTATAACAGCTCTGGGACCATAGACAGAGAGAGGGAGATAATCTAGCTGCGAACAGCTTTAAATAACGAACGCTGTAATTTAACACCAATCAGCCTCCACTTTAAAACAGGTAAATTGTTTTAATGTTGTGGTTGATCAGTATTCTTTATCATCATATGAAGAGTGTAAACCCAACTATTCTGCAGCCAGAAGTTACTTCTGTGTGCTCTAACCACCCAGAAGTGAAAGGCTCCCATTGTTTTCATAAATACTGTACACAAACAGCTCCTGGCTGCCTAACTGCTTCTTGGATACTATTGTGCATTATATTAAAAATTGCATATAGTGTTCTATTTGCCCTAAAATGACTCAGTAATAAAACACACAACAATCCCTGCAGCTGCAACCAAATCAAAAGCATAACTTTCTGTTTACCGTGATGTAAAGCAAAGGAGGGTTTTTTGGCCACTTGAGGGCAGTGCAAAAAGCTGCAAATATAATTTTATTTACTTCATATCAAAGTCTGAGGTCGTATATAATGAGCATGTTACCAAATACACAGTTCACTCACCCTTCTTTTAGCAAACTTTCTCTGTTTGCTACTTGGTGCTGAACAGGTTTACCGTGGATTTATAAGAGCAAACAGCTGCCTGCATCTGGAAACAATGCTGGTGAGAACAGTGAGAGTGAATCAGAACAATAAAGTTGTGGGACAAAAAAATCAAAACAATGAGATGAAAGACACCATAGCTGAAAGTCGTCTGTAGCTGTGTCTAGAACTGCAGAGTCTGGTTGATCACAATGAGAACCCAAAGCAGGCATCTGAACCTCAACTTACATAAAAAATAAATAAATATAAATAAATGTTGATTTTATCACTGTAAAGTTTTGTTTATTGGTGGGTATGCGACTCATCTGGATTAGATGTCCAGTAAAGTTATTTTTTTCTTATTTAATGGGACCTAAAGGCAGGCAGGCTTGTACTAGCAGCATGATGACATTAGTCAAGGCAGCAGTATGTCCCTCTACGCTGTAAACAATAGGAGCTCCTGACTTCTAAAGGATGAGGCGAACTTGACACTAATAGCTTCTGACTGTGACAGATACGTTGGTGGCTTTGCAGACTTTTCATGGTTTCTGATCTGTGCTCCTGTCCACAAAGAAGCTGCATGTCAGCGCAACCAAACACCAGCAACAGTAAATAATGACAACAAGAGCCACCGCCAGGCACATGAGCTCATCCTCTGACAAACCCCGCCCACCCCACAGCGAAGCGGTAGGGAGCTTCAGAGTGGTGACATGGCTCTTCTAGTCATCTGTTACAATAGAGGCCTAAATGGTTTCGTCTGATCCCACCGACCACTTTCAACTGTTGCCAGGGCCAGGAAGCCAGTCATCATCAGTGTATAACAGTGTGTGTGTGTGTGTGTGTATGTGCGTATGTTGCATGGACATCCAGCAGGGAAGGGGTCTCTTGTCTCTCGATTTTCCGCCCTGATTGGACTGAATGAGTGGTCATTCTGTTGCTCAGCTGAATTTCTGCGTCTCTCTTCTTTGAGTTCACGCACTCTTACGGCTAGAGACGTGACATCATCTCAGGCCTGATGCTTGTTTACATGCCGTGGACGGAAACCACTGCAAACCATTAGACCGTTTATTAGTAATAGATTACAATGGACTGGAAACCTTATTGTCTGCTTTTGTCCCTATTAACTTTTAATGTAGTTTTGATACCAACGGGCATTTTTCAAGGCAACATATTGACTTAAAAGTGAAGCGCAGGTGCACTTAATAACAACAATGTCCATGTCCAAGATCAAAAACAGAGCCCTTGGTCATACAGTGCACTGCTTTCACTACTTTCAAAGATTAAAGTTCTTTTAAGGCTTATTGCTTCTTTAGATTGAGGCTTCTTTAGGATGTCCATGGGACAGTTTAATGTTGGCAGTTTTATTCTATTTAAATAAACCAGTACAGATGTGTAGATACTAATGTAAACTAAACTAATATTGATTTATACTTTTTATACTTTTTCTATTTTAAAACCCATAGCAGGTGGAAACACACATTAACCTCAGGGCAGGCTTCAAATATCACATTCATTCAAGAAAAATATGTTTAAAGAGGTTACATTGACCTTTGGCCACAATCTAATCAGTTTATACACATTTTTTGTGCACAGTTCCATCACTGATATGAGTCTGTTGTTGCAAAAAAGAAATCACCCATATATACATTACCATGACTTTTTTGACTTATGTACACGTATGTGTTTGCATGTTCATGTATCATGTATTAGAAATGTTCCAACACAAAATGTGAAAACTTGAAACCAACTTTGTTTTACGGTTCTTCCTACAGCTTCAGAGACGCGAGCAGCCACTTAATCTTGAACTTTACCAAAGACTAAATGTCAGAATGTCAGCTGAGTCTGTATTTGTTGTGACTTAGAAGCTCAAGGTTTAAGTTTCACACGTATCTCAGAGTGCTTTCTGATACATCACATCTAACACGAGGAATTTTCTTTCAAATCAGTCTTCTTCTTTTCAACTAAAACTGCTGCCTGCAGCAATCCTTATTAAATTACTGTATTCATGAAGACATGTTGAGTCTCGATGGCAAACACTTTGTAGTGTATATGTACATATGTGTGAGTGTGTGTGTGTGGAGCAAAGAGTTTACAAATTTATACAGATTTGTTTTCACTGTAACCAGGGATTGAGTTTAAGTTTGAGTTTAGTTTGAGCCAGATTTCCACCTAATATCTCTTCAAATCCTTGTGAAAATTATGACTCAATCATGGCTCGGGGTAATGACTGTTTACACTTTGGTTTACAGCATGGTTTTTTAATGATCAATCTGTTCGGTGGGAGTGTTAATGCCCAAACTCGTATCCCTTGCTGCGGGTCTTTTACTAATTTTCTTTAGCAAAGAACGTTTACGATAATGAGCCTTTGCAAAAGTCCTTGGCCTTCAAAAAAAAAAAAAAAAAAAACCATGGAACAGATATTCAATGTAAAAAGTTGTACTGAAAGGTGGAGAGCCAACACTGAGAGGTTACATGGATTGAGGGCACTCTGGCAACCTTGACTGCTCACATCCTCCCACACACACCAACACACTGAGAATTAAACCATGCAATTTTCATCATCTCAGACACAGAAACACGCACACAAACAGGCATTTCTCCAGTCTCCGTCATCTAACCCCGTTGCACAGTGCAGCCCGATATGTGCTGCACATTTTTAGCCCATGAAAACATTTTCTACACACACATACACATAAATAAAGCATCAATGCAAAACTCAAAGCCAAAACAGGAACAGCTTAGACATAACCAAACATATGGAAAAGGTTGTTTATAATGGCATTGGTGTTTTTTTTAATTATGTTGTGCTTGAATTTATACATTAACACGTCTTTTTTTCACATGTGCTTTCAACTACACTTCTAGGCAGAATGTATAAAATAAAGTATCTGCCACAGTGAAGGTTGAGCATTGTTTCATGATCTGACAAACCATCAAGTCTAAGTGTGAAGTTCTGCGGTCGTCCACATCCTCTTTGATATGAGAAATCCCCTCATCAGCCCCCAAGTGTCTGCATAAACACATTCCACGTGCATAAACACACACCCACACATTTACCTGTTGTTAAACTGCTGAACAGCTGATTAAAAATCAAGTCAAAGCCAACAATAGGCATCCATTTTTCCCACAGTTCTCATCATGGATTACAAATGAGAGATGGCGTAAGAGCCTCAGTGCATCAATGCAGCTGAGTGTGATGAGGGTCACAGCATGTTGTACATGTCTGATGTGTACACAGCCTGTTGAGATGTTCTGCAAAACCAAGGCAAATAGAATAGTAGAGGTAGAATAGAAGAGACAAAAACTGGATAGCCCAGAGCCTAATTATTTAACCTGGTCTTCATCAACCCTATTTATATGTTCCAACTGGAGTGTATTTGAGGATGTTATTAGATTCCTGCCAATAGATTATGTTTATTCTCAGCAGGTTGCTCTCCTCGTGGCGACCGTTAACGTGTGACAAAATGTGTCTGGTTTGTTTTCTCAATTTTTGTGTTTTTTTTTTTACGAGCCTCCAGGAAGAGCACTGGATTGTGCAGCGATGATGACATAGTGGCAACAGGCAAAACTGCAGGTCATGTCACAGACTCAGAGAGAGCCCAGAGAAAAGATAATTTACCAAGCATCACACCCACTTACACTTAAACTTAAAATAAATCTCAAAAACTCCATTTGTAAGAAGTATAGTATGATGTCCATATTATTTCATACATACAATAAAAGAAGTGCTTGAAGTAGAAATGGTTCATTAGATTGAATTCTTTGTAATTATCTGTGAGGTAGAACAGTGCAATTTCACCATGTGGTATGGTAATTTTTGCACTTCTGTTTCAGTCAATGGCAGCACAGTGTTAGCAATGTACAAGCAGCTGTATGACACAAGTGTAAACACAACCCTTTAATCAGTTATTCATAGAGTTTGTGCTGCCTCAAGGCCACCCTTGTTGGCAAACAGTGCTTTGTAAGCCAGCAAAAGAGTGCACTTCACAGAACTAGTGTATAATGAAGCTGTTATTAGAACACACATACAGCAGCTATGCTTATTATACACACTAAAGAACCAATTAGCGAACAGACAATTCTCAGTGTGCACAGGACCAGGAAATTAAAATACCTAAAAGGTTCATGCAGCAAGATGCAAATGCAGTTCATTTTCTCTTTCTCTGATATTCAGTGCAGAGAAAGGCGAAGCCAAAGGAAGCTTCAGTTCAGGTTCACAGTTTGTTTCTCAGCACATACATCAATTGACGGAGAACAGAACAATGAGTCACCCGTAGTTAATACAATGATGACTGGATACATCATATTTTAAAGATATTAAACAAAATAAATTTACACATGGAAATCTTGGAATAACTGTTTAAGCTACATGCCATTGTTATTCACTTAGCTTCACTCACCTTAGTTGGTGTTGCCATACACCTGTCACTTCTCGTAGGCATGACAAGAATGATTTACCATGAGAAATTATCATCATTTCTTAAACAATGGTTTCCTGATTACAGACAGGGGTAAACAAAAGCAGGCTATCACTGTAGTGGTTGAAATAACAAACACATCTGGGTTTGTTTATCAGCTGGAGAAAGCTAACTAATTATGCTAATCTAAGATATTATGAGGCCAAAGCTTTGTATCCCAGACAAAATGTCACCAAGACATCCTCCTCTAAACTTCAGTATCGCTTTTATTACACACTCATGCACACCATTTCATCACACTCAATTCAAAGCTCTGACAAACATTTTCCAGACTAGAGCAATTAATTCTTAGTCATCACCCATAATCGCCACTGCTCGCCATTTGAGTGTTGGTAATAAAGGCCACATTGGCCACACATGGTCAAGAACACACATACACTAACACACACACATTTGGTGAAAGATTAAACAATAGACTGGAAAGTGTTCGGCACTGGCAGCACAAGTAAGAGCTTCAACCATTTCCTGACCTTGAAATAGGAACAAACAGGTGGCGAGTTTATTCAGACGCTGATTGTTGGTGTTGCTGTGCTGAGAACGGACGTCTCAGAGCCATGTCCGTTTCTGAAGCCGCTCGGCTACTTCAGTGATTTTATCAACAAGAGAAAAGCACAGAAAAAGAAGAATAAAGTAATTTAAGTAGATACTCCTTGGCCAATATATGCCTTTATTTCAGCACCAAATAACTTCATGTTGAATGTGGTTAAAACAGAAACACACCAACACAATATGATTTTCTGGAGAAGCCAGTTCTTCATTTGTTGAGGTGTCATACATGGCTCAGTTATTTCAGAGCTGTGTTTGAGACCAGTGGCTGGATGACATTTATTAATCACCAGACTCTCCCATCTGTATTACACCCCACCTAGTTGTTTTGAGTCATTGTGTGCTGCCAGTCTGTGTGAACCACACTACACCATTACTACACCATAATAAATGCTAATACCTATCATTATGACTGTTTCATTTCATATTTCAAAGCAAAAAGAGACACACTTCAAACATATAATGGGCTATATATAATATATTTATAGTTTCCCTGAAGAAGCTAGAGAGGATATGATTGCTTTAGTTGAAGTGGCTATGATGGTGAATGCATCAGTTCAATTGAAGCATCACTATCAAGAAAAGTTCCAACCAGCATCCTGAAAATAATACGAGAACACTGATGAAAAAGTAAATATGTTTGATTTGTCAAACATATTTTTATAAACATATAAACATACAAACTGCTTTAGATTTTAATTACTGGCATAAATAAATTATAGTTTACATAATATTCACTAAAAATATCCCAAAAGGAATTATATGCATAAGGAAAAAAAATGATATACTTGTGCATGGTTGGCTTTAGTTAGAGCACTTAAAACCTAATTAGCAGGGGATCAAGGCATGAGCCCTGAGGTACACTGCCCACAATGGTTGTAAGTCTTATAAAACCGTCCATCCAGCCAGATAGTTCAAGTGTCCCTCTACCAAGTAACATTTTTCAGCTTCTCCCATGGGACACTAGGGTGTTCCCAGTCTAGATAAGATATATAGTCTCTCTGCTTTGTTCTCTCCCTGGGAAACCTCCAATGGGAGGCTCCCGGGAAGCATCCTGATCAAATGCCCAAACCAACCTCAACTGCTATTTTCAGTGTAAAACAGCACGGGCTCCACTCCAAACTCCCTCCGGATGGCTGTGCTCTGTACCAAGTATCTATTTGTGAGGCTGATCGCATCCACCTCATGGAGAAAACTCATTTCAGCTGCTTGTGTTTGTGATTTTATTCTTTTGGTCCCTACCCAAAGCTCATGACCACAGGTGAGGGATAGAATGTAGATTGACTGGTTTTTGCCTTCCAGCTCACGTTGCCCTATACAACAACAATCCGTTACAATGTGTGCATTACTGCTGAAGCTGCACCAATCTGCTTGTCAATCCCACGCTCCCATTTTACCCTCAGTCAAGACCCTGACATACTTATGCTCATTCACTCGAGGCAGAAACTCACTCCCAATCTGAAGGGAGTAATCCATGATTTTTCATCAGCGAGCACATGGCCTCAGATTTGGAGGTGCTGATGCTCATCCCAGCTGCTTCACACTCAGCTGTAATCCATCCCTGTGCCTGCTAGAGGTTATGGTCTGATGAAACCAAAATAACCACATCATCTGCAATAAGCAGGGAGGCATTTTGGAGGTCACCAAACCTGACACACTCCTTCTCTCTAGCTGCCTTCTACACCTGGGTAGATCTTGTGTTAATGTAGAGACTCAGCTGTATTTTCCCTCAACTACCATACAATATCAAGAGAAAAGTATGATTGGGACATGACTTTACAAACAATATCAGGAAATATCAGGAATTAGAACACGACTTTACAAACAACATCAGGAAATAAACTCATCATTACTGATGTAGATGTGTTAAGATCTTCTACAATGGAGAAAATAGCTTTCAATTAGCTCATGTCTGCAACTGGACCATGTCTGTCCTGAAATGAGTTGGTGTTTCTACAGTAATATGCAACATCAAGCCATTTGGCATAGCAACAGTTCATTGTGTGGCCAGAGGAAGATGATTAATTATGAGTCAATCCAAGAAATTAGAACTGAAAAATATCCTGTTGTGAAGTTTTTATGTAGCACAATGAATTAATTACATGTGTCTTTTTTTAATGGAAATGATTTGTTGCAGTTTTGTTTTGGTTTTCTTCCTATCTGAAGAGAACAACTCTCAGAGGTCATTGGGTTGTTTGTCCTCATTTTTTAGACTTGAACAGAGCTGTTGAGGAAAAATTTTATAGCTAGATTGACAGAGTTCTTCATTTAGAGCAGAGTTGTTGAGTTTAGTTGCATAACAAAACCTTTGTGGGGGCTGGTTGAGCAAGATGACCTTTCCTGTCAGAGATGTGGCAATAACATAATATGCAGTTTGTTATATAACAATAAAATATTCAAAGAAAAACAATTCAAGAGATAATTAAATCAACAGGGGGTTTCAGCAGACAGTCCACAAAATTATGGCTTGTGGATGGGTATTTACTTTTTGCCTGTGAATGTATTTTTATGTTATTTAACTTATCACTTTTGTTTTATGATATGATTACATGAGGCAGCAAACAATTCTTCAAAATATGATTTAGTGTGGGCAAGCTATGAATGTTCAATTTGTTGCTGTCTACTCCCATCTTGTGGCCTGATTAGGTACAGCAAGGAGATAAACCTTAAAACATGAGCAGGATGCACCAATGTGATGCTTTATTACTGATCTCATAGCTGTTTTGAGGGCAGATGTCAGAGGTCAGGTCAGCTGCAGAATGGACACAACTCATGGGATGTTCATTCACATGTCAGAGCTCCATTTCTACATTTATTTATAGAGAAGGTAACAGGAGGATACATTCGAAATCCCCCTATTTTAATGTTTATTTATGTTATGTAAGATACAGGAGTACAAAAGTTCAATACATCAGTGAATATCAGTGAAAATATTTAATATTCATGAGGGGTTCTGTATTGATTGCATTTTGATATTTTGCTCCTGTATTTGACTTATTTTCTATTCTATGTCTCCTATTCCTTTTTTCCAATTTCCTGCTGTTACTTTTGCCACCGCTTGACTCAGTCTCCCTACAGAGATCAGTAAAATGTTATCATATCTGAAATAGAAATATATATGTATACGATAGAGAAGCAGCCAGACAGACAGCCGGTCAGGGCCAGACAAATGGATGAACTGACAGGCAGAGATAAAGGTGATGTGATGAAGCGGGGTGGGGGAGAGTGAAGGTAAAAAGAGTTATAATCAGCTGACAGTGTTGGTCAAGCACCAACATGACACCAGCAGATGTGATGCCATTTGAAGCGGCTTGTCACCCTCCTGGTGGGCATTGTTGAAGACAGATAGATAGCTCAGCAGACAGCACGTCCTGCCCCAGGACGACGCTGATTTATAGGTTAGACTTACTGCACAGTCAGGGTAGTAGGGGTGGGGGTGGAGGGTACGGTGCCTTGTTTCAGCACCGCTCACAATGTGTGCATACTGAACTGGACACCGTCTGCAGGTGATCGCCAGTTGTTTTCTTTCTCTGCAAGAATCCTTATGTGTTACCTGTATTTATCTGCACTTGTTATGATAAAAAAGAAAGGAAGAAAAATCATAACTAACTAAATTGTAAGACTGAATTGATTTTCTGATGCACGAGGCCTGGACTTTGACCTCTGCATATTCCTCTGACAACATACTGTATTTGTGGCACTGTGTTTCACCTCGTGGGTTAGAGGTTAAAGCTGAGCTATTTTACCCCTGGAAAAAGGTGGAAGTTCAGCTGCCCTTTTTCAGATGTTTGCCAGAACAAGTAAAACAGCTGCTTTATGGCCTCTGGGGTATGAGGCAAACAAAGCATACACGCTGGTCTTCACTGATTCCTGAAGGAAATATCTCTATATTCTTTAGCTGCTAAATGCTGCCATGCTTTAATCAGCTTTTAGCAAACTTTATCTCTGTGCTGTGAGATGCCAGGCAAGTAGTGTACAGTAGTGAACTGAAGCGGTTGAGACTCAAAAGCAGTAGATTTGTGGGCCAAAGTACCAACTAATTGGCTAAACCATACTACATTGTTTCATAGAGCTAAGATGAACTGCAATATCAAATGATAATTCTCTGTGAATTAGTTGATACAAGGAAATGCTTAAAAACATACAAATATTTTCACAGTCTTTCCTTTATATATATTGTCCTTGAATGTGAAGATTATATGTAACAAATATATAATTTTAACATGGGAAATTAGAAATGTCATGTTTAAAAAGTGTCCAGTCAACATGTAACTTTTCAAGTGTTTCTTTTATATATAAAAGACTATAAAGTTTAAAAGTAAAAATAACAATTTTTATTAAAATACTTATATATATATATATATATATATATATATATATATATATATATTATAAGTATTATATTTGATATCAAGAAATTATCAAACAGAAATTACGTAAATCTTATATTCCGATACTGACTGATCTTTAATACATTTAAAGTTGCAAAAATACATGATGTAAAAAAAAAAAAACGGTTTGATCTTCGTTTTTTTCTTCAATTCATTCACCAAAATCTAATTAGTGAAGTTGTGTAGAGCAGCAGGTTTGAACAGACACATATTATGTTTACTGCTTGTGCCTATTCAGAGAAATATACAGACACTTGGTTGGTGAAGTAAACCTAGAACAAAGTATTATACATAACAGAACAGTATAGCTTTTGTTACATTCTGCTACAATAATAACTGAGGATAAAAGGAAGAGGCCATAGAATGAGATTCCTCCTCCAGATCTCAGGACTTCCTTCTCCTTTCTTCTCCTCAACATAAAATTTACTATACTGTTCCCTTGTGTTAACTATATCCTCCCCGAATCAGCGTGGACTAGGTCAGTTTCCTTCCAGGCTTCAGTCTGCCTTGAATTCGCTCTTGTCCTACACTCCCTTTTCCTCTGTCAACCTCCCGCTGTGATGGGTTTTGTGTCTGACAGGGTCAAGGGATGTGCTACTTCCACCTGGTCTCCCTGCATATTTCCCACCGCCTTAAGTCTGGACCTACTGCTGCTCCTGAGATACACACACCATAGGAGGGTGGACATGAATGTCCTACACATTCTCCATCTTTCTTTGCTTGTTTCCTTCTCCCACTCCTACCCTCCATTATTCTTTTGTCATATTTCTTTCATATTTCGTCCTTATACATCTCTTCTTCAGTATCCTCCTTTCTGTCTTACTCCACCTTCCTCCTGTCCTCCTCTGTCAATGTGCAGAAAGCATTAACTCTCAACCATGGATAGAGGAAAGATTTCCCCAGGAAGGCTAACACCTGTCTGGGAAGTGTTCAGACTGAAAAGTGGAGCTGGCATGTTCATATAAATCTCACCTATGGTTGTCTCCCTCCACACAAAGACAACACAGACCAGGAGTGGATAAATGGAAGGATCAGTTCATATCATCATTAATCTCACACACTCCCCTTTACATTCAGCAACTCAAACAGACGGGAGTAAATCTTACATTTACGGTTTGTGTTGGTGTACTTTTAGTCAGACTATATTTTCAAAGGAAGTAGAAGATGCCTTGATAATTTTGATAGTTTGATAAAAATGTGACAAGAAAAAATGGTCTAATCCAAGGTTACAGAAAGTCCTGCGCCTTGAACAGCCCAAACAAGCTGTCTAAAAATAAGATTTCTTTCACTACAAACTTAATGTAGAGATACATGCATATATTCTGTATCTAAGAAAATAATCAGTGGCATACAGATATACAAACTATACTTTAAGAAAAATAACTATACTTTTTAAGAAAAAACTATACTTAGAGAGATGGAAGCTGAGTCAAGTACATTTTGGCTATAGCTAGTCACCCATCAAAGATCCCAGGTTCCTAAACAAGCAAACAAATAGCCTTTGTCTATAAGAGATTAATCATGCACACAAAAATGTCCGAAAAGATAGATGCAACTGCTGGTGGTCAGTCTGGTTAGACAACAGCCTAGTGTTAAGTGGCCAAAGGGGAAATATCAGATCTTTTACTGGACAGAAATTGATGTATAACTTTACTAGTTAAAGCTAAACTAGTTAAATTGGTCAAAAGTCACTACAAACCATTGATTTCATTGATTTGAAATTTGAATTTGTATTTGTGTTTACACATGAGACTTTTTTATTTCTACTTTGAAAAAAAAAAAAAAAAAAAAAAAAGGAAAATCGGAGGATAATTTGAAGAGAGATGAAAGGTCATCACCTTGCAGCAGAGAGACTGTGGGGATTTTCAGATGAATACCAGTATGTGAGTCTGGTCTGACTGATTCATTGATCCTTTATGTAACTGAGGTTTATGCAAGTTAAGATCTTTGGCCTTGACCATGGCTCTGAACTATCAGCAGCCCTAGTGTGCTGCATATTGATAAATCCATGTCGCTGTCCGTGGTCCTGATGCAGCAGATGGATTTGTAACTCTGCCTTTTTATCTCAGTCCCAACCTCTGTTAAGTTTCATCATGGATCTATAGAGATGAAGTCCGCTTGTATGACAGTTTAGGGTCTGGATGCAAAATATCTCGCCTGCATGTCTCTTTTTCAGCAAAATCGTCAAGTGAAACTTTGACAAAACTTTGTGAAAATTGAAAATTTTTCTGGCCATTCCAGTGATGTATGTATAACGCGCCATATGAAATATGAGGTAAATTTCATCACCGTATGTTTATATGATTTCTGAAGTTTTTTATCTACAATGTGTTGTATTTTCCATTTACAGAAATAATGATGGAGGAGAAATGATGAAAGAAGAAGAAGACAAGGATGAATATACATTTCTCCATTTTTATAACAAATATTATCAAGTTCTGCTGTCAATACTCCTCTGGGACAAGAGTAAGCATATTAAAATATCGTCTTAATGCTACAACTAAATTACACATCACAAAGCACACATGTATTGACAGTGAATACCCACATGTTAGGTATTATACAGTGAGCACAAATTACGAGCCATCCAACTATTACTCTATTTACACCACACATCCCAACCAATTTCTTTTAAGTACATTACATGTTAACAGAGACTTGGAAATTTTCTACAAACTGACTTTTTTTTTTTTTATATCTGTCAATTAATTTGACAACAAATCTGTGGCCCACAATTATGTTTAGCAAACCATGCTAGTACTTACATGCTAATGGTTAGCGACATCTTCAACTGCGTCACATCATGACGGTCATATTCTGACAGTCCAATGGCACGTATATATATATATATATATATATATATATATATAAACAAAATTTCAATATCGCATATTCTGTAGGAGTCACATTCATGTCAAGTGGTGACATGTAGTCAGTGTAGAATTTCATTAATATCTGTAGCTGAGAACATGAACCAGACTCAAGTCACTTGTGTAATAAAATATTTTAAAGGAGATCTAAGTACAGATTTTACTTTAAATACAGGTGTAACTTGGGAGTAGAGCGGGTAATGTGACTGACACAATATAATTTGAGGTAAAGTTTATACTGTTAAAAGATGTCCTGTAACAGTTACCTCCGGAAGATGGGAAGTGCACATCACTGTTGTGTGTTATGGCTGACGGTGCTGTTACAGCTATAACAAGGCTAAGCAATGTTTGGCCAAATAAATAGAATATCACAAAATATTTAGAAATGAAATATGTCACAAATGATGTATATTCAACATCCTGCTTTTGCAGCTGAATATTTCTTTGATTATCACACCATGTGTCTTCACAGCATCATCCAGATGTGCATTAATTAAGTTCTTATGCACAGACACACAGTTTAGAGGTTTACTGCGAATTATATCCTGTGTCGGGTCAGCAGAGGATGCAAGTGAAGCCTTCACATTTGACAATCCCAACCTTCAGAACATGGGCAGCAATGCATCAGAAATGAAGTACTTTTAAGTTAAACCACTAGAGTTAAAGTACCAGGTTACAGACCATGAAAACCAATCACTGCCCCAGACACACAACCACTGTGCTCTGTGTGTGTGACACAAAAATAACAAACAGACTGTTGAGCATTTGTGTTTGAGTCATGTCGACACATAAATAACATAAAAGAGAAGAAAAACAGACAAGGAAAAGAGATTTTTCTTTATTTATAATTACAAATTAAAATGCTGCTATACCATAAATGAACTGTAATAATCAGGATTAGGAGATTATCTTGGAAGATAGAGAGCCCTGTGTAAATCATCTGTGGGAAAAAAAAAAACAAAACAGCAAACAGTTTTACACCAGAGGGAGCTATCAGACCATTTTCAAGAGCATAAAAAAAGAAAAAACTGAATTGCCATAAAAACATATGTTGTACGACATGGGATACTGAATGTAATTACAGTAACAATGAGGGAATTTGTATTTTCTTTAAATAATCTAAATACTTTTAGACACTTGTTGAAGCAAGACTGAGAAACTTTTAGTCTTTTACAAAAAAAAAGGAAAACTGACACTGGTCTGACATGGTAAACACTTACAGATACAAAACTGCAGTACAGGTGGTCCATATGAGTGCAATTTACCAGCAGTTTCAACTTGGAAAAGGTGCTCTATTTACATGTGTGTCATGGTTTTCACATAATGTTCCCATTGACATTTAATATTTCAACTACTTTGTTTTGTTTGTTTGTTTTTGTTGCATTAACACTGATAATTTGTTCTCAAATTATACATTTGGTACATTTGCAGCTGTGTAAGGGATTTCATGTTAATTTATAAACTCCCAACAGTAACTAAGTCTTTACACTGTTTAGTGCAGCTGCTGTTTGCTACAGAGAATAAGTGACATTATGACACATTCTTCTTCTTCTTCTTCTTGACATTTTGGTCAAATTAGTTCCTCTGTGACACAAATATTGGCACTTGAAATAAACATTTCTATTTTATTATCTACTTCTAATTACACGCTTGAGTGATGTGCAGCATTATATTTAGACAATTTTGTTGTTTTGTTTATCAGATTCTTGCGAGAGACATTAGTTTCCACCATGTTTATGGAGCTGTGTGGTTATATCCAGCAGCAACCATATAATTACACAAGAATTACCATCTTGTGTTGTGTAGTCATGTGCCTCCACCGACCAGCTGAACTGCAGGTAATGAGGGTCTGAGCAATAAATCACAAAAAAGCAACAGACTTGAGGAATAAAAGATTTGTGAAGTTATGCTACTCTCCTCTGATCTGAGAACTGTTACTGCTCTTGAAGTGACTGCTCATTAATCATTTGATTTATAAAAAAATTAAAAAAGAAAAGTCAACACTAATTAGTTAAAGCCTGACGTGTTCAAATTGGCTTGTTTATCTAAATTAGGTTGAGCATTTTTACATTAAAAAATTTAATCAATTAACGAAATCGATTTTTGTCAATCAACTAATTATTTCCGCTCCACGCACCACAGACCTTGCACACGATTACACCTGAGGCGTACACCGTGAGCTAAATAAGAATATGTGACAATTTACTTATTCTCATGCCAAGAATTTATGAATCAAAGGACTTGTTTAGCACAAGTGGCAAATGTTCATCATCACCATAATAATAATCATTATCATGCACAAAATATCTATAATTGACTGGTGTTTTTAAGTGAGCTGTTTACAGTGGCAGTCAGGCTTGAAATAACTGTGGAGAGAATCAATGGGAACTGTTTGAAAATAAGATGTATTAGGGCTGAGCTGTTATTTGTGTAATGTCACTGTAGCTTAACGTGCATGTTGGGGAATTATTGACAATTGTGAAGGAGCAATGGATATAGTTGCCTTTGATACTTTATTTCGGTCAGGCTCTTTTACAGAAAATGGATGACAAGCTTTGAAGTGGCAACGAGGCTTGTTTCCTTTTAATTAAATGATGGATTTGTGCCCAGATCTGCAGCAAAGCGTGTTTGTTATGGAGTCCCCAGAACACAACATCATTATTCTACTGTCATTAAGCATTAGCTGAAATAAGCACAAAACACAGGTTTTCATCACATCACCTTTCATGCACACACCTTGCTATTTATCCCGTCATGTTGCCATAACATCTGTTCTCCTAATTCCTGGTTATGATTAAAATTACAGTGCTTGGTTCAACTATCAGCTCTCCACTGACATAAATGTTTTGAGCTAATTTAATGGACTGATGTTGAAATCAGAGTTGAACAGAACAGGGAACTACTGTTATTGTCTGATGTTTTACATTTACTTGAGCTGTGATTAAAGACACAGGAAATCTGTCTCACCAGTCAAGGTCTGTGCTTTTGTGTAAGTGACTGGGCACGGTGCCAGAGATGTTGATAGATGTGTGTCACCTTGGCTCCCATGTTGACAGACAATGAGTGATGGAGGCCACAGCAGCGCCAGTGTGTTGAACAAGCAAACTATATTAGGTCACCGCAATGCACTGCTCTGTTGCTGTCCCTCAGATCACAATCTGCTCTCTAAATGACACATATTAACACAATGTCATCTTCCGCTGATGCGGTCAACAATTAATTAGGGGTAATTTTGAATTACTGTAACAAAATTAAAGAGGTCAGTGGTCAAGGCTGCATTAACCCTCTTAATAATCTTATAAAGACAGACCGGTCAGTTCAAAACAGTGTGAAAGAGGCAAGGATATTTCAACATTGCATGTTGGATGACATGTTGAATGACAGAATATCTTCTGAATTCAACTCTCCTCAAACAATGCACACACACACACACACACACACACACACACACACACACACACACACACACACACACACACACACACATATATATATATATATATATATGTGTGTGTGTGTGTGTGTGTGTGTGTGTGTGTTATGGCATGCCCATTAAAGTCTGAATCTGACATATATGAATGCTAAAGTGTTGACCATGCTAGCATCTGCACTTGTTAAAAGCTAAAGTCAATGTGTTAGCATGTTTGTGCTAAATAATTATAATAATTTATCTTTACCACCTTACTTTAGCAAACAACATATATACAGGCATATATATACATATATATATGCCACATGTATGACATATATGAAAGCTAAAGTATTGACTGTGCTACAGCATGTTTGTGCTAATGGTGAAGGTGTGATGCTAATTATCTTTACCACCTTAATTTAGCATGTCAGCATGCATTTTAACATTAAACAGAAAGTACAGCTGAGGCAAATGGGAATATGTTTAGTTTTTGAAAAGTTTTGGAAAACTTGAAATTTTGACCTAATGGTGGCACTAGCTGAAAAGTGAACAGGTCAACATCCTGACTGGAACACAACTGTGTGAGCCAGATTTCAACCAGTTCAACAATTGTTGAGACATTTCATTAAAAATCAAAAATGTTGAAGTCACAGTGGCATCAGAGAAAAAAAATAGACAGAAAGTCATGAAGGTTCTGCCTTTTGAAACCACGAACACCTGTTTTAACGTTCATGGTTGTTGAGATGTTCCAGTCTGATTTACAACACCATCCCCAAAGCACATTACAAATTCAGCTAGAATATATCCATGGAGACAAAAAGGATTTTTCAGAGAGGCCACCCACCACAAAACACCAACTTTCTTCCTCTGACTGATATATATATGTGTGTGTGTTTGTGTGTGTGTGTGTGATATACAGATGACAACCACCTGTAGTTTTCCTGTGTAAATTCTCCAGAACTTGGCTGCTCGCATGCTGAACATGTTATTAAGGTGTTTTATCTACATTCTGGCAGTCACTCACATCTCAAACCTAGATAACAGAGGGGAGGAGGTGGAAGACGTCCTGCAGTATTAAAGCAGGAGGTGTGTTAGACGGCTGAGCTTTCTGTCGTGGGAGAAATCTGTAGTGTTGAACAGGCAGTCAGAGCACAGCATATGTGCGAATCATCTGTGATTATGTTCCCTCAGAGTTATGTCCATGTTGACAAGAGAAATGTTTGGTTTTGGTGAGGAGGGAATAGGAGAAATGCTTTTCTGCATTTGCAGTTAATTTATCTATCACCACAACACCTCAGTCTTGACTCCTCTTTACTCACACTTCAGCACATCTGTATCTACTCTCACCTAACAAATGATTTTGTGACACTAGTTAGACTTTTATTTTATAGTCTTGTCTTAAAATGATGTAGGACCACAGCCATGTGTGACCTTTGTGCTGCTTACTGTTGGATCCTTCATGTCCATCTGTGTTCCTCTCCATTACTCACCTTGTTCCCTTTGGTCAGAAAATAACAAAGTGATATAGAATGTGTGTTAATTATGAGCAGTGCAGGATTTATAAATTGATCAGATATAACCAGAGATAACTACTTTGGTTACTGTGAGATAAATGCTGCTTAAAACAGTACTTTGTATAAAGACTGTGTATTCTGGTAATGTACAAAACCATATCAGGTCAATTTCTTGAACTCTGCTGCACCCTAGTGGACTATTAAAGTATAAAACTCTAACAGGATTTTCAGGATAAATTGTATGTCCTTAGAAGAAGGGTTAGGATTTTATTTTAAACAAGAGGGTGATGATGGACAAAGTGAAAAACAGGTACTTTCAGAAAATTGACTCACTATCAATCTGAGCAGTAGAGGGCGAAAATATCCAAATGTTTACATTTTTAGTTACATTCTAAAAATGTCTTAATTTTCCAATCACATCTTTTTGATGGGAAAAATAGATATAAAAAACATTAAGTCTTTTTGAGATTGTGTACTTAATGTTCAGAAAAAACATGTTTCTTACAGATTCGACTTGATGAAAAGATTTATCTGACAAGAGAGATATCTCCTTCCTCTAGCATGTGAGTTAATTTGAATATATTGAGTGTGAGACAAAGCTCATTTATCTTCTCTTCTGGTTCTCGCCCACCTCTCTTTCAGTAAGTCAGCCAGTCAGTCAGTGTTGCAGACAGCACACGCTGCTTCAGCGGTGAGATGCAGATTGATAAGGTGCTCGGGCAGCTAAAGTGAGTGTAACTAGTAGGATCCAAAACAAAAGCTAAACAGCACTCGGGGCTGTGGCAGTCACGCTCCACTTTTAGCTGCAGTTTAAGAACCAGAGATTTTCACTTGATGTGAATTCATTCTATACATCTGTCTGTAGAATAAAAGATGATACAGAAAAAAACCCACTTACTCATATATTCACAATTTCTAAAGGTGACAGTAAAGTCACATGTTTGTAGTTTCCATGATAACTTTATTCTTTGAAGCTACAGTTC
The DNA here is from genome assembly GCA_016801845.1 of Polydactylus sextarius. Taxonomy (NCBI): domain Eukaryota; kingdom Metazoa; phylum Chordata; class Actinopteri; family Polynemidae; genus Polydactylus; species Polydactylus sextarius. Next base: position 12,955,675 of record CM028906.1, read on the forward strand.
TAAATTAAAAACACCTCTTTTGAGAAAACAACATACACACACAGACACACAAAGTGACATGGGTGGGTATATTCATCACAGTGATAATACTCAGAGGCACGCTTTAAAATAAGTCAGGGTAAGCCTTTGATCATTTCTACCCAACAGCAGATGACAGCAGTCCTTTCTGCTGCCCACATTCAACAAAAAGCATTTTCTAAAGGGTACACCCTCCCAAGACTAAAGATGAGCACTAGTCATTATCATGCAGAACCCCAATGAGCTAAAAGGGGCCTCTCAGAAACTCTTTTACTCTGCAGCTTCTAGCATTCAGAGAAACCGTCACGATGGTGATGGCAAACTAGCTATTGTCATGCAGAAGGAGGTGCTTGCACAGAGGCAAGAGGACACAGTGTTCCTATAAGAGACACTCAACACAGATCAACAAACACCTAACTCTGACATGGAATAATATGCAATAATAGTAATAATAATAAGTCACTAAAAATACAGATTTATATTCTGAGCTGTTCTCAAACCCTCTGCTGCCCAAGACCTGCAGGTAGTTTGACTGAGGTTTTCACAGCTGATCCGCAACATGATGTAGATGTACATGTATTAAGTTTTAGGAATCATATATGGGATAATGGCAGCTTTAATGGTTTTCTGTTTCACGTGCTTAAAGCCGCTGGGAGCCAAGTGTACCAACCAATTTGAGAAAAACATCTCTGATGATGTAATGTGACCTGGTACTGACTGATTCACTCTTGCACATTAAATCGCTGTATTCCACTTTCATTTGTTGCCGGTGAGGTATGACGTACAGTGTGAACGTTTACATCCGAGCCTGGTTTACTGTAGCATTATGGACAGAATACAGAACACGTCATTAAAAATTAAAGGAATAGTTCGACATTTTTTTTGTCATTTTGGGAAACGATCTGATTCATTCTAACATAGAACCGGACTTATATGCATCTGCTGTGCAGCTGTAGTCAGTCCACTTATCTTAACTTCCCTTTTTTTAACTTCCTTTTTTAGAGTCAGGCTAGCTGTTGCCTTCTGTCTGTAGTTTTTGTCACTAGGCTAAACTAATCCAAATATCCCCCATTTCATTTTTATTCAGATATATATATATATATATATATATATATATATATATATATGGAAATTACTACTGTTGATGAAAGGGTAAGATAACAGTAGTTTACTAGCTAAGAGCCATTCTGACAAACCTGACACTTGCGGTTATTAATAACACTATTAAAATGCTGAACTCTGGCTACAAAGGCTGTGTTGCTGTAAAGTAATGTTCCTGGTGCTACCGAGACAAGTAGAACTGCTGGATTTACAGTATATTAACCTTTCGAACAAAGTGCAGACATTTTAATCTACCGCATCGAGATAAAGAGCGGGTTATGTATCATTATTAGCTGGTTATGTGGCATTTAATCAAGTTAAAATCTTATGTAACATAGTGGGCTGCTGAACTCTGACTAGTGAAAGTATTTTAAGCCTAAAGCTATAACAGCTGAAGCTTCTGCCCACAGTTTCTGCTGCTGCTGAGGCAAAAGTCGAGGGAAAGTGTAGCTTGCGTGAGTGGGTTAAGTGCTGTTGAAGGAGAGATTGGAGAGGTTAGAGATTATCTTCTAAATATATGTGACGGATACTCGAGAGTCCTTGCTGGACTGTTTGATGTATATGTTAGCAGAGGGCTGAGATTAAGGGTCAAACAGTTGTAAATCTAACTAACAGAACACGGGTCGTCCTTGCAGGGTTTGACGTCCCCTTGTAGCAACTGGATCATGACAGCCTTGGTCAGATAGCTGGACGTGCCTTTCTTTCCCAATGCTGGTGTGTTGTAGAAAGCCTCCATACCATCCTGGGACAAAATACAACAGAAGAAATGTCTTAGAGAATTCATGTATTTTTTTTTTTTTTTTTTTAATGATTTTAAAAAGTGCTAATTAGTAATAAATCATACAATGTTAGTGGCCAAGAATACGCCATTTGAAAATTTGACAATGAGATAAAAGAAAATCCGAGAAAGATTAAATCTCGCAAATCTAATAAGGCTCAACTGAATTGGAAAATGGCAGTTTCAGCCTTTTCAATCAAACTAACCTCTTAGTTAAATTATCGGAGCGTGACTGGAAAGGACGCTCTGTTCACTTTAGCAACACATCAATTTAGAAAGCTGATAGGATAATCTTGTGACAGACAAGTCGTGTTTGACACAGAAAATGTCCATGATGTGAGTTCTTGTGACAGCCAGGAGGTAAAGCTTATAGGAATACCTGTTTCTCTTTGCCTTCGGAGCGGCCTTGATCCCTCTGGAAATCAATGAAGGCTTCTTTCACCAAACTGTCCAAATCCACCTTGTCGCTGAACTCCAGCTCCGGGTTTCTCTCCAGCACTATGGACACCACCATCAGCAGCTACTCTCACAGTGGAGAGAGGACAAGAATGTCAGAACAGTAACAGCTGAAGACTGTACACTTTAAAGTTTTTAATCTGACCTGATAATCAAATGGAATCTTTGAATTAAATTTAAACAGCCGGTAGAGATTTATCATTTAATACTGCAGCTTAATTCTCCTCAAACAGAGATCTGTGACTTTGTCAAAGTCAGAGCCGTGTTGATTAAAAATCTATACACATATCATGTGATTTAACTTCACTTTTCTTTTTTTATGTTGAATCTCTTCCTTCTGTGCACTTTGCTGGTGTCAGGCCTGTTTTACCTCAACTATGATTTGTCTGTACTCAGGCAGGACAATGTTCTTCAGCGTGTCCTCCACCAGCAGGGAGAAGTTCATCTCGTACATGGTCATGTCCGACAGGGTGGGTTGCTACAGGGGAGGGACAGTGAGGGTGAAACAGTCATATCAGCTGCTGGATGTATTAACTGATGGTCTGCTGTGTGTTTGTGGACAGTATGAATATTTCACTGGGCTGCTGACAGTATTTTGTCCTGTATTGCTGTAATGCAATTTTTTTACAAGTTTGTTGTAAATGGTATTAGAATAAAACTGGATCCAGCTTACAAGTATCAAAAAAGTCAGGTTTACAGAGAAATTAACAGCTGTGAAGCTGTGAAACAAAATGATACTAGAAACAGTAGGAGGATGTAATGATAGAGTTCTAGCTATAAATAGTGGTAGAGATAAAACTGCAAATTCCTTATGATGTTGAAAATATTTTTCACAACTTATAGAACTCAAAGGCAAAAAGATAAACTCTAAATCATTGTTTTGTTTGTTAGTTTGTTTTGTATTAATCAAAATACACAGGCTCCATTCTTCAAATCAGACTTTTGGTGTATTCCTTCATGTTTGCAGAATAAAACAAGAGAATAAAAATAACAATAACAACAATTTTTGACAAATATTGCCTCTACAACTTGAACCAATCTGTAATTGAGAGTCATACAGGTTTCTATAGCCGTTCCACCTTTAACCGGGGATGGTTAATGTATTTATTCTGCAGCAGTGTCAGGGGAAGGCAGGTACCTGTGGGAGGTGATTCCCAGCCACCAGGATGCCATTGGGAGTCCTCTCCAGGATCTGCCACACACGATCATAGAAGCCCAGAGGGGTCCTGTTCAGAGAGCCGTCAATCTGACGCCTTTTCAGCCAAGACCTGAAGTGAAACCAGGATGAGACTATTGAACTAGTTTTTGATAGGAGACAGAAGTGGATTGGTTGATAGCCACTGGTCTATGCGTCAATGTGTTTTAGATTAGATGAGATAAGATGAAACTTTAATAATTCCTGTGGGGAAATTTGGGTTGCGACAGAAGGAGATAATAAGATAAATTAATCAAAATGAACAATTTCAAATAAAAGTGTTAAGATAAAGACACTGTGACTTCAAAGTCAAGTTTGTGAGGTCAATGGGGTTAGCAATTTTTTAGCAGAGTGGATATGTGTGTGAAAGTGTGCGAGTACCTGCCGGTGTGCTGTGGCTGCAGGACGTCCAGCAAGAGCTGCTTGATGTCTCCGGGCGAGAGTTGGTAAATGTCCTGGGGCTTCATGTCTCCGGCCCGGATCTTCAGCTCGTGTTTCATGGCCTGGACAATCCATCTGAAGACACACACACACACACACACACACACACACGCATATACGCATGCACACACACACACACACACACACATGCTCTTAACTTACTTGCTTTAACTTCCATTTCTGAATTATGGCAGAGAACACATCCACATTTGCTTGACTAAATGTACAGTAACAGTAGTTAAACACTAGCTGTGATCTTTCTGACTTTTGCCTGGCTTTCGTCCTACCCGACTCTGATCTTGAGCATTCCGCTGAACAGCTCCGGGTTGTTGGAGATGATCCATCCGATATGGATGACCAGCTCCTGCTGGAGAACAGCCTCCCTCTCGCCACCCTGAGGGGAGCATTTGTTGTAGATAATACCCTGGATCACCCCTGGTGACAGTGGGTTGGAGATCACCTCCTCTTCATGGCCAAATAGGCCAAGGGTCACCTGGTAATCAACGGCATTAGCACGCCCACCCACCCACACACACACACACACACACACACACACACAAAGATGGGGAAAAAAGCATACAGCAAACCCACATACAGTTAGGAAGTTGTCATCAGTAGCGTGAGTCTGTGTATGCATAGACTTCCTTCAAGTATCTTTGTTACATTACTCTTAGATTGGCCTCCTCTCAGAGACACAGAAGAAGTCGGTGGTAAAATAAAATTACAGATCTGAAGATGACTCTTTTGTATTTCGTTCTTTGAGAGCCATCTCATGAAAATCACAACTCAGAAATCGTTCTGATGGGAGGACACACATCCACCCGTTTCCTTCGGCAGATGAAATCCAGCACTTTGTACAAATGTATCAGTTATCTTTACAGCTGAACTGATTCTCACCGGGGCCATAAATAAAGTAAGGAATGACCGGATTTTAATGGTATTCCCGGATTTCAATTCTTAAGTGAAATATAATCAAAACTTTAGTCAGAATCGACTTAAATGTGGGTGAGGACTCTTATTTCTTCCAACTGAGCTGTTATTGTAAGGAGAGCAACACAGCCGTCTCAAATTTCAAATCAGCTTTTCCAATCATGTTGAAAGGAGCATTCCCTCCAGGAGGCAATCTATATGCAGATTCACACCTTGAGCTACTTCAGCATAATGAAATGCCTAAAACTGTTCAGAAGGGGTAAAAAATGAGGCACGATAACTGACACTCTTGAGAGGAGGCTAATCTCTGAATAACACTTGACAGAAATGATGCACTGAAACTCATCCAGTGATAAGTTGGATGAGGGAGAGGCATCAGACAAAAGGACTGGGTCACAATATATCAATTGAGCTTGGGGGAGTTTGTCTAGACACGCGGACACGGAGCATATTAGGATTCTACGGTGGTCATACTGCCACACATACATACACACATACATACACACACACACACAGACACACGCACATGATGGTGGTGAGCTGTAAGGATGAACATAAGCATGCAGCTAGTTTAAGGGAGTTCTCATAGGATGACAGCACGAGGAGCTTAAAAACATACACCAATGTAATTTTTTTTCTAATCAGTGAACATTAAAATCATTGTCCTGACATTCCAATTTCCCAAACATGACCTAATATAATGTTACCAAATATTATCTTTACCCAAATATATCATACAAAAGGGATAATTATAACTCCGGCCCTGATGTCTCCTGATGTCTCTTTGTCCACTTACCTGCTTGCCATGCACTAATACACTAGTAATACTGGGGGCAAGGCTGTCCACCAGCTTAGTTAACAGACTGGCAGCAAGACGGACAACAGACCTAGTGGGCGAAAAGACACAAGAACATTCTTGACATGATGACAAATGACAACTAACAGCTATGACTCACATTTAACAATGCTCAGAAGCCAATTCCTCATCTTTACTGTATCCTCAATAGAACATGTATTAAACAGTGTACATAAAATAGACTTTCAGTTCATGATCACTGCCTCAACACAAATATTTGAATAAATAATAAAATTTTAAAAAATCATTAACATGTTAAAAAGGCAATCATTTGTCTACAGAGGTTCAGTGTTCAAATCACTGCGCCCAAATGAACAAAGCATCCCAACGTCAAAATAAAAATAAAAACAAAATTCACAAATGATTCCTTTTTAAAGTCAAAGCTGACAACAGTTATTAAATTAACACATTTTTCTACATACAAACTAGCAACTAGTGATATGGCAAATTGAGTTAATTCCAGTCTAAATAAATGCATTTAATTTAGTCATCTGGAGCCAAAATCAAAGGTTTGGCTTCCCACGAAAATTTTTAATGTTCACTAATTTTGGAATTCATTATTCTCGAGAGACACAGCAGCCTTCAAACTGCTTCCTCTTGCCTGCAGGAATCCTATGAGGAAAAAGCAGCACACATTAACCATGGTTATCTTCACATGGTAGCCCACAGCATGAGCTGCTATAGACACACATGGAGTTGAAGCCACCCTCACAGAAGCAGTGAACAAATGAAGTAATTTCACTAATAGGGTCATGAACATAATCAGCAGAAAAAAACAACTTCCTCCAATTGGTATATGCTGAAAATAACTGTTGTTTATATTGTGTGTGTGTGTGTGTGTGTGCACGCACGCGTGTGTATGAATTTTGCTGCTGACATACAAAGGCAAATCTTGAGCACAATGAATAAAAAGGCAACAAAGCTCTAATGTTTAGAAAGCATGATGTGATGTCAATCCACCGATGCTTTGTTGGGGAACTTATTTCAAGCTTCACTTCCTGGCCCATGTTAGGTAAATGAGAAAGTAAATTGAACTGAGTAAAGATGCTATTTCCCAGAAAGTTGGAAATCAGCCTCTCTGCTTTTTTTCCCCCTTTTCCTCCCTCGACAGCTTAATCAAATTTCTTTATGCAAAAATCCTATTGATTAACAAAACACCATACAATAAAAGCTGTTACATCAGTCATCCTGACACAATTTCAAATCAAATCACGGACACAGAAAACAGTAAAAACTATAGAGGAACAAAAAAAGGCTGAGATGAGAAGCTGGGGCAACCATTTACAATATTAGGTCAGTTATTTGTGAGTCAGGCAGGCAGCAAAATACCACAAACAAAATGGAAATTTGGCAGCTTTGTGATTAAAGAGAGATGTTTCTTTTTACTGGAACAGTGGGCACCGGCTTACCAAACATTTCATTTAAAATTATTTGTAACTCCATTAAAAAAAAAAAAAAAAAAAAAAAACAGTAAACTTTTGGTAACCTTATTTTTTTCCAAGCATGTCTTTGCCTTGAGAAAGTTGGACTGACTGGTCAGCTCCTTTAACAGTACACAGATGCACCCAATGAACTAAACCTGGAGTAACAGTGGGTGTAAAGGCGTTTACAGTCCAAGTCCAACAATCAATTTCTATTCCATGTGGAGTTTACTGCCTGCCTTGAAGCAGTGGGTGATGCTGCAAAAGAACAACAACAACAGAAACTAAGGTCCAGCCTCTGTGATTATTCATGGAGAGAAAAAAGCAAATACTGACACACTTGAGCTGATGTGTCTACTACTTTGGCCTAGCTGGCTGGCTCAGTCAAACTCCCGACAGTGTGAGAGGTAGCCATCTTGCTATGCTAAAAATGGTGGTTTAACTGGAAATCGCTTTAGCTAGTTAACATTTTTGAAGAATGCTAAGATGCTAGCCCACTACAACATCACACCACCTTTCACGAGGGTGTCTACTAGTCAGTAAAATATCACCTTGAGAAGTTTGAGTCTGTTTAAAGGGGCTATTTGTAAGTTTTGCTAGCTAGCATTAGCATAAAAAGCTGTTTAGCTTCATTCTTTTAACTGCCAAGACATGTTACTAATGATGGAAAGTGGTGCTAGTATTAACTTGTTTTGCTTCTTTTTGTATCACTTTTGGGTGGTGGCATGAATAGAGTGATATTGCTAGACGTGATGGACTAAAAATAGCTGGTTAGCATGCTAAAACTTCAGTAGTTCAAAGTGACAGAAATGGAAGCAAACAGGAGTCAACACTGGTTTTGCTTTCCACCACTAGAGATAGCTCAGGGTGACTAAAAGAATAATAAAAATTGCAACACTTCTTTGAGACTGGAAAATAAACAGCCGTCAATGCTAGCATTAGCTATGTATCGATAGCAAAAATTTCACTAGTTTTCATTCAAAACTAAAACTAACTGGTTTTCTTGGATGGTTATATTTTATTATTCACTGCATACTTTTTATACAGCTTTTGGTTGTAGGCTACACACGTAAGTTAAAACTTGAATTGACTGAATAACATTTGCTAAAAGAAGAGCAGAAATATAGAGTTTTTGATGTTCAACACCCTGGTTTACGAGGAAATACAGGGTAGGTCCGGCTGAATATCACACTGCACTCAAAGTTGCTCGCTAGCCAGCTAACTGGGGGGAAAACATGCAGAGTCTTTGGTCTATGTTTGCCTTAACATTACCTGTTTCCCATGCACCAGAATTGTGGTGATGTGAGGAGCTATAGAGCTGGCAAACTTCTTGATAATGGCAGCAGCGTGGCGCACTGCCAGCCTACAGTTCAGCCAGATTAAATAACAGTTACTTTATATTGTCAACAAGAAATGAGGTTTAGTGAGGATGACAGGAAAGGACAGGTGTGGACACATGAAATTTAGTTAAAGCAACCCAAATGGAAAATACGAAGGTAATTATTATATACACACATACACTCATATAACCATACACGCATATAGTCTGACCTGGAATAAGGTAAATATAAACTAAACAAATCAAGTAAATGTATGCAGTGTATGTATTTGTGCGTATGCATGAGAATATCAGACCAAAGCTTTCTGCTGCCGGCTCTCCTGTAGATTCTCTCCAGTTCATCCATCATGTTCTCTGAAATCACAAATATGGTTAAAGGCATTAAAACCTTCATAAAGACTTATGCAATTACATCCAAATGTAACCATCATTCTACTTTAGCGAGGAATGAGGAACACAGCAAAACTGAGTTTTCAAGGAATTAGCAGAAATGCTAACTGGTGACAATTCTGACATAATTAAACGTAAAATCATCGCATTAAATGAGGAAACTCCAGGTCAGTTTCAGGAACTTGCTCCCTCTTTAACAGTATGATCTTACCATCCTTGGCGAGGAAGTCTGGTCCCTCTCTCCTCAGTAGGATGCTTGCAAGCTGTGCCTGGCTGGCCAGGCAGTTAGAGTCCTGAAGTCAGAGTTATGCATAAAACATATATAAAGATAAACAAACACAAATATGGTAAGCACTTCTAATACACAACAGGAAAAAAAATCTTTTGCAAATTTGTTTTATGCAATCCTGCAATTGTGGTCGTAATAACAATAATAAAAAAAATAAGAATTGCATTTTTTAAATTTCCTTATTTTAATTTGACAGCAGCACTAATGTGTCAAAAATATGGAAAAGAAAGCATTTTTAAGCATTTCAGGGGAAGAGTGGGATAAATTATTTGGTTAAAATAATCATAAAGCTAAAACAAATGCTAAAATAAATTAAAAACAACACAAACTTGCAACATGGACACTTTAACTTATAAGTCTACTTGCTTATAATTAAATAAGTAAATAAGAAGAATGTCCCTCCCAATCCCCATCCCAATGGATGGAAATTATTATTATTTTATCTTTCACACATATAATGAGGCCAAGGTCTCACAAGGCAGAATGAAGTGGTAATGAATTTGTGAGCTGTTTATCCTTTACACAGAGTTAGTGTTGATTAATAATAATTTTCTGAATAATATGAAGGGTTATTTTTAATTTATAGATGTTAATAGTTAAAAAATGTTTAATATGACTTTTTTTCTTTAGTTTCATTAGTATAATGGGTCTTATTAAAATATTCATATTTTTAATATTTAATAGTTGTACATGTACAGATACATTCACAGTTTATGTTGCTCACCCAGCTTTGTGGCGACCATCACACCGTAATCACATATTTTTTAAAATATGTTGAAACATGAACCCATTTTTATCTCATACGTACTTGTAGGGCCTTTAAATCTTAAACCCATCAACTCACGTGGAACTTCTGGATGATCTCATCAGTGGGCTTGTGCTGCCACTCCTCCACACTGATCTCCGGCTGCTGTTCCAGGTCTGAGGCGTTTGGCGTACTTGTCTGTCTCTTCACCTTAGAGTGTTTGGGCATCTCCAGCTCTTCAAAGCTCTTAAACTCTGAGATCCTATGCACACACACACATGGACATTTTACAATATGTGTGCTATTTGTATCAGAACCAACACCAGCCTTTGATATCTCTTGATTTTTCAGGGAAAAAAAACATTCAAACAAAGTCTCCATCTCACTTGTACTGCAGGTTTAATAATTACGACAGGGGGCAAAAGCATCAACCTCTGAAAAATCAAACTCTTACTCTGCTTCATTAACCCGCAGGAAGTCCAAGTGCTCCACCACTGCTCCAGATATCAGTGTCTAAAAAAAGGAAACATTTAATCTTAAAATCTGTCTTTAAAGCTATACAGACATATAGCTGTAAATGTAAATATGTCAGGAAATGTGTCTCACTCAATCACAGGAGGTGAAGAGGAGGAGGAGGGGGAGTAGACAAAACAACTGTTTGAATATTGCAATTCATAATGAAAAAAATACATGGAGTGGAGTGGTAAAGTGTGAATCAAGTTCATGGTTTTATATTTTACAAATGTGTATGGCTGCAGAATCAATTGAGTGTCTAACGTGCCAATGTGATGTTAAAAGTTTGGAGTATTTTAAAAGCATAGCTGTGTAGGAGTAAAGACCACAGTTCAATATGACTTGCTCCTGTGGTCTAAATGTGATATTAGCCATTCCAACTGAAGTCAACTCCAAAACAACAATAAGAGGTGAGTAGGAGAAGAGCCATCCTGATCCCCATAACAATGAGATGATGAAGAGGGAAAGTGTTTCAAAGCCGTAGGAGTTAGTGGTGAAGTGAATAGCAAATCGACAAATGGAAGGGAAAAACTTTAAAGTGAGAAAAAAAAGAAAGATGATATAAGGAAATCTCAGCTGAACACCACAAACACTCCAAGAGAAGTCAAAGTTTGAAAACCTGCCATATGTTTGACAAAGCAGTTGGTTAAAGTTACCAATGTGGAAATAATTCTTGTTCTACCATTATTCTTTCCTCTGCTCTTTGCCACCATGAGGACTAATTGGGTTCAAAATTCTGCAGCAGCTTTATTTGTTATTGTACATCCAATAGTTATCATTCTGCTTTTTGCTCTGCTTTTCATCACCACCGATCATCATCTCTGGTTGTTTAGCTCTTTAATTCTCCATTATGTTCACCAGAGTGGAGTATTTACAGCTTTTATTTTTCTAAACCCAGTTTCCTGCTGCTGTTGAAAATGTGACTGAGAATTGTGAGTCTGAGCCAAACAGTAAACAATGAGATGCTAAAATGCTCCATAGGGCACATTACATGAGCACATGTGTTTCATTGTTGATATAAAAATACTGATTTTCACAGCTTCAACAAAGTAGGTGTTATGTTTTCATGGCCTTTTTCCACTGTAACAGCAGAAGAGCATTAACAGTCATGGACTGAAAATCCAGCAAATACAATTTGTTATTATGTTATTTTTTTCCTTTAGTGTTTTCTCATCCTTTATTTTTAGATGTGATTCAATGATGTGGAATGAGGAAACACAGACCCTACGCCCTGTCTGACTACTGTACTGGAATGAAGACATCTGTGACACTTATTATACTTGTTTCATTCATGCCATTATGCCACATATAAAGGAGATGGAAAATAATCCATTAATGTATATTGGCACTTATCTCTGCTTCTCATTTCTTTACAGTTGTCTGAGTAGGTCAAACGATATGATGAAGGGATGAATTCTCATTTATTAATTTTCCATTTAATTTGCTGTTTCTTATAAAAGACATTATGATGCATTTTATTTTTTTGTTTTACAAGTCACAAACAGACACAAAAACAGTCCTTTAACCAGCTCCACCTTTCCAAGGCTAACAAAAACAGACTGCATTCAAAATGAAATGCGACAGACCAAGGTCAAAACACAGATAAATAACGGTGCTGCTTGCTATCGAAATAAGTGGGGACTTCAGAATAAAGGCTGGGGATGTTTTGCCTGTGACCAAATACAGAGACAGAGGCCTGAAACACAGACAGATGAAACATTTGTAATGTTAAGCGAATGTTTATTTCAGAGGCAGCTGTAATATCTGTTGTGACTGAGTACACAGATGAGAGCAGGCGGCAGATTTTCCCCCGCCACAGCTGCTTTTATGATAAAAAGCTTCTCAACATACAAACAATCAAAATTGTGGAAACAATAATAACAGTCAGAATCCAACTTTTACGGATTGAAATGATTTACAACCACTGATTTTCTCAGTGAAATACATCACTGTATCTGAGTAGACAGATGTGGGTTTTTTGGCAAGAAATGTATCTTAAAAGAGTCCTAGAACGCCTTTTTTCAACTACGGAAAAATGTTCTTTGAGGCTCTATATAATATATGTAATCTTTGGCACAGGAGCACTGCTAGAGGGCCTAATACAACCCCATGAAAAGGCCTAGAATAAAACGACAGGTTTTCCCCTCCCTTTCGACAAGTGCTAATCGGTTGGTTTACCCTGAAGCTATGGTACACCCGAACCCTGTGTACCATAGCTGGAATTCAGAATTGACAAACAATGGCTGTATCAGATATTCAACCATACATGTTTGTCAGAAGAAGGTTCAAAGGTAGAGTAACAACAGCCAGCCAGTTTGCGAGTGGATTGAAAATGAATGTGTCAGAGTGATAAGTTTTGTCACATACATTTTCTAGTAACTAAGTTATCTGTAATAACACTAATGTTACAACTATCCTGCACCCTATCTAGATGCTTGCATACATTTTCCTTGCATATTCCTAGCATGGAAGAGCATTTTAACCTCTTGAGCCCCAACTCCCCCGTTACCAGGGGCAAAGTGGGTCACATCTGATTTCACGACATGTGACGTTGGCTGTATAAACATCAGCATGTGTTATATCCTCAGAAATGTCAGAATCTCAGCTAAAAGTCAATACAAACCATTTCCTGGAACATTACATGCGTGCTCCGACATTGTTTTTCTGTTTTCCTCCCATCCAACACAGTTGTTAGCAGTACCTTGAGCTAGCGTTCTCTAGTGTACTGCCGACACTGGAAAGGGGGCTGGATAAGCAAGTTTAAGGGGGAGTATCTAAGTGGGCTAGAGCATCTATAATGATATATTGCAGCCTTGCTGAGATCGGCCATTTTACCACAGCCAAATTTGCATGTAGAGGAGGTTGTAGATGGAGTTGAGCTTTTGGTATCGTCTTTTAAACACCCTAAACTGTCTATATTCAATGACAACAAGGTAAATGCGGTTCTGAATTCTATGACCCCTTTAAAGATGATGGACATAACCGCTGAAACCACTGTCAAAATGTCAGTTAAACATATTTGTATCATTTAAAATCCATTATGCTGGTGGAAGTGAAGAGTTTATTGATAGTTCAGCACAAATTAAGTTGGAGCTGCAGAGTATGTGAGTTCCAGAGACATCAAGGACATCCTACTACGTCGACTGCAGTGATATAACAAAGCTTAATTTACCTTTATCACTGAGTTTAAATTAAACCATAAAGACTGAGGCCTGTGGTTCTGAGATAAGTGTAAGTTATACTTTGTTTACTTGCTAACAGTGATGCGCTGTTGAAGGCTTCACACCTCTTTTGTTGACTCAAGAAAAACGGGACAAACTTGTGTCTTGGAAGTTGAACCGACTGCTGATTAGTGACATATCCAATAATCTATTCCTTTAAATGTGTACCCTTAAAGTAAAGAGTGATTAGGAACGGGGAAATTAAAGATTAAAAGCATCTGTAAATGAGCTCATTTGATTAACAGGATCCACAAACCTGAAGTCTGTCGACGTGAACTTTGACCCCTCCGAGGTTTCCTTTCTTGAAAGATGCCAACATGTCCAGGACCGGGTTGAAGCGGCTGCCCCTGATAAGATGGACATTAAAGCATTTCTCTTTTCCTTTCATCATCTGTGTTTGATATTATATTCCAAACACAACATCTATATATTAAGTATGAAATAATCACAACTGGGAAAAAATCAGAGCACTTCAACTGAAGCCTCCCTGCTTTATTTAGCCTGCTGCTGTCTATACAGGTCATCATCACGATCAATAGCAAACTAATGACTATTGAGCCGCTGCTGTGAAAACCCACTGACTCATTCCTGATGCTGCCATGTGGCTGTTTAAGCGTTTGTAGCACATTTAACATATGGCTACTCGGATAATGGTCAATATTGTTGTAATCAGCCCACCAGCCAAGCTATAGTGATATAAATGAGAAACATTATCATCCAATCAGCAAGCAAATACAGTAGCACCTTCCAGCTATAAAGATAAATAGTACACATCAAAGAGAAGAGAGGGAGGTAGAGAGAGAGAAATATTGAAGTTAAAAAAAATGAACTGAATTGCACCGTGACTGTCAAGACATTTTGTTGCAAGCTTCAGCCACTATCAGACAGGAAAAAGAGAGATAAAGGGTGATGTATGGAGAGATAGGAGAGAGAAGAATACTGCGAGAAAGCTATCACAGGACAGAAAGACAGAAAAAAACAGACATGACAGCTGTTATGGAGTGTGTATATTACTTGATGTTATCCTCGCGAATGAGAACCAGGAAGAGAGGACGTCCCTGCATCTTCCAGCATTGTTTGATGAACTGCAGGGCATTCTGCAGGCCCAGACACAAAACACCATTTCAGATGGACACGGATGTGCTGCTAGTTCAAACATTTCACTTTATACTGTTTCTGGGCACAGACTGAATCAGTGATAACGACAAAGTTCAATTTCACCTGGCAAATGGATCAGAGTTTAAATAAGAATTTATTGTTTTTCATCAAGATAAATGTTTGACTTCACAACACAAACTAAAATTGACAGATGATCTATTTTAAATATAATCTGTGATATGTAAGCTATTTTTTTTTACAAGCATTCCTACATGTTTATATGGAGCGTCTTTGACGCAGTGCCCTGTGGCTGCATCTATAAATACACCTTTACCTTAATCTGACAGTTGACAATGACAGGATATACGGAGGAAGATTGTGGAGGTGATATGCAACATGAATTAAGCTGGGAACAGACAGATATATGCTAGCCATTTTTCCACTGATTTAAGCTAGCTATCGCTGGGCTCAAGCTTAATATTTAGTGCACTGATATCAATCTTTTTATCTAAACCTCTTAATAAGAAATTAAATTATGGTTTTTGCAAAAAAGTCACTACTCCCATTATTCACACGACAAGGACAATATTTAAAATGAGACATGAAAATATTGTAGTTTTACTTTGTGTGTCTGCAAATTCAGTGACTACAGTATTGGTCACATATGGCGAATATGTAAAATATACTTGTATGATGTTAATTGTATGTGTTGAGTCATATAAAATGAGTGTGCATTGAAACATTAGAACCAAATTAGGCTTTTTAACAAAGGTGAGGTTGTCCTTTTCTGACAAGATAAGATGAATATATATCGCAGTTATATAAGTTTAAAAGTGGTTAGCCATGGAGCCATGGCAACGATATATTGAGGAAGTGTGACCCTGACTTACCTTAATGTCATCAATCAGCAGCATCACATCCTGGGACAAGTAAAAGTCACTTAGATCAAACACTATTGGGTAGCACACCACTGTCTTGCCCAGGATACGATAAATCTGGAAAAAATAGACACACACACACATGCACGCACACACGCAGACACACACACACACACACACACACACACACACACACACACACACACACACACACACACACACACACGCACACACACACACACACACACACACACACACACACACACACACACACACACCAGTGCATTAGAAGATGGATGGCTCACAAGTAGCCACATATACATTATTGCGGGCAGTGTATAAAATAAGCCATCAATCCTAAGATCAAGGGGGACACACAGGAGCCACACACATACTTTCCTGGTAAGACAAACACACACACAGCTGGTGCAAATCTCCCGTTCACACATAGATATTGTCACCGGGACGCATATGCACTCGTACAGATACACTGATGATGATAATATCCTCTGGCAGTCTGCCATCTTCCCCATAAATGTTCCATTATAATATTGTCTTAGCGATGTGTTGGGAGCCATGATTCATTTGTTTGGCAAAGGCTTTGTTTGAAAAAGCTGCTGTAGCTCAACTTATTTGGTCGTACTATGACCTTCATTTAGGAGAAACTGAAAACTACATCAGTGAGAGATATTAGTGCGCACACGTGCACACGCACACACACACACACACACACACACACACACACACACACACACACACACACACACACACACACACACACACGTATACATACATAGAGAGGTCGACAGCAGCTTGGCATATTAAAATGCAGCTAGTCCTGAGAATAAGCAAAATCTATTCAGCATTCACTGATGTGTACTGTATGTCTGAAGAAGAGGAAAAATCTTGAAACTGAATATTTTCTCTCTGACTTGAATTTCTGAGCTGTAGCTGGCTCTTCACAGCTCTGAGAAATTTATGCAGATCAATATGTGGGAGGCGTGTTAGTGGTCACCCGTGACCTGTGCAGCAGGGCAACACCTACTGTACATATGTTGGTTACATACACATGCGAGTGTTAGCGTGTGTGCGTGCATGGATGTAAATTCACATACCTTGCAAGTCCCAATGCAGCCCACTGGCCTCTCTGGACGCCCACTCAACCCCAGCTTCTTATTGCCGCCAAGGAAACGGTATGCCTACAAGAAGACAATATTTCATATCTATATTCACATGCAGGTACAAGAAAATATCATGTCTGTAAACTCAACATTGACATTTCACACATTACTGAGATCCATCCTGATTTCAGAGGAAACGTAAATGTTTATCTGTACATTTCCCCGCCATTGCATCAGTTTTGCTTTGAGTTAAAAAAAATATCGCATTTGATCCAGAATGTCATAAAAGTTTCACTCTTTATCGAAATGAAAGTGCAAGTCCATAATCTGTCTGTCCCGCTGAGACATTTCTCTTGTTGCAACTCATAAGCTGAAATTACCTCCATATGGCAGAACCATCTAGTGATATTAGCTCTGTGTAATGTTATGAGACGTGGCGATAATGAAAAGTCCCCGTGCTGCCATCAGTGGCATGCTTAGTGGACCCAAGTACACCCATGGGCACTGGAGCTGATAACAGTGTTGTGCAGAGATGCACAGGCCCAGAAGAAGAGACAAAGAGTCCGAGCTGAGTCCTTTTTATAATGCACAAACACCAGCACGGTGTTAGATGCTTTCCACGGCAGCCACTTTGCAAATGATAAACTTCTAAACATGGTGTCCCAATAAGCTTCCTATTTCACATAGAGGTCAACGAGAGCAAACTTCTCTTTTGCAGCTGACAGCTGTAGCAGCATTTTGTTGAAATCTGAAATGCTAACTATCAGTAGCAGTTCAATTAGATAGAGCTGAATGATGTGAATACTATCTTGACGTATAAACTATATACATGCATGCTTCTGCAGAAAGACACACCTGAAAAAGCAACAAAGACTTAAGATTAATGCTTTATTGTCCTATTATATGTTTTATATATCAAAGGAAAAAAGCCCTGAGGACTAACACAAGAGTTTTGTAAGCGCAACAATATCTCAGGTAAATGTGTTAAAACCAAATAAAAATAGATAACAGAGTTTAAATTGTTTTTCTAAACTCTGATCTACCAGCATCTTGGCAGCCTCACAGAGAATTTTTATAACATAATCTGTGTCTCACAAAATAGTGTAGTTACCTAATGATACATTGTTCGATTTTGGAGGTGTTGCCACTGTGGGTGTTCAAACAGATAAACACAATGGTTAAACTATTTCTGGCAATATTTGCTCATTGGTTTTGTGTCAACCTAAATATTTGGTGGTCACTGCAGTTTAGTAAACAATCATTTTTTGAAAGAGAAACTTCAATAATTCCTCATAACATATAATATTAAATTTAATTGTCAAAAGAAGACAGACTCAGCCCATGGCAGCAGTCCCATAATGTTATCTGTGGCTTTGACAAAATAACCCACATGATGACATTAGGATTCTCTTGAATTGATTAGCTTGATAGAGTTTTATAACCCAGTCTTTATGTCTTTACACTATGGACAAGGTATTTGGAAGACAAGGGTGGGGAAGAGAAACTGCTGGTTGCATGATGGGAAATGTACCAAACTTTGTTGAGATTTCAATCCACTTTCAAGTAATAATATCTACAAGCAGAGTCCTATTCTTTAATGTTTATAGACAAATGACAGTGAAATGGAAACTGGTGAAACTACTCATTTACTCATTCAACAGATATTTGAAACATGGTTTGCGCCTAGTCAATGCATAATCTGTTCACACATTGTATTTTCATCCTCACCAGCTCTTCACCACAAGTGCTGTACTTAAATCAAGTTAGAAGTCATGTCTCAAGACAACAGCCCTGACCCTACAGTCTGAAGGTGAAAGCACTGAGTCAAGTCAAATCGCGTGTATAAAGTTCGTGAGCAGCAAAATGTTAACATCAGCAGTGTAGTGGACGTCCACAGCAAAGAGTTTACAGGATATAGAAGTTTGTCTGAAGAAGTTTAGCTTCATGTGGCCAAGGTCAATCAACAACATTTTTGTACTTAAAGTCTCCTTCACCAACTGTGGAATTAGTAAAGCTGTTGTGAAGTTACACAGCTATAGGGAGTCTAAGTCACACCCATCTATTTCCAGTCCATGGGTCCTTCAATCTAAAAATTATGAACGGCAGTCTATGAAGAGATAAAAATTATTTTCTGATTTGAAATGTGTCATGGTTTTCCACATATGATGTTTGGAGGTAATTTTAAATTATGAAATTTTATTTATAATTATTGACAGTGAGAGACCACTGTTTTGTGACAGCAAATGTTATTTTAGGTTTTGTGTGAGACCACGTAGTGGACTACAATGCTCACCTCTGACAGCTAACATTAACTTAACAGTTAGCTATGCAACCAAGAAAAATATCTCACCAGGTAAGTTTTATCTACCTACTCATCATTCTCTCTTCAGCCGGGAAGAGAGGGGGAAAGAAACTCAGTGTAGAAATTCACCTATGTGACTGTTTGGTTTGTAGTCTAACCATATTATGTATTTTCAGAAGCATATATATCAACAATTAAATGACAAACATAGCATGACAAACATTGACTTAAATGTAGCATGACAAACATTGACTCACACTAATACTTATAATTTAAATTAAGATACACCATATGTGTGATTCAGGGTAGATGTCAAAGTAGATCGGAAAATAATTTTTATTCTTCCATTCACTGCAATGTATTTTTTTCTGATCTAAGGACCCAGTGGGTCCACTGGAAGGGAAAGGATTTAGGCTCCCTGTATAGGTGACTGAGTGAGATAGATAAATAAAAATCAATGTCTGTTTTGGCAGGAGCTGCAGGTAGTACCTGGTTATTAAATCAAAGGGCTCCCCAGTTCGTCAAAACAAAACTGATGAAAAAGTCATGGCCTTCTCTACAAGCCATCTTTGAATTGCTTTTAGAGATGCCAGCAAGAAGGATACACAAGCTCCAGCCCGAGAATTTCCAGAGCAGTTCTGTGGTGTGTCAGATAAAAGCTTCTTGCTGCTACGTCGCCTGCTGTCAAAACACACTGATTCAAAGATGCAGAGAGAAAAGAGATGGACATTAATTTCTGCACTCTGCTTGCTTCGAGCCCAGTGATGTGACAACCTCGCCACAAGTTGTCATTTACTGTACAAGTGCGTTTTGTGCCTTACACTTGTGTTTTCTGATGTGTCTGGCTAAGTGTAAAACAAGAGTACTTATTTCCTTTGTGACAGCCTTTAAATTCTAAATTTAAACACCTCCCAATCTGTTCTATCATGAAACAGCATCAGTACACCCACACACTCAAGTGGCACTGCAGGAAATCAAGCCTTCTGTGCTGCATTCAACTCCCTCAAACTAACTGCAATACATAATTTCGGCCAAAAGGTGGTGCTCTGCTACTCCTTGCTAACTGATCTACAAAAGCAAGTACTGAAGACAAGCGGAGAGGTTAATGGTTGGACCAATTAAAAGAAATGACACTAGATGAGGAGAAAGTACAGTATTTATGGAAAAAACTCTGAAATGTTAATTGAGGATTAAGCAGCTTTGCAAATCACTGCCCTAACAGGCGAGGATGAGACCTGGAGGAGAAAAGCGAGGGAGGTTGGAGGAACCTCTGTGGCCAACACTTCCTGTGTGCAGAATACCAATGAAGAACGACAACACAGGCAGCCTATCAAAGCATCCTTTCATTCCCTCACATTTCCACTAACTGTAGGAGAAATAGTCGAGCCTGACAGGCATGAGAGATAATCAAAAGACATTTTTTCAAAAAGATGAGGATTTTACTCTCTTACAGTGGCCACAACTTATGCTTATTTACTGACAAACTCTTGTGCATTTTATCATTCCTGGGTTGTGGCTCCTAACAGTGTAATTGTAAAAGATTCACTTTTACAGCTGATACTATTATTTAGAAGGACTTATAGTAAGTGCACAGATGCGAATTCAGCATCTTACTGAATAGCTCAAAATAGCATCTTCCAGGGCTTTTGAATCTGGGATTCATTTTTTTTTTTTTTTTTTTTTTTTGACAATTTTCTTTAAAGAAAGTTGCATGTTTTCACATTTGTCTCAAAACAATACCCACATCTCTTTGTATAAGCACTGAACGCTGCTGGCAAACCCTTCCTAGAGGGACTCCAATGTAAGGGTCCAAATCTACAGTCCTCTTGTGTAAAAATGCACTTTGTACTTTAGGTGGAGCTACGATGAAGCCTCTTCAGTCACAGTTAGTTTAATTAATTTATTTCAAAGTTGCAACCATTTTTTAGTAGAATTTTTCCTTAGATAGCATTTCCTTGCTGAGCCATGATGGAGGTGTAGTAGCACCTCCTAAGCAGGGAAAAAAAAGTTTGCTGCTACAACAGCTGTCTGCGTTTCTATGTGACTACTCAGTGTTTTTTTTTTCTTCTTTAAAAACAAGAGTTGGAGGGGATTTATGTTAAAATTAAAGCTGTGGCAGGCCTCTGTGTGCATTTTCATTCATTGCTACTATGTCTGCAACAGAGATGGTGTGTGAACTGTTATCAGGACAAACAGTGATAACTGATAAATATATAGTAAAATAAGAGTCCGCAGGCGAAAATAGTAGAATTTCCCCTTTAAGTCTGTTGATTCTTCATGTCTCTTCAGGGTTCATTGAGGTAACTCCACCACAACATGTGAATAAAATGTGAGTCAGATATGAAAAATGGAAAGAAACAACTAAAAGGGAGGCAATTTTTTGAGCTACCCAGTAATTTTGCAAAAGGGTAAGCTTTAGGTTGTGTGGGTGGGAATAACACATTGCAAAATGTAATTGCCACTCTCCCATCGTAAGGCAGCTGTTGTCATCACAATCAAATGGTTGCAAGGGACGAGGTGAGATGAGCAAATGCAGCCCACAGCAATGGAGATGATGGTGACTTCAAGATAAACAGATTCTGTCGAGGAAGAAAGACTGTCGGGGCTTTGGATTTAATATGCAGCACAGTGCCCGCTCTGACTCACAACTGCATATCCATCTGAAAGGCAGAGCACCACACAGCAGACAGAGGGGGGAAAAGAAGGAAAAAGTAACAGGTATGACAGTTCAAAGGAAGATGATAGAACTGGAGGGGAGAGTTGTTTGGTATAACGGACATAATGGGGGCGTGGCAGGATGTAAGCCTAAGGGGGTAGAATAGGGTTAGAGAAGTGGATGTGATGGATATGGCAGCAGGACGACAGAAGGTAGAAAAGCCTGGAGGAGTGAAGGGAGCCCAGAGAGATGACATGATAGCGTAAACTGTTTGTTTATAGAACATGTGCAGAAAACTGATGCCACATAACGTGACAGATGAGGAACAGAGACGAGGTAGGAGACCAGGGTTTGACTGACACATATGACAAGGGAGACAGAAAACATGGAGATAGTAGACTTCAAACAGAGCACATGCAGATGAGGAGCAGTATCTGGCAAATAGAACAGAGTTTGAGTGATGGGGATTTGATGGGAGCTGGAAGTTGGAAGCAGGGCAGTGGTTGGTGTCATACATATGACAGTACAAGTGGTGTAATCTGTTGCAGATAAAAGAAGCAGCATAGACAGGATGGAAAAAGCATTCAGTGCTGGACTTGTTTCTCATAAAGTTAGAACAGACTGGAAGTTAACACGGAGTAGCTATTCTATTCATCCAGCCAATACCACATCTGATGTCTGTGTTTGCATGTCTCATTGGAATATTAACACCCATAAATTAAGTGTGGCTGAACTTCCATCTAAGTAAAGTCAACAGTGCCTTCTTAACTGTGTAGTGGCATGGGTTGAGTCAATTAAGACACAAATCTGATGAAATTTCCTACTTTATTAAGAAAACCATTTTACTTTTGGGTAGGGTGTTTGCTCTGTAAATAACCTCAGTTCTTTCTTAATTTGTCTCCCATTGTGTGACATCCCACAGGTGTTCTAGGGGATTCCCATCTGGTAACTAAGGTGGCCTGTTCATGAAACCAGTCTGGTATGATGTATGTTACATTACATAGAACATAGATTATCATTTTGGAAGTATCCATTAGAAGATGTTAAACTGTGTCTTTAAAATGGTGCACATGGTCAGCAACAATACTCAGAAGAGCAGCAGCATTCATAACCTGATTGACTGAGGTCAGCGTTATGGTAATAGTTGGCCAAAAAAACATTCCCAACATCATTACACTTCCACCACCAGCCTGGACTGTTGACACTGCATGGGTCCATGGATTTATACTGGTGACACCAAATCTCTGTTTCAACAGAATCGAGATGCATTAGACCAAATTATTTCTTTGCAGTCTCCAACAGTCCAGTTTTACTTCTTGGCTGACAGGAGTGGAATCTGGCCTGTTCTTCTGCTTCTGCTGACCATCTGCTACAGGGTTGGATGTGCTGTACAGTCTGAGATGTTTTTCTGCTCAGTGGTAAAGACTGCTTATCTGAGTCACTGTAGCCTTTCTGTCAGCTCCAACCAGCCATTCTCCTCTGACCTCTCTCTCTCCAGGAGATCAGTAGTTTCGAAAAATACTCAAACCAGTCTGTTTGCTTCCAACAACCATGCAACCTATAAAGTCACTGAGATCATGTTTTCCTCATTTTCACCTGACGCTCCTGACTTGTATCTGTAGGGTTTCATGCATTTTAGCCATTGAATATAATTATTTGACCACATAATAAATGCATAAATGGATACATGTACATGTGGTCCTATTAGTACACTGAATATACTTTCTAATTTATTTTTTTGAGCAAAACTTGTACAGTGTAGAACATAACCAAGTAATTAAAATGTAAATGTTTAATATATCTTAGAACTAAGACAAATACACTGAAATTTTAAAATGATTCAGTTCAGTATTAAGTTACTTGTGATTTGTGTTTCATAAAATTAAACCTGAATACATTTTTATAAGGGATGTGAAAGGATTTAAATTTAATGAGCAAATTATCAAGTGGATTCTGGTGGATTTCATAAAGGTATTGAAACCCAGTTCTTTTTTTGAGAATGTTTATTGATGAAAAGGATCTCTGTAGATAGTTTGGTTTGGAATGAAGAGGAGAATAAGGCTGGAATAATTGCTTTTTTATTTATGTATTTTTTATTTTTCGATATGTTATGTAGGCAGCGCTATATTGTTGAAACTCATTAGGTTTCATCAAAAAACATTCCTCTTAAGAGCTTCCAAATTAACCAGAATGTCATCTAACTGTGGTTTACAGTTGTTCAATTTTCTCCCAGCTGCTCATATGCAGCCAGGCTAGTGCCACCTAGTGCATCTGCTCAATTTCTCATTGAACTTCAAACTTGCGTTGTACAATGTGAAAGTGTCTGATGCATCAGGCTAACTGATATGCTAGAATACTCAAATATAGTAGTGTTAACAGTGTTTAAAGTGACAGTGATTCCAAGCTATTCTCTCTGAATATCACAACTAGGCACTTGGGGTGTTTCTCTTTCTCCTACAGAACCAGCTAATACACTCCTCTGAAAACAAATACAAGAAAAACACTCAGCTTCATGCAACTCCAATTTGCCTGAGTGAAACAGTGACAGCTCCAACACTATGCTAATCAATCAATATGAACAATCACTGTTGGACTGATCAATCACTTCAACCAATCCATAGCCTTGCTGTGATTGATGGGACAATCAAGATGGAATTCCTAAAAGCAGGAAATCTTAAGGCTGACAAGCAGATGGACTGAATGAGCCAAGTTCTGCGTGGATATTGATAGCTAACTGCTGAAATGTAATCTGGCTGACTGTTAGATTGATTTGTGTAGTTATGCAGGAGGTGGTGGTGGATGCCATCAATAGCCTGTCACAGTTTCCTTTCTCCACATTTTCCTCCAATCATTCACCAAAAACAAAGGTGACTGGGAGTGTCTTGTTACACTTAGAGATACTTAAAGATACAGTTTCAAAACCAAGCAGCAAGATATGGCAGGTAATTGTTCACTGCAAAATTTTTGCAATAACAAAGGTTTCAATTGACTATTGGCAAAATTCCTCCCACAAACATTGATCATTCAATCACTGCTTGGCAACTGTAACTATCACAGTAGGCCTGTCAAGCTAGAGATTTCTCCACATGATGAAGCCGTGTGTATGGGCTTGTACTAAGAAGAATATTCCAGATATAAAGAGTGTGGAGAATGGAGTCTGCTGCTGTGAGGTCAACGCGTAACATATCATTCTCTAACTACATTATTATATGGGCTTTCATGACATATTGCAGCTCAGAACTGGCATGTACAACTGCTGTACCTGAGTTTAGCTTAATGTTAGCACCCCTGCCCTGCTCTGTGTTAGATATGGGGATGTTTACATGGTGGCTTTGGATCACTTTATTCTAAGTATTCTTATAGCCTCACATCTATGGTATCTATAGGCTAGAGTCATGTTTTCCCATGTGCTCATATTGTCCAGCTCTACTGCAATATAAGACCACTGTTGACCACGGCTTTATTTCCATGCTTTCCATATAGAAAATTAGTGAGAGCTAGGCTAGTGGTGAGCAAAATTGGCACAAGCTGTAATCATTAAAACACTGAGAAGTCAGCTACAGATGGAATAAGAACTAACTTACAAAGTCAATGTTAGATTGATATCACCTATAGATGTAGATGGACTTCACAAGCACACATGATGGACAATGTTGCTCTTCACAGCTCAGCACAGATCTTGCTCAGCTCTGACTACAAATTATTGGGTACAAGAATTCCCTTCCCTAAAATCAGCAGCTGCCAGCTAGAAATAAAAAGCCTGGTCATGTCCACTTTTTTTTTTGAAGACCATTGTTTTCAAGTCCATCATGAAAAATATACCAATGTAAACTGCAGGTGAGCCATTCAGGAAGAGAAAGAGAGGTGTAGCTACAGTAGAGACGTGTTTTTGCGTTACCTTGACCAGTTCTTTCTGAGGCCAGATCTGGATCGGCTCCACCTGCTGGGGCGTCTGGGTCTGAATGCCGTAGGTGTTCAGAAACACCTGCAATCTGCATGAGACAAGAAAATACATTTTGAAATGACTGACAACTTCAGGCACTTAAATGTAGCTGTAGCAGCAAATAACACCTTATACCAGTCTAAACACACACACACACACCAAAGATGATATTTTATCTATCTTGAAAAAAAGATTCTGAAATTACTTAAATTAATTACCCCTCTTGTAACTCTGCTGTGTGATTACACAGGAGCTGACCTTTAAGTGTAACCACGCTGATGTACCTTCTGTAAAACTACAGCTTTATGAATGTGCAGCTGTTGAAGCTGCAAGTTACAAGTTACAGTATACAAGGTAAACAGTATAATACACCTGTTGGTCTTGTGTTCTTGTAAATATAAAACTCATGTAAATCAATTTTATTTTAAATCTCTATCTCTTATGAAACTATAACTGTTATTGACTAGCAGTACAGTGATCCCTCGCTGTATTGCACTTCACTTCTCGCAGTTTGGATACATCACATTTTTTTGTGGTTAGTATATGTACATTTATATCGCGGGAGTCTTCATTTTATCGTGGGATTCTGCAGCCTATGGGTATTTTTTTTAGATTTTAATTATTTTTGTGGTAAAGTAAGAGTGTGGGGAGAGTTTATAAAGGCTTAAAGAATAAAAAATAAATATATGGTCACTACTTCGCGGGGGGTTTTGGAACCTAACCCTCGCGATAGGCAAAGGACCACTAGTTGTACTGCAATGAGAGACGACTCTTATACATGTATGCTTATGTGGTCACTCTTTCTCGCACACACACACACACACACACACACACACACACACACACACACACACACATTACCTCTGGCTCTCTGCTATCAGGGACACGTGAATTACAACATCATTCTCTATGGGACCCTGAAAGAGACAGAGAACAAAGGTAAATGTGAATTACATCCCTGTTATATGTTACAAATATTGCATGAGGGGTTTTGTTGCATTGCTTTGCATTGGTGGTGTCTTGGAAACTGAGCACTAAGATTTAGAAAATCTGTCCAATCTGTACAGAGGAATCACAAATATTTAGAGCCAAGTGTTAGTTCTGTTATTTTTCAATCCAATTTGCTTCCATCACTTTGTTTGTTTTTATGTGCAGTATTATGTAGTAGTTATTTTTGACATTACTGCCTCTTAACCGGAAAACTGAATTTGATTTCAACTCATTTCTGTGTGTGTGTGTGTGTGTGTGTGCGAGTGAGAGAGAGAGAAAGAGAGGGAGATCAAAAGCGACAGTATTTCTAATCTAAATTCAGTTCACTCAGAAAATGGCAACAGCCAGTATTAATGTTATCTCCACTCTCAAACAATTTAAATTAAAGTAATAGTCACAGTCACAGTGGTAACCGGCTGACTAAGCCCTTTCTGTGCTGGGGTTTGGATGTTGTCCTCAGGTCTGGGTTTCCTCCCTTATGTTAATTGGTGACTGTAAATTGGCAGAGGTGTGAATGTGAGCGTGAATGATTGTTTGTCTGCAAGTGTTGACCCTGTGATGGACTGGCAACCTGTTGAGTTTGAAGCCCGCCTCCCACCCAGTGATTGAATACAGCCTCTGTCAACTCTAAAGGAGCTAATGGATAGAGGGAAAACCACGTTGATAAGAGAAGAGGGAACTCAGAGGAAGGAAAGGAAAAAGAAGAGCAGAGATGTAGAGAAACAAGAGGCTGTTACTTAATGCAGAAGTAGCATATAGACAAAAAGGGCAAGAGATGCGTCAGATTTTCAGTGCTGTTCTGTAACCCAAACAGCAAAAATAAAATAAAAAAAAGACAAGAATAAATCAGTTGAAGAACATTTTAGAATCATTTCAAGCCTATTGTGCAGTAGAAATCCCACACATTTGCTTGGTCACTGCCTCTCTAATGTGAGGATTTGTTGCTTTTCTCCTTTAGATCATCCTAATTCCTAACATCCTTGGGAAGTGACTGATGAAAATCAGAAAAAGAAATATGAAGTTTGAATACACACTGAGCTGTTGTGGTAGGCGTCTGGTTTTATTTTTACAGATGATTCACAAAATAATGGGTGATCTGATTCTGTCAACACATGCCATAAAAATCACCAAAGCTTCATATGAATATAGCTTATTCATATGTGCCACAGGGCTCCATTTTTTGTTCAAAACTCATTAGGTCACATTGTTGCACATGAACACTGAAGGTTATTATGAGTCAATCTCATGCACATTGTCCTGCTGCTGTATGAAATGAGTATTAGTCCACTGCAGAAAATAGTCCCCAGCCAACATATTATTTGCTCCTGTATGAGTAAAGTTTACAGCCACAGCAGTTTGTGGACATAGCGACTTTGAAGTTTGACCTTAAAAGACCTAAATTGTATCAACTCATTGGAGTTGATCATAGTCATTAGAAATTGATGGATGGACAACTTAAAACATAAAACCATAAAAACATAAAGCCTTTAAGCCATAATGCCAGATTGTCACCTTAGCAGTTATAGGGATAGAGGCAAAAAATCCCGACCAAAATCAACTGGAAACTGAAATCACTGAACCAAATTGATGCATCAAGAAAACAGCAGACTTCCCATCATAGCACATTTCAGCTCTACTACACCTCTACTACACCTACTTATGCAGGGTAGCATCACTTTCTAAAAGAAGAGGATGACAAAGCAGAAGAGCACACAGAGAGTAACAAGTGGCCAGAATAGATCAACACATCACTCGTGTTGTCTGCAGAGTGAGTGCGAGTTGAGAGACAATGTGAAAGACAGGCAGAGAATAGCAAGAACAAAGGGAAGGAAGAGGGAAACAGTCATTTCAGAGGTTTTTTTCCTCTGCTGTAATTGTAGACCTTTCTGGCCCGTGGACAATCAGGGGAAAAAAACACAGACAAAAGACATCACGGCTGTTCATCTCGTGCGACAGCGAATGACCACTGAATAAATCACATGTAAATGAAGCAAAAATGTTGAAAGAGGCAACTCAAAAATGCCAGGATGGCGACAGTATGTTTTTGGAACAGGAAGAGAGAATAAGGAGAACATCTGTACCCAGTCACTGTCATCTTCAGTGACAGAAGACGCTTTTACTTGTGTGTTTTTGTCTCTTTTTCTCTGTCTCGGTTTCCTTTGTTCCTCTGCTTTATTTATATGCCAAAATCTGAGCGTGTGTATCTGTCAGTCAATTTATCCAGCTTTTACAGGTCTGAGATAAGTTTGCGTGACAATATGTTTTCCTCTTAATCTTAAAGTCACATTTGTGTGTGTTTTTTTTTTCCTTTAACTTTTATTTATAATAGGTTTATGTATGTTCTATCTGTGTGATGCCTATTATTTTTATATTTAAGCACATGCAAGTGTCTCTTTATATATTTCACTCAGTGCCTTTCATCCTCTCATTTTCTATTGGTACAAGTCCAATTAATGTGTGTGTGTGTGTGTGCATGAATTGTAAGCAGAGACAATCATCATCATTGCACTGAGTGACAGTCTACTCAGGGCCCATTAAGGAGGCAGGCTGCTGCTTGTGACTCACAGTAGCAGCAGCCTTTCATCTCATTTTCATTGTGGACTTGAACACACACATACACACATGAAACACACACACACATACTGATACATGTGTAGATGCAGAGCATGGCATTGGCCTCACACGAGAAAACATGTGAGCAATGACACTGTCATCCGCCCAGATTCATCCAGTGACAGTGCTCAAAAGCCCGAGAACGACACGTACAAATAAGCATGGTCGTTGATGAATGAACACACACATACTACACACAGCTTGGAGCCATTTTGTCTGGTTGATTTTAGCTGGTTGTTGCCAACAACCTCGTTATCGCCAATCAGAGAATAGAGAGAGTGAGAGAGAGGGAACAGAGAAAAAGGGAGTGGCCGAGTAAGAAAAAAACAGCTGATCACACATCTTTCTTAATGAATAGAGGAGCAATGGCTTCTAAAAAGCTGCAACTCTCTCATTAGTGCTAGTCTCTGAACAGACAAAGAACTCATTTGGTGAAGGGGAAGATATAGGAAACTCATAATGGAGACATGGGGAAAAAAAAAACACACGCTCTCTCGCTCTCCATGCTGCTGCACTCGAAAAACCTCGGCTACAGACAATGGCGCGAAAAACCACAGGGAAGAAAATGAAACAAGGCTTCAAATGTTTCTTTAAACAACCTTTTTTTTAGAGGAAACCCTAAAAACATCAATGTAGTGTGACCAAAATGGTGTCAAGTCTGAGTGGGGAGTGGAAAGGGAAAATACTTTCCATTTCTCCACAGGGACACTGCAATAAATTGCTAAAAGGTAGTTAACGAATCATATTGGAGCCTGGATGTGGCTGATGGGGCGACCACTGGTCTGATGTCACAGTTCAGGCCAAATCTAACAGTTTAAAGATCTTTGTAGCACTCCATGGAATTGGACTTAAGACTAATTATTGAAATGGGAGGGGGGGCTTCTACAGCAAATAGGTTGCATTTGAACACAGGTAATTAAAGTTCTGAAACTTTAAAGAATACTTAACAATGAAGACCTAGTGGAGAAATGATGTCCGTAACATGAGCAGTTAGGCAGATTTAATGAAAACGGACATGCTGCTTTAACAGTGTGTTACATTGCTATTAGAGCGGACATGCATGTGAATACCATTTTTCTTGACAGGGAAAATGAGGTCTCCTGCTCTCACTGAGCTGTTTCCACCTACACATTAAACCTACATGTGAACCATGTTACACATGAGAGCACAGCAGCTGAAATCAGATAGTGGAGACCAAAACAGAGATAAAAAGTCCTCAGGCTGAATTCTAAATTTGCTCTACGTGTACAAAACAAAGGAATTTTTTAACAATTAAGATATGTACAAACTTGTTATGAATTTGTAGGAACTACATACACTCCAACGGTCATAATAAAAATATGTTTCAGCTGCCAAATGTCACTGATCTTCTTATGGTATTGAACTGTTTTTGCAAATGTACAACGGAGAGTATTTAAGATGTATTTGTTTTAGTGGAAAGCAGTTCAGCGGGTCAGAGCGTAAACAGAACGTAAAATTCATAAACAGTGAAACAAACACCAGAGGTCACAAGGACGACCTCAGAGTAGACATAAAACAAAAACTTGGTTAGCTGTCCTTAATTAAACAGCTGAATTCCATTGAGATTGGTCTCAGTTTTTCCACTTAAACTGATATGGAAATAAGATTAAATAAAGAGACCCCTCGTAGGAGGAGTGCCTAAGAAAACAGACACAGTTTAGCTTCAGAGAAGGATAGTGGTTATAGCAGGAATTGGCAGGTAGTAAGAGCTGCGTAGCTGGATGATATATAATTACACACACTGAAGTCTGGACAAGAGATTTAAATGTGAAAACGAAAAAAAAACAAACAAAAAAAAAAAAAAACAATGGAAACTCAGAGGCAGGATTACAAAAGGTTTACTAGTTTTTTTTCCTGTGACTGTGTGTAGTAACTGGCAGAGTTTGGTCAGGTTGAACCCAGTCATGCCTGTTTTTAAATTATTTTATCATGTCTTTATTTATGAAGACTTTATCAAAAGTTAATCAAAAAACACAACTATACACTATAGCACTTTATCCATAGAAAGGAATTGCACAAGTCTCTGCCATAGGCATTTAAGGAAATGTTTCTACAGCCAAGACATAGTGAGCTACAGCAACCAAAAGGACATTTGCCTGCAGCTAGAAAATAACAGCTCAGCATTTCTGCAGTCACAACCTTATGCTGAGTAAGACTGGTCTGGACCAGCTTAAGAAATGTTTATTCTTAGATGATAAAGCTGCTGTTATTTTATCTTACATCATTATAAAAAAAAAATACTGACAAAACAAAACAAACACTGCATTAAGAATACTGTAAAGAGTCATCTGTTTGGCCAAAGCCTCACCCTTTCACATCATTTCACAGTTATATGTATCTGTCTAGCCATGGTGAGGCCTGTTAGGTCCTAGTAGTTAAGAGACGACATAATGCTGACAAGTCATCTTCCATCAAGATATGTGTCCTGGTTTTTATTTCCTTTAATACGTGCTCTGGCACCTCATAGAGCTGACTACTGTAACCTCATTTATTCTGGATGAAATGACACCTTTTGGAAAAGTGCCACCTTCTATAAAATGCTGCTGCATGAAAATTAAGTAGAGTTTCTTCCCTACATTGACCTCCCACTAATATTTTAAATTACACGGGCTTGCTCTGCAATTAAATACATAGATCAACATTTTTTTTCACCACAGTCAGAAGATAGATGCTTTATATTAGCATTAGAACTGGAAAAGTCGACTACCACATCTAATTTTCTCACTTAGTTGTTTATGAAAATTAAACAAATAAGATTTAGTAAATTGGTGGTAGGTTGATTCCTGGAGAGCTGTTTCCTTGGTTTCCAATCTGTACGCTGAGCTAAGCTAAGCTAAGCATCTTCTGGCTGTGATATCAGTCTTATCAGATTTAACGCTTTTCGTTGTCTCATTAACTTTGTAGCTGCAGAGAGATTTCATGGTTAATAGTGTAGGAGAGTATTAGTGTAGCTCAGGTTTAGCGTTTTATTACTCCACTTTACATTAAGTAGTTTGCATAATTTTCATGCATTCTGCTAATGCATTGATTTTCTCACTGTACCTGAACCTCTCTATAGTAGCGAGTACTAATAAGTTACAATTAATAAGTGTGTGTATGTGTGTGTGAGAGGGTTGTTGAGGGGAGGGATGGAGTCTGAGAGCTGTGTTTTTATTTGTTTTGTCTCAGGCTAACAGCTCTCATTTTACTGTGTGTGTGTGTGGGGCACTTTTTTCTATGTCTATTACAGGAAGAACAAACACTACTGTTTACCTATGTATGCACTGGTAAACACACAGAATGACTAATGAAACAGGCCCATTAATAAATAGAGATGGCACACATCTGTCACAACAGCCAAACAAATTAGAATGAATAGCTCCTCGCCTCTGCTTCTGCACAATAATAAGACAACAAATGCACAGGGACAGAAAAGACACATCTGTAATTCAAACTAAAAATTGGTTTTATGACAGATGTTTCCTTTGTTGTTCTATGAAACCAAAAGATAGAAATGATGATAAATAAATGTCACTGAACTAGCTGATTAACAGAGACTGGGATTATAACGTGATAAAATAGGGATTATAATGTGATAAGTTAAAAAAGTGGAAATAACAGAAGTGTTGAGGACAAATTGAGACATGCTGTTAACAAGTGCAGCAGCAGGTTTCCAGCTGTAGGACGGACTGGCAGGACTCTGCTGCAGGCCTGGTCGCAGCATCCTGCCCCTCAGAGATATGCCAGTGCCAACTTTGACTAAATGAAAAGTCATTTGCCAGAGAACGATGCTGCTGTGAACTCCTGCAGAACAGAAATGAATTTCAGCTTCGCTTCATTTGATTTTTCCCTCCAAAAATTAAAAGCAGTGAGTTGTGACATGAGATGAGAAGCGTATTAATCTTTTTCCTTTTTCTTTTTTTTACATGTTTCCTTTCTTCCTTCCCTCTGTCTTTTTATCCTTCCCTACCTTGTCCTTCTTCCATTCTTATTATTCCATCTGAACATTCTTTTCCTTCATTTTCTTACATCTCTTCATCCTTCCGCCCAACCTTTGTTTTCTTGTCCTTCCTACATTCTTTCTCTTAATTCCTTCCTTCTCTGCCTCTTTTACGCCCCCTTTGTTTTTCTCTCTATCTTTTCTTGTCTCTCATTCCCCTCTTACTTCCTTCCTTCTTTTCTTCTCAACTCCTGTCCTTCTTCATGTCCTTTATTTTCTTCATATCCTTCTACCATTATTTATTGTCTCTCCATCTGCTCTTACTTTCATTTTCTCTCTTCTAACTACTACCTCTTTTGTCCTTCTTTCTTTCTATCTTGCCTTTCCTCTGTCCTTCTACTTTTTCTATAACCCTTTTTCTATATTTGCTTACTTCTTATAAATCCTCTCTTCTTTCTTTCTCAGTTTCATCCTGTTAGATTTCCCCTCCCTATTTGTCTTTTTTACATTCTACCTTCATCTTTGCTGCTGTCACTCAATCATCTACACTTCTTCGCACTTCTCACAGTCACAACTCCAATGTTTCTATCAAAAGACCTCTGTGGTAATACAATCAAACCTCAAAAATAGGATGCAAATGACTTGAACCACTGATGTATTTGTGTACACAGTGTGAAGTCAGAAATCAGGTAGCTGACAAAGCATCACTGCATTCAAAACCAAAAAAAATGCTTTTTGTCACTTTTACTTCCTACAGTTATGTCTCTGTGGTCTCTTTTCCATCAGTTTTCCCCTTTTTTTCTTTTTTAGAACAATAATTTTTTATGGAACAATGGCACTTTAATTACCTGCTGCGTGTT
Organism: Polydactylus sextarius; assembly: GCA_016801845.1. NCBI lineage: Eukaryota > Metazoa > Chordata > Actinopteri > Polynemidae > Polydactylus > Polydactylus sextarius. The sequence continues at coordinate 12,989,769 of CM028906.1, forward strand.
TGAAAGTAGAATATATGATAACAGTGATTTATGTGCGCATGCAAGTTAGATAAGGAAACACGGTGAGTACGGGTGGGTTTCATGTCTTGAGGCAGAAAAGAGCAGCTGGATCTGTAGGTGTGTGAGTGTTTACAGAACCACGGTGCTGATGCCATTTACATCTGAGAGATAACACATGTATACGACACACATTAGCAAACGTTAACAAACACAGAGACTGACTGACTGTGTGCTGTTATTTTGATGTGTGTTTCTCCTTTCAAGTTAAACCTGGTGAGGGGAGAAAAAAAAACTTTTGCTGAACTGATTTAGCCTCTGCAATGCTATTTCAAGGTCAGATCCCTGACAGCGTGCTGGCTGGCGAGGCACAGCACGAGGGAGGCGGCCTCCAGCGAGCATCACATCACAAAGGAATAAAACATTCAAAGAGTTTCGTGGAGTTAAAAAGCAAGTAAGAGAATTTATCCACCACCTCCCTCCCCACGCTCTACCCATGAAAAAAAAAACTATTAGAGTAAAATATAATCCCTTCTTTTCATGCCCCTGTACAGACGAATGACTCTGAGCTCTGTATCGTCCCCAGGAAGTTGGTCTCTGCGCAGCTCAGAGATTCATATTTTGATGAAGGTATTTCAAAGTGTCTCGGGGTTTAGCAGAAATACACTAACAGAGGAGGGGGGGGATAACATGAAAGAAATGCTAAGTCATTTTCAATCTGTGATGTGAGGGTAGGAAAAAAAAGCCCCGTGTATGTTTTTAAACTTAGATCTTCTCAACAGATCATCAGAATGGTGATAAGACCGTGACGGGGATCTGTCACAGTTTTAAGTTGAACGCGAGTCGCATGAATGCTGAGGTGATAAAACGGTTTGAGTTTGATTCGGGGAGGGGGAGAACAATGTGACAACAACGATGGAAAAAGAGAGAAGAAACAGGGATGGAGAGAGCAGCAGCAGAGGAGCAGCAAATGAAGAATTGGATTGTATGCCACAGGCGGGTGTAATTGCAAGGGCGCCCTGGTTGAGAAGGCGATACATTGTTCCCCCGGACTCAGCTCAGAAATATTATCCTCTGCCAGAGAATCTTTATGAGTGAAGCAGCAGAGAGAGAGAGAGAGAGAGAGAGAGAGAGAGAGAGAGAGAGAGAGAGAGAGAGAGAGAGAAATCAATTGATATTAAAGGTGAGCCACAGTGTGAGCTACAGAAGCCCTGCCTCGTCAGTGCGGCCATGTTTGATATCATGCTTGAAGAGCTGGGACGGGTGGAGAAGATAAGTGGCCTGATTACCACCAAGCGTGTGTGTGTGTGCGTAGAGCCATATATGAAAATAAATATATGCAGCTACATATGAAAATTTAATGCCGGTGACAGGCTGTCTCATAGACTGGTATAGGTAATGTTTATCCTTGAGTGAATGTAATTCTGGGTAATACTGTGACTTTTCTTCTATTTACAAGTCATTTCAAAGCTGCAAACACGAGCCGGCGAATGGAGAGAACCGTCTCCCTAATCTGATGGTGAATATAAATTCTAACATAAACACGCAGCCTGACAACGACCCTGCAACTGAAATGTATCCTCAGTCGCTGCGCCAGGCTCCACTCACATATACTCAGATGTTTACGCAGAGATGCGCGAACACACACACGTAATTACAAACTTTGTGAACAGATGGGCACTCTGAGCTCACTCTCTCTCATTCACACTCGCTCTGAAAAAAGCTCTGCGAAATGCTTGACAAATGAACAGACTGCTCTGTTGTGCTAGTTGCCAGTGGAGTAGGAGGATAAACCAGTCTCCAACACTTCCCATTGGACACAGAAAAGAGCCAAAGTGGAATCAGATGTATTTGTAATAGTTAAAAACCTCAAAGAGTATGCAGCTGTTATTACACAAAGGAAATGTCAGCCACCTGTCAACGGCGAGGCTGAAGAGCCAAAGAGCCACGACGAGAGCTGCAGTCTGTGGGTCTACACACTAAATGCTCAAAGTAGCCAGCACAGGTGAAATAAAAATTCATCACTGTTGTACCTTCAGTCACTCTGTTCTCACATTCTGTGATATTGGCACAACCTCAGAGAGCCTTGATAAGAGTAATGAAGCATTGAAGCTGAATGACGACATCAGTGTCCTCTTCAGGGATGCGTTTGAAGTGAGGATGAAAAAAAAAAAACGATTTGATTTGTCATAGCTGATATGGATCATCTATTCCTGCCCCCTTTTGCATTCCTGACTGTGTCGTGGCTGCGCTGGATGACTGCTCACATCGCTGATGGGTTTCAGAATAAATTCCCCCATTTGAATTTTAAGAAGTGTACTGTGATGTTTGACACATGGGACGGTAAGTGAAGGTTAACTCTGAGTTGCTGCTATATTTCTGCTATAGTTTGGAGTTAATTTGAGCCACAAGTGAGACACACTGCTCACATAACACGGTGGACGCAACCATATAGGTTGTTGGTCCCTAAACTGTGACACAACCCATAGGAGCTTCCTGAAATAGCATTTGTATGTCAGCAGGTGTACTAGACCTATGTTGTCATGGCAACATAATATGGATAACAATGACTATTTGGTTTGAAATGGGAAACAGACAGCAGCCTCCCTTCCTTCAAAATCCTATTTTGTCGATGCATCTACTGTCCTCAGCCTCCTCTTAACATGAACTTTGTTGCTCTTTATTCTACATTAACTTCATCTTGTGTGCTCTTGTTAGAATCACTATAGCAGCTGGAATTTGCCAATAAAAACAATAAAATGTAACTGTTGGTAATAATGAGCTGCAACCATGGATGACCTATTGGATATTTTTTTTTTTTTTTACAGGAGGTCAGATCATAGCCACAATGGTGGCATTTTGCAGAAAGGAAAGATTTGAATGAGCAAAGAAAAAATACACATTGTTATTGTTATGTTAGAGCAAAGAGAATAAAATGATTACAGTAAGTCTATGTCTAAGATATATTAATGTTTTAAAGTGTTTTAATCATATGAAAATAATAGAAAATAATAATTGGTCAAAGGAGCTATAATATTCTGCATTTCTCATATACAATGTACAATTTGTGGATTTCTAATGAAAAACATTTGTCTCAATTTCAGATGCAAAATGGCAACAGCAAATCAAATATGTCCAACACATTGACACTCTGTCAGTTCATTTTATATTTCCGTATATAACTCCATTGTTACATGGCAGCAGACTAGACAGCAGCAGTTTTCTTCTACCTGGAACTTTCCTTTGCTGGACAAATTCTGGGGTTTAAAGAAGAGCTGGAGGATGCTGCTGTGAGGATTGTGAACAACCCCACCATCATTGTGCAGCCTGGCCTTACAGACTGTCAGCAGTACCCATCAACAAGTGGCTAATAGAGGCAAAGATGCCTCCCCTGCGCACACCTGGCTCCAAGCACGAAGCCTGTGTTCACCTATCGCTGCAGGTACAGCAGCAGGATGCGATGGTGTACCTTAATGTGTGAGGAATGTGACAGCCCTTTGTTAAATTGAGGATTTGGATGAATTGTGAAATATTTTATTTCTATGCTGTTTTTTTTCCTCAGTCCTCCATGAGGCTGTGTATCCTGGCAATTTGCTTTGCTTTTGTTTCTGTGTGATACTGCAATAACACTGACGGTGAGACAAAGATACAACGCCGGCCAAACCCATCACATATAAGCTAATAGTTCCCCTGAGGATGGTCCCCTCTGAGTACTGGTTGCAACGCATGCAGAGGAGGAGGAAGAAGCATAAATGTGTCTTAGAGGGACAGAGTAAAGCACATGAATTCTGCAAGTACGTAAAACGAGTATGAACATGTGTTGGTATGAGAGCAATCAGAGGATGCATTTGATTACAGGTGGTGTGTCAAGTGTTAATGCATGCAAAGTGTGCGAGTGTCTCTGAATGATGTCCATTTCCCTGCAGGTTAAGGTCAGTAGCCATCTCTCGAAGGCTTTTACTGTCACAGACCGCTGGGCTCGACATTTCCTGCCCGTCACCAGGCCATTTGGCAAACAGCAGGCTTTATAGAGCACTCAGCCTGCGTGTGTGTGTGTGTGTGTGTGTGTGTGTGTGTGTGTGTATGTGTGCGCATATGTGTGTGCGTGCATAGACGCAGACTGATGAAGAAAATGAAAAAAAAGGCTATATATTGGCTTGAATATGTGTGATTCAGTTCGGAAGGCTTATATTAAATGGAGAATGTCTATGTAAGTGTGAAAATGTGTATGTGTGGGCATGAGTGCTTGGGTCAGAAGAATCTCAGCATCCATCTGTTCCATGTCGTCAAACCACTGACCTGTAATCTGGGTTCTGATGTGTGAATCTACAGTCATATGCATATTTCACTTATGTTAACACTTATATGATGTGCATCAACTATATGAGCTACTAAAATGCTAATGGCGCTGCTTCATTCTCTGTCCATTTACCGACACAGAGCAACAACTTTTTATGGCTCAAACATTTTACACAATAAACATACAACTGCCTGAAAATAACAGTCAATTAAACACAATATTATCTTGCAGCAAACTGATTAGAAAACATTATGTACAGCAGGACGAAGAATCACATAATCCTAAACTATAATTCACATAGAGGGCTTCAACATGTTGCTTAACAATAAGTGTGAAAAATCAGTATATGAAAGCTTCTATACATTTCAGCCTAAATATTAGTAAAAGTTTTATATATAATTTCGCTATAATTAAACAAGCTATGTGTGCAATTAGCACTATCTAATTGTATACAAAATAAATTTGATGTTGAATAAAGTTACAAGGACCTACACCGACATGTTGATTTTCACAGAGGTCAGGAGCCTTAGCAACTCTTTCACATTGTAGGGAGTTGATGTATTTGTGCTCATATCGTTCCTGACTTCTGAGTCCTGATTCTTACTTTTGTTTGTCAGCAATGTTTCCAACAAACACTGATATTAAATGTAGAGATTGAAATGAGGTCATTTCTATGTTACTTCACTGTTTCTCCTATATATTTCAACCCTACTCCCTCCCTCTCTCTAACCTCCCTCGTTCCCTTCTTTCTTCCTGTTTCCAGCCCGCCTCCAAGGACGCATATTTGTTCCCCAAGCTGTACTATCCAATCAGGGGCCTCCACTGACCCACGCCTTATCTGTGATTGATGACCGACTACCCCATCAGATTGGCCTACATTCCATTAACCTTGTTTTGACATGGTACCAGGTATGTGTGTGTACATACTGTACACACACATACACACACACACACATATATATATATATATGTGTGTGTGTATATACACTTACGGGCCACTTTATTAGGTACACCTTGCTAGTACCAGGTTGGACCCCTTTTGCCTTCAGAACTGCCTTAATCCTTCGTGGCATAGATTCAACAAGGTATTGGAAACATTCCTCAGAGAGTTTGGTCCATATTGACATGATAGCATCACACAATTGCTGCAGATTTGTCGGCTGCACATCCATGATGCGAATCTCCCGTTCCACCACATCCCAAAGGTGCTCTATTGGATTGAGATCTGGTGACTGGAGGCCATTTGAGTACAGTGAACTTACTGTCATGTTCAAGAAACCAGTCTGAGATGATACGAGCTTTATGACATGCTGCGTTATCCTGCTGGAAGTAGCCATCAGAAGATGGGTACACTGTGGTCATAAAGGGATGAACATGGTCAGCAACAATACTCAGGTAGGCCGTGGCATTGCCACGATGCTCAATTGGTACTAAGGGGCCAAAAGAGTGTCAAGAAAATATCCCCCACACCATTACACCACCAGCCTGAACCATTGATACAAGGCAGGATGGATCCATGCTTTCATGTTGTTGATGCCAAATTCTGACCCTACCATCCGAATGTCGCAGCTGAAATCGAGACCAGGCAACGTTTTTCCAATCTTTTGTTGTCCAATTTCAGTGAGCCTGTGCGAATTGTGGCCTCAGTTTCCTGCTCTTAGCTGACAGGAGTGGCACCTGGTGTGGTCTTTTGCTGCTGTAGCCCATTTGCCTCAAGGTTCGACGTGTTGTGCATTCAGAGATGCTCTTCTGCATACCTTGGTTGTAGTGGTTATTTGAGTTACTGTTGCCTTTCTATCAGCTTGAACCAGTCTGGCCATTCTCCTCTGACCTCTCTGAAATACTCAGACCAGCCCGTCTGGCACCAACAACCATGCCACGTTCAAAGTCACTTAAATCGCCTTTCTTCCCCATTCTGATGCTCGGTTTGAACTGCAGCAGATCATCTTGACCATGTCTACATGCCTAAATGCATTGAGCTGCTGCCATGTGATTGGCTGATTAGAAATTTGTGTTAACGAGCAGTTGGACAGGTGTGCCTAATAAAGTGGTCGGTGAGTGTATATATAAGAGAAATTTGACAGAAGGCTATAGTTCCTAGAACCATAGCGTTCATAGAGTTTTACAATATTACAGCAAAAGTGCAAAAGTGCAACACTGCTTTGTTTCTAACAAAGCAGTGTTAGCGCTGCCTGCATGTGCTTCCATGCTGCTTGTGGGTGTATGTGGGCTGTTGAATTCACACAAAATAGACCAAGATTCAAAGAGACAGATGGGGGGAAAGATTAGGAGAGAGCGAGAGGAGACAAACTGAGAGAACATGACCCTGCGACCGTGCCTGCAGAGCTCAGTCAATTCAGGATATAACTTTAAAAGCACATTTGTGACAAACAGCACCTGCTAATTTGCTTTTTAAGCCATTCACAAATTCTCAGATCACCCTGTTCCTGTGCATGCTGTGTATTATTGCATGTTCATCGGTAGGACGTAAAGCCACGCACCCCCTGGGGTCGTTTGATCTGACTCACCCTCGCAGGCCTGGGAGCATGTTGTCTCTCATGTAGTAAAAAATAAAAACAGCACAGTCGACCACTGCACTTTGGCAGCTGTTAAAGATAAGGAAAGCTGCATTTATTCACGTCGCAAAGCTGAAAAAACATTATCAATTTGTAACTACTATTAAAGCACAGAGGTTCCAGCAGCAGTGATGCATTTTTGCTGATTTTTCACCACGTGCCATGTGGCTCACATACATATTTCAGTTGAGTAACTTCACGTTACAGCTACATATTCCAGCAGTCTAAAAGATTTCTGTACATCAAGCTCCACTACACATTAAAGTTGCATAAACGCCCCATTAACCAACTAAATCACAACTTCCTACTACCGTCCAAATGCTCGCTGTTTAAGGCAAAATCCACATTCCCTTCTCTCTGAGATGTACACATGATGCAACTTTAATACACCTAGCCTCACGTATATATGCAATATGTGCTGTATAATCGGAATTAAATTTAGTCATGTTAAATTGATGCTGTGTAGTGCACCTTTAATACACTCTGTACTCCTCAAGCACGTGCAAAAATACAGTGTTGTCAGCCCTAACATATTGGGGTCACTTTTTCTGCAGAGGATTGCAATGTTTTGGGGTCAAAATGGAGGTTATGTTAAAATAAAATAAAATGATGTGATGCTAAGACTATAGGAATAATTTTCCTAATAATAGGAAAATACATATAAATAAATGTGGTGATTGGTATTCAGGGGGAAAGAATGTTATGAATGCAGATAGTCAATGCTACATTTAGTGGCATAACACCCTGCTGGTTAAAATAGTTCTTAATTGGAGCTTTCGAGAGTGTTCTGAATATTTTGGTGGAAATGTCTCAAATAATGCATTAACTACTTAAACAGGTATTTAGAGGCTATACAAGCGACTGCCACCAGCTCCTCACCAGCTCCTGTGCGGCACATTTCTTTCTCAATCCTTTTTTGAATGTTAGAGTCAATGTACAATAACCCTGAGGTAACCTTATATGAGCTTATGTGTGGAACCAAACGGTATAATATTGCAGGCTATTCATGGGTTTTAATATTGTGCAGCATCGCATTCTCTCCAGCTGTGGAATGAATTGATGCAGGGATTTTTAAGTGGTAGTAGAACATTTGAAAGAAATGGAACTATGAATTATACAGCTACATAGCTAGCATTCAACTGAACCCTTAGGGACATGAACACGCACGCGCGCACACGTTTCACATAGATCAATGTCTGCACACTCATAACACACTTTTTTTTTTGGAAATATAAAGAGGGAAATTATTCACATACAGAGGAGAAGAAAGCAGAGTGTATAAGTCAAGTCCTAATAGCATGTGAAAGCTCAGCAAGTCCATACGCCTTTCCTGCCTGCAGACAAAACACTGGACGTCAGCGATGGAGAGGCAACGAGACAGCTGCTACACACACACACACACACACACACACACACACACACACACACACACAGAGAGACACACACACACACACACACACACACACACACACACACACACACACACACACACACAGACACACACACACACACACACACACACACACACACACACACACACACACACACACTATAAGTGTGCAAATACCTACAACAACTTTACCCCTATTATTTTCTTTTTCTCTCCTCTGATTTTTTTCTGGGATGTCTTTACCCTCACAACATGTATGAAGTGTCCAGCTGAGACAGAAAAGTTGTGAGTGATGCATAAAAGAAGACAGGGAGCATAGGGGAACAGCAAAGAAAAGAATGAAAATGAGACAAGCAGCACAGGTTGGTGAGAAAAGCAAATCAGGCCAATAACGGATGTGGCCATTGGCCCCAGAAGGTACTAAGCTAAGTACCTGCCACATAAACAACCACATCTAATGTCCCCAGGCTGAGGACATGTCAGGTCTTCTGGGAAAATAAAATCACATCAGCGTTCAGGTGGTGGTTCAACTCAGAACTTTAGAGGCGATAGAAGATTTCCTGTAAACCTGATTTCTCAGGTTTACTGAAATCCAAAGACACTGAAAAAGACGAGAATGTATGACTGCCTGGTGTAATTAGCAATACATGTATTAGTAAGGAGCATCAAGAAAATCCACCACCCACTGTTCATTTTTTGTGATCTGTCTTTGTAAAGTCCTTCACTTTAATCTTGAAATGGTAGTTAATTCTCGACATTTCAACATATTATTTTTTTTAAATTCCTGGCTCTAACACTCCTTTGTACAGTTAGGGAGAAGTTAACTGTAACCTATGTGTTACAGGAAGTGGATCCACTATCTCTACCCACCTTCTTGAATGAATAGTGCTCACTGTGCACATGAATCTAAAAAAGTTTTCTAGCCTCCACATTTGCATTCCCATTGTCTGCGCCACTGCACATGTACATTTGTTTTTCTCCCACAGGTCCCACTCCAATGTTTTCTCTCTCCTCAGGGACATCAGGCTAAAAAAAAAAACATTTTTGGGGGGCCTGTGAAAGTTTTACTAATGTAAAATCTTCATGGATTTAGACTTGTGATACTAAGATTCATCATCAAATTTCAGACACTGTAAATTAATGTGAATTTCCTGTTTGTAATATAACTACAGACGAACAAACTTTTGATACACTACTTTTGATTGACTATGTTTTATTATTTCTCATGGATGGCTATGGCTGACATTGGAGAGATTGTCATAACTGAAAAGTGTGACTTCTGCTCATTATGGTTTTATGTGTATGATGCATGTATTGCCAGATAGGTAAGAGATATGACTTTATGAAGATCCAAATGGAATCAATGGGGCTAAAAGGGTTAATGGGCACTCATGAGTGCCAACCAATCTTTGGCCCATTCTCTGTGCGTAACACCATCCACTGACAATCCTCAGACAATTGCTTATGTGACTATAGCAAACCAATTACGACTTGAAACATTCACCTTGATGCTCCAGTGGGTGGGCTAGATTCATCATCTCCTCCCCACATGCACTCCGATGCATTGTCCACTGATGAAACTGAGCACACGCAGTTACCCTTCACAGTTTGCATTAACTTCAGTAACAAGTTGTCAGCTCTGTTAATGACCTCATTAACATGGGATGCAAACCCAAAATTTGATTTCTAACAGCCATGAAAAGATGGTGATTAGTCATGGTGACAGTAAACCATCAGGCTTTTCGATTCTTTTTCAAAATGAAGCCAGAGTAAAACCATTTACAAACACTTTTTTTTTTTTTGGGCTGCATTTGGCTGAAAAAATCAAACTAGATGTGATAGGATTTTGTTGATGGGCTGCATGCAGAGCAGTGCCTGCAACCACCATAGACCCAGGCTAACAGCTGTCACGCTGCCTAAAACATCCAGTTTCAACAAAGTGGTATTGTGATAAAAATTCAGATAATCTCGACAAAATATGCAGCCTACCTGAGGGGGATTCTGGCTTTGCTCACACTGAACACTAGTTTAGAGGCAGAATTCATAAAAACAGATCTGCCAGTACAATAAAGCTGCATGTATTCATACTGCTTTTGTACAGATAAATATCACACTGTATTCATAAGTAAGCTGATGGTGATATGCTAATATACAGTTAACAATCACAATAATATACAGTTAATAAATACTGTCCATCAAAGACCTAAACAAATTGTAAATGAAGAAATCCACCAATATTACCAATTTTGAGTAATACTTAATCTGCACATTAATTTCTTCAACAACTGAAACGATGTAGGTCAGTAATTCCCAACCAGCATAAATTACGCTTAATTTACAAAAAGACTTCATGCAAAGGTTTGACAAACATTGGGCAGATTACATATTTTTTTGATCTTTTTATATATATGACAAGACATAAACGCAACCCTTGAGGCAACCAGACATTATTAATGAGCCTTTCTTCAAATGTTAATGCATTACTGTTTTTTTTATTTTATCAACTTGGAGAAATTTCAACATTAACTGTGACAAATGCAGCAAAAGCTTGAGTGTCCATTCTACTTCTAAAATCCTCAGAACTTCATTAACTCATTGGGACTCAACTGACTAAAATTATTAGATGATGACAATTCCAATGCTTAATAACTTAGGGTGAGCCATGGAAGTAAAAACACGATCTGGAAGGCCATGAAAAACCTTGCATAATAAAATTGCAATCTGTCAGGGAGACAAGCAAAGTAAACCATCTATATTGCAAAGGTTTAGCTGAGTCAGGAGAAAAGGTGCGGCACTTCACTGCAGCATTAATGCACAAGCTACATGGAGTCATCAGAGGGAAACCTCATCTGCAACCTCAGAAATCTGCAAGGAAACATCTGGATATGCCAGAGAGGATTTGGAAACATTTGCTGTGGAGATTTGAAATTAAAAATTAACTTTGTGGTCACAGTCACCAACAGTGTGTTTGAAGAAAAAAACAAGATGTAATTGACAATGGAAAGAACACCTTGCTAGCTCATAACCAGCATGGGAATATAATTCATCATCATCCTTGTACACATGGGGGGAAGAACAGTCGAAAATATACTAATATCAGCAGTGTACAGCAGCAATGTCTGCAGTCAGTCTAGAGGGTAGCATTGAAAAGAGACTAGCTTTTGCAACAGAATGACCCAAAGTAAACCTTAAATTCACTATGGACTCCATCAACAAATGCAAGCTGATATTTTGGAATAGCCCTGACAGTCCCCTAACCTGAACATCACAGAAACTGGTGGGTAGTCTTATGCTGTGCTTGCAAGACAACCTAAAAAAGAAATACCACTATAGTTGAAGAGATTTCCAACAAAGAGTGGGTGAAAACTCCTAAATCAAGAACGGAAAGACTCTTAGATGGCTACAAACAGCAGCAGTCTGCCAAAGGCAGAGGTACAAAGTACTGTCTTATTGGGCTTTTAAATTTCATAAAATAAAAAGTAACTCTGTATTAACAGCGGTGTCCAAACCTTTGCTTTAAACAGTGTTCTCTCATGTCGAGTCAGCTGACACCTGAACATCACATAGTGCAATTCAGAGTGTATTAAACAAGGTTAGTAACTAGAAACTGGTATTCAGAAATTGGTAGAAAAGACTTCAAAGTGTTAGCTAAAAGTAAAGAATGAATTAATATCTGAAACTGCTGAAGAGATAAATGAAGTAGCTAACAAAATTAATAAATGGCTAGCTAAAAGTGACTGATACAAACAAACCCATCAGCTAATACAATGTATAAACAATTAGCTAAAAGTAATGGGTGCAAGTTTAAATGGTTAAAAAGTAAGATATTGATATGGTCCAAATAGTTAATAGTAACGCAGGGCTGGCTGAAATAGTTAAAAGTCATAGATAATGATATCTTAAAATGCCCACCCTCTGCTACTGTAACTAGTAAATGAATAACAACTGAAAAGACCTAACACTGACCATTGATATTTCAATTGTATTCCCATTTTTAATACCATTTTGTCACCTATTTTAAACTTGACAGGCGGTCATGAAACTGTGCCTTAGGAACAACAGAGCAAACTTGTTAAGATGACAGAAATTAAATCATCACGGTTTCCTGGTTTGAAAGGTTGAATTTTGAAAATCTTCTGCAGTCAGTCAGTATAGAGAATGACGGGGAGAAATGTCTCTACACAGCTTTTAAATGTCAAAACCTTTACATGAACAAATTTCACAATAATAGTCACTGCCAGGGCGTTTCAGGGCTCTCCTTGTAAAGAAAAAAGAATACTTATAAGTCCTAGAAAGTGAAATAATGGCACCTCTCTACCTGTTGGCAAGTGTTCATCTCTCTATTCTGCCTCTCCAGTAAGTTTCTACAGGCTGACAAACTCGTTTCCATCTCAGTCTTTGTTTCTCTGTTGATTTTCCTTCCTGCAACCAGTCTGACATTCATCATATCTCCGTGGACGTATCCTCTCTTTCCTCTCTTGCCTTTCATGCTCTCACAATCTTATCAGCACAGGTCCAAAAAACAGAATTCGACATGCTGTACGGTGCAGGAGAAGAATGGGACACATCAGTCCATAATATTATGCACAGAGAATAAATCCACCACTGTACACGTATCTCCACACTTCATCTGTGTGATCTTTGGACCTGTTGGTCTCAGATATGGATTAGACATAAGACATGATCACCATTGAAAAGGGCTGTTTGTACAGGAAATAAACTGTGTTTAATCCTCATCTGCAAGACTGGCCTTTGGCAAGGTAAAAAAAAAAAAAAAAGAGCCTCTGCTCTTTTGCTGTTCAATTTGGATCAATTGTAAATGAAACTCTATCACACATGAATAAAACAACAAGGTAAGTAGGTGTGACACTGGGAGTTTTTTTTTTTTTTAATTGGATATGGGAATTGCCTGAGGTTGAATTTGTGGGCAGAAAGTGTAGCAGTACAGGTGGGTTACCAGTTGCTGTGTAGCTACAAAGCCTCTACATATAGCTGCTGAAGCTACTGTACGTCATGGCTGACGTGTTCCTCCTCACATATCTGTCTCCATAGGGGACACGAGACAGCAATATGATGTGAGGTGGGATTTTCTGATGATTTCTGAGACTGGTAATAGTGAAGAAAACATAAAAGGGCTCTATCAGAGCAACTGAAAGACAGCACAGTGGCTGTATGCAGTAGTATTTACTACAGTCCTCCATTTAGTAATGAGCCAACGGGAAACAGATGTTACCTTGTAAAACCATGTCAAGTACATGCATATCTCACTCTTGCTGTAAATAATAAAATATAAATAGGGCAACTATAAGAAATAAACATATACCCTGATTAGATACAATACACCTAGTGTCGTAGTAGAAACTATTAGTGGGTGACATCTGACACTGACCTGAATAACCTAAAGTCAAACTTATACAGGGTGCAACTAGTAATCCCTTGTGTTAAGTATGAGTGGATATAATGTACTGTATGTCATTAATGTTGTCGTGCTCAGTATCTCTTTGTACAACAGCTATTCAGACACTTTAATGAGATAAAAACTGTTTGCACACGTTGACATTAAAGCTCACCTGGTTGGAGTATCGCATGCTGACGTTGCGCTGGTCCTGGTGGGGTACATAGCGGTGGACGGGTCAATTTCTTTAGGGCTGATCAGCTCATCCACTGCAATGTAAATACTCGTATAAATACAAACACAGACATAAAATCAATCAACATCTACTTAAAAAAAAAAAAAAAAAAAAAAAAGAATAATATAGGTTTCAGGAAAAAAAAGAAAGCCTAAAAAAATCCTTCAAAGGTGCTGACATAAATACACATGATAGAGTCAAACAGCATCCTTGGACTCAAATCAGCCAAGAATAAATAAATAATTGCAGTCATTGAACTATCATCAACAATCCCGAACTCATTGATTCGGACAATATAGAATATTTTCTGTCATAACATACATTGTATAATAAAATACGACCAAACATGGCCATAAAGTTAAAATAGGTTTGCATTTGCATTAATTAACTTATAGATTCATATTAGTATGAATAGGTGAGTTAGACACACACCCACTGCACACACACAGCATCATACCCAGCAGCTTGGCGATGTTGTATAGAGCCTGGCCCCACAGGAAAACCTTCCCGTCACGTCCAGAGTTGCTGGGAAAACGCTTCTGACTTCCATGCTTGTTCTGCTCCGCCTCCACAAAATCAGCCGGTACGTAGTAATATTTGGGGATCACAGCGTGGCCTGGCATCAGAGAGGAGGACTTTGAGCATTGTGTGTGTGTGTGTGAGCAACAAGAACCTTCACTCCACTCCTGCACTTACAGAAAATACACTTTGCCATATCTGCAGGAGTGACAGTAAGTGGCTAGAATTTCACACACTAGAACAGTGTTTGCATGTTACTTTTACACAAATTTTCAACTCTGAATAAATACATTTGTAATACAAAGATTATTATGTGTGCTGTCATGTTCAAATGCCACCCGTTTTTGTACACTTCACAAACATTACCGTTAAATTCAACTTAAATCTCAAACACTGGCTTATTGAAAGCAGCGCTGGCATATTTTATTAAGCCGGATGGCTTGAAAAACTTGGTAGAGGTGCAAAAACAGAGGTATAGGAGCAGTGTGAGCAGTACTGAGTGCAGTTTTAAGACATATACCGTGACATTTACATAATACTCCCTGGCTGCTGATCTACCTTTAATGAACAAAGCACTTTCTGATTGCTTAGGGAAAAAAATTGTGCCAATTCAGGACCAGCGTGTAATGTAATGAAGGAACTGATCAGGAAGGAACTGATGACTGATGTCTGTAAAAATGTAAAAGTAGAACACTTGTTATATTGGTTTAAGACTGCAGTGAAAAAAAGAACTTGTTAACAACTAGAGATAATTTTACTTTTTTTTTTTTGGCACAACTGGAAGAGTTGATGGGTGGCACATCCTTGTCACAGCACTATAGTGTCTGTCCACAATGTCTATTTCTTCTACATCCAGTTCATGACAAATGACACATACCAGCAATAAGGACCGCAGTGAAGAAAGAGTGGCCTTTTTAAATGAAACAACAAAACAGTGTCTTTGTGACAGAAGCCCCTTGAGACCACACTTCAACCTAGCTGCAGTTTTAGCTTAATGCTAATGTCCGTAATATATACTAACACACTCAAAATCAAAACGCAAACATGCTGATGCTAGTAACTCTTACATGAACATACAGATTTTGGCACTTGAAGTAAAGAAATAATGTTCATCTTCATTAAAGTGCAATAGACAGGAAACTAGAATTACCACTTTCCAATTGTAAGCCTCTGTCAACTATCTCAGTTGAAGGTTGGTAGTGCTTCGATTCAACAACTTTTGGTCAAAAATCTTGTGAGGTCAGATTTTCCTTGACCTTTTATACACCAAAGTTAATGTAAAATTAAATTCCTTTCAATTCAACTGAGCACTTGTACTTGGGCTATAGTTGAAAGAATTATTTCAAAGACTTCTCGAAATATCATGTTAACAAGAATGAACCGGATGTCCAGATTTTCCAACTCAAACACATAATGCTTTTCGCAACTCCCTGAATGGAATCGATGTGGTGTGACTGGCCTTTTCTTTTAAGACAGTCTGTCCACACGTAGTAAACTTGCTCACAGATTTTTTTGAAGAACATTCCAGAGTTTCTTCATGTAATTCCAGACTCATTCAATGTTTCTGAGATCATGGCCACAACATCATGTTGCAGTTCTTTATAATTCAGGCTGCACGTTGAGAAACGTTGATTGTTCCTAGCAATCATGACCGCAGTTTTTGTGTCAACTGAAAGCGACATAAGTGTGACACATGTGCCACTTGCTACAAACTGGCTGAAAGAAAATATATGTATTTAACCTCTTTTCCACAGAGAAATTGCACGACATGAACGGAAAAGAAGAAATGGTAACTCATGTCACTTTGTACTTTTGAAGGTACAAATGGAAGGGACTCATAAATGTACCTTTAAATGTTGTGTGTGAACATTTGGGGTTTAGATGTTTCATGGGTGTTGTTTCACTTTTGCTATCCTTTAAAACTCAGCCAATTAACTTCCAACATTTTTTTAATTCATACATAACCAGTTCAAAGTCTCTGTGGAGACGACTATGGCGACTTCAGTCAGCTCTGTCTCACATCATTATCCTTTCTTCTCGCCTTTATTTCCATTATACCTGTTCTATTATGAACAGACCAATGGAAACTCAAAGCTCTTGACATCCCTATTATTTGACTGTCTGCCCTCACTGCACTGGGTGTAGGTGAATATAGAAATCAGGCTCCTTGTTCATGAGGAAAGGCTGAGTTCACTTGAATGTAACGCCTCTGTGAGTCTGAGTCTCAGCGTGTGGTATATGAATATGGATGATGCGATGTAATAAGAGAAAGTTTTTCATTGCTGGAGGGAGAAAAAAAACAGGGCTAGATTTGGAAACTCCAAAACAAACCATTCTGATATGCCAAAGAAATAAAGTGAAAGATATGTGTGTGCATTTGTAATGATTCTGCATCCATCAGTCTCTGCATGTGTGTGTTACTCACCCTCATATGACTGGAAGATGATGGGTTCAAGTAGCTCCTGGTATTCTTTGACCTGAGCTTTATTTCCTCTGAACACTCCTACATCACACACACACACACACACACACACACACACACACACACAACAACAACAACAACAACAACAACAACATAACATACATAATGATGCAAATTAAAATGTATAGATGAAGTTTTTTTAAACCCACATGACTACATTATATAGTAATAAAGTATGAACACTGTGTGAATGATTACATAAATGTATGATACATATGCACCTTTATCTTGCCTGTGTTTAAACTTATTGCAAATGCAAATTCTGTAAATACACTTTTATTATATATACTTTTATAAAACTAATTATTTTGGTTTTTTTTTCTTTAGTAAATTATATGAGATGAGATTAGATGAAAAAAAGCTGAGTGACAGTGGGCGACAGCTAGCAGCCCATTTCACATAAATGTATACACATAAATATAATTAATATGTTGTTAATAAGAAACATCAACTATAGCAGTTTTACTGTTAAAGCACCACTGAGTACTTGACACAAACACACAGCTCTGCTATTTTATACTCATTTTTTTTTTTTTTTTTAAGTTATTATGGCCTCTGATGAAGATTCAGGCACAAATATGTAGATTGATGGTGTATTGAACCTTCATCTGTTTACTTTGTCTTGGTTTTAGCCACTTGAGTGAGTTTAATGGACTTTTCAAGCTGTTTAAACTGTTGGAAAATGGTCCCATAAATATGAACCAACATGGAACTTTACATTGTTGGCCAGTCTGTGAAAAATGTGTGTGATAAACTGATTCTTGAATTTATTTTTCTGGAGCAATTGCACTACTCCATTTCACACCATTTCCCATGAGGATCACACCAAAATTTCACACATCTTTGTAAAAGAGGACAGAAGTCTCTAAAACCTCTAAAACTTGGCAAACATCAGAATGTAAATCCCTGTCAAATGCTTCAAGTCTGTCTTCTGTCTTGCCAATGACCCACTTGAGGCATCATAACAGCAGCTACGGCTAAAACAAGGCTTACCATCAATCATCATGTAGATGAAAAACATGGGAAACTCGCACTCGATTCCATCAAAAAGCTGGAGAGGGACAGAGACAGAGAGAGGAGGAATTATTGCTTTTCCATTTCAGACAGAGGACAGAGACACAACAAATATGGAACAGCACAGACACAGGCTGTAGAAGACTGACAACGGGCCGAACCGAGAGGAATAACAACAATAGTAATGCATCATCGCAAGGTCATTTTCATCCATTCTACTTGAGTAAAAATTCTAAGCTGTGCCGTTTGTTTTCAGGAGAACAAAAGAAAAAGGTCAGAAAATCAAAGTTGGATCAGCGGAGTATTATAAGCTTGTGGGCTGCTGAGATACTTTTCACTTAACACTTAACATAAGATCTGCTGTATTTACAAGACTAAGTGAACAAAAACCAAGTGATGAAAAAAAAAAACAATGTGTTCTAGTGGTTGACATCAGGTTGTCCAACTGTACAAGATGTGTTGATCATCAACAAAAATCAAACCAAGACAGAAATGACTATGAGAATTATAAATTGAGACTGCACTTGGACTGATAAAGCATAAATAGCAAAAGTAACAAGTGGAAACTGCTATTTCACTCATTTTACTGGGGAACTTGCACTTTGCTCCTGACATACACATGTTACCATGGTTACCAAACCTTCTTGCATTGTTGTTGCTAATACAAATTGGGGGATCATAATCAACACATGCAATTAATGAGAGTTCTAAAATCTAAAAACGGTTCTTAGCCCTGAGGTGGTCATATGGTTACAGCACAGTCCTCATTACCACAACGTCCATAGCTCAGTTTTAACCTTTACTGAACACCTTTCTTTCTCCTTCTACTTCTAACTTAAATAGAGGCAAAAATAATCTGCACAACAGATTGACTGACAACATGAACAGAAGCCTAAACAAACCAAGTAAAGGTGGACAAATGCATCACAGATGATTTAATGTGTACCACTGCAACATTAGTGCTTCATTAAAGACTCACCAAGTCAATTTTGAACCCTAGAGATAAATGTAAGGAAACGTGTGCATGGTTTAATGTTTTTCCACTTATATGTTCTGGTTTCTAATTTTATTAAACCCTCTCTAATAAACACTTGGCAAGTTAAGACTGATTGACTGATTGATCTGAATAAATAACTGATGGGTCTCTGAATGACTGAAAACTGGCTCTTTACGGGCAAGTAAACACAAATAAATAAAAGCCAACATGTGGCAGTTGGGGAAAATTTTCCCAAACACTCTCATTGACATCATCACTTGTTGGATTATTCTCTTAATCTTACTCGACCAGAAATCCTATTATAGATCGCACACCATGTGTTTGAGTGTGTCTGTGTGTGTGGTGTTTCAAGTCTCACACACACAAACATACACACACACACACACGCATATATGCAATCCTGCTTATGTGTGTTGCTTATAAATCTCATGCAGAGGGGAGAGTAAAATGAATTAGCTTAGTCACCAAGTTTTGTATAAACACGACAAATCATCAGGGTGAGCTTTTAAAAAAGATCAGACTAATTGGAGAATTTTAATTGCCTCTACAAAATCCATCATTTGTGGCTGTGTTTTCAGTCTTTAGTCGTGATTATCTTGGTCCATCATTTTTAATGAAAGATAGCAGAGATAACTGAGATAACATTCTGCTGCAATAACAAGACTCTCGTAGAGCTACACACACACACACACACACACACATCTGAGAACTGCAGATACTATTGTCTGTCGGTATAAATGTATTTCTTTTACGGTTCATGTCAGCACCATGGGATTATGCAGGTACGCATGGCTTCAAACTGTGTTCCAGCGGAGACGAGAAGCAATAGCAGCTATCAAGACAGTGAAAGAGGGATGAGAGAGAGAGAAAAATGAAAGACAGTAGCATGCACATAGGGGTACAGATTCAGAGGAAAGGCCTACTTAGGAGCGGGGGAGAGAATGAAAGAAGCAGTCACCCGACGAGGCCTGTGCTTTTTGGCCCGTTGAGGCTGTAAACAGGCAGGCATCCCTGGTGTTTTGTGCTTGAGCGGCTCGACTGATTGGTAAAACTGTCTATCACACAGGCTGCTGCTCTCTGTCAATGGTAAACAGACAGAGAGCACAGACGTCTACCCTGCTGTGAATTCGCTCTTAAACACCAACAACAACTTCACTGTGTCCTCTGCATGGACACCCAGTCTACCTGCGACTCCTTTTTTCTGCACTGAGCCCACGCTGTGTCAGACCCTCCCCTGGCGTTTCATGACTATATGTGTCGGCTTATCATTTATTTATTTATTTTGTCACACCTCTAAAATCAGAAAGTGCCTCTGAAATTAGTAATTTATTTGAATATTTCCTTTGAAAAAAACAAAAACAAACAGTAATCTGGTGATAATATTTCTTGCATTGTGTAATAAATAACCACTTGACACAGTTGTCTCATATAATTAGATTTTCTTCCACTTGCAGCTTTTCCTGATTAGGTAGTGAATATATTACTGTTGGTAGATGGAGGACAAATGGCAGCAGTGGTGATCATTAGTTTATTTTCTGAAACTTAACTGGCACAAGTGTCTTACACAATAAATCTGTCTGCTTGCTGGTGGAAGTGACGGCAGAATGGAGCCTGGAGGAACCCAGCCGTTATAAACCGCTGCCTGCTAATTCTTAGCCTCAACATCTTTGTATAGTATTAGCCACAGGATTAAAGGAAGCTTTATTTCATAGTATTTCCAAGTGTTTCACAGTTGGTGTCCCACAACTGCCCCCTTATGACTTAATTGTGAAAGTACTCCCACATCATGTGTGCTCTTATTTTATTTTATTTTATTCATTATTTGTTTGTTTTCACTGCCAACCTTTCAGCTTTCTCAACTTTTATGACAATTGTGAAGATAAAGAGCGGCCAAAAGCGATCTAATTTTGTAAAAGGGAAACTGTTTCAAACAGTTTTTCGCAGCCATGCGGCAGCTGTGAGAGCCATCGGCAGCAACCTGTCAAGTCCTGCTGAAGTACAATAAAAACCAGGTCAGTGCCAGCCACAAGGCCTTCACATCACAGCTCAGCTATATTTGATGAACATGGCTATTTGGAAGAAAAAAAAATACATTAACAACTCATATATTTTCTTTGTAAAGGAGATTCTTCAAGAAGTATGTTGCTTGAAGGAAATTTTTCAAAAATATCAACATATACATATGCTTAATGTATTTAAATTACATTCAACATATATTCTACTATGAGTTGAACCTGCACTGTAGATTTTTGGCAGCACTTGGTAACAGCACAACAACAAGGTGTTGATATCATCTTGTTGTTGAAAACTTCATGCAATTGTGATTCTGGCTGCTTGGTTAATAATGATGGGATACATGTATTATGTTGTGTAGCTTTCTTTTTTCAATATGCTTTCTGTTATTTTTATTAAGCCTAATAACAGAAAAACAAAACTATGGCTAAAATGCAAGGAACAAAAACTCTCTACACTAATACTTATATGAGCAGGTTTCTTTCCAGGGCTGTTATTGTGGAGCTTGGCCTCAATGCAAAAGTGAATTGGAGAGAAAGCTAATTCTAATAACTTACAGTTTTTGAGTAAGTAGCCATACATTTTCTTTTTTGCACACTCCATTCAAATGGATAAAATTGCCACAGGTCGACTGGTGCTGTGATTATGGGTTATTGAGTTCAGACTGATGGGGGTAAATGGCAGTTTCATCCATTTACAATACAATAAAGTCTGCAAAAAGAGAAGTGGTCTGAATACTTTTTGAAGCCAATATAAGTGTGTTGAGATGAAATTTCATCTTCTAAAAAGCTTCTGTTTTTATCATGAAAATTGTCCAAGTAGAACAAAAAGTAACAAAGAAATGGAATGAAAAACTTGATTCCATCATCAAGGCGTGAACAACCGACCAACTGTTTTGATGAGAAACTGAACTGATGAGACCTCTTGGATTAGAGGTGAAACACCATTTGGCTGTGATTTGTTTGTGCAGATCTCTGTTGCTTTCCCCATCTGCCTCCCTGAGCTCATTAATTCTAAGAGGTTAGCTGTGCAGCTAATGAAATGATTTGTTTAGCATTAAGAGTCCAGCCTCTGATTCACTCAACGTTCACCTATCGAACTGATTCTGAAGTCAATGAGCAGTCATCTCTCCAGGATCACGAGGGATTAAGGAAAGGACAATGAATGCACCGTTCTTCACTTACACACACACACTGATATGGGGTGAAATATCTGCAGGATTAATAATCTTGACACGGAAGAAGCCAAATCACAGGAAGATCTCTGAGCGTTATCATAAAAGGATAAAACCTTTTTTGGCACACTCAGGCACTTTTTTTAGGTTTCATGTGTCTGCACTTTGCTTTCCCCCCCCCACAGATATTTGTCTCAAATAAACTCTGCATAATTTTACATCAGTGTTTAAATCTAAACATACTGGACCTTGGTAATTCTGTAAAGCTGCTGTTTATGTAGTGTTGTGGACTAGCAGTTTCAATAATCCAGCTTTAATCTGGACGGCAGGTTGTCCACAAATAACAGGAGGAGCAGCAGCTCCTACCTTCATTTCAGCAGGTTTGTAGTAGCTGCGACTCTTGTCTTCGTTGGGGGTGCGGTAGCCGTCACGCAGGAAACGTTTGAAACCATATTTGCCCTTCAGTTTGCGAACGATCTTGTCAAGGGTCTGACTGTACAGAGCGTCATCATCCACCGCGAAGGCGGGGTAGCTGATGGTCGGGAGCAAGGCTGCATCTGTGTTCTGCAGGGTGAGAAAAAAACAGGACAAATAGAAATTTGTTCAGTAATTTAAAAGATAATGACTTTACTTATGTAAATAATAAAGAACTAGGATGAAAGACTAACCAAACTCATTGATAGTTGTGGAGCTAAAAACATTTGGCATATACATTTTTATGTTGTATAGGATCATTCAGGAAGCTTGTGATGGGGCCCTCATATTCCAGTGCCTTATTCAAAACCTAGTCTGTCTGATTAAATTTCAATTAGAGCAATCATTAGGAATGAATATTGTTATTAGCCCTGACAAACCATTATAACTAGCCATCTAATTCTCTCACTTCATTTTAGTTTGGTTTACCCTATTAAGTAATGGAAATGAAAGCTATTAAGCTACACTGCAAACAGCTATGAATATTTAAGGTTTATGAACACAGAGTAGCGGTTCCAGAAATAAAAGACTCACTTTCCATACTCTGTGTGGGCTCTAATAGTCCTTAATAACAGCTTTTTTTTTGACATGGACAGCCGTGATCCAGATTGTCAGGAGCTAAATGACTAGATTTGCTTTACAGTTTGATACCACTGTTTTGTTTTGTTATATAATCTTTAATTTTCGCTCATCTCTGTCTCTACAGTTCACAGAGGAGCCGACTGCTGCTCTGTCTACTGCAATCTTCTTTTTACAACCCCAATCTAACAGTTAACATCCTCGGCAGCTCCGGCTGAAACAGGGTATCAGATTGTAGAACATAGTTGGAGTAGATACTGAATGTGCCTAGAACTGAATATTGTATTTGAAGTTTTTTGTTCCATAGCATAAGAGCTGCAGATATTGTATTGATAACCTGCTTATCTTCACATCAACTTGCAGTATGTTGGTCTCCCTCTCCTCCCTTCAATCATTCCTTCCTGCTTTTCAACTACCTACAGCTATAACACCATTGTGGTCGTCTAATTGCGCTCATTTTTCCTGCGAGTTGATGGCGGCTATTCTACCCGAAACATTCAGAACACAGAGAGAGAGACATGATCATTTGAGTGTCTGTGAGCGCTGGAGTGGAGACAAGAGAATGTTTTTTTGCTTGTGCTTTTCCTTTTTTCATTCCACTTGGCTCTTTCCCACTCCTACCTTTTTCAGATTTGCCTCCCTCCAGCTCTGCAGCCACCTCTCACTTTGCCCTCTTCTTGTAAGTGCTGAACCATCAATAGCACAGGTATGGTCAGTGTAATGACTGCACTGTGCACTGTGAGGGAAAAAGCTTTCCAGATATGC
Organism: Polydactylus sextarius; assembly: GCA_016801845.1. Classification (NCBI taxonomy): domain Eukaryota; kingdom Metazoa; phylum Chordata; class Actinopteri; family Polynemidae; genus Polydactylus; species Polydactylus sextarius. The sequence continues at coordinate 13,013,679 of CM028906.1, forward strand.
AATGGTATATTGATGTGAGTGCATGGTTGATGGTTTGATGTGTGCAATTAAGCAGATTTTGATGTATGTGTAACATGCTTCTATTTCAGACTGTTAATGGTAGAGATTATGCACACAGCTGCTCCTCAAAAGAAAAGTCAAAAGAAAAAGGAAGAGAAAATGTACCCATGGAAGACAATTTTCTACTACTGGATAGCTGTATTTGAGCCAAAATCTAAACAATATTTTAACATATCTGTGTAGATTTCTGGGTAAAATAAGATGAAAAAGAGTTCAAAAACCAATTTACACCATTTGGTCTACACCAAGACCAAGAGTCTACAGCTATATTAGCAGGTTTATCATGTCAATTATCTTAGACTGACATGTTATCATTTACTGTTGACTCCATACAACACAAAGTACCGCTGATGTTCATGGGAATGTCTGAACAAAATATGTTTTTTTCTAAATGATAGTTTTGGGTGTAAAAGGCAAATGTGGTACAACTCAGTATGGGGAGAATATAAATAGATGGTGGAATCCTTCTGGCAAGAGTCAGAAGGATTCATCCACTGGGGACTATGATTCTAAATCATTCATTCAATAATCAAGATGCTGCATTTCACAAAACACTAAAAAATAGCAACCTGCTGGTGATGTTATAGGAAAAGTCAGAAGATGACCAAAGTCAGGAGCATTAATTTCAAGGAGACTATGAATGTGTCAAAATGTCATGGCAGGAGATGTTATGATATTTCAGTCTTGACCAAAGTGATGAACCGATTGACACTGTTATCCCTGAAGCTATAGCACAAGCATGGCTAAAGAAAGACGAAAATGCATTTATCTTCTCAGCTAGCAAGCTGATCCCCTCTTATTTTTGTAAAAGTGTAGCTTTATTTATGATCTACCAAACACCAATGCTACTGTGGCTGGTAATAATATTTTTTTAGTTGTTCTTAGGATAATTTTGGCAGGTACATAGATAGATGGATTCACTTACATGAGAGCGAGACTCTCTGGGCAGCAGGGAGCAGAGTGTTTGTCTGTTTCTGTTGTGGGCGTCCAGATCCACAAATATCACCGACCACGAACAACCCTGCAGAGCACAACATGCACGCATGCACAGACAAACACACACACACACAGACATCATCTCAGCCATAGTCATAACTGAACTATCCCCCCTTTCAAAGGTACGACCACAATTTAGAGTTTCTTATTAGAACTTTGTTTTTGTGATTGCGTATGTGCCCATCTACGAAAAATGCACAAGGATATACAGCATGTCCTGCTCCATCGGTCAGAAAAAAATTGACAGGAAAACAGATAACATGGCTCCAAGCCCACTTTATAGCCCCAACCATCACACCCCACACCTCCACACATCAAAACATACTCCTTCACTGTAAAACTAGGCTCTTATTTTTGGGTTGCATATGTTTTTCAAGTACAGTGTGGGAGTACAGGGTGCGAACAAGAGTGAGTGGAGAGTCCTTCTATCACTTGAAAAGTCCTCATGTCTGGTGGAGGGTTGGGTGGGGGTAATGCTTTTCTGGTTCTAAAAAACCTGGCCCAGTCCACTTCATCGACGGTGCTTACATAAAACCAACTGACTCACTCCTGCAACCTGCTAAGCAGTTTCTAATGTAAGTCAGATGCATTATGTATGAATATTGCCAGAGACTGTTTCCCCCCCCTAAAAATTCAGGGCCAGCCAGGGCTTTTAGTCAAATCGGCAAGCTTTCTTGTGACAATTTGCATGTTGCAGTGGATTGCTGGCCACCAGTGAAGGCAGCTGTGTGACATGTTGGTGAAATTATCCTCTCGGGGAAAACCTTTTACAGGAGCACAGTACAGGAAAACTCAAAATAGAAGATGAGTGTAAAGGTGCTCTTCAGACTGCGGTCTCATCCAAACAAAAAATCTGTCTGTATAATCTGTAGGAAACTTTATCTTTCGTTTTATGTGGTTTTTCTGCCATTTATGACTTGTAGGATTACCTTTGACTGTCATGGAAGGATTAGAAAAAACTGACCTGCAGTCTGATAATCAGGGTATTGACTGCAATTATAAAAAATGAGTTTGATTTTTTCTTGCCCTCCATATTACCCCATTTACCTCTTCCACCTACTCTGAGGATTTAGCCCTTCTCTCTCAATTATGAAAATGTATAATTTGAGTCAATTATGGTCCACCATAATCTAGGCCAGAAAGCCATCAATGTCACTGCTATTATGGTATAGTGATAAAGGTTGAATGAGTGAAGAATCTACATTACTCCTTTCAAAGACCCTATAATGACACAGGGTACATGAGCTTGACACCACTTTCTGTGTATTGATATGCATAAAAGAACTCTGATCTAACTCTGAACAAAAAAAACAACATACATGGCTAGATTGAATTTGATGTGTGTTGGTTCCACTACGTTCCTGCTCCTGACTGGGCGTGAATTGGGTCGATGGTCCCCAGATAGATAGCAAAACCTCTTTAGGATTTGATTGTCCAGCCGTGTGTACACAGCTCTGTGAATTTAATGACCAGCTTTAAAGTTGAAGGATCCTCCTCTTGGCAAGATCAATTTTATCCACTCAGTTCAATCTGTCACACTGAAAAAGATGCTTTCTTAGCATTCATTGTGGCTCGAGAGGATCACGGAAAAAAAAAAGAAACAAAACTTTTACAAAAAAAAAAAAAAAAAAAGGACAAACAAACAAAACAAGCAGGTGTATGTCCACTTATCTGGTACAAAGGCTAAATGACACACACACCCACGAGTCTGCAGTTGTGTTGTAAAATGTGATAACATAGTTCAGAATAGACTGAATGTTCCAGTTAAAGAGGTTGAAGGGTGCGGGGGAAGGATGGGAGTCAGCTGGGAAATCAAGATTGATAGAGATCATTTATAAGCAACCGAATGGCTTGTAGCACTTCCATTCCACAGAGGGAAAAGGAAGTGGATGAGAAACACACACTCTCACTTAAAGACACACAACATGGCTCATAAAGCAGCCACCTCTATAGATTAATTCTTGCAACAAGCTGAGCTTAATGACAAAATCTATCTCCTGGCGTGGTGAAACCCCTCAATTGTGTAGGTGATCAGAGACAAAACACATACACCAACTTTAATATACACTTATCCCTACAGTCCCATACAATAATCAGAATAACACTCAGAGGTCACACTGATTCGATGACTGGAGAAGCCATCATTGGTTATCACCCAACTGGAGAAAAGAAGAAGAAGAAAAGATAATTAGAGAGAGGGCCTGGCAAAATGGAAAGGTTTGTTTTCCAGTCCATTAGAAGGTGTAATGAATGTCCCTGTTTTTCCATCTGTCAGAAACACGAAAAAAAGAAGAAAATAAAGACACATATCTAGTAATGAACAACATAAAACAGACCGGGAAAGACGAAGAACAGGTACAAACAGCAACTATGGCCATCGCTCAATGTTTATAGGAACACAAACAATTAGTTGAGCGCAACAATAACAGGATAAATGAATCTCCTGATGGTCAAATGTACAGCAGCGGTAATTATGCTGAAGGTTATTGTCTATGGCTTTCCATAAATTCGGCTGCTGCGCACATCAAGTGTGTCTCACTGATGTATGGAACCGTAATGGGTCTCTGTCAACTTGAGGCAAAAATAATGTTGTCTATCCATAATGAAATCTTGCATCATGTGACACGATTAGACGTGATGAAACATACAAGCGAATCTTGGGTCCATACATCAGTGAGATGTGTGCAGCCCCCTCAAGAGCCGAATTTATGGAAAGCCACGACTGTTTTATCAAGTAGACAATAATCCTCAGCATAATTACCGCTGCTGTCATCAGTGCAAATTTGTCAGTTCAATGAGGACATTTCAGTGAGTGAATTATTCAAATACCTGGTTCCCAAACAGGTTGAATCCATTGATGGCCTCCAGAGCAGCTTTAGCCAAACCCACAGAGCTGCAGACACAGAGAACCCAGAGAATTACACAACACATCAGAACAATAAGCAGATTTCACCAACACTGATGCACACTGGGCCAGATGTAAAATAATATTGCATCTTGTAAGAGTTAAAAAAAAAAAACAAGTATGATGTTGTGATGGAGACAGTGATATGAAATGTAAGTAGCTTTCAATTGTCAGAAGCGAATAAAACAAAACAAAACAAAAAAAAAGCACTCAGAATCACACTTGAATCTTAAACGGGTCTGTTAGTATTCAATAACGCTGAAGCCTCCTGAGACTGTGGTCTACAGTAGATAATGGATCGCTTTAGAAAAAAACCTAACACTGAATTTCACACTGGCTGGCTACTGTGATTGCAATGCAGACTAAATGTGAATCAATTTCACTGTCATTTTGTTTCCCTTTCTACCCTGCCAAGATTTCCCTAGAAAAGAAAAGGAGTGAAGGGGATATAAAAAAATAAATAAATAAAAAATTGCAGGAAACTTGGCAATGACTGGCAGTGGATCTGCTGACATGTCAAAATGCATTCAGTACCATTAGTGAGGCCTGAATTGATGCTTAAAATACGGAGGGGGCTGGCTCATTCAGCCAGGGAGGGAGCTCTGCTGAAACTAGCTCTGTTTAATACACTCCCACACACACACACACACACACACAAACATAGAGAGCAAGAGAGAGAATGGCCGGGAGAGTGGTCAGCCAGGCTGTCAGCACGTCACAAAGAGACATGATGCCTGGCTGGGAAACACAAGGTTAGAAAAGTGACACAGGCAAATGGGACAAAAACAAAGGTGTGATGCAACAGTTTCAGCTGACAGCCGGGAATGAAGATTCATATGATGAAAATGTTGCTGTACAGAGTCCATGAGCTCACACTGTCAAATGCAAAGCAACATTCTGCTTTTCTCACAATAATTTTGTATTTTCATGCACCACTGCAATTCATAAACCAGTAAAAGTTATATTGTGTAAATTGCTTCATGTGCTTCATCATTTTTAATATACTTAAGTCGGACCCCTACTGGTAAAGCTCACACTAAGACTTGTCATTTTGGTGCATAATGTATAAACCCTGTCTCCATCAGTTTCTGTTACCACAGATACAATTTATGTTTTTATAATATTATGAACCAAACGATGATGTAAAAACACTGTGACATTATGAACAGGGTCTCTGGTAGTGGTGACGCAATATAGATTTACCATAGCTGCTTTACAACGCTTCATGGCGAGTTTCACCTCAAAGCATACATTACTGCATAATATATTAGACATTATAGCATAATTTATGGCTCTTCTCAATAAAAAGCTCTTACTGTTCACAACCTAGTATGTTCTTAATGGAGCATTGAACAACTACAAAGACATATATTCCTATTAGGAGCTGGCAGAAACCAAAAAAGAAGAAAAAACAGTTTAAAACTGTTCAAAATAGCATCTTGAACTGTATCTGTTGGTTTATGTTTATTTTTTCTTCTGTTAAGCCATTCAACAAACTAGAATTAACTAGAATTAGAACTAAAAAGAATATTGAAGGAAACACCTCTGCTGTGATTCCATCATGTGGGTCTTGGCATATCATATTCATGAGGCTAAAAGCATGTTTTGTGAGTTCCAGCTTGTCTTGACCTTTAACCTTTAGCTTAGAAAAACTAGTCAGTTCATCCTTGAGTCCAAGTGAAAGTTTATGCCAAATTTCAAAGGATTCCCTCATGGTGTTAATGAGATATTGTGTTAACAAGAATATTACTGGTGAACAGACAAGACCGGCACCAAGGCATAAACAGGTGAAAAGACATTATTCTTGTGATCACAACTTGCTTCCACGGTTCTCAAGTGAGCAAAACAAATCAGTTACTGCAGGTTTTGGATTGACACTGGCATATGATGTCTTCATGAGGTTGACGTGGTGAACATGTAAGATAACAGCTGTCTATTTACACATCAAACAGACACAGAGCAACATTAGCATTCCTTTGGAGCAGCATTTCCAGAATCCTGACAAATATAAATGTGTCAGTTGTTCGGTGCTGGGCAGGTGGTGCTCTGTGAATTAATCAGGTTGATGAGATGTGGTAAGACGAACCAAAAACAATAAAGTTGAGGGCTGTAAAATCAAAACAATGAGCTCAGAGATGATAAAATGCTCTATAAAGCTGAGGTGATCTGCAGTCAGGTGACAGCTATTTGTGGGTTCCTCACTTTAATTGACCCACTTCACATTCCACATAGTCGTTTGATCCATTGTTAACATAAAACTCTTGTTTAAGCAGCTTTAAGGTCTAATAAAAACATTATATTGTAATAAAGAAGCCAGACAGGGGCCACAATATTTTCTTATGTAGGACCTGCGGTAATTCAATCTGTTCTTTAGTAGTCTTAATTCTGCCAACACTGTCAATACTGGAAGCCTTTAATTAGTCAATCAAATGACCAAAAACCATTTAAACCGGTGTCATGAGGTTTTGCTATACAGTCAGTGATAAAGCACATTAACAGAACATTCACACTCTGATGATTTCAATTTGTATTGTTGTAAAATAAAAACAATACCATCATGAAATATTTATGGACATATGACAACAGCCCCGTTTTTACATTTGTACATTATAATTTGAGATATTTCAATACATCCTGATGATCATGAGATTAGATGTGCTACTTGAAATAAAGCAGCTCCAGTCAAACCATTTGGCTGAGTGTGATAAACATGTGATAAACACTAGGCAGAAGCAAATATATATATATATATAATTAAAACCACAAGTGGTGTTTACAGGCCAAGGTGCTCGGGGCCTAATAAGAATCTGAGCAAAAAGAATCTGAGCATTAGGGTCCTCGCACCGAGGTGCTTGGGCCCTAATGAATCATTTAATTTGATGCGAAGAAAAGAATCCGCTGCCAAAACGATCACATCCTTTGCCATTCATCTTGCCTGAATTTTTTTTTCCTGCTCATTGGCACTTTGGGAATAAAAGTGACTGCTCAATTTGGTCGTTTACACAGATCTTGTTTACACTCTGAACGCGCCCCTGCAACAGTTCACTATTTGCATACAGCATTTTAATTAGTATTATGCAACTATATGTAGAAGTTGGTGCACTAATTGTGTAAATCCAAAGCCTGACCATGAGGGCAGAAAATACGAGAGGCACAAAACACAGTGCCTCCTCACTACATTGAAATTGTTATCTTTTCTCAAAGATATCTTGGCAACTTTCCTGGAGATAAGCAATGGCAGAAATTGAGGATCTTTATCAAAACACTAAGGGAGAAGGAGGCTGGTTTGTCCTTGGATGATAAATCAGTTAAGACTTTATTGGATGAGGACAGTGCTGCTGTTTTAACTTGTGGTCCTATATCCTTATCATCATAGCAGTTAATAGTTCAGACTGTAGATCAATTACATTTTTAATACAGTTTTTTTTTCTTCACTGGTAGGGGGTTATTCAGTTGGCACAATGTAGTGATTTGACACTTCAGTTGCTAAATAGATAGATTTGATAATGACACACTGACCCTAATTACACTTCATCAGATAAACTTCAGCTTGGGATATTACTTTTGCTCACCATATTACTCATATTTGCTGGTGTTTCCTTTTGGAAAGGAGCTGGATTTCTACTAACTTGTTTTCAAGAGGAATGAGCAGAGACAATACCCATACAAACTTTAGTAGGTAATAAATAAATAAATTCTAATTGTGATTGTGATAATGTAGATTTAAATATCTGAAGTGAATGTCAGTGCTTAATTGATCCAGAAACAAAGACAATGACCTTTTAAAGAGTCACAGACAATTATGCTAAACATCCACCAGTTAAAAGACTAAACAATGCAAGTAGAACGACATAAAATATATAAAATAAAGTCATGTCTATGTTCTGGTCTTGTAGATACCGATCAGTTGTTTTGAACCGTCTCAGTATGATACAGCTACAATTTGAACAGTGTCCTGACACAAATCAGCTGGATATGTTCAGGCATGGCAACCCGTAGAAGAAGGGATAAATATGCCATCACTCAGAAATTCTTTTAAGTCAGAATATGACATAACTATAATGTTTCTCTCACTTTCTTTTTTTTTTTTTACATCTTTTACCTCACCTTATCTCACATTCACTCAAGCTGTGTAAGGTTAGAGATATTTGTCTTGTTGCTGTTTGCACTGATCATGTACTGGGTTTATTTTTGAAATAACTTACACCCCCGCCCCCAACACCCTCACCTCCCACTCCCCTGTCGTCACACACATTCACACACAGTCTGCACAGGCATGAGCAACAGAATCTACAAAATGTATACCATCACACGCACTCATGACACAGTGCAATCTACAAAACCCTGTTTAGATATGGGAATCATTTTTTTAAATTTATTTTCTAAAGCTGGCTTCCCAGTTTCAGTTAGGGAGTAAATAAAACTCATTTCAGTCAAAGTCTCCCTGTAGTTTCTCTGTGACACGACTGTCGTTTCTCATCTATTGACACCAATAAACATCAGTGAATGATAAACTACGCTGCTACAGCTGACAACAGCAATGTAGAGAGAACAAGTGAAGTGTTGTGAATGTTATAGATGTGCCATTTCTTTCAACTTTTACATTCAAGATACTGGATGTCAGTGTTTGGCAGTGAACATCAGTGTCATTTGGATCCAATACGTGTGTTTATTTTTGTACATTTTTTTTTTTGTTGTTGTTGTTTTGTGTTGCTAAGCTCAGCTATCGACTGACCTGGAGTGCAGCTCAGTGCTGCCGTTGTTGTATTTGCTGCCTCGCTCCCACATGCCATAGTCAGGCACCCTGTAGGCTCTCTCCACACAGAACACCAGGTTCTGGATGAACGAAACCTGCACACAGAAAACACACATCAAACACAGGAAGGAAGGAATCGCCACTGGGAATGGATGTGATACAGACAAACACACACACACACACAAACAAACAAACACACACACTCATAGATCCAGGGTTGAGTGTGGTAAACATGCTTCCATACTGACCCACACAAACACACCCACACGGTACATAATTGAAGCTGCAGCTCCAAATACACAGTGTTTCACACACATACGGTACATGCATGTACGCTAAGGAATGACCTTTGATATTGATCTAGGTTGATGTGAGCAACGCTCCCTCTCATTAGAGAGGTTACTAAAGTGGTCATGAGGACTAATTCCTCATCAGTGCTCAAGGTCAAACTCACTCTACAGTCGCACACAAGGAGTAATTAAATAGTGTGGCAGCGTGTGAAGCTACAGCTTCGTGGCTTTGTCAACTACCCATGACTGGAACCTAGACTGAATGGACACATATACCAACATCCCTTTATGGCAACATTTTATTTTTTATTATCAGTGCATCACCCCTTCATTACAAGCTCCAACACCTCATCAGCAGTGTGATTGATTTCATGCAGTCTCTCCCCACGCCCCCAGAGTGAGGGTGTTTCTCACATCTAGTTTACACCGTCTGCGCTTGAAAAACAGTGCATCTGAGAGAGGGACATGTCAAAATCGATGGGTGCTTCTAGAAAAAAAAAAACTAAAAGGGGGAGACGTGAAATGTGTGATGACTTAAAGGCCTTGAATCATTAAAAAGACCTGAAAGTAGCAGCAGTGCGTGTGTGTGTGTGTGTGTGTGTGTGTGTGTGTGTGTGTGTGTGTGTTCTTGACTGATGGGGGATTTAATCTAAAATGACAAAGCAGGGTAAAGAAGAAGAGCAAGATGAGAGAGTGAAAGAGAAAGATGGAGAGAAGCAGATAGAACCTGCGTGAAGACTTAAATAGGCCAGTCTGTGAAGGAGGGCAGGGAAAGAGGGAGCGAAGCAAATGAGGCTGGGAAACAAGAGAGAAAGGTGTTTGCTGGGTCTCTTATTTGGGGTTTTATGAGTGGAGTGATTAACGAGGGGAACTTTTTAGTATCTTAATAGTATCTTAATGAATGTTACTGCCCACAGGCCAAACGAGCCTCTCTGTCTCCCTGCTGCACCACGACCGTCCCTGCCAGTACCGATTTTTCGTCATTTTCTTTTTTTTAAAGAAGTTTGCGCATATTTGCAAGAACATACAACTGTAAAAAAAATGCATACACCTGTATTAGTAAAAGAAAGCGAGAGAGAGAGAGACTGAGCCACACATAAGCTAATGAGATGCTCCATTTCATGCTGCATGAAACTGAAAATGGCATCTGGAAGGAGGTCGATAGTGCATCTTCTCAGAGGACGTGCAGCAGCCTTCTCTATACCACCCAAGGAAAAAAAAATACTGCAATGCAGCTTCCAGCTCAGTCAAGTAAATGCCGATGGACTTCACAAGCAGTGGCAGCTAACAACAAACTAATAAATGATGCCATTATAACACATGACACAAATCGCAAGTGCTTTTGCTCTGTGGATTTGATGTTTGATGTTTGATAACACAAGGATGGGTGGGTGTGTGTGTGGAGGGGAGGAGGGGGGTGGGGACTGGTTGAATTTGAATTACACAACCTAATGAGTTTTCTTGCAACTTGCAAGTGAAAGCTGACCCACAAACAGTGCTGCCCTCATAAAAAGTATCTTTATCAATGTCCTTTCCATCAGGAGAAAAACTAGAGGTTGTGTGGAGGTGGGGTCTGTAAACAAAGTGAAAACTTTATGCACTAATTGGTTATTGGCATAATGTTTTACCATGTTCTTACTTCCTTGAGATAAGGCCTATCTAGTAAACAAATGGATTCCTTTACCAGCGACACAAATTTCACCACTCAGTAAGTAAAGCTGCAAATGAGCAGACGATAAAAAACAACTGAATTAATGGCGCTCCAACTGCTCCTAAAGGCCGCACAATCAACAGCACAGTGTATAAACTTAACAGCTACGTCGCCTTGCTGTTTTGTTAAAAGCTCAGACATAAAAAAGACAAAAAACTGACAGCAGACGGAAGATATCCAACTCAAAGGAAACCACTTGAATCTCAAATTCTGAATCTTGAATCAAAGGAAGCTTTTCAGTAATGGTCTGAATAAGCTGGTGAGCTGCCAAGTGAGTTAGCAGGTTGATTCCCAGGAGGACATTTAAGTCCTTCCAATGAAATCATCTTAACATTTCCCTGTTGAAAGTCAATCGAGCGTCTCAGCAAAAATATAAATGTGAGTCAGGCTATAAAAGTGAGATAGTGTCCCCTGATCCTGCATTTGTGTCAGCTCTGGGATATCAGTGGGGGTTTGGGCTTCATCTAAGTGGCTTTATAAACCCACAGGTCATCTATTTGGATCCTCAGAATTAAGTATGTTAGTAGATTTCTGTTTGTTTAAGAATAATTAGTGTTTTACAGTGGTTAATTTTCCTTGTAACAATTTACGTCTATGGTCGACAGATGCTTCAAAGAATTTTTTTATTGCAGACTTTGATGATGTACTAAAATGCAGACAGACATACAGTGCACTGTTAAGTAAGAAGTAATAACACTACAATGGTAATGGTGCAAAATGCTAATATCAGTAATGACAGAAAATCACAATGAGGACAGGTTGATGTTAGCAGGAGTTTCACCATCTTAGTTTAGTATGTGAACATGCTAACAGTTGCCATTTATTACCAACTAAAATTGATGATGATATCATGTTTTTTGTAGGAATGTGTTTTTCAAACAATGAGAAATTTAAATCTTGAGTTGTCTGTGTTCCTAAATGAAAAGGTGAGGATCAGTCTTGACAGTAAGAGAAAAGCAGGGAAACGATAATCTGCAGGTTTCGATGTACAATTATATCCACATTAGAAGAGAAACCGTTTTAAACCACCTGGATCTTAAAATGAATGCTGATTGCTGTTCTAGTGGATTGGCCAGAAAATATCAGACAAATAAATGGGACAGAGCGCAAATGTCTATCGTCCAGAATCGATCACGTCAACAGTCATTTCAGTGTCTTATTTACCTCATCAGTGTTGTAAATGATCTGCAGACCAGAGCAGATCATCTCCACCAAGTACAGCAGGAAGAGAGAAACAGCATCGATCTGCAGCAATGAAAGAGGGAGGGAGAGAGTGGATGAGATGCTGTTAAGGATGACTATCATTTGTACACTGTGTTATATTTCCAAATTTACCAATAGAGCTGTCTTTGATTTCATAAATAGTGTATATTATCTATAAGGCCATTGGCAATGGACAGGTCTCATCAGTTATGTAATTTGCTTCATGGTAAAGGCTGCTAAAAGAGAAATAGTCAACAAATAAATGGACACACACAAGGTGCTAAAAATTTACTCAGCTTTGACAATTTTGGAGTTTTTCTTTGTTACAGGCAAGTAACCTTGTGGTTTCACTTTGATTTTCTATCCTCCAGTGATCTATTGTCCACCCTTCACTAGATATGAAGTCTCCTTCCCAACATTACACACCAAATTGACCTCTGTCCATACCATTGACAGGAGAATAAGTCGTTTATTGCCAGTTTAATGCACATTCACCTCTGAGAACGAGTCAATTTTCTGAATGAACATGAATGCCGTGAAGAGGGAAGAAGACACATTTGAGACATTTCTTTTCAGTGATCCTAAGAAACAAAACCTGCCACTGACAGATCGATTAGTTAATTTGTTTATCCTTTTGTTTATTCATCTATAGCAAGATTCATCTGTCCTGACAGTGATATTATTTAGAATATTATCACATCAGTAATGTGAGCACAGATATAACATCTGAACAGTCTGGTGGGAAGAAATAAAAGCCCACGTATTCCCTCCATCTGGATATGTCCAATGTCCAGAAGACTGACACGAATATACAAAGTGTACATGCATATACAAAAAAAAAACCTGATCTTAATTCAGTCATTTGATTGAGAGCTGCTTCATTTCCCTGCTGTCTGCTCACTGACTGACCTGCAGGTGGTGGTAGTCGCTGTTGGAGTAAACCTCATCCCCGGTGTCGACATTAAACACTGAGTGCAGGCACTTAGAGGGGCTGGGATCCTGCTTAAACTGCTCTACCTGGAAGAGAAAAAAGCACAGAGATGAGAGATGGAGAGGCTGAAAGAGAGAGGGTCATGGGTGAGCCATGAGCAGAGAGGAAAGAGAGAGGGTAGAGACACCAGGACATTTGCTTTTTATTCATTTCTTGGCCAAAGATTCTGCAGCTTGAACACATTCAAAAACACACACAGTTGGGAACATTGGCCCTCATTTATCAAACAAGTGTACGACAAAAAACGGGCGTAAATTGAGCGTACGTTCAGTTCTATACAAAGTGTGGCATTTACCAATTTGATCATGAGCGTAGGCTACGATGATATTTTGCGTCAGCTCTGAGTTCATGAACGCAGTTTTCGATTTTGACTTGAGGTGACTTACGGTACATGAACAGCAGTCGTGGCAGTGTGCCTGATGGAGATGTGTGTCTCATGAGTCACTAAATATGTAGCCTGTTAATTACAAAATATTTTTTTAAATATATATTTGGTTGGAGTTGGCATCGGTGTCTCTTCTCTTCCGAATGGAAGATGACCCGATAAGTGAGACCACTCTCTCCTCCACTTCGGTCAGTGACAGACTCGGGTCTGACCTGCCTCCACCAGTCTGTTGATGCTGCGCCTTAGGCCGGCAACGCGCTTTTTGGTGGCCAATTTAAGGTTGGACCATTTCTTCTTGACCTTATTTCAAATAAAAGATTTTATTTTTATTATTTGATTTTCTGTTGTATCAAATTTTTCATTAACCGTCACAGAGGGAAATAGAAAAAAATCAAACCTCTTCTATAGTCCGATTGACAATTGAAACGCTGTTGATGCAGCTGTTATTTCTTTCAGCTGTTTACTTTTAATTCCTGACTTCAGGCTGCCAAACAATACTAAACGGTATTTAACCACTAGAGACGTGAGTGTCTCTATTTCAACCTCAGTGTGATACGCGTGTTTTGTGAATCCCACATGAGCCCTGTCGTACGATGATTTCTCCGCTCATATTTGCGCTGGTTTCTACGTTCGTCTGATAAATGAGGGCCAGCGTGTGCATGGTAATGACCCATCGTCACCTCTGCAGTAACATCTGTTACGCTCCGATGAATGTATTGTGTCTATTGGACACTGAGGGCACCTTTCATCACTTTACATGTCAAATTTGTTTGGTGCATACAACTCTCACAAGTTACTGACTCTTTTTTTCACTTCAACTGCTTTCAGTGTTGAAATTCATCTGTTTTCGCTGGTTGTTAAATTTCAAATTCAGTGACTCATCTTCAACATATTTCTCTTTAAGCACAAGTGTTTCAACTGGAATTACATTGACATTAGGGCCATCTTCAAAACCCTGAAATTAAGTTTGGTTCTGCATGAATCCATAACCTCCTCCTACATGATCAATAACAATTTAACTCTTATGAACAATAATCCAGTCTGATATAGTCTACAACATGACTCAGTCTGCTGTGAGACAGATCGGGGTCAGATTGAGGTCAACCGTGGGCAGCTGTGACTTGGTTAACAACAAACACATAAAAAAAAAACCCTGAACAGCATGTTAGTAGTGTTTTGTGCTTTGTGTTCTGCAGTTTGTTGGTGGCTTTTCTCTAACCACGTGTGTATGCGTGTGTGTGTTTGCTGCATTGATTCGACTACACACCAAATCACGGCCGGTCCCCCAGTCCCATTGCACAGAGTTATAAATAATTGGCCCAATGTCCCATTTTTACCTCGTTTGTTTCTCTTCTCCCCTCCTCTTTCCATGTTCGCTCTTTCATTAAGCCCCCCCATCGCTGTCTCCATTTTTCTCTCTACCTCCCACCCTCCATCTTTCCTCACCTCCACCTCTCTCCTCCCAGTATTTTCCATTATTCACCCTCCTTTTTTCAGTGCTGTCCCTCTTGATCTCTGGGTCGTGATCTCTTTTCTCAGACTCCCCCTTTTTCCTATTTTTCTTTCCTCTGGCACACTACCTCTCTCTCTCTCTCTCACTCACTCTCTCTCTTTCTGTTTCTTTCCCAGTCAGGTCATAGTGGAGACCCTCTGTCCCACTTTTCCTGAAACTGCTCCAGTTCTTGCCATCCCACAGCGGCTAAACGTGTGTTTGTGTGTGTGTGTGTGTGTGTGTGTGTGTCTACGCATTTACATGAGTGACTGAGGGGGATAAAGAGAATAAGAGAGCTACTTCTGTCAGCAGCTAACAATAGGTGCTGCTGTTTATGTTTTTATAAAACCTACTTTTGTGTAAAGGTCTCTCACATTTTCATTCCAGATGAGCTGGTGTCAAGTGGCTCTGCTTTTGGGATGTTCTAAGAGGCCCCAGATACTTTCAAGTGCTGCAATGCACCAACATAAGCTTCAAATTAGTAAAAAGCCTGCTGCCCCATACAGTGAAAGGTTATTTTACAATCATTATGGTTCTTCAATATGTAAAGTACTTTGTGATGTATTTTTAGTGCTATATAAATAAAGTTTGATGATTGATTGTACAAGACCTATCTAATTTTATTCTAAAAAAAAATTCAAGAGTGTGGTTAGGGCACACCACTTTGGCATATAAACCGCGCAGCAGTTGCTAGTTCGAGTCCCAGCTGCGACGATCATTTCTGTGTGTCCCCTCACTCTTCTCCCAACTTAATGATGGTCACAATGGTTCTTTTCTTTAACCCTAGAACAGTAAACAGCAACCTTGGGTGATTTTCAACCAGTGTTAGTGATTTAGAGTAAAACATTTTTCGGGTGCATTCAGTGATGCAGGGAGATCGTACCTTCACCTAACAAGGCTCACATGTCCCAGGAATGGGTGGACTGAAAAACAAGTTCCTATCTTTATTACTATTAGTTTTTACTTTTTAAATTATTTAATTTTATGTTAACGGTTCCCTAATTCCTCACTAATTTAAGGCCTTTTAATAAGGTCCCCGCAAAAGTGCATGACTGTCATACAAGAACCTGGTGTCTGCATCCAGAGTCCACAGTTCTTTGCTTAAGGTTAGGAAATGATTGTGGTATTAGTTGAATCAGTTTTCTTTCTGTATTAAACCAGAGCTCAGTCTTGTAATATACTTTGGTCACTACAAGCAGATCTTGTACTCTAAGGTCTGATTTTGTGGTGGAAAACAAATATGCTGTCTGATATGTTCATTATGTAAATATTTGCTATTTTTTCCAGATGCATAAATTAACAAATCCTAATTACATTTATAGAGATTATAATCTGATTAGCACATTTTTGTACAAACATATTCATTGCTGCAGTAGAGTTGTGTAAAAGCATAATTCACAGGAGATAGAGCTGCTGCCTAAGAGAAATGTTTATGTCATGTTATATTATGTGGCTTTTTATGCGCAGGTGGAAAAAACTTAATTCTACCCATTTACATAGTGACTTAGTGGCTTAGACTTAGTGGCAAAGCAAAAAGCGAACACTTTATAAATTCTGAAGGTTAGTAGCTTGGTTCCTTATACAAAGTAATATAAGTTGCCAGTAGGGGCCCCAGCTGCTGTATTTGCTGTGTGATATTTGCCCAGCAGTGGCCTCGTGTCACGTCTCCATTAAAAACGCCATGTTCTCCGTAAGTGTTGGAGACGGGGATGTAACGAAGACTGCTCTGTGTAATTAACTGTGTAAACGTAGCTTTGTAATTAAGACACAGAAAAGCTCTCCCCTAAATTAGGTCGTCAAGGTCGAAGCAAGATGAAACAGAATGGCTTTAAAAGGCACACACTGTACACATGCACGTACACAGTGCAACATAAGGCTGTCCTATTAAAAGATATTGTGTATGAATGATAAAAAAACAGCATACAATAGAAATATGTTCTGCTTTGGGGATAACAAATATAAATATGTCGCTGTATTTTACCATTTTTCTTTCACAGCCTACACACAAGCTCATGCATCAGGTCTCCTGCAGATGTGGCATGAAATTTCTCTCTTAGGAGCAAAAAGTCTTTGGCAATTAACAGATAGCTGGTTATTAAACCCTTAGGACTAAAGCAACCAGCTCCCTTTGTCATTTGTTATGATATGAAAAGAGGGAACCAGATGTGTCCAAAGCTCCAGCTATGAGTGGCTTTGATAAATAGCAGCTCAGGAATACACCTTTGATCTGTAATACAGTGTGTAATTGCAGGGTGCTTTTATGCAAACATGCGGCGTGAAAGCAGGAGCTGGATGGAAAAAAAAAAAAACCTCACCTTATCAGCCTGTCTCATGTAGCAGTAGAGGATTCCTCTCATACACTTGATGGCTGAATGCTCCAGCTCATGGGTTCGCCCCATGTCATCATCGATGCGTCTGGACAGCAGGGAACAGGGGAGAGCAATTACTAGTTTGGTCTTATTTTTAGCCATGTTTCCTAACTGTTGTATATTTTCTAAGCATACAAGACAATCAGCAGACAGATGATCAGACAAGACAATATTTGGACCAAACTTTAGAGATTTTATCTGGATATGTAACTAAGATGTTGGAAATAATAGAATTGGCTCCTCGGGGAAACAAAATTCAAAAAAGTGCAGTGAATCAAGGCTGAAGCAGAGAGTTGGTGAGGAAGCTGTCTGTCTCTGATTTTTCTCTCATGAGTCCACACACAGTGCTGACAAACTGGCCTAGTCAGCTAAACCAACCGGTGAAGGAGTGACCTGTCATTTAACATGACTTTATTTGCTGAGCACTAAAAAGCAAAAGAGTTTCTTTCTCTGTCTTTTTTTCTCATGCTGATAGCAAGAAGCCAGCTAGCAACCTTTTTGTCACAGTATGCTGCCTAAACAGCCCATCAGTGGCACAACAATTGGTTAAAAAAAAAAACACTGCACAATAATACTTTCAAAAAATGTTATTTTTGTTATTTTTTTCCTAATTCTTGAGCTAAATGGTGGTGCAGTAAAATCACTGGTGGACTTATTACTGTGTTGTTTTAATAGAGTAATCTTGGGAACATACTGTTCAGAAGTCAATCAATTATGGCTGCAGTGGCTGTCAGCACATTCCTGGTGGAGCTGGCAGATCTCAGATGCACATGACAAAGGTCATCCTAATAATGACTTTGAGTATCGACGGAGGGAAGTCAAGCCACCGAGGTGAAACTTGTTTAAATTTCAGTGGTACGTGGAGCATTAATCACATTGTCTTTTAGATATGACCCTTCACATCAGAATTGATTGCAGGTAAAGGGTACAGCAGGCAGTTTTTCATCTACCAACATCCTGCCGCCACAATGCAAGTCTCTAATAATATAATATGCATGAGGAGATCCAGCGCCAAGCAGGGGTTGCAGTAACATTCCCAGGTCTTTTAATTTCATTATAATTAATCAGAGAAATTCAATGCATGTCAGAAAGGTTAGAAAAACAATCCGATCGCCAGGGTTTCACAAATAAAATAAATTATCAGATGTGACCGGACAAGGTGATAAGGTGGCTAAAACTCATTGTGTCTGGTCAAGATGTTTGTGGCAAATCCAGCTGCCAATCTATAGTAACTAACTCTCGCACACATACACACTGGAATACAGCACACAGCAGTTGGGTGTGAAGTAAGTAATGGCACTAGCCGAGCCTGTCAGATGAGAATAATCTTAATTAAATCCCAGTGACAATTCTAATAGGAGGCAGCCATGACTGATGACTGAGATCTGCCTCTGGTCACATCACTGCAGTACACTCTATTTTTACCCCTCTCTTTCCCTGTTTCCCCCTTCCATCTATTTCTTCTCTCTCTTATCTCTCCATTAGCTTGATTTCTCCCGCTGCCCACCTTACCCTCCAACTCTGTCCTCAAATCTTCCCCCACAGTCTCTCTCGCTCTCTCTCCCTCTCTCTATTCCACTCATTGGCTTCATGCTTCCAATCTTCCTCCCCATCCATTCTCTTCTCCTCTTCTCTGTCCTACTAAAGAGGCTCATTTTGTGGAAGTGCTCTTTCACCTAGAAACTAATCACTGAGGAACACAGGCATCAAGAGCAGAGACAGTTATTAAAGTAGTCCAGGTCCATTAATAATAACAACTACAACAACAATAACAATAACAACAACAGTAATACATTTTTTTTTCATAGTGCCCTTTACATTTTTACATTGCACTTTACAAGATGCTGTACAAGTCTTAAAAATTATCACTGAGAACAAAACAGTAATATATGTCATACATGCTATTGATCACACAGTAAAAGCAGCTCTAAAAGGTAAAAGCAGACTCATTCAGGCCACTTTCAAAGAAACATTTAAGGGTTCTCCTTGAACCAACAATCAAGATATGTTTAAAAAAATGAAGGATATAGGCAAATAAAAGATCAGCATCAGCAAGTTAGAAAATGGAAGAGAGTTTAACAAAACCAAAAGCAGAAGAAAAAGTGGTATAGGGGCAGACCACTGTGAATCTGTAATTGTAAAATGTAGCCTAACTTTGGACTACTGGTCTTCCATGAACTTAAAACTCTATAAATGTGCTACAAATGATATATTTGTCCATTTTGGTGGTTCTTATACATCACTGCTGCTATGGTGGTGGAATAAATAAAATATGTTTCAGCTTGTTGCGTAACTGCATTATTATTGGCTCTCTTGCAGCTAGAATGACAAATATACTAACATCTGCTACAGACCGGGATAGAACTGTATATCATGAAAAATAATAGGATTTCATAGAATATATTTAGCTATATGCAGATGTAAAATATTGGCAAGATCCCATTCCAGAACACTGGACCCATCACAGTGAATAATTCAGGTTTATAACCATATGCCTTTCAAAACTGACTAATTAGTACACTATCTACAGTAGTTATCAAGGAAAATAAGCATTTCACTGACTAGCAACATTAGCTTGTGGGGTTAAAAGTTATTGTAAAAAAAAGTCCCATTGCAGTCTGAGTTATTATCTTTATCTCTCCCTCCCCTAACCTCCCTTTCCCTCCCCTAACCCTAACTTGGTACAATCAAATTCAGTATCCAAGATACCACTGTTTAGCCAAACACACTTATTAGCCTTCACAACTAAAATCCTATTGTGTGGGGCACACAGATTTACTGTCACTCAATACTATATATAATACTGCATTCTAATTAGTTGGCTTGCAGCTACAGCTGTAGCTAGTCACTTCTTAATCTAGATGACACTTGCTACATTTGTAGCCAGCATATTGTAGCATCCAGGAAAAGTAATAGTTTCTGGTTAGAAAGGATAATCTTGTTTTTGTGTAACTGGACCAAAAAATTAGAAGGGTAGCTAGTGTACATATCTACATACATCAAACCCAGTGTACCTGTAACAAGTACAAATGGAGGTATGTTCTAAGGGTGCACAGGTAGGTAAAGGTGTGTTCAGTGACACAAATATTGTAAAATTTATCATTGTTCATGTGGGTGCATGTTGGACACTAACCGGTACGCCAAAGCCAGAGCCCAGGCAGCAGCAGCACAGTAAAGGGAATCCCGGACCTTGGCCTCTTTGCACGTGGAGCATGTTTTGACTGGGAACAGGCCTGTGGTGGGACTCTGGTAGTTCAGAATGGTTGTCTTGACTAGAGCAAGTGAGAACATGAGAGAGAGAGAGAGAGAGAGAGAGAGAGAGAGAGAGAGAGAGAGAGAGATAGCAGAAGTTGTGACTCAACATTTCTTGTAAAAATAGCAATGTCACACATATCAGTTGAAAGCAGTGAAGGAAGTAGTGGTAACACTTCAAGGCAGGATGTGTTACTGCTCCATCAGGCTTTTACAAAACAACTGAAGTGACTCTAAAATGACTCTTTTAGCAGCGAGGCCAGCTTAATGCACATGTACTGGGGACAAATAATCCCAAACAAGTCCATAATACTGGTAGTTACACTAGCCTACTATTTACTACTAGTATTCGCTGAGGATGCTGGTTTTGAGACTTTTATGTCCCCACACACATTGCATGTCCTTAGTTTGTCTAGTTTCACTTTTTCACAGAAATAGCACCAGTCCAATTCACGCCTTTGCCAGTCTCTACCATATATATTCAGTTTTGATCAAGTGTTTTTAAGTTGATGCGTCAGATCCACTGTACATCATTAGATTTTGTTTTGTTGTGTCAGCAGGGTACATGTACTCTCTCTGCATCTGGTTTGATTTTTTAAGTGCAGTCTGCATTCGTGAAGTGTGGAAATGTAATATTTATTCAACTCCTGGAGCAGGTTTACAGCTCTCCTCCTCTGCTGGCACTAGCTGACCTGTGACCTGCCTCAGGCTGTGCAGCTGTTGCCACTGCCTCATTCCTGTTCCTCTAAGTTCCTCTTCAATAAATATTCAGCTTCAAATGAATTCAATTAGATTCAAACAAGTTCGGCTTTAATTTAGAGAGATTCTTGCTATTCTTACATATATTCAAATCAGCTAGAAAATGTGACACAGAATTACCTGCAGTGTTTCTCTACCTCTGTACAAACATCAGAGTGGAAATGAAGAAACCACCGTTGGGAAATATCCTGATGCGGTGCATGTTTATGCCTCAAACATAAACTTAAACTCAACATCTTGTTCTCTGACAGTTGCCTGAAGAAAAACTACACGTCAGTGGCTTGTCAATATGAAACAATATTGTAACTAAATCACAACTAAAATGTAGGCAATAAATATTAACCGCATGTACAAGGGTCGTTCAAAAAGTCCTAAGCTTCACCCAGAAAAAACAGTCATAGCTGAACAATTTTGTTTTTGCAAAACACTACCACTTCTTATAAAGCTAGAAAAACAAATTCAGATTTCTGTCTTAATTTCTGTGCAAGTGAGGCATATGCAAAGGTGAAAGGTGTGTGAAAAATCCCCAAAATGGACAAAACCAAGGCCCAATCAGTCATAAAATATCTGCAAAAAAAAGGTATGACACCCAGAGAAATTCACAAGGACATGGTACAGACACTTGCTAAGGACTCCCCGTCCTATTCAACTGTGAAGATGTGGGCTGCAGAATTCAAGTGGGGCAGGGACACCACAGAAGATGACCCTTGGTCAGGTCGTCCAAAAACCTCAACCACTGATTAAAACGTTGATGCCATTCACCGCATGGTTTTGCATGACCAACATCTTACTGTCCAGCAGATAGTCAAGTCTATAGGCATCAGTTCTGGTTCAGTCCACACTGTTTTAACTGAGATCTTGGGGATGAGAAAGCTGTCTGCAAGATGGGTCCCGAGAATGCTGATGCCAGAAAAGAAGCTGAAGAGGGTTGACATTTTCAGAACACTTCTGACTCGCTCCCAGGCTGATCCTGAGAATTTCCACCACAGATTAGTGACTCAAGATGAAACTTGGGTTCACCACTTTGAACCTGAATCAAAGATTCAAAGGTAACAATGGAAACACTGTGGTACCTGGAAAAGGGAAAAACTATGAATGGACATTATTATCCATCACAATTAAGACAAATGAAGGAAGAAATCAAGTCCAAATGCAGAGGGAAGCTGAGGGCAAGTGTGCTTTTGCTTCAGGATAATGCACCTGTTCACACTGCTCAGGTTGCAGTATCTGAAGTAGCCAAATGGTGTGGCTTTGAATTGCTACCCCACCCCCTTGTTAACCAGACTTGGCTCCATCTGACTTCTTGTTTTCTAAACTCAAATCCCACCTGCGTGGTCGCCATTTTGGAAACAATGATAAAGTCATATGTGCTGTGGAGAATTTTTTGGAGGACCAGGATTCCACCTTCTTCCATGATGGGATTGCAATGTTTGAGCATCGCTAGACCAAGTGCATTGATGTCAAAGGGGGCTATATTGAAAAAAAGTTACAAACTGTCTTGTTTCTCCAACACCTTCTGGGTGCCCCTGTTTATTATACATTTTGTAAAGACATTCATGCTCCCCAGTGCCACATGTCAATGCTCTAACTTAACTAGGTTACTCAAAGAATCTAGGTTAGATTAACAACCAGATACCATATGCACAGTAGTTACCTGGTTACTATAAATCCACTTTATGCAGCAAGTACGCATTAAGCGTACTTAACTGTAACACAATATAGAATACAGAGTGGCAGGAAAGATTGGGAGAACTCAGCTTTTCCTCAAAGCTTGTGTGTGAGTTTAACATAATCACAAGTTGTGACAGAGTTTTTTTTTTTTTTTTAGACTGAGGGTATTAGTTTTATCTGACTTTGGTTGTAATGACTTTAAATGTTAGAACTCGCTCCATGCGACAGTCTTTTTACACCATCTTTACTGTTACTTTCCCTTGGCACCAATAACTGTAAGAAGCTGATTTGAAATGTCATAGTGGTACACAAGGTCAAGAAATATCTCCTCACCACAAGAAATCTAGTAAGGAAAAAAAACTCGTCTGAGCCACCATCCCATAACAGAAACCAGGTTTATTTATAGGATAGGGAATTTGTATGCAAGTTCACATTTTTGATTGTTAGTGAGAACATTTTGTCGACTTGCCATGAAAAAGAAAGCCACAGACTTCACCTTCTCAGGATGAATTGTTCAGTGTTTTGTTGTCTTTTCATCTTGTGCAAGGTCAATGTTTTAAGCTAAGCATTATGTTAAGATTTATCAGTATTAATCATTGAAAACTTGATTATTGGTTTTGGAATCAATTTTAATATTACAATTGTAAAATAAGCCAACTTCCAATTGGGAACTACTAAATATTAATTTAGTGTAGATCAACAGATTTTTTTTATAAATCAAAATTAACAACCAGACAACCTTAATGAAATTTTGAAGAAAACAAAAACATAATGTTTTTCAACAAAACTTAGTCCAGTTGTCTTGGTATTTTTGAACTTCCCAATACCAGACCAGTGCTTTGTGGGATCATAGTGAAACAGCAACATAGGTTTGAGTCCATACAGTTAGTACACTGTCAGAGTGAATGGAAAGCATCAACTCATATTCTTTATTTTGATGTCACCAGAATGACTAGGGAGGCTCCACGGTGGATAATGACAACGGTCATTTTGGCGGAAATAAGGGAGACATTTTTCAACTGGGGTCGTGACTACGACTTTCTGACTTCGCTAAATGGGCGAGTGAAGATAAACTAAGACAGTTCAAGTTCACTAAAGTTCATGTGCTGCATTAGTTACCGAGGACAGAACAACGGATGAAAGCTCTTAATGCGAACAGATCGTAGCACTCCAATAATATACGCTGAAATATTACATATTCAAACAGAAGGCCCCCAGGAAAGTGATTTATCTATTTCACACACACATACACACACATGCACAAACACACGCAGACACACTCATATCTTCCTCTCCCGCCGAGGTCCCCTCACTGATGACTAATCTGTCTGGAGGGATCACTTCATTTTTCATCGGAACATTATGCCGGTGCAAATGAAGGGGACATCCATTCTGCACTGTTGTTTGTTACAGAGCAGAAGACAGACAGAGACAGAGAGTGATAGAGAGAGACATGAAAGGAGACAGAAATGGGGGAAAGAGGAGATGAGTTTGTGAGACAGAAAAAAAACAATGATGCATGTGTGCATGTGCATGTAGCTGAATAAAAAGAAGTCAAAATAATGGGTAGTGGAGGAAAAATGAGGGGGAAAGAGTGTCAGTTTGCATGTCTGCTTGCGTGTGTGTGTGTTTGTGTGTGTACTGGCCAATTGAAGTTGACAGCCACACTGGTAGTGAGATAAAGAGGTTGATGGGGTGAATTAAACAGAATAATAATAAACCTCTCAGGAAGTACACCTCTGAGTATTACACTAATGAAGTGCACACTCACGTGCACATACACGTTCACACATATGCATTACAAGTCTCAGGAGTTGTATTGTATTCTACCATAAACTGTATTTAAAAAAGGTGAAACTTGGATATGAAGTACATTTACTATGCTACACAAACACAGTCTGATTGTTGATTTATCTGGATATGCTCGCATATATTAAAGCAATAAAGGTAAAGGCTAATTTTGTCTGTGGTCATCACACACACTGGAAACCCATCTGTCACACTCTGGTATATGGCAATGTGCTGTCTGTCTTATTAACCACAGGTACATGAAAAATAGCATGACCAATAAATAAATAATCTGTTCAAGAAAGCCACAACAGTATGTAGCACCCTATTATTTTCAAATGCAGGTTTATCAAAGCTTGCACTTGCAGTTGCGCATATTTTTTTGGAATATACCTTATGATGATGAATATATCTCATAAATTGTCATCATTAAATAATGCATACAATAAAATCAAATGATTATACAAATTCTAAATTTCTATATTTTTAATGTCAGGTCAAAAAGTAAATTCAACAATACGCCAGAAAAAAAGACAGGAAAAAGAGTTTTGATTCTTCGATATAACTTAATTTACACTTAAGGTTTCATATCCTGCGATACAGTGCTGTAGAAGTCATCATTAGATGCAGAACATAAACAATGAGATTGCTGAATGTTGTTCATTTTCAGTCTGCAAGTTTCTGTGGAAGTTTCTGTGGATGCAAATCAACTGTTGTTGTTTTCTGCCATCCATCAAGCTAATGTCCCACTAAATCAGCAGCTAATGTCTCAGACGCAGACAATCTGCTCTTTTACAATGGGCCATTTCACTGCACTGACAGAGTGGAGAAAATGAGAGAAGATGATGAGAAAGAAAAAACAATAAAGCGATACAGATTGAAACGAGAGAGAAAAAAATAGTAAGGAAAGAGAGAGTATGATGATATTTCTACAGTCCCACCAGAGTCATTACACAAAAAGTATGGAAATCCACAAACTGGAATTATTATTGTTCTTAACAATAACTTCTGTGCCTTCTCCTGCTGAAGCTGACATGATGTCACAGCAAAATAACATCCATGACATGACTTGTGTTGCAAAAAAAATGCACTGGCTGCAAAAACCCATGTCTAAAAAAAAAATGTGCTGACACAGCAGTGACAGATTTATAAAATTTCACAAATGACAAATATTCTTTTTAAAGAAACAATATTTTGAGAAATATACTTTTTCTCCTGAAAGATAAGAAGGTCAATATCAGCCTCATGTGTGGAGGAAGGTGACTGCAGATGGTGATGTTTATAGCAGAACTTAGCATAAAAACTGAAGGCATGGACAAACGGCTGGAATATTTTCAACATCGATGCTGTATGCAACTGTTACAGCATACAACTGGAAAAAAAACACAGTGCAAAAGTGATTCTTGATTCCAGTCTTTATGCTAAGCTAAGCTAGCTTCTTCATGAGACCATTTAAAATAAAAAAAAACAAGAGGAAATATAATGCAATTACACTTCATCGATTTTTCATTCATTAACACATTTGTGTGTAACTATATATTCTTAAGAAAAGCGATATTAAAGCTGAATTAACCTCCATATAATCACTGTGTTTTGCACTGAAAGTGACATGTAAACAAGTCATCACAATAACTACACTAAATGATAGGGGTTTATAAATTGTCAAAATGAGTAACTACAGAGGCAAGAAAAAGTTCGCGAACCTTTTGGAATTGCATAGTTTTCTGAATAAGTAGGTGAACCCTTGAGTTAATGACTTCAAAAAGCTAAATGGAGTCAGGTTTTAGCACACCTGCAGTCTCGTTAAAACAATGTGTTTGGAAGTGTGGACTACAGCTACTTTGACTGATAGAAACCCCTCAACCTTTTGTTGTTTGCTCTGCACAAGAAGAACACACTAATGTGAACCACACCTTGCCAAAAAGAGCTTTCAGATGATTTATAATCAATAATTGTTGATTTACATAAAGCTGGTGAGGGTTACAAAGTTATTTCAAAGACTAGAAATTTACCAGTCTACAGTTCGGTAAACAATCTATAAATGGAGACACTTTGGGACTGTCGCTACTCTACCAAGAAGTAGACGCCCAGTTAAAATGACACCAAGAGCAGAGTCAATGAAGAGTCATCAGTGAGGTAAAGAAACAACCCCAAATGGCAGCCAAAGATTGGAAGGCATCATTGGCACTGGCTAACATCTCTGTTCATGAGTCTATAATACGTAAAACATTGAACAAGCAGGATATCTAGGGCAGGACACCACGAAGGAAGCCACTGCTTACTAAAAAGAACATGTCTGCACACCCGAAGTTTGCAAAAGAGCACATTGACACTCCACAGCCATATTGGCAAAATGTTCTGTGGCCTGATGACACTAACATTGCACTATTTGGGAAAAAAAAACACACAGCAGTACATCTGGCGTAGAAAGGGCACGGCATATCATCATGAAAACATCATCCCAACCGTAAAATACGGTGGAGGAAACATCATGATTTTGGCCTGCTTTGATGCATCAGGCCAGCTTGGAATCAATGAGGGGAAGATGAATTCCCAAGTATATCAGACAATTATTCAATGTCTGTACGTCAGCTGAAACTGTGTAGAAGGCAGGTGATGCAACAGGACGACGACCCAAAACACTGGAGCAAGTCCACAACAGAATGGCTTCAGAAAAACAAAATCTGCCTTTTGGAGTGGCCAAGTCAGAGCCCAGACCTCAACCCAATAGATATGCTATGGACTGACATGAAAAGGGCCGTGCACATGAGATGTGCAAAGAATATGACAGAGCTAAAACAGTTCTGTCAGGAATAATGGGCTAAAATTCCTCCTCAGCGATATGCAGCTACAGGAAACGCCTGATTGAGGTTGATTAAAAGATAATATATTATATATATTATTATATACCCAGTTATTAATTTTAAGGGTCCACTTACTTTTTCTACTGCCATTTTGAAGGTTGAATAAGTGTGTTCAATAAAGACATGAAAGATCATAATTTTTTCTGTTATTCTAGTCACGTTTGTCAATACCCTTTCCTTAGACGAAGATTAGATCAAATTAGAATAAATTCCAGAAAATTATGAAATTCCAAAAGGTTTACCTGCTTTCTTGTCACTACAATTAGCTGCCAGTCTGTGATTATAGTGGGATTTTCTAAATTTAATTAAATGCTTCTATCTTTTATTACAACAATGTACTTTTTGCTGTTTACAATAACGTGTCATGTACATTTTGTTTTTATTTATTTTCACCTGACACCTATCAGGAAGTTGTTTTCTCAGGTATTGTAAACCCTGATGAGGTCTGACAGTGGTCACTTCCCGAGAAATTAAGTCACTGAAACATGACAGACCTGACTGAAAAAAAGATGAGTGTAAGAAGTTGACAAAAAAGACAAAAAGACAAAAATGAAAATGAAATACCAATAACAAAGTGGGGCAAACACAGCTCAGACAACCATATGTTTTTTTCTTTTTTTCTGCAATAATCTTATAATAGCTATAAGGGGGGAAAAAAAGAACTTGTTTTCTCCATCCTTTAATCGGTGTGAGCCAGACGGTGCAGCGATAGTGCCTTCTGCCTCCAGTATTATCAGGAAGCAGGGTGAAGCAGTGGAGTGTGGCCACATTGCCACATAAATAAGAAACTGTGGAGAAGTGGAGAGAAGAAAAGAGGAGTGGAAAAAAGGGTTAGATGATGTAGTGATGAACTATAAGAGATGGAGGTAAACTTTCCCTGTGGTATTAGTTCCTTGATAACTGAAAACAAGTCCCCTACCACAACAGCAGCATCAGCTTAATGCCACTGCCTTCTACTGAGCTGGGGGCGGCTTCGAACAAAACAACAAGAAAGAGAAAGGAGAAAAAAATGTAACTGGTTTGATTTGTCATTGTCACCCCAACCTCACCTCGCAACACCTTTTTCTTTTTTTTTTCTTCCCTGAAACTGAGAGAAAGCAGGTATATTGGCGGGCAGGTCTGGGTGCCAGCGATAACAATGTTGGCTTTGTTCCCTGCTAGAATTGGACAAGCGTTTGCAGCCGCCACCCAACACAACAATTAAACAAGCCCAGTGTTCAACGCTGTGTTTTCGACATACTGCAATCTGGCGGAGGCTTTTCTCTGTAAATCTATGGGGTTTTTCAACAGAGCTGATGCTGGAGGGAACACTGTGCTCGCTGATAGCAGCAAATCAGTTCCAATTGACAGCTACACCTGTTGCACACTAAGCTCTGTTTATTGTCTTCTGTTATTTTCTAAAACACATGCAGCCTAATGAATATCCACCAACTGTACAACTGTACACACACACACACACACACACACACACACACACACACACAAGCAGAATAGCACACACACGCTTTGCCATGTTCATCAGGACAGACGAATGAGCTGGGTCATATCTGCCAGAAGTGTATTCATGTGAGAAAAATGGTTCACCTGGAACAGACGATTTCACACAGCACGCATCAACAAGCCCTCAATCCACACCTGTCCTTTTCCCCCCTTTAGTTTGTAGAATGAAACAAGATGCAAAAAACTGTATATATATATATATATATATATATATATATATATATATATATACACACACACACACACACATATATAAAGCTCACTTCTGGCGGAGCTGTAATTCACATTTAAGTCTTAAGTAAATCCACTGCCTGAGTCGAATCCTGACCCTAAGCTGTGATTAGAATGTCTTGTTAGTCTCAGTAAATGTTATTTTTCTTCTCAACAGTTCATAGCTTTGACAAAATTTCAGTTTGACATTTTAAGATGGATTATAGACACTGTGATTTAAGTATCACAATCATCTGTTGGCGTAAAGACATGGTTGTGAAGTTTAAATGCATATAAACAACATGTACTTGGAAAATACTACATATACTGAGAAGAAAGAACTAAAAGAAACTTCATAACTGATGCTTCTAGCGAGCATCAGCTTGTTGCCAATTTACTATTGTGATTCACTTTCACATGTTTGTAGCTCTGAGCTTCCATGTGGGAAGCCTGACTTAATTTGAATTCAGTTGACAACTTGTTTGGAGTTGTCAGCCCTGCAACGCTTTAGCACGCGACAGTCAGTCCCTTACTCATCTACTGTACAGAAATGGAGAAAAAGCTGCATGGAGAAAGTAACAGTATTTTTTTTTTTTTTAACCACAACTCAGGATTGGTAGGAGCAGCAGGACAGCAGTGTCTGTTTAACATTTCAAACACGCATTTTAATCACAGTCTGTGAAACTGCAACATGGTGACGTGTGACTACTCTGTGATCTAGATGAGAATGCTTTTCGTAAAATTGCCTCTCTATCTCATCACACTCATTGATTACTTGGATCTAATCAGACAACACCGTTACCCTGGCAACAGTCTCCATTAATCACACATTTTCCCATACCTTCTGTCCAGGCAGGGAGATGGGACTTGCATGGCTTCCTAACTTCCAACAAATGGAAATTCACTCAACTGTTTCTACTGAACCCTGCTGCCACGGTGTCTCCTCCAAGTCTCTGTGGCTGTCACTTACTGTTTGCTGGATAAAATGGGGAATTTTCTTGATGAGCTACACACAGTGTTGTCTTTTTTATCTGTTGCATTCACTTGACTTAAAACGAAAGCATGCAAAGAATTTAACCACATTTTCATTTGAAGCTGTGTCACAGACATGTGTGATCATTAGACCACTGGAGCTCTCTAACCATTATCTCATTCACTTCACAGTATGCCTCCTGACGCTGCCCTTTGTTCCTCCACCATTGGTCCTCCACCATTCCTCCAACACAACCTGTCTCCAACTTTGTCACTGTGGTCACCTGTCATCACATTTTCCTCATTACAGGTCAATCACACAGACTGTTTCTGCTTTACACTGATCTCATGTATGGATAATCTATGTCCTCTGTCCACCAAACCTGCATGCAATAACCAGTCTCACTCTTAACTGACTGATGCATCTGAGAGCTGCATACTGATCTCAGAGCTGCTGGGGAAACAAATGGTGTAAATCCTGTGATCCCACTGACCTCAAGGTTTTATCAGTTGTTCCTGTGTTCCTTCTCATCCAGCATGGGTGCTGCCAAAACTGTTTCTTACAATGATAAGATCAGCAGTACTACAAACACTACAAACACAAATTATTTTCCACCCTCAAACCATTACTCAATACTGCACTAGACACAACGCCCCCCTGCTGTTATGTCCACCTCTTTCTTTGCTGAGGAGGTGACAAGCACCTGTAGACAACCATTATGTCCACTGAGTGCAGGGCACCTGCAAGCCAAGCATGTAGCACTCCTACTACATGCCTTTCTCTGGTTTCTCCAGTTAAGAAGACAACCTCTGCCTAACTGTGTCTCCATTGGTCAATGGCATATCACGTCCTTCATTTGTGCCTCTTTATGACATCAAGGTATCAGAGCTCCACACCATGTCTCCAGGTGCTGTGCCAGCAATGCTTGATTGGCAGCAGGAACATTTCCAGTCACATTCAAAGGACTCCACCTAGCTCGAGTGGACTATCAGGCAGTCTCAGAATTCCTCTCACAGAATTGATCCCAGTCGGCTGGGATTACAAGTCACTACATCACTGACATGACTTTCTTGTCTTAGTAGAAAGCAAAGTGAATTCTTTAGGATTCAGTGCCACCTCAGTGGGCATTCTTTCAAAGTGTCACTGCAAAGATGGCCGTCTTTCCCTCATCAGCTTTGAACTAAAAACACATAAGCATGGATTCTCATGTCACTGCTATGCAGACGATACCCACTTATACAAGACATTTCCTTCAGATGACCTCTCAGTCTCTGTGCTGATCTCTGGTGAAATGACTGATGACAGCTATTTTTTCTCAGACCATGTTGAACCTGTTTCCTGTATGTGCTGCTTTGCTCTGCATAACATGAGTCAAATCAAAGCTGTTGTTATCTATTGACTTAAAAACTTCAATGCCATTCTTACAGATCTCTGCTCATGTCACAGTGAAACACTTACAGATAATACAGAGGTGCATTAGAGTTTTGATTAACCTGAAAGGGCACATTTCACTCTGCTGCTTATTGACCTCTGCTGGATACACACGGCCACACAAATCAAATTCATTGACTAATGCTTACAGACAGCATACACACATCTTACTTGAATTGAATAACACAGGCTTATACTTCTTCTTGGACACTGTATTGCACCAAGGACCATCATCTGACAGTGATGTCTGACAATTTCTATCCAGACTGCTTCTGTTTGTGGTTGTCAGATGGTGGAACAAGTTACCAAATGCTGTCAGGGTTGGACACCCAAACATGCATCCCGACTTTCACTTACTGTGCAATTACTTTTTTTCACCTAATTTCCTTTGCAGTTCGTATATATGTGGGTCCAAGTGCTGATTATCAAACTGCCTTTAGCCTGGAGTCTTACTGGCAGTGCAGTTATGATCATTTCCTGGGCCATATGCCTCAAGTTTTCCCACAAACTCTGAGAGTTTTCTTTCTTCTCCATCATTGGAACATACTGCTCTAAATAATTACCACAAATTGTACATTCAGTGTGATCAATCAGTTTGTGTCAGACACTGAGCTGAATCAAAAAGAATATTGTCTTGTGAATAGTTTAGTTACCAGATAATCATCTACAGTATTTGCTGTGGTAACCAGCATCCCTGCTTGTACCTATAATTATGGGTATATCAGGTCATATCTGATTAAATATGAACAATTACAAATAATTTGACTTTGAGAAGCAAGGTAAATTATAAAAATATGAATGAACAATACAGGAAATTCCACCTAAGGCCACATTAAGATTGGTGTACTGCATTGCACATTTTGTTACCTCAAAAAGAGTAGCTGAGAAAACCCAGCTTATGTCCACAGTGGCAAAACCATCCCTGATCCCCAGGGACACCATCCTGAGCTGTATTACCAGAACAGCCACACACGGCCTGAGGTAACACAGGATCCTGCCTTCTGCATACGAAACCAAACTACTGGTATGTGCTCTCAGGAAGCGGTGTGTTTGGGCTATCCCCTCTTTTGTTCTTTGGCTTTACTTATATGGATTTTTACTGTGAAATAAAAAGGATGAATCAATGCAGCTGGTCGTTATAAGGAAAAACAAAAAAAAATACTTCCTCTATGTATGTGTTGATTTGATATTGACATTTTACTGTAGTTTTATATTTGACTTTTTAAAAGCATGGTGTTTCTGGGCTACCAAGCTGTAGATCTGCATATTTAATACTCCCCAGAACACTGTCACCTGTGACCTTTAAGACTTTTGAATAATGTCAAGTTCATTGTTTTGTTTCAGTCTGTGTTTTGGTCTCTGATTAACTGTTACTTCTTTACCTCCAGCCCACATGCAAACTGTAACTGCAAATCTTTCCCACAGCAGACATTATGACTTGTCAAACACAGGTGTAACAAACAGGATTAACAATGGCTGCATTCAGTTTAAGGGCTGCCAGAGCACTGCTATTGAGAATGCTTGCTCACTGATATTACTTACTGGCACACCTAGGTAAATTATATTAGGTTTGTCAGTTATCCCTGTACTTTTTATGGACTCATGTAAAAACCTTTGTCGGTGTAAGGCCTTTGATTAGACAGACAGGCCTTGGTGCACAAAAATTGGACAACAACTTGGTTAACATTTCAGATTTTGTGCTTAACCCTCTCCCAGCCAACCTGTATCTTATTCACAAACGCATTTCATGACAGCAATATTTCACAACTAGGCCTTTTTTCTTTACCTCAGTTTTCAGGTGGTTGATATCCAAAGTGGCAACACTGGTGAAGTTTAGCTGTGCAGTTTTCAGGTGTGGTTTCTTTGTGTGTATTAGGATGTAACACTTGCTGATACAGTGGTGTCCACAGCTGCTGGTAATTAAATAATCAGTACTGATGTATTTATTGCTCCAGCAGTGAGGCTTGAGTCTGATTACTGATTACACGTGCCAACAGTATCACCTGGAGAGGGTTGCACTTCTTTTTTGTAATTCTGTTGCTGACTTCAAGAGGAACTCGTGTGGACCACATGGGAAACCAGGACCGTGGTACGTTTGCTGTTCAAGTGCTTAACACAGTTTATGTGGTTAGCACTGCTGCTAGGAAATGTCAAAAAACAGGGCTAACAATTACAAAACAATAACAAAACAAAACAAAAAAAAACAAGGTACATTGTTTCTTTCTTAAAACATTTTCAGCTGCTAGTTTCAAGTGAGTGATTTGCAACACCTGTTTTAATATAATTTAATTAGGGGTCCAGTGATATTCATTGACCATATCCCAGTTATTTAGATTTATTTATCTCCCTAAGATCTGTCATGCTATATTAGCAGACTTTGTCAATTGTTTGAGTTAGCAATTCAGCACCCACCGCCTAGCAAACAATGTGGCTAGCATAAATGTAAGAACCTTTTGCTGTTTGAGATTTGCGCTGTAAAGAAAAAGTATGCTTTTTTTTAGTTTTACATTTTTCAGAATATTAAAATCATCATATTTTAATGAATCCTCTGTTAACATCCGGAAGAGGTTCTCTTCCTTCACATCCCTTGAGTGAGGCCAATCACTATAGGAGCCTCTACATCTGTATCACCCACAGGATCCCTCACGAGTTTCCCACTGTCAACCACTGCCAGCTGCGTTCAGCACAGTGCCAAGTGAAGCCAGAGCACCTTTGCATGAAATTAAATTCAGGTCAGTGCATGCTGGGGAAATGTTTTTGCCTCTGTACACACACACACAGCTTTTTATCTCACCAGTCAAGACCAATTTCTCTCTGAACAATGCTGTATCTCTGTAAGATGTAATCACGACACCCAAGGCTGCAATTTTGGAATATTGGCAATGACAAAACAACTGCAGCCTTTACAGTCTCATACAGTAGCTCAGCAGCGTGGCTATGTTGTAGGCGGCTTTGCGTCTTCACAAAGAAAAATGGTAATAAGACCAGTTTTTGTCTCAACTATATGGTTTGCAATCACATCCTGTACTTGGTAAAACTACTGGTCTTCATTCTGTCAGATAACTTTAATAAGACTGATGTATCTATAGTGCAAATTTTGTAATTTCTCCTTCACACTATTAATAGATTGCAAAAAGTGAATATTTGTACTTACCAGCATTGTAGTAGCGGTCCAGCTTCTCCCATAAGGGCTCGTCATCACGCTGGAGAAAGGACAGTTTAAGAGGTTCATAGATGGAACCTGGAAAAACAGAAAATGTATGAGACACAGAGTTTACCTGTGTTCCTCTTCCAAATATTGACCTGCAACATATTTTCCAAAATATCCCAATCAAGTAAATTTATCCTGCACAAATCGTAAAAAAATGTGTATTTTTCTCAACTTAATAAACATTCTGTTGTTGTATGTAGTTATGTAAGCCACTAACCAGGAACAAGGGGAAATCTATAAATCACAGTTATCACTTAGGTGTATGGTGACTCCTTTTTTTTAGTTTTGAGACTTTGAATTCCAATAAACATAAGAGACAATAAGCACAATGACAAGGAAAAAATAGCAGACATATCACATGCCATCAGTAAATTTGGTTTTACACTGCAACAAACTGCATCTCAAAGGACAAGGAACACAAAACAATGTTCAAGCCCACAGCTAAAAAGTCAAAATGGTAATATGACTCACCACCAGATATCTGCTAACATTTCCCTCTGAGCTGAGCGAGAGCAGGAGTTTGAGGGGAAACCCCCCATCTGTGAGACTTTCTCTATTTTCAGACACTTTTCACTTTGCTAAGATTTGCATTTTAATAGGTTCGACCTTGGGTCAATACCACAGGTACTGAAAAATTCACATTCTATCCAAAATTAGCATAATTTCCATCAGCTTAAAAGTTGCTGGGGACAAAGCCAATCCATCTCCTTTTAAAGATAGCACTTTAAAAGAAGCACAGAGGAAGCCCGACATTCCCGTTTTAATCTCCAACATGTGATCAGATAAACGTGGTTTGTTTTGTGTTTTTAAACAATCCCATGACAAACTTCAGTGATGTACAACTCTTACACTACTAAAGATGCAGAAAGTCACACAACTTCATAAATTCATTTTGTGTCACCTCAAGGTCTTTTTGTGCTGACAGTAGAGGATCAAGAAGATTAAAAGCTAATCCCACATAAAACACAATGTATCAAAAATAAGATTTTTTTTTAATAACATATTCTGCACATCTTTCAAAAGCACAAACACATATATATATATAATTATAATTATAATCATTATCATATTATGATTAAAGCTGGTTTCTTTAAGATCAAAAAACAACATAACCAGCATGAAATATATCAACATACATATGTCAGCTTCAGTCAATATTTATTTAAAAACTAAAAAAAAAATCAGAAATAAGATAATTTAGCTCTAATCACTTTTAAGACAAACATGCTTACCTGTCATCATGAAATTATCATATTGTGACCTATAACAAAACCTCTCATGTTTAGATAATTAAATCATCTCCTTGAAATCTTCTCTAGTTTTTGGCTGAGTGATTCCATCACATCCGCTGCCACTACTTACCGAGTCTGTGAACTTTCCGATGAGGCCGGGCAACCGCAGCCACTGAACTGGCCATTCTCACAAGGTGAAACTAAGGCCAATGGTCTCTCTCTCTCTCTCTCTCTCTCTCTCTCTGTCTCTTTCAGCTAAATCACAAATCTACAGCAATTCACAGGAAGGAGTTAGTAGCACAGCGTTAATTTTGGACACATGCACAAATCGACAATGATGATGAAAATCATGAACAACATGCAAACAATGATAATGCATTGTATTTTTTTTTTTTTTTAGAATTAACAAATTACTTTGGAATTGGAGTAATTATGAATTAATATTTGATAGTAAAGTAATTAAAATTGAATGAAATGGAACAGAATAGCTACATGACCAATTAGAACAGAACTTGACACATTATTGCCCTTTACACTACGAAACATCCACCTGAAATTAATACAGTTTCTAAACGCCTTAAAGCTGGGAGAACAATGCAAGATATTTCTACTTGATACTACTGGATGATTTATGGAGGAACACTGTTATGAAATCTGTTTTTAGCACAGATACACATATTATTAATGTAGCTTTTTTTAAGTACAGATGGAATAGCAGTGACTGGGCTAATTCATTAAATCATGATGCATCTGGAGTGGAACAACTCGTTCCTGGTGTTTCCTCGTTGTGCTTGTATGTCAAAAATAATTTTGTTCTCACATATACAAATAAAATTATGTTTTTAATTCTTACATTGTAAAGCATCATTCAGAGTTTTATAACTTTATAACTGTCACTTTCCAATGAGTATACTAGTGCAGCAGTTCAGCAGCTTTCACTGGGCCTCTGTTTTACACTGGCACCTCATACAGAGTACACAGCCCTGTTCACTCTGGGCGAGATGCAACAGCCAAAGGAGACCTGGTGAGAAACTCTTAAAATAGCTCCTGAGCGCTGCACAGTTTACCTCTGACCTTTCATGCTTGTACGGTCACTGCAGTGGACAATCAAGTCACTTTCAGCTTTCGTGTTCAGTGGTTTTACAAGCAGACAGGCTCACGCAAGCGCTGGCACAAACAACAACAGAACATGGCGATTCACGTTATACGATGTCATGCAAAGTAGCGGGTCAGACCTGATCTTTTGGATCGGGCTTTGGACTCCAGGAGTTTCCAACCGACATCTGCCAGGCTCGCCATGTTTACGCACGTCAAACCAGTCGGAGCGATTTAGAGTTTCCGGTGTTCTCCTTCAAAATAAATGGTCGTGAGGTTCCGGATCGGCCATCATTGTTAGCAAAATAAATGTGAAAATTATTAATTACAGTTTATTAATTACTCATTAGTATTAATTATTCATATTAATATCACATAAGTGCGGGCCAAGGTACCATATTCTTCATTTTATGTTAACTTAACTTACTTTCCAAGTTGACATGTTACGCGTTTATTTTGAAAGTAAACTTCCTTCTTTTCCGATCCAGTTTTGTGAGCTTTACAAAACTGTCAGCCGTCAAACTCCCCTGGAGCACGACACTGACGTAAACAAGGAAGCGCAATTATCGCATTGTTTACCCAAATTACAGCTCATTTCATCCACATATTATCGATAAAATAAAAATATTACCTCAGAATTTTACATATAAAATTTATAATTCACATAATGCGACATTTAATCCACTGAAGCTGCTGTTTCACCCTGTCGTAAAGCAGAGTGCCGTATTGCGGGCGGTGTTGTTGTGAGGAACTGAACTGGCAGAAGGATGTGGATGTTCAAGTTAAACATTTTGGCTTTTTTGTTATTTTTTGTGGGACAGTATAATATATTTGCTCTTCAGGATGTAACGACCGACCTTTTTGGTGCCGAAAATTTCGGGACGGTGGCAGCGTTTGGGGATTTTAACTCGGATAAACAGACAGACATCTTCATCATCAGAGAACGTACGTTAATGTCTCAGTGTTTTCTGCCTCGTTAGCTAATTAAACATATGTACAA
Organism: Polydactylus sextarius; assembly: GCA_016801845.1. Lineage (NCBI taxonomy): Eukaryota > Metazoa > Chordata > Actinopteri > Polynemidae > Polydactylus > Polydactylus sextarius. The sequence continues at coordinate 13,051,823 of CM028906.1, forward strand.
ACTGCGTATGGTGTCATACACCTTATAAACGGCGAAACTATAATTTATTGTAATGAAATTTACCGCTGTAAGTCCTGGCATTTAAAGTATTATTGTTGCTGAGTTTACACGCTGTTTCCTGTGTCGTTTTAAAAATAACTGATGGAGACTGAACATTAAATAATATAAATGCATATTCTGATTTTTATCTGTTTCAGAGTCTGACCTGGTGATTTTCTTGGCTGATACGAAAGCACCTTACTTCAAGCCCAAAGTCCAAAACGTTAAAGATGTCCTGCCACTGTGAGTATATGTTTTTCACTAGCAATTTTTCTTTTATTCACTTTAATGTGTAACGTACTGTCATTTCCACGTTGATAAGCAACGTCATGGTCTGATTCCCTAATGTTCTTTAATGCTGTGGTGGTGACTCAGGTTTCACAGAGATTATGTTTGTTTTATGGGAGGGAATGTTTCACCACCTGACCCCTTAGGTTAATGAACAACCTCTTGTTTTCCTTTTCTTTCAGTAAGACCATCATCACCAGTGTGGTTCCTGGAGACTATGATGGCGACTCTCAGATGGACGTCCTCATTACAACTGAGGGCACCTCCAGTGATCAAGATATTTTCATCTTTTGGGGGAACAACCAGACATTAGGTACACCTCCAACAGTGACACACACATGATGTGTGGTTAAATGTGTGTTTGATATTGTACATAATAGGCTATAGTTTTCACTGAATGGTTTCACAGCAGATATTTTATCAGGCGTATTTAAAGGTGACAGAGAATGGTTGAACGGGGTTTTGATCCCTGTTCTGTGATGTTACATACACAATAAAATTTTGGTTTTGATCTGTAACGCCTCAGAAGTGTCCTAAAAACCTCTCTCAGAAAGCTATTTTAGGGTGGGGAATTTTAAACACCCTATTTGGTAACTTTTCATGTGTAACTGGCGTTTGATATTGATTGGCTGCCTTCACTGTTACTCAAATGAATGTAACTTTTCCAGCTTCAGAACATAAACAGACCATCTTTTTACAGTTAATCACCTTTAAAGGGCAGGGAATAGAATTAGAGTGGGGGTGGGGGGCAGCGAGGTACATTTTATGTCACAAACAACCATTTTTTTTAAAAATGATCAATTTTCTAGTGGACCTTTCTAAAAGAGGAATTTCTATGAAAAGGAGACGTTCAGAATTTCTTCATTTTTCACATGTGCCTGAGTGTGGGTGGACGACCGTTCTTCAACAAAGATGAAGTAAAAACCTTTTTTGATTCTCTGTCACCTTTAATAATATCACTAATTTCTGGACGGTGGTGCGGAAGTTGCTGGAGTGCAGTCATCACTAATGTCAATAGTTTACTGCAGTCGTAAGCCAAACTTAATAAAGTGAAGAAGACAAAGTTTGGCAGTGCTTGTTGTTGAAAATAAAGTACCCTGTCTGGTTGCACCAGCAGAACAGTGAGATCTCCTTTTACCTTTTGTGTATTAAACCCTGGCAAGCGTGCAGAGAGTTAATGAAAGTGCTGTATATATCTCAATAATGTGATATATATGTATAGTGTGTGTGTGTGTGTGTGTGTGTATAATGCGATATGTGTATGTTTTTGTATATGTATTGTTTGGAAAATTGGTCTGTTTAGGCTGATCTGACATTTGACATTTGTCAAACCAAACAATAATCGAGTCCTGTTGAATCTTGTGCAGATATAGGTGGCTGGGTCAAGCTGAACAAGACCTTCACAGATCAGCCTCTTGTTATGGAGTAAGTATCTGATCTGATGTGTTTTTTTTTTTTTCATCTAATCTTGGATAAGATTAAATTAGTTGGTTACCAGATCTGTAGTTTATAAGAATTATTAGTAAATGAAAACAATATTTAAAGCTCTTTATTATAATACCACACCTTAAAGAAAGTGTGTCACATTTAATTCATATTAAAATAACTTTTCCATAGCTTCAATGGAGATATGATCCCAGATATTTTTGGAGCCACCAAGACGTCCACTGAAGTCTGCTATCTCACCAAAAGGTAACACTATTTTCACAATCACTTTCAATTTCTTGTGCTTTATTGTTATCACTCTCATACTTTCTAAACTGTGGAGCCTTTAAATCTGAATGTTTCCTTGTGTTTTTTTTCTTCTCTTTAGGACTCTAGAGTGGAAGAATGCACTGAGTTCACCTGTCAAGATGCGCATCCCTCACTCCAACGCTTTCATTGACCTCAACAAGGACTTCACTGCTGGTGAGTTGTGTTTTTAAGCAACCATCTCAAAAAATGTAAAGTTGTATAGGTATTTTGACAGCACAAAGTATGCCCTTAAGGGAACATGTTAAAAAAGTTTTGATTGTTGATTTCACAGGTGATGTGGTTATGTAACCTCTCAACCTGTGAGTCTATGTAGAAAAGAAATTAGTTAATTAAAATCAGCTCAAATGAGGGTTAAACTGAATGTTATGTGGGATTTTCTGCATGAAGATATATTAATTAGCCTACAAAAATTCTGTTCTGTGAAACAAAAACATTGAGATGTTACCTATAATGGCCTCAACCAGATGAATTTATAACTTTTTTTCCCAAGTCCAGCTCTGTGTTTATCCATACAAATTTCTTACTTTATTGGAAGATCTGAAACATTTTAAAATAATTTCTATATGGGGGTCACAGGTTGATGAAGTGAGAATAAGCCATATTGTAACTAAAGAAAACAAGTTTCAGCCATAGCAGCAGGAAGCATCGTCCATACTATTTTCTCGGCTAATACATTTAGTCTCCGTGTGATTTCAAAACGTGAACATGCTAACCTCCTGTCAGTCCCTGCTTTTCTTTGTGCTGTGCTATTGATTCACTACCACTGATTTTTAAATCGCTGCCATGTTTGTGGCTCATTCCTCCTCTTTGGGTATTCAGTGTTTCCATACATGGATCGATAGGTGTTATTAATGTGAGAGAAGCAAGTGCAAAGCATTATTTGGTCTGTGGGCTCAGATACAAGTAACTAAAATGGAAAAAAAAGAACAGCCATTAGTGAATTGAGAAATCCTTTGAGGTATCAGCATTGTGGGAGGTAGTTTTTGCTAAAAATGACTAATTCTGGCACGTTTAATTACATGATGCTCTCTGTGGACCAGCATGCCTTTAGCACATTTAGTATTTTTCATCATAGACAAATCCTCACCAGAGTTAGACACTGTAAAGTCTCAAGTGTAACCTGTAGCGCCATAATGACATATAACTTGAAGCTATAGCTCTATTAAAGAACACGGTATACTGCATTTTACTTAAATGTCACAGCATAAAGGAAGTCCCACTGTTGTGAACTTGAAATATCACCACTCATACGTACTATCACAGACACTTACCTCTGTACTCACACACTAGACATGCAGCTAGTTGGATGTATGCCCGTTTGTAAAAGGTTGAGTAGCCTACATCAGACATCACTTCATCAAAGTAAGACACCATGTTTGAACTAATCCATACAAATTACATTGCTCTTTTTCACCATTGGAACTTAATGACTCATAACTTGTACATTTTAGAACATGTAGCTTTGATTCTTTGATCTGCCTGTGTTTCTACTGTGTTTTACAAACCAGAACATTTTGAAAAAGAGTTACATCCTTAGATATCAGGATAGATATCATCATCTTTATCCATTTTTTGGTTGACAAGTGCTGCTTGCTGAAGAACAAAAGCACAATGTGTGACAATTGATGTTACAGGTCATTAAGTGCAGTTGAAAAGGCCAGTTAACCTGTCCTGTTTGGTTTAAAAATAATTCTTGACTGCTTGTCCATCCAGATATATAATGGCATGTGTTTATGACTCTGAAATTTATGAATTTATTTGTTTATTTGTTTGTGTTATGCCAGTTTGGCTCGGTTTATTTTGATGTTTAACACATGGAAACTGTAGATGAATAAAAAAAAAAGCATGAACATGAAAATTGTACTTTTAAAACACAAATTTCAGTCCACAAATGCTGCAGCTTAACAACTTGTGTTTTTTTGTTTGTTTTTACTTATTTAGTGGAGCTGTTGTGTATAATTAGCAGCTCATTTGCAATTTGTTCTCACTTCTCTGAGCTGTCAGCGTCACAAACATTCCCAGCTCATTGTGAATTGCAGTGATGAGAATTTCCCTCTAGCTGAAAATTCAGAAATTTCTAGATGCATGAAGATGCATAGTTTATATATTCTTCTCCAAACAGATGCTGACCTCTGTTGTTGGAAAAAAAATCTATCTTGCTACAACTACACAAATTCACAGACACTGCTTTCCTGAAGTGCATTCCACAGAGTTTCTCTTGAGGAACTCAAGGAACCAGACTAGAGACTGAAACATATATTTAATGCTGTCAATTTTCAACTTGACCAAGAGAGAATGGAATAGCCATTTTCTTCACCAGTGAATGGAGAAATCACACTGTTCTTGTTTTACAGCATCTCGCTCCTGTCCTGCCCACGAAGTGTAGCACTGTCACTTAGACTTATGGGAGGATTTTTCCCCCCGGAAACTAATCCTCATGTTTAAGGTAATCAAAGAGGATTTAGTCATGTCGTACTCACTGCAGGTATCTTTTTAGTCTGTGTGGTTTTATTCCCAGGGCTGTCACAGTTTAGCCAGAGCAGATTTTAATTTTATTAAAAATATTTAATCTGTTTAGGGATTAGGGAGTGTCAATAAACTTGCACTTATAGACTTTTTAAAAAAATCCTTGTGGCAGTATTTTGCTTTTTTCTAACAAGGTTAGATTGTGTTGGTCAGTGCTTGTTTATACTGCATCATGAAGTATGCTTTGATTCGTCAGTCAGTAAGAGCGATTTTCTGCATCACAGCTTTTTTTCATTTCACTCTCACAATCTCTAGGAAATCAGCTTTTCTCTTCCCTCTTACTGATGCACACCCACTCACAAAAGCATTCAGCTACATTCAGCTAGCTGTGGGTGAACAACACAGCGTGAGGAAGAGAAGCGGTGGAAAGAAACCCACTCTACATCTGGTGGAGGTCAGACTTTTTGGCTGCCTCTGTCTGTGCGGGTGTACAGATGGAAGAAGCGAGAGAGACGCAGATAGTGAGTAAGAGAGAGAGTGAGTTAAAGGAGGAGAGAGAGAGAGGAAGTGAAGGAGAAATACAGCTGAGTCGGAGAGGATGACTGGTTCAATGAATTGTTTAAAAGAAAAAGATGGACAGAAAGATATAGGGCAGAGAAAGGGTGAGATGGGGGATGATTCTTCAGCACGGCTCAGCTCACTGTCTGCTGGGACCACCTGCTCCTCAAAACGCTACCAGCTGGAGCATCACAGTGAGGCTTCAGCAGGGAAGGAGCCTTGAGCCTTGAAGTCCGTCTGGGTCCAGGTAGTTAGCCAGGTTAAGATACATTAGAGGACTATCAGCTGCTATTGGAGCTTTCAAAGCAAAGAGTTCATCACAGCTGAATAAATATTAGAGAAGCACTGAACGACAAATTCTGAGCAAATAACGCTACTGACTTTTAGAATAAGAATTTGGTCAATGTCCAATATATACTGATTCAGATTTATTTAGTTTTTGGGTGATCTTTCTATGTTTTTTTTTTCTTTTTTCCACATAGAACGAAAAGAAATCTTTCTAACTAATGCTAATTCTTTTAGTAACTGAATCTGATGTAAAAACTCATGAAAACAAACTTTAATAACTCCAATCTTTAAATACTCCAACATGGCCGACATTATTCTCTCAGGTGCACAACACCTACATGATACTATGGCCATGTGGAGCCACTTCTATCTGTGTATGTAGCTACAATTGACTGAGTCTGACCATCCGGGTTTAAATAAACAAACACAGCATCGACCACTGGCGACAGTGAATTCAATGTCATTTACCAATTGTTGATTGTAACAACATCAACAAATATTGGTTGTGACATTTGACCGATTTGTTGGTGCATCCCTAATGTGTATGAATATTATAGTTTTCCAAATGCCCTCAGTGTGATCTAGTATACTACAAACTACTTCATACTTCCCATTTATTAAAATCAAACTTGATTAGCTTCTCAAGGTTATATTCTGTTCACGGATTGTATTTTAATCCACTGGGTGTAGCTGCATGTCTTTTTTGTTTAATAATGTTTCGGCTGATATTTACCAAAAGTTATATGAAGCATCTCTGGCCACATAACTTTACAGCTTATAGTGAATAAATAAACTGCCAATTTACGTAATATTAATCATGGTGTAAATGTACATTCATCTCAATTTGTCTGTATTAACACACCCAGATTGAATCTCTGTGGGGGGGGGGGATGGGAGATAATTAAAAATGCAGATTGTGTGGACAGGGAAAACTGGGTAAATTTTAAAAACCTGTATGAATTATTAGAAAAATGTGTGGTAGATATGTGTAGAAGTCCAAATTTCTTTGTAATGATAAAGGATAATCAGGATAATCAGTTGTTTGGTTAATTTGGTAATTTTGGCTAATTGGGGAACAACAAGTGCAAGTGGTGCACTTCTTGATGAATAGGCCTAAATAGATCCATTAATCAACAGTCATTCAAAGCACAGGCAAAATAACACATAAGGTTGCAAAATAAATTGAGAAAAACACTTTATTGGAAAAAAAAAACATGGAGGCAGTCCTTAAGGAAGACACCTTACATCATCACTTTTTTTAGCAAGGTTTTCATGTTGGGACACTCTCTCCTGCCGGTCCAGTAATACAGTAAGGTTTTTGTTAACGTACTCCGGGGGGATGAGGGTTGTTTCAGGGCCGTGTCACGACTCCAATCTCAGTCTGGTGTCATAGCTGTAAACAGTTCCATGGAAGTGTATTGGCTGACCCCACTACAGCGGTGCCAATGAAAGAAAGTGCGGAATTGTTTCCCGGCCAGTGTCAAGGCCTCATTTAGCCCGCTTATTGCACTCTTCAGCCAACCAGCCTGGCAGCAATGTACTGCATATGGCTCATAATCTCTTTTGTTGCCATTGTCCTCCTCCAGCCAGTGTCTGTAACAGTGATGCATTCACAACAGTCGTGTCTTCATGCTGTTTTGTTTCCCTATGATTTTTGTATCTGTTCCGGACACATTGAGGGATTTCAGGTCTTTTTAAAGAAATGATTTTTTTCTTCCCAGCTCATCCCACGACTTTTGTACTTTAGTCAAAATGCACGCTCATTGCCAAGAGTCAAGAGAGTAAGGAAAAGCAGCAGAACCTTTTTGTCCTCACGCTAGTTATAGTAAGCAGCATGTTGCCATGAAAAAAAGTTGTATACACAATATAGTGCTGTGCTTTCTTTACACCACAAAAGACATCATTAAGCATTGAATTGGCTTTGTGGATGTCGTTGCGCTGCTGCGGTTACTTTTCACCACAGTGACAACTAATTAGCAGGACAGCTTTTCGCGGGACGGCCGGGAGGTTCGACTCCAGAGGAGACGACTGATGTGAGCTGGAGCTTCATTAATCCTCAAAGCTTCTGTAATCATCAAAGTCAAATGACCACAGGACACATTATTAGAAAGATTTACACTGGAAATTTTCACCTACATCAGATCTACCTATGGTACAGACTCATAGTAACTTGCAGGGGACATATCACATGCTGTAAACTCAGAACGAGCTGCGCTAGACGTGAAACTACCAGTAGCATCACGTTTGAGTGAAAACATAGTATTGCAATATAATTATAGATGGAATTTTTGGTAAAACATGCACAAAGAGAGCAATAATGGCAGAAGGCCTCATTGCTAGGCAACGGGTATGGTAAAGCTCTGTGCAGCATCCAATTAAGCTAGCACTGTGTCCATGTAGCTTGTTGATTGTCTGACTAATGTAGTGGTGTTAGGGAGAGGGGAACATGTTTACCACTTAACAAAGGTGGCAGGAAGAAGAACTGATTAAACAGGGATTAAGTTTACATTGGGATGGGATGTTTTAATAGCCATTATGGTGAACAACAGTATGTGATGAATACCTCATTTTCAGCCTCATTTTCTGCTTCTTTTTTTCTTCCCGAATCCAAAAGTGATTCCATATTATCCTAGCTTGAAAGTGAGCATAGCTTCACTGCCCCAACACATTCATGAGTTGCTTTGACTCTCATCTTCAAATATCTTATTTTTATTTTGTATTTGTTCAGCTGGTCAAAAACAAAACAATGTCAACATGTTGATCTGTATTTTGTGGTTAACTATAATCGAATATATTATTATCAATCTACTGTTAGCCTGTCTGATTCAAGGAAGCACTTTTGCCATGTTGGTAAAAGCTTGACAAACTGACAATAATGGGCGAGTGTTGTTGAAAAATTAAATTCTTCCATCTACACAAATTTAGCCACCACAGCGTTGATTTGGAGAGCTCAGTTTTGAGAGGAGGAAAAAGCCGACAGAGTGTGGATAAAAGGCCAAAACAAAACAGAATTTATTCGGGGCTTACTTTCAAGTATCTACACAACTCTACACATTGCAAAAACAAGAGATTATTTCCCAGTGCTAAACCCTCAGTGCCTGCAGCCACATGTAGCCTACATCTTCATTAACACATCACTTGCATTCAGTGCTGTTCCTTACGTTCTAATTTCTCCCATTTTATAGAGATTTGGAGTGAGCTCACAGGCATGTTAGGAACGCCTGGTGCAATGCGCCAGCCCTTTGAGGTGTGTCGCCTGTAACTTCTCCGCCTCCAGGAAGGCTGGCGAGACGTCAAACGGGCAAAAGAGATGCTGTGTTTATTTTAGTAAGCACGGGGTGTTTTTGCAGATAAATTAATAATAGGAATAAATGAGCCAGAACATTTCCTCTGTGATACACACATAACTGTGACCATAACCTGAAGATATACTGGCTCCCTGCGGTCTTTCCTAAAATAAATTTCCATGTCTGAAAGGGAATACATGGATGTCACCAAAAACTGAAAAATCACAAGTTTAATAGAAACCAGGTCTTTTTTCAGATTTTTTTCAGACTAGACTTACCTACTGCCTACCTGCAGTAATGGAAGTAAAAGAAGACTTGAAAGTTAATAGTTCAACTTCAGTTGATGGTTTATAAACCCTCTTCTGTATTAAGACAATCTTGGAAGAAACTGTGTCGCTGGTTGAATATTGTAGTCACATGGTTTCTCTATAAAACACCAACACTTGCTGTTTCCACTGAAGGCAAAAACACAGTTGATTTGACAAGCTGTCAAGACAGTCTACTGTGTCAGGGTTTTATGTATTTACCCTCTGGTGTTTCCACAGCAGTGTTAATATGTAATGTACCTTCTGTAAACTTAAAATAGTTTACACAAATAGACACAAACAGATATATCATTGTAGTCAATGCTGATACAATGCATGTTACTCGTGATGTTGGCAGACTCCACTGATGCATTCACACACGTACACACTTTTTGTTCCAGTCCACTGAATTAGCTCTCCTGTGCTTGTTATAGTAGTTTCCGTGAGCAGTTTCTGTTTATACACACACTCACAGATGCAGCATAAAGAAAGTGTTGTGAGCAAATTGTGTGTGTGTGTGTGTGTGCGCACGCGTGCGTGTGTGCACATGAGAGAGAAGGTTTGACCATAATCCTCCCCGTAGCTACCCGCACCTACGTTATTCCCCGTAATGGTTTTACAAGATTATTTCTCGTGGGAATGACATCGCTTCATTCTCTGCCGGTGTGTTTCGCCATGTTTGTGAATGAGCCATTTTTGATAGATCGGGGTGGAAGTCACTCAGTGTGGAGTACAGCTACATATTGGCTTAGAGACGGATTTATCCTTCAAAGCTTTTCACTTTGTTCCCGGCCTGGATTCTGCATTTTATCAGAGCATTTGTGTGTGTGCGCATTTGTGCGTGTGTCGTGTGTTTAGTGTTTATGTGAGCGAGCGTGGATGATGTATAAATGTGACTTTGTGCCCATGAAAACTAACACCAGGGAGTGAGCTACAGTTTACTGATGTACCTGCATGTGATTATGTAAGTTTCACACCAGTGTCAGTATGTAAGCAGTCTGCACTGGTCCAGGTTTGTTTGTGTGTAGTTGTTATATTTTATGGTTAGATTCACTCAATGTGGTTGACATGACATTGACAGACAGCATTCATTCTTTATTGAAAGTGTTTTGACAAAGTTACCAAACCAGCCATGTTGTAGCCTCTGGGAGAAAAAAAAAACTCTCAAAAAGAAGAGCATGTTTGAAGAGAAGCTCAGCTTCTGTCAGAAGGGGGGAAAATGACATATTGTCATATTTCACTGCATTAACAAGTGATGTGGATGCGATGGCTGACTGTTCTCTCACAGCCGACAAGGTAGCAGTACAAAAGTCTTTTTTTTTTTTTTCTTTTTTCTTTTTAAGGGTTTCTTCTGCTCCTTCTATCGACACTGATGTAAATCGTCTCTGTGGGCTTTGGGCAAGTTTGGAAAAGCTCGTTTCACAGTCCACTGGTTCCTTGCTAGCGTGGGGACAGGACCACATATCAATGGAGGCGGCCAGTGAAGATTTGGCTCCAAAACAACAAAGTTGCTTCTGTCCCACTCCTCTCAAAGGCACACTGACATTGTACATCGTGCTACAAATTATAACAAACATGATGAAAAGCTTGCCTGTTCATATGAAGGAACACAGTGAAAGTCTGTTCAATAATTGCTAATAATTAAAATCATATTAGACTATACCCACACCCATTAAAACATCCTCGCAGCTTTGTTGTGAAAGGCTAAAAATGACCTGGCTTTTGCTGTCTGAGCTCCACAGTTTTCGGTCGACCTTCCCAAGGACCCCAGCCTCTCAGGATCAGTATGAAATTTTAAGCCTTATCTGAAGACAGTTTTTTTTTTTTGCAGAGGTTTGCACAGGGCAGTCTAGCCTGCAGGAAAAACAGACCTGCAGCAGATGCTGCCAATAAGAGTTCTTTTTTCCAAGGCTGCAGGGGAACCACTGGCTGTCACACTGTAACACATGGTCATGGTGGAGGCTGGACCACCTCCTGTTGGTCTTCTGTAGCTCACCACACAAATGTATATTCCAATGTGTCTCTGATACTTAGTTACGACTTTTTAAACTTCCATTTATCTTCTGAAGTACTTTGAAATAGTTCAGAAAAGTGGTGTAGTCCAACTTTTCCAACTTTGCACTCCGTCACCACACACATTGCTCATTGTAGGAAAAGGTTGTTCTCACGTGTTTCTGAGTTACGTTCCTCTTGGTTGCATTGTCCGTGGCTCTATTTGTCCAACTTCTGCGCAAAGATGAAAACTATTTAAATCCTGTCGGAGATTTCTCAAAACCTGACAAGCGTTTGGGGAAAGGAATATTAGCGACTAATTCTAACTGCTCGAGTGACACAAAGCTATAGTGAGCACTGACATTTAGAAAGTATGAGTGTGAGTTAGCATGTTTTTGCCGGACATGCAAACTTTGCATTTTTGTATCATTTTGTGTATATGCTTCTGTTGTAAAAGAAATGTTTTTTTAACGATTCTGTTTACTTGGGCAAACAGGTTTTGGGTTATTTGCAAGACTTTGTATTCAGCCTGTGTTGGTTTCCACATACTGTATATAATTATTTGTTTTCCAAGCATTAAAACAGGAAGCGGATATCCACAGATTGAACATGAAGGTCTACATATTTTCAGTCTAACCTTATTACTTCATGTCTCTGCTCTCTCCTTGCTGAAAGTGAGGCAAGTGTCCATTAAAAGGAGGGTATCTGTTTCACTGGTGACGGCTGTGACATTTCCTTCAGAATGTCAAAGGCCCTCCCTCCATCTCGCTGAGGCACGGATCAGTCTGAGGGTTAGAAACAGAATGAGCAAATCGATGCAAACAAACAAACAGGGGCTTTAACTGATCAGTTTTAGTTCGGCTTATAGCAGCACCGCAGACGCATACACGTAACCACAAGAGCAGGTGCACATACTTTATGTTTCCACCTTTCTCATTTTACCTCATTATTTTCAGCCTCATTCAAACTATATCACACACACACACATACACACACATATAAAGTCATCCACCAACTCCCAAAAACAGAGCAATGAGATCAGTTGGCATGGTGGCCTTCCTTGAGCCCATTTCCCCAGAGACCCTAAGGGAGTAGAGACCAAGAATGTGTTTGTGAATGTGTGTCTCTTTGACAGCCAAGAGGGGGACAGGAGTCACAGCTTGTTTACTGTGTAACAGTCTAACAAATAACCTGCTCAGGGACATTAGAAACATGAGGAAAAGAGAGAATCAGCTTTGTCTGCCTGACTCTTTCTCTTTCTTTCCATTACTCTCTCCTCTTCTGTATCTTTACCCTCATTTCTGTCGGTTCCTTTGTCCACCTTTCTTCTTTTGCCGCACCCATACTTGTTTGTGCCACAATTTCACTTATTGTTGCTCTACCAGCACATGTACACCACTCTAATGGCGTCGAGAGTGGTGATGATGAGTGTGGTGACAGTACATACACACAAACACAAACACACCATATCAGACATTAATACTGCAACCATAGTGCTGGCTGTCAGATCCACTCTGCACTGCAGGCTGAATAAACCACAGCTGCTGCTGCAGCTGCAAGGCCTTTCACAGGTACAAGAGTATGGATGTAATACTGCTGTAGCTGTGATTGTGGATGTTGGCCTCAGATTGCCTTTCTAGAGTATAAAAGGAATAGAAAGAGACTAGATGTTGGTATTAGGCAGAATAGGGTTGAAAAAGAAAGAAAACAAATATAGAAAGAGAGAGAAGTGTAAAAAGGGAAATGTGTTGTTGTCTTGATATTGTGACGTGTGTATTGTGTGTAAGTCTACCTCATCAGTTTTTTTCCCTCTATGTAATTACTGCATGCTGTCGTGTTGTGACACAGTCGGCTGTGCATTATTTATTCACCTGTATATTATGTTTGATATCTGAGATGTCGCTGATTGGATTTTCAAAATTTCCGGGAGTCCAGTGGAGTCGTTCAGTTCACTGCTGTGCTGATTAGACAGAGCAGCACTCAACTGAACTACAACAGTTTCAATGGTTGCTCCCTTCTTCAGCTCTGCTAAACTCACTGGTTGATATAAAATGAATAGCTACCGGTGCCCAACATGGGGATTTTGCCACTAACACCGTGTTTAAAACTTCAGTGCATTGTGAGACTGTCACTGATAGGCTTAATCAATGCATGAACTCATTTGGTTAGGACAAGGGCTTCGACAAGTTTATTGACCAGGATCCTGCTTTTGTCTGACTGAACAAGAGAATAAGAGTCGTAAGAGATCCTCACTTAACATATCACCTGGCCACAATTACTTTAGTATGACACAGAGCAAGGAAGCAGAGGAAGGGACGGACAACAGAGAGGCAAGGAAGAGAGACGACTTCAATTATGAAAGGGAGTCATGCAGTCATCCGATTCAAATATATTGTCCCAGCACGTTGGAGTCAATAAGTGTGCCTTCTAGAAATCGTGTCCTTTCTCTACTCTATAACAATCTTCACTCTTATGTGAGCATAATGGAGCCTCTACAGAAACCAGCATGTACACTGGTTTTAAAAGAATTTAATCCCCTTTACAATTTGCACACTGTCTTCTTTTGTAGACTTTTATTTTGAATTCACAGTTTACTCTTTAGGATTTACAACAGACCTGCAATAAATTGTTCCCTTATTCTTAATCAAAATTTTCTTTTCAAATGTGATTTTGGCTGTCATCGATGGTGTAAACCAGATCTAAAATAATTAAGATAAAATGATTAATGTATCTCATTCTGTTTCACAAGGATGTCAGAATGTTTTCAAGTAAATTGAGTAGATTGTTTACACGGTTCAGTTTTTCTTTTCTTTGAACTGTGTATGCATTTACATTTTCTGTGTTTTTGGGTTTGTTTATTCTGAATTAGTGGGGTTTCTAATGTAATATTTATATTTTGATTGGACTTTTAGTGATCTTAATCAGAATATTAGGCTCCATGCAGATTTAGTTACTGGCTGGTGTTTTCCAGATTTATTGTTTGGTGCTCTGCACGCTAGCGTTTAATATTTGTCTCATTAGATCAGGGAGGCTTTTTTCTCATGTTCTGCTGGTGTTGTAACTACTGTAGTGACCAGTGAGTAGTCATTTGCCTTGTGCTTGAAGTAGCTTCCTTTTAAACCACTCCATCAATAAGAGCTTGATTGGTGCAGCGCTGCCCAGTGGGGTCAGCATCTCTGTGGAAGACATCTGGAGCCTCCATGACCTTGGTCCTTGTCGCGGCGTTAATGGTGCCAGTAACCATTTTGCCACTTGGCCAAGTTCAGGAAGAGTTGTGGTGTTTCCAAGCCTCCCACCTCATTCAAGATGATTGAGATTATTTTATTGCGAATCACTCAAAGCTTATACATATGCCCTGGCCACAGACTATGAATACTTTTCTGTTTTTGACTTTTTATGCATTTGCAAAAAATTCAAATGGTTTTCACTTCAATTTTTGCTTTGTCATTGTGTATTTTTTAAATGGTAGATACAAGTGAAAAATGGCAGGTTTTTCCATTTAAATACATAGAAATGCATCTACAACACAATGAAATGCAAAAAGTGAAGGAATCTTAACATTTCCTGAAGCCACTATTTTATAACCTGTATGAAGAGAGTGAATTTATTAGTGATGTATATAATATATGGGTCTTGGGTGACTCATTGACCTGACTCTTCGTGTGCATCGGTGCTGTGGCCTAAACAAACCCTAGCACCTCCATAAAAGCACACCAGCGCCTTTGATAAGCTGCTAATTGGAAGCTGGCGAGGCACATTGTGGCAGAATGAAGTGACTGCTCATTTTAGCGAACATCAAGGCTTGCAGTTTCGACAGTGCCCAAGGAAAAGTTCACAGAGGTGTCAGGGGGTTAGCATGATATAGCGTGCGGCTTGTATGTGTGTGCGTTCTTGTGTACTTCCAAGTCTATAGTGGCAAGCACGAGAGTAACAGGAGACTAGTGCAAAGAGAGTAATTAGCTACAAATCTACACACCATCTCCCTCCCTCCTTCTTCCTGCCTCCCTCACTTCTAAGGAGGAAATTTGGCTTTTGCAGCATCTTTGTCTTTAATAACCTGTTTCCTTATGAACGTGTATAACAAGACTATAGAGACTAGGAGTTTTCAGCAAGCAAGTCACTGCTGTGAGGTAACAGTCACAATCAGTTTTAGTATAATTATGCATTTAACATATTGCACGTTCACAAAAAAATGAATGAAAATGTTCTTGGTGTCACAGAATATATTATGTTGACAAATATGACTCCTGTGACCTGACAGATATGACTGCTGTGGTTGAATTTTGGTGCTGTGTCTGCTCTCTTGTTGAGTCCTGAATTGGCCCATTTATATTCTCATCCTTTTTTCACTGAGGTACAAACCTGTGACTGTTCTCAGTTCTCTGTGCTTCTCAGTCACATCACCTCTTGATCCACAATGATTCTACTGTCCTGGCCTACAGAGTACAGCAGATAAGGGGTATACGTGTGCACAAGAGCACGAGATAGACAGATGGTGATAGTGAGACAAAGCCACGGTGATAGTACAGGCTCTCGCCCGCTGCTGTCTATTCTCCTTAGTGTCAGAGTTCTCCTTCTATGTTGAGGCTTAGCACCCGCCTAGCATCACCCTATCTGTTTATACAGAGGCTAATAGGAAGCCTGGTCTTTATCCCCACACAGCGGCTCAACATAATGGAATAGAGAGACATAATGCTGCTCGAGTCAAACAGTCAGTGGAGGCCTATAAATTGCTTCCAATCCCCTTAACAAATCTGATGGAGAGGCTATGAATAACTCAAGGACCGCTCATCTCCCCACACTGTGCTTCTCTTCTTCTCCACTTCTTGTGTCTTCTCTTCTCTCCCCCTTCCACAATTTACTAAACCTGAGTATCAACTTGGATTAAGTCGTTTTATTTCACCTTTTAATTGGGAAGATCCAGCTTCTATTAACTTGGATGTCCAGTTTGGACTGAAGTTCAAGGAACCCAAACAGAAATCACAAGCCTGAAGCAAAAATAATAATAATAAAATTTTGTTTTTTTTCTCAATAGTTTGTGAGAACATAGAACTGATTCCAGCGTAATGCTGAAATAATTTGGAGAGCATTGTTCTGTATTTTTTTTTTCCTATGTTCTCCCATGAGCATCTAAATTATCTCCCAGCATCTGGCTGAGACAGGCTTGTGGGAAATGCCAAATTTTTGTTCTAATGTTTTTGTCTTGCATTAGAAACCATCAACACCAAGACGTGAAAAAGAAACAGTTTATTTACACGTGTGCAACTAAAAAGAATGCTTCCATAGGATGCTTGTAGAGTGTGTTCAATGTTAAATTATCACTGAAAATTAGCATCCAGCTACCATCCAGTTTGACACTAAATCACACCTTAAGTCAGTAACAGCAGATTGCGCCATACTGGTTGGTTCCTTCACCAAATCGAAATACACCTGAAAACGTTCTTTATCAACTGTTGTCACACAGGCCATAAGGATTAGAGACACTTAATTATTTAACTGGACATTCTTCTTTTATTTAGAGTACAAGATAAAAAGGTCTGTTAACATCACTGAAATTTATGACTAACAAAGAGATTAAGAGATTGATTTTATCTATGAAATTTTAAATAGGTGACATTAGATGATGTTTGTGAGTTCATAAATCATATGAAATCATTTGTTAAATTGTGGAAAAAAAAAAAACATAGCAAAACAGAATACATCACTGTGGCAACTTGGTGGTTTATACATCCGCATCATGAAAATTTCATCACCTGCTGATTTCAGTGAAAGTCCATGTGGGCTCCTGTGTACTCATCTATGTATTGGCCAAAATTTCACACTGTACAGGGAGTGTGTGGATGTACTGCAGTGCACATTTTTGTTCTTATTCTTCTTTAGATTTCCAGCACACATTTTTTTATTTTAACTTCCTGAACAAACAGAGCTTCTCTTGCTGACAGTAAGAAGCCGTGCTGTTTACTAGTGTGCATAATGAGGATGGTGTCTGCACAGACTAATATGTATAGAAGTTTGTGCGCTGTTCACATGCAAGTCCCTAGTTATTGCTTGCTGTCATGAATCAGTGTGTCTTTTTTATTACCATATTACCTGAATGTTGTGCTGGGTGAAATGTCACTTTCAGTAACAATGTAGTGTGAAACTATAACAACTTACATACTAGTAGTTTGTGAAGACAGATCTCTAGAATATATAAAAGAAAAATTACTTCTTAAGAAAGAAACTTTTTTCATCTCAAATGGACAAAAAAACAAAATATTTATCAGTGCTCAGTTTCTCATGTGGCTTCAGATGTTTTAATCTACGCGTGGTACATAACGTGTTTTGGAACCAAGGTGTTTCCAATGAACACCTGCCCTCCAACTTCACATGAAGCTCATCTGTGCCTTAATAGAAACAGCATAGAGCCAATCAAACCTGTGTGCTGCATGCTGAAATTTGTTCTAACAGACGCAGCAAAGAGAGCTACAGTAGTTGCACGCTGGTCTGTACTGCAGTTACTACCTTGTTGTGCTATTTGTTTTAATATACTTGAGCTGTGGCAGTTGTTGCCGTTAACACCCTGTTATTAGCAACAGTCACACTTGCAATTATTGTGTTAGCATGAAAGGACTGGCTGATTGTTGATGATTGGCTGGATCACAACCTTATGACAAAGAAATTCACATGCAGATGCACAGAAATATTTCAATAATGCGCCGAAATCATTCATGCAGTGTGGGGGTGGGCGTTCATCTGTTTAAGCAGCCTGCTCATCATGTACTTGTTCACGTGGGTGTGACTGTGTGCTTTTTGAAGTGTCATTGGTACGAAAGAGACAATTTAACCAAACAGAAAAAATCTGAGAGTGTGTCAGGACGGAGGAACGTACAAAAAAAATCAAGTGATTAGAAATTGGCCCTCTTGCAATTAAAGGATTAGCTTGCTTTTGCTTTGTAGTGATTTGTTTTGTAAGCTTGTTGTATGTATTTGGATGCACCTCAAAAAGTAGATGGCCTTAGCATCTGGAATCAGCCGCTCTCTTCCTCTTAGTCTCTCTCCACCATGTGTTTTTTGATGCCTAGTGTCACTGCTATTCCAGCCTTCATAGTTAGCATGCCTTTAATTATCTGGTGACATGACATACCATTTAGAGCCTCTGAGTCCTTGTTGCTGTTATGCAACCCTTCCCTCCCACACACAAACACATTTATATACTTCAATTATGTATGCATCCTTTCCCAGTGGTGGAGTATGACAGCTCTATTACCTTATGATTTGAATGTATGTGTATTGTCATGCACAGGGCCAAATTGGTGTGGTTGTGTGTGGAGTATGTGTTGTTAACCTAAAGGGTTATAAAAAAAAACACAAAAAAAGCAGCTTGTGTCACATTCCGGTTCTGTATTTCCAGCCTTAGGCACATTGCTGCATCTTTTTTTTTTTTTTTTTTAATTCCTATGTGATGCTGTGGAATGCAATTTCAGGAAGCATCACATCAATCACCAAGATCTTTTAAAAGAGTTGTCTCCGATATGGAAACATGTAAAAACACAATCACAAAAAGCAACAAAAGTTACTTAAAATCTAAGATGTAGGTGTAAAAAAAAAAAAGAGAAATATATTTTGTACAGAACAAGGTCAAATGCACAGGACACTTAAGAGCAATAAACAATAAAAAAGTAAACTTTATAAAAACCTGTTTGTACAAGGACATGGTGTTGACAGGTTTTCTGATGAGACTCTGCTCTGATCAGAGCACAGATTCAGGAGAGAGATACAGGTGGGAAGAAGTCCAACTTACACCTTGAAAATAATCAATACGATTTAAAGTTCAACTTTTCATACTCTCGTTTTCTTGTGACAGTGGTGACCAAAGGAAGACAGCTAAGAACGTTGGGTCTGTTAGTGTTGATGTTGTAATGCCTGTCTGATAACAGTCTGGTAGCAGCTTTTTGGACTAATGGCGGTGTGCATATAGCCCTAAAATCATGCAAATTAAGTCATATCGAAGGAATTTCTGTAGGAAATAGTCAGACCTGTGAAGTTTGTGTTTCAGTCCATGTTGGCAGTTCACAGCATCGCAGCTTTGTTCCTGTACGTCTCTTTCTACTGAGCCATGGCTTTATGGGATTAGCTGGCTTTGATGATCGTGTTGGTCAGCACCAATCCTACAGGTCTAACAGGATTACTGTGGCTTGTTACGATACTGAAACAGCCACGCTGCCTGCTTGATGATGCTGTCTGACCTCATGATCAAAACTGACCAAAAGTCTTGTCTGTGTCACCTTGACTACCACAGTCATCCTGACTTGCTTGCAGTCCTGTCAGTGTCTAACAAACTGCAATTTTGTTGCAGGGTGGGGATCTGTAGAAAGATTTAGCTTTTTGTCTCATTCTGGGTTTTTTTTTTTTTTCAGAATAAATAGAGTATAATCTTTGGGGACTGGGTGACCTGGGTTGGAGCACCTCCTCATTAAATTAAGGTCCCAAAACATGACAGCTGACCAGTAAATTAAGCTTTTTTACTTCAGTAATTCTTTCACACCTGGCCAGATGTGTCCAGAATTTTTTTTCTTTTTTTTCACATTTGAAGTTTTCAACTCTAATCGACCCTACATCACTCAAGGCAGTTCGACAGACCTCTTGCAACTGACTTTGTGGTCACACAAAAAAAAAGTTTTATACACTTTTTCAAGTGCAATAGAACTTTCCAAGAGTGGTAAACAGACTTTGGTGTGTAAAAATCAGTTGAGTTCCTCTTTAATTGGGTGTGTTCCTGCTGTGGTGCAGGTTGCACCTTCAAACCCACAGTGGCAGCTCCCAAAGTTGATGCTTCATAGACACTTGACAGGGCATCCAGTAGATTTTTATCAGTTAGCTGCCAAATCCAGAGTTTAGATGATTTCTGCAGTGCAGTGATGTTAGAGAAAGGCCACTCTCTCTGAATTTATTAAACATCAAACTCAGACATTTTACAGGCTTCCTCTCTTGAGTAACATTAGCCAAGAGCCAACTACAAACCAGCTAAGCCGAAAAGGAATATTTTTGAGAAAATAATATATTAAAAAAAATATCAGTATTACTAAAAGCATCCTAATTTTGTTCTGGTAATTAAATACAAGCAATTCAACAAAAACAGCTGAATATCTGTATGTTTACATAGGAGGACTTTTGTACAGTTGTAAAAGAGAGCAGGAGAACTGGAAGAATAATAAAGACATAAATACAAGTGTAATTGTGTGCTTTGCTCAAGTGAGCACACTCATTTGAAATTAAAAATAAACCATGGTAAAGCAGGGCAATGCAGTTAATTACTTAATTACACAAAGGACTTTCACTTAGCAACCACTTTGTTTCTGTTCAGTTTGACTCGTCTGTGCTAGGTTTGTTGCACTTTATAATATCTCTTCTAAGTTGAATGAGTCCCTAAAAGGCCCATGGGGACCCAGTAAAAGTCCCTGGAACAGTAAAACTGTGTTAAAGTGAGTGATGGTGGAGGCAGTTAGGGTTATATTGCTAGCTAGCAGCACTTTATGAGACTGTGAAGAATACTTTCTGGCAGGAACCCTACGGAAGGAAGGGAGGGGAGAAGAGAAGGACAGTACACTGAAGAGGATAATGCCGGAAAGAATCACATTAAAATTATGTTATTGCTTAGTTTACCAAAGGGAATTGCCTTTTTTGTGTCTGTGTACATATTCCCCTTGACACGGAGTTAAAACACATTCCCACTCAAGACGGATTAGAGGGCAAGGTCATGGGTGGCACAATTTCCAAGGAGAAGGAAGGTTGACATTTTGTGTGCTCCTCAAGGGCACCGTCCACTTTGAAATCACAAGTTTACTTCCTAAATACGTGGAGGAGAATCAGACAAGCAAAGGAAAGATGGACTGGCATTTAGTAACAAAACTGAGAAGAATTGATGAAAAGAGTCTGGCTGTAGAAAACTTTTATAAAAAAAATTGAGGCAGAGTGGTGAGATGAGGAGTGAAGAGAAGAAGTGGCCTCACAGCAAGAATGTTAAGTGTTTACAAGATGAAGATCTCCCTGTGCATTTTCCTATTCCTCCATCTACCCAGTTCCTCTCTCACTGACACACCAACATCGCACCTAATCAGCCAATCACTGCTGGATTCTGTCTAAGAGGCCTGATTGGCTGATTACCCAAGCTCATCAACACACCACCCGGTGTGACTACACACACACACTAGCTCGGGCACAGCACACACTCACCGCACGCAAACTACTTAGTCTATCCCATATTGCGCGTGTGTGTGCGTGTACATATGCATAATCCATGCATGCATCTGTAAACTTCTTTTCATTTAAAAATCGTCTATGTGGGCAAGTTGTCTGCAATCCCACTAAAAGAAGTTTCAGAATTTACTTAGAATCTTAAAAGTGCTTTAAGTGACTTTGTAATTGAGTCTTAAAAATGATTTCAGATGGTTGCGTGTGCGTAACACAAAATAAATTGATAGGAAACTATAGTGAGTAGGAGGACAGGTTCACAAAAGTAAAATCATGTTCATCAAGAGGAATCGTGGGAAGTACAAATGCAGAGACTTTTGACAGAAGTACAGAGAAATGAGATGTATTTTCTTTACAACCCAGATTTTAAACATGATATCCAACTGCGGCGCTCTTACATGAGCTGGCAGGATGTTCTTGGAGAGCGCAGCTCTGTCAGAGAAAGCTCGTCTGCTCTGTGTTTTTTTTTTTTTTCTTGGGTTTTTTTGGGGATGACTGCAGTGGAATCCTGGGATCACGTTTTAGAGCACATCTGTGAGAGAACAAGGGCTGGTTTAAACTGGCATGCTCACAGACTCAGTTTTCAATTATCTTTGACATAGTAATTCAATAAAATCTTTTTGATTTTATCCGTCCAGCTGTGTATCTATCTATATTTATATCTATTTATAGATATAGATCAGTATTTTAAGCTACATGTATTGGCAGCAGTGGCTGACTTATTTACATTTCTACAGCATCACTATTATTACCCACAAGTTTCATTCTCCTTTTCATTATTGCTCCATCCTTTCTTCCCTTCATTCATCCTCCATTACATTATCGTTTGTCTTTTTCATGCAGAGCACGACAACACGTGTAGTATAGTAGCGGGGTCCTGAGTCAGATCAATGCCAATATTTATTTCATGTCCAATTACCGAGGTAGCATAGCAGCCCGCAGAACGCAGCGATGAAAGTAAACGTCCTCTCGCAGAGGCACAGAAACCACATTAGATGTGCAGCCTGCAGCCTGAGCTTCGAGAGCAAGGAATATGAGTACAAGTGCAGGTTATAGGATTCCAATAGAGCGAGCTACAGGCATTACCAGGGGGTGAAGCCTCCAGAAATCAGAGTGAAATCCTGTTGCTTTCAGTGGGAGATCCCCTCGCCATCCCCTTTTCCCTCTCTTAACCTGTTTTTCTTCTATACTGCTTTAAGAAGCCAATTTATCTTTATCGGTTTAGGAATCCCACACATCTATACTGAACGTTCACTGTTACTTTCATTTCTGCAGCTAACCAGGTTGCACTAGTTTTGTTTTGTTTTGTTTTGTTATGCCAAAACTATTTTTGACTTAATTAAAAATACATATATTCATAATAATTATCAGTTCGTTCTGCTCATCTACAAAATTTCTTCATTGTATCTAAAACGTCTCATGTTGGATTAATATTTCCAGATGACGTAGCACTTAATGAACCTGCCCTGTCTTTCTCTCTGTCTCTGTCCTCCCCATCTCAGATCTGTTCCTGACCATTGAAGGCCCAAAATTTGAGACCTGGATCAGCAAAGTAAGAAAGAAAAACCATCCTGGACTTGTTTGCTTTTTGTTTCTGTGCCCTGGCTTCATTTCTCAAATCCTGTCTAGAGTTCAACCCAGTTCTGTCTGCTCCTGTGCACCAGGAAGTTTTTTTTTTCCTCTGGTATTGCCTGTATACTCTTATAATAAGTACTGTGTTCTTCCCACGTAGAGGTAACAGTATTGATTGATGTATGATTTAGTAGGACAAACCAAAATGTTTAGTCAAAGTACCAACACTAGTGATGTTTAAAACACTTAAACACACTGTCTGACGTCAGTCAAAATCACTAATTTCTCAGTTCAAGCAGCTGAAACCAGCAAATATTTAACATGATTTACATTAACATAATGACATGAACAGTTTATCAGCCACATTGTACTATGTTTTTAATCAACAATTCACACTCGTTTTAGAATTGTAATGTTAGTTGGTAAATCTTTCTGTATTTAAAGCAGATTTTCTACTCAAGAACACTGAACTATGTCGACTGTCAAAAACTAAAAACTGTCATGTTGTGAAATGTTAGCGATCCACTGTTTCTCACCTGTGACCCACAGTCCATTTTTTTGATGTGTACTTGGATTGTTTCTTTTGAAGAAATATTTCCTGCTTCCTAGTGAGTAGCAGCACTACAATGTGATTCTGTAAGTGACTGTATTTGTCTTTAGTGAGTCTCTGATGCTCGTAGCCGGAACCAAAGAGCTTTACTTTGTAGCTTTTAGCTTAAAATAACACTTTATAATATGTTGTACACTCTATGTTTAGATTTTCACTCATCTGAATTCAACCACAGGTTAGCACCAACCAAGCACAGGAGAGTTATGTATCTTTGATAATTGCAACCAAAGATATTCACCTAGTGACCCACCCACCGCAGCCTTATTCATTTCCTTAATGCCACAAACTGATCTTCAAAGCATTAATGGGCTCGGGGGCACAGGGCTGCTGGCACTGCTGTAGGACTACTTAATATTCTGGGAGAGCAGAGAGGGGAGACCGTGGCTCAGGGTTTTTGTCGAAGGGGCCTATTTGAAATTCAGCAGGTCGAGGCACAAACCGAACAGTAGTCTATCTTATCACAGAGGGGGGAATAGGAGAAAGGGAGGGGAGGAGGTGAGGAAGAAGAGAGAAACAGAGAGAGATTGAAGGATTTTGCAGAGACAGAATGTGCGCAGGGGGAGAGAGAGAGACCAAGCAGCAGCAAAACAGAGCAAATAAACTGCCATGCCCAAAAACCAGCGCGATGCGTGACGGGTGGCAGGAATGTTGATCAGGTGAGAGGATTAAGCCGGAGAATTGCCGGTGGAAAACATAATGATGCTTTGGAATTTTCAAAGGAATCACAAATTCTTATTTTAATCTTTGTGTTTTTAGTCTGTTCTCTATCTGTCAGAACAGTGTCAACAACACAAGGTCTCCAGAGTCACACACAGCTTTAGGGACAACAATCTGTCAACAATCGGTTCACAACTTCAGTCCAGACTAAAATATCTCGACAGCTGTGATGGATTGCCATGAACTTTGGTACTAGTATTGATAGTTAGCAGACAATGAATCCAACTGCCTTTTGCTAATGCTCCGGTTTGTCTATTACACCTTAAAGGGGCTGACTCTGAGTCAGATATCAATTGGATTAATTGCCAAAAATTAATATTATGAATAGGCATGAAATTTGGTTCAGACAGTCATGATCCCCGGAGGATGATTTATCATAATCATTAATCCCAGACCTTTAGTAGAGTCATCTTCAGCCGCAAATCTAATGGCATTCCTGCAAAAATGCTGGTGTTATCAGTGAGAGAATCTGTGTTCACATTAGCATTTAGCTCAAAGCACCACTGTGCTGAAGCTACTGGTTTAGCTATAACAATGTGATAACAAGAGTGTTTCTGTGTTTTGTCATAAACAGTTTGACTTAGCTGAATCATAAAAATATCTTGATCCCAACTATCGGTATTAGTATGATAAAACAAACTTCAGCCCAGACATTGTTTAGGCCTTTGTTGTTCGAACAGTCAGCCTTTTGCATATCTGCTATGCAAAATAGAAAATGTGGAATTAGCATGTAGATGACAGTGTTGTTTCGCCTCAGTAAAAACAGAAAGCCAATTGACATCAAAGATTTGTTTTATTTGTGCAAGAAAACAAAGTTAATCTTCTTAAAATGACAAAAAAAAAAGCCCGGTAGAGACTATGTAATAATTTCAGTAGCGGATTTGGACATTTGTCTCCCTAACTCTGTGAAGCTTTCTTTTGTTTTTGCTTTGTGTCTTTTATTTATTATAATTTATGTATCGTTCGATCTTTATTAGTTCTTCTCTTACAAGAACGGTCAATATCTCAGTCAGTGTGTCTTGTAATTTTGAGCAATGTTCCAACTGCTAATTGACTGATAAAGTTTGATTGTTTGGTGAAGTGGGGCTTTGAAATCCTGTTGGAGCAGCGTGTAGAGCTGGGGATTTGAGAGCAACAGAAAGTGAGCGTACGCTCTCAGTTACAGACAGAATGAATTTTAGCCTTGTCAGTACAAATCAGGTTTTCTCCAGTTTATCTCTAACACTCCATGTCTTACTCTTTCTTCAGTCCAAGAAAAAAAAATAACAACTCATGTTTTCCTTTTATCTTTCTCTTTTTCTGTTTGTCTTTCCTTGCAAATAAGTGCTCACATCCAAAAACACTTTAATGAATTTACAAATATTTTTCATCAAGAGTCACATGACTTACATGGCCATGGAACAAGTCACACACACACACACACACACATATCTTGCACTTTGATTTTAGAGCCTGCTACCATTATTTCCATTATTTCATTTTTACATTTCATACAATTCTTTCACAGCTTTCACTCTTGTCACTCTTTGTTTTTGGCATTTTATGTGTGTGTGTGTATGTATGTGTGTAATACATACACGTGTGTGTGTGTGTATATATATATATATATATATATATATATATATATATATATATATATATGTATGTATGTATGTATGTATGTATATGTATATGTATGTATATACACATACACATACATACACACAAACACATATATACACAAACACACAAGTCCCAGGCCATTTCCCAGCATCCTCTGAGTATTAGACTCCTGTTAATCCCCCTGCAGTCTTCGGTTCAATGCGACTGCATCTATCGGTCACAGGCCAGCACGCTCTTCTTTCTTCAACACTCTGTTTTAATTACTTTTCTCTGTTTTCTCTCTCTCTCTAAGTCTCCCTCCATCCCTCCCTGTTCGTCTGCGATTACACAAGAGAAAGCAGTCACAGAAGGAGGAGAAACAACAAGCCAGAGAAATGAGAGGTGTTTTTATTGGCCAGCAGGCAGAGCCGAGGGGTTTTAAAGGTCAATTGTGTAGCACTTGATTTAATAATTTACTCCATCAGAGAGTGATTTTCTTCCCAGTCACTCACTTACATATATTGTATGTCTGGTCACATACACAGATATGTAAACAAGCTGCAGTAGGCTGCATAAACATCAATGTTTTTGATGTGTCCTTCTACTTCAATCTTTTATGCAAAGAAATAATCTCTTTCAGATCAGCTCCTTTGCTTCTCACCTCGCTATCCCTGACACGGGCAAAGACGTTCTGAGTGTTTTATACAGTGAGAAGAAATGTCAGTATGAGTCTCTGTCTCTAAGGATACAGGTCCATGAGGTCAACTTAAAAAAATTTTATAGTGTACATTTGAAAGGCTTGAACGTTCTGTTTCCTTAGGGACTTAAAATAAGCTAAGCTGTAGAGTTGGGATATATTTAGTTTTATTTTTGTACACAGGAAAACAGTTAAATGGCTACCTGCAAAGTGGCTCATTTCATGCTAATTTGGCAACTATTACAAATATTTCTTCTGGGCTTTAAAGCATAATACACACACAACACGGTGGTTTCATGAGCTTACGTCATAATGGGTGACGGAACACTGAAATATACTTCAGTTCACATATTTATTGATGTGATTTGTGCCGCAAGCAGTCAGTCCCGTCCTTTTTTCCTTTTAAAGAAGTTTATACAGCCTAGGATAGTCAAATATTAAAAGTTAATACATTGTGTGTCTACAGTCTCATGCGCACAGGCCCTTAATCCAACTCCTCCAGCACAACAACACAACAGTTCACCCTCAGTGTCATGCATCACGATAGAAATATGTGACATTTACACATTTTTTCCATCAGTGTTTTCATTAATCCTGCTCCACCTTGGTTCCTTTTGTTGTTTTTAGTCAAGTTAAAAAACAGTTGCCCCAGGATAGAGTCTTCTTCTGCAATGTTTTTGTGCTGTAAAATGTCTTACATCTCAACAGACGTGCACATCATCTGTGTCTGTGTGTGTGTGTCTGTGCTCTGTGCACGTGTCTATGTGTGTGTTACATATGTTGGGTGTGATTTGAACAGAAGGGAAGAATAATAATAAGACCTGTAATCCTTTCATCTTCACACATCAATCAGCTGTTCTCAAACTGTCTAACACACACACACACACACACACACACAGAGTTTTAATCATGACATCTTGGAATCAGGCAGCCAGCAACAGTCAATCATACTGGTCGAGATCTCATCCACACCACACAGAGAGTTAAGACCCTGTTGCCACATCTGTGGGTCTTTGTGTGTGTGTGTGTGTGTGTGTGTGTGTGTGTGTGTGTGTGTGTGTGTGTCATTGTCTAATTGACAGGCACTGATTATTGCTGCTTTTAAACAGATCAGCATAATTGTGTGTCATATGCACGCATGCATCTAAAAAAAGCAGAGGTATTATATATGTCTATATTTCTTTATCCTTTTTTTTTTATAAATTGTGCGCAGTTGTTAAAGTATAATCATGGTATTTAATTCAAAAAGTGACTTTATTAGGCTACTAGGCACATTACATGGCTACTACTAGGCTACTACATGAGTATATTTGTGTGTCAGTGTTTGTGTGTGTTACACACAGTCTTTTCCTTTCCAGGAAGGTTTGTTTGTGCATTCAATACTCAGTGGTCACAAAGGCAATAATTCTTTACAAATTGAAACAAATAAGGTGAGACAATAAACAAATGTATCCACTACCAGTGATGCTCTGAATCTCTGGCTGATGGACTCGGTCAATTTAAATCACCAAAATAAGTGCTGCTACATTTGTGCCTCATTAGTATTCAAAGCAGGGAACACGATGCAAATAATTAACCTCTAAAAGCACTTGATTTGTTTGCTGTGAATAATTGAAACAGAATGTAATATTGGACTAAATTTACTGATAGGTTGTACCTGCACAACTTCCCACACAGAATAAAATAACTCAGCAGCAGCAGCAGCAGCAGATATCTGCAGGTTTTCAGGAGACTCATGTGACTCAAGTCTTCAGCCTTCAATAACCAAGTTACTAAGTTTACTGCAGTTTTGTAGAGGCAGCACTTTTTTCACAACAGATAAATGGACATCAGATACCTGTTAAATTTTTTGGATTATTTATCCACATATCTTGTGGCTAAAAACTTTTATTCTGACATCTACTGCAAATAAATATTGGAATAAGTGCAAAAAAAAAAATCAAAACAGATGAATCCATTATGACATTCAGAAATAATGACTCGGTTCAGTGACAATGTCTATAAATGCAACTAATGGGGATGTTTGTGCAAAAATTTAAAAACTCATGCAAAAATCAAGATAACTATTGAAAGTTAATTGGTTCGTTAGGATTACTCCTCTATTCATGTTTATTTTCCTTCTCTCTCTCACACACAAACACACACACACTTTCTCTCTCTCTCTCTTTCGTGTGAGTATGTTTGTGTGTGAAAGATCTTTCTAAACTGAAGTCTTTGTGCTTCTAAAAACCACCAGCACATTTTCCCTCTCTGTTCACTCAGCTGCCGCTCTAACTACTCACCCCTAACTTATTACAGACAAAGTGAGAGTTTATTCCAGAGACATAAAAGAGTCAGAAAAGTTGTGTGTGGCTCATGTATCAATAGTCAGTGTGTGATGTTCCTGTCGAGAATTAGCATTTGTACAGCAGCCGTACTCAGCTGTCATAATATTTGGTGCACTAACCGACTGACAAAGAACTCAGGACGTAGACCGTCATAAATCTACTGGACGATCACATTGGCAGCACTATTCATTAGTCCCCTAATCTAAATGTCCCATGAGAGAATGGGAGACTATGAGTACGGAGCTGCCATTAGCATGATCAAGTGGGCACTTTCTGTGACAGCTGTCTTCATGAGTTAGAACCATGTCACCTCCAGAAAACTAAGCAACACTTTCTGGCTTCTTTCCTCTCAAAACACACTCTCAACTTCCTCTGCTAAGGGGCTGAACAGACTAGTAACTAAATCAGTTTAGCAACAATGGCCCCTCTAAAAATATAACTAGACATGTGGCATGCCAGGAGGTTTAGTTATCGTCAAGGACAAATCAATGAATTCAGTTTTGATAAAATATACATTGTATAAGAACAATTTAGTGTACTCACATAAGATAGTAATTGTAACTGATTGATAATGGATAAATAAGTTGCATATATATATATATATATATGTGAATTTTTCGTTTGTTTGTCAGATTGTATATTATTGTGGCAAAGTTTAGGAAATAGTTCCAACATAAGAAAACTACTTTCTGAATCAACTTGAAGTCTGTATGATGTATATATGGAAAAACATCATCCTGTTTTTATTAGTTTAACTCATACATAATGTACTATATATATATGTGTGTGTGTGTGTGTGTGTGTGTGTGTGTGTGTTGCTCTCTCTCTGATTCTCTGATTTAATCCCTGTAACTCTCCTCCTCATTCTTTCTCTCTCTCTCTCATAAATCCCTAATGTTGATATCAGCAGGCGACCGTTTCCCACTGCACTGATTCACTTCTGCTGACACACACACACACACACATTGTACACCAACCCCACCACCCCCACCCCCCGAATATGCGTATATGTCCTCTGCTTTTTCCATCTTCTTTGTCCTTTCCTCTCTCTAAAGGGCACCACACACCAATGACATTCCATGTATGTCAAAACACTCATACACATTGTTTCTCTCTGCGAGCTCACACACCAGCAGCGTCAACCATCGACCACACACATGGGGTCACGCAGACCTGTGATGTCACACCGTGTCAGGTCATGTCACAGCAGCTCTCCAGAAAAACAGCTAGCATTCATCTATACATACAATGTGCAATATGCGAAACCATCAATTAACAGTGACTCTATGCAATGCAGCCAGAGTGGGTTGTCATTAAAGGTAAAAAAAAAGTAAACCAATTACAGATGATTCCTCATGCAAGCAATTAATTAGATACTGACAGAACAGACAGATTTTGACATTTTTGTTGAGCCAACATTCAATCATGAAATGTTTCCAGCACCATTTCCCTTTCTGACTACATTTAAATCTTCTATTTTCTTGTTTTTTACAGATGAAAAAGCTCATTAATTAATTAAGGAAATAACTGACAGATCCATTGATTATGAAAATTATCATTAGCCCTGAGATAAGTTAGTGATAAAGCATGTATGAAATTTAATTAAGAATGATTATGAAAATAACAAAAACATTGCTTCTTTAAGATTCTTAGTTATGAGTTTTTGTTGTGGCTCTGATGACAAGTGAAAGGAACTAAATGTGTAGCTGCAACACACTTTCATTCTTCAGTTTGTTACCTGAGTTAAAATGATTCACTGTCTTCACACTGTCAGTCTAAAGATGGCATTCTTATCTGTCTCTCCTGGGTAGCATTTAACAGTATTTTAAGATACATTATAATTGAAATAATTAAATGTTATCATTCAGAATAAATCACTGCTGAAACACTCCCCTGTGAATGTTGGGGCTCTTTAGAAATGCACAGCTGCAGTTTTCTAGCATCTGATATGAAATGTGCATATATGCAGATCCTCACGCCACAGTTTTTTGCATTTCTCATGTTTATGTACATAATGCATACAGATAAACACCCAAAAGCCAAACTCTCAAACTTCATTTGTACAGATCATTAAAGAACCCCATGATCCTTGGCTCTGTAGAGTAAGAGCACAGAGCCAGTATGTTAATTTTTACACCTCTGCGCTGCAGCTTTGTGTCTCACAGCAGATCCATTGGATATATGACATTATACACTACATTTATTGGACTGAAGTTGACTTATTCATGACTCTTGAAGAAAACAGCAGCCCATACTCCAGTAGTTATAATATGTATGAGCCTTTATGTAACTGAATAACTCCTCTCTCTCGCTTATTCTCTCAGGACGGGAACTTCACCAAGGATGAAGTCATGCCAGCAGAGCCACCATTCAACTTTGTTGGACAGTCTTCCTTCATCGATTTTGGTGAGAGTGACAAAGATTTATCATTTGCTGACATTTTTGACAAACCTAATGCGTTTTTTGTGACGGTGACAGACGAACGGAGAGATTCATTTTTAACCTGACACTGGCCTGTACTTTGGGGATTTGATTTAAAATAGGACACAGGAACCAAAAACACAGGAAACTGGTGTGAATCCACACTCAGTATATTTACAAAATGGTTAAATTGTACTGGGCCAGCTTATACTCAAAAGTGCCTTGCCCCATATATCTGTGTGTGAATGTGGCAGATCCATCCTATCCTAAGTCCTTTAAGCTCCCTCTGCATTTGAAGCTGTGTAGCTTCAAAGGTTTCCAAATAGGACTGTCTGGTCTGTTTGGCTTTGGAATTTCCGCTACAGCTTTTTCATCACATAACTTTATTTCTCCACACACAACAAACGCACACACACACCGCACATGCTCACCCCTTTCTGGATGGGCTAATCTTACACAGTCACACACAATTGCAGACACACACTCAATCCCACATACAGCCACATTTTTGCGAGCATCTTATCCCCCCCTTTAAACAATCTTGGCCAACTGTATTCATTGTTCAAGCTCAGCTTTACATTTATCCTCAGTAAATCTCTGCCAGCTCTTTAATCTCCGAGCTACAGCCACAAAATGGCCCCTGGTCGCTTTTGTCAGAGCAACCACCTTAGTCAGAAGAGAGGGAGAGTTGTGCCTCCTTGTATTCATTTTAAAGGTAATTTAAAGGTAAATAGTAGGTCGATGGACAATCTGATGCTATACAGTTTATTTTTAGTCAAGGAGAAAATTGAATTACTAATGGTCCTTTTCCGCTCAGCTTTTGTGCTCAAGATGGACAATATGCTGCACTTCCTGATGCTATAATGTAGCTGGTCAAGCCAGTGTGACAAACATTGCAAATGTATTTCACTGACTTTGACTGTTAGGTGAAATTTAACTATTTGTGGGTCTCTTCTGAGATGTTGGATTGTGTAAATGTGAGGGACACTGAACGATATTCAGAGTGTTGTTGTTAAGTCAATCCTACGTTGGTTATGTGCTTGAAGTTGTTGTTGGTTGGAAGGTGAACCTTGACTCACTCAGAGGCAATGAGCTTTGTGTAGGACATCTGCTTTGAGAGCATGATGCAGCCAATGTCATGCTTCTCCATTAGGATTGAACCAGTTATGTGATGAATGGTGTGTGGTTATCAGACATTTCATCCACACTTGAGAGACTATATGCTTTTTGCAAATTCCAGGCAGTTTCCACTTTTCTTTCACTGAGTAAATGTTCTGTTTGGAAGTTTCTGCCATCACACAATCTCTGGAACCCAGTTAGAGTAACTTTTCTTGGAGAGCTCTCTCACCAAGGTCCTACACTGTCACATGTTCAGTTCAGCTGCATGGAAAGCTCTAGGAGGAATCTTGATTGTTCCAAACTTCTTCTGTTTAGTAATGATGGAGGCCTCTGTGCTCTTGAAAACCTTCAGTGCAATAGAGTTTTTTTTTTTTTTTGTAGCCCTCCCACATCTTTCCCTCGACTCTGTCTCTGAGCTCTGCAGGCAGCTCCTTCAACCTCATGGCTCATTGTTTCTGCTTCTAAGGCACTGTCATAAAGTCGCAATAGCGCAACGCTGCAAGAGGGCTTTTAATTTGAAATGACAGCTACACGGAGTCAAGACATGTGGCGACACCCAGGTGAGACAAGACGGAGGCAGAAAAAGAAACAGAAGAGTGAGAAAGCTAGATTGAACCAGCTAACTTGAAATAAGATAGAATTTGCATATCCTGTACATTACATGACATTAAGACATTATTTTTGTTTTTATTTAGTCCCTGTGACCTTATCCCTCACTTTGAGCTATGTGCTGTCCTCAGCTGTGTAATGTTGGATGCATTTTTAATTAACTTTTGGTCTTGTGTTGCTCTCACTCACATGCACACACACACACACACACACACACACACACACAGTGTGCACACAGTTCTTCACACTGATAAACCCATCCTTATTGGCAAGATTAATCTGTTAATCTCATTGCAGCTAGAGGTGTCCATCAAATATTTAGTGAACAAGCTTCTCCTTCTCAAATTGCCAATAATGTATGAGCCAGAGGGGAAATGACCTATATGCTGCAGGTGTGTGTCTGTGTACTGTGATAGTATCTGCGTGTATTTATGTCATTTGCTTGCAGAGTGCTTACAGTGTATGTATTTAATTCATCATCTCTCAGGCGATGATCTTTTTATGTTTAAATCTCAAGCTTATCTCGACAAAATACTTTTTCATTTCTTTAATCTTTCCATTTGAATTTTTTCATTCCTCATTCGGTTCGGAAATGTCACCTCGAGACGTTGCCCTCGTTAGCCGAGGATTGAAGTCATTTAGGGTCACACTTGTTATATTCTGCCAAATTCTGTGAGAGAAATGCCTGACAGGATGTTACGCTGTTTTTGTCCTGTTTTGTCTGCTTCGCTCAGCCCCTGCTGGCCTGTCGCTGACTATCTTTATCACCCTTGATCCCCCATGTACTTGCCATCTTCGCCTCTTTTCCTTCTCCTCCCACTATTCTCCCTCTAAACAGCTTTAAGTGTCACTGGATTGAGTGACCACATGTTTTCTAGGATGTTACTTATTCATCAGAGCTATGCTAGTCATTATTTAGATGTTGCATAATTTATCTGAATTAGCATTTAATTATATATAAAATAATTATATATAATACTATATGAAGTAGCAATATTAAGCAATAATCGACTTGCTGTCTGATTTTAGGCTAGATTATATCAGATGCACTGTATCAAATACTTCCAGCCTTTAATTTACAACACACTCTCTTCCCTATGTCGATTAGTCTTTGTATTTCTTATTCCCATATTGTCAGACTGAGACAAGGAGAGATGCTCTGTGCCAGCAAGGGTGGAGTTAGGGTTTGTTATGAAATCAATGGGGACTCCTGAGTCTAAAGATTAGCTTGGACAGGAAATACCCACAAAACTGGGAAAATATGCTCTCTGAGATAAAACTGTTATAAAAATTTTAATGGCACTATATTTTAAGACAAATGCACCGGAGCCCAGTGAACTCAGAGGTGATACAACGGCCCCTCCTATTCAGTGCATAATGGATGTACCCAAGTAAAGTCCAAATCTGAAAAAAAACTTCTCTTTCAGACTTAAGTGTTGCAACAAGGAATTTAAAAGAGCATATATCAGATGAGTTCTCACAAAAGCTAATGTTGGCCCTGACAACTATGTGTTGTACATATACATACAGCTGTCCACTTGACAATCAGTTAATTAAATAAACTGAAATCTGTCAACGTCTCAGTATACTAACAGTTGACAACATCATTTGAAACTATGTTTAATACAATGCATACGACAGGCATTACGTAGTGGTAACTTTTGCTGTATTGCTCAAGGAATGGAGAGGTTTGTTGTCTGGTGTTGAGCCCCTGATCTTTAACCACTATCATGTTTATGGTTTTATTTTTTTTTTTTTGAGAAAAATGACTCGGGTACTGATGGGTTGGTGAATAATTTGATCCAGATGTACCCTGATGACATTTGAAGATCCCTTGACTTTTTCATTAGCATTATCATGAGGTTGATATTTATGGTTTTGAATGGAATAGCTCAACTACTGGATATAGATTGGAGGATACTTGGTATGGATGTTTGGACCCAGCTCAAGATAAATTTTGATCTTTCTAATTTTTCCTTTAGCGCCAAATCAAGTCAAAGTTGCAGCTTGACCATGACTAATGATGATGTCCCCATCAACCTGAGACGTGCTTAATGTTTAGTGCTCTCTAGTTTAATGTATTTGGCATTGCACCTGCTATACATCAAAATTTTAGCATTGTCATTACAAGCAGTGTATCAACCAGGTGTTAGCATTTTGCTAAATGTGTAGATGGCCAAGTTTTAAAGAGGTTTTTCCGTTCTTTTTTCCTCTCACAGCTCCCAGCTTTCTGTCACAAGCTGATAAATGTGTTTATTTTTCTAACCTAGGTCTTGTTACTCAATCAAGCAGGTACTTGAAGTGACATTAAAATATTGTGCAGCCTGCATCTAATGTAATCAGTTCAAGTTGAAGCCCAGTTTGTTATACACATGACTACCCAGACTTCAGATGGTGCAAACCAATACAGGGGGAAAAACACTGTTTGTTTTTTATATCAGCCCTATTTTCCTTCCACTTTTAATCCACCTATTTAAATTGTCCTCCTCCCCACTGTAATAGCTTATCCCTGTCTACCAGTTCAGCTTTGTTGATATTATCATTCAGTTTTTGTCTCCTGTGTGTTGCTATCATAAGAGCCCATCTGACCAGCTTCTCTCCAGGATAATTAAAGATCACATCTTGGCTTTTCCCAAAAACCTTGAATGAATGACCGCAGGGAAACGAGAAAGTGAGGCAAACGAATGAGCAAGAAGGAATGAAACACTTCAAAGATGACAGGAAGTGAGGCTGAGACGATGATAAACTATATTAATATATGCTGAGTTGGAAGATGTAGAGAAGAAGGAGGAGAAAATGTTGGGGAGGATAATAAAGGAATTAAGGGAAGAAGGAGGTGGCGTGAGGATGAGAGGGATGAAAAGCAGTATTGCATCCCTGTGTGATTTGGAGTGGGAATTATTTTGATCACACATCACATCACAGTCAATTCTCACTGTGTTCTTCTACATCTGCCTTGCTCTACCTGTCTCCCATTCAACCTTCCTCTACAGAATCATTTCTTGTTTATTTAGATTTTTTGTGTGTGAAAACACATAATAATACTGACAACAGCAGCAACAATAATTTTGATCATACAATACAAAACACAATAGATAAGTAATTGATATTTATCAGCACTGACTTCTGAGTATCATCTCATCTCTGCTATTATGTTGCTGTTCTTGCAGGCAGTTAGATACAGTGGATTTGTTGGTCCAAAACTGCTTTGCCTCATGTACTCCTTAAAAAATGTTGGTTTTACTTTCATCAACCCATGTGGGAAAACACATTTAGTAAGCTGCTGCAAGTTTAGATGTAGAAAAATGTTTACTTAAATGTTTAAACGCTGTTTAGTTCTGAACACATTCTTCAAACGCTGCTCGTAAATTTTGACATCTTTATGAAGCTATCCCCAGTAATGCCTGCCTTCGTTTTTGGCTGGGTTTTCAGCCAGTACAGTCGACGCAAAACCTCACATTGTCTTCTATCGTAGTAGTGATTACATTTGAGAGTGTATTTATGTTGTGTTGTGATTTCTCTTCTGTTCTCTCAATTAAATTACAAACTAAACTTGAATGTCATTTTATGGTAAGTACAGTATGTGTGGCCACCTGATGTAAACTTAGGAAACCTTTACTTCCTATTTGACCAATTTTTTGGCTTTTTTGATATACATGCCTTGATCTTTCATCTATCCATCATTTATAAGTGGAAAGCCCAGGAGGAAGTTGACAAGGCCATCAGCAGGCTTCAGCACAGGGAGGTCATTGGAAGAGTCCAGGAGGGAAGAGCAGGGCTGGGGAGAGGCGAGGCCCTCCCCTTCTGGTCCAAGGCCTCCAAGGAACAGCGAAGAGCCATGGTGGTGGCAGAGGTGGCAAGGACGGAGCAGGAGCGGCTACGCATCAAGGCTGTGTCGCAAAGCCGCCAGGGAGGCTGGATGACCTGGGAAGGTGTCACAGACAGGCCCATGACATGGTCTGACTTGTGGAAGATCCCCAGGCCAGACTCAGCTTCCTAATCAAGTCCACCACGACACCCTGCCATGTCCCCGAAACCTCCACCTATGGTTTGGTGCAGAAGAAAGCTGTCCATTGTGCAACACCACCAACGCAAGCCTTCAGCACATCCTCTCCGGCTGTAAGACTGCTCTGTCTCAAGGCCGCTATAGGTGGCGCCATGACCTGGTGCTGAAAAAGCTGGCAGAGGTGACAGAGGCATGCAGGCTACAGGCTAACAGCAAACCTCCTGCTCCAGTGAGACCATCCATCCCCTTTGCAAGAGCAGGGGAGAACCCCAAGCCCACCCACGGACAGTAACACCAAGACTCCTCTCACCTGGTGGCGAGTGGACTATGAGGGTTGACCTGGGGAGGCAGCTCCAGTTTCCCAGGGACATTGTCCAAACATCGCTCCGGCCAGACCTGATCTTATGGTCAGTCCCATTAAAGACCATACTGCTGGTGGAACTCACCGTCCCATGGGAACAGGGGATTGAGGCTGCCAACGAACGCAAGCGTGATAAGTATGCAGACCTGGCAGCAGAGTGTCAAGAGGCTGGCTGGAAGACCATCACATGCCCGTTGAGGTGGGGTGTAGGGGATTTGTGGGATCCTCAACAGTTCGCCTACTTGCAACATCGGCTGCACAGGGGCAGGGAATCGTAAAGCCATCAAGGAGCTGGCCGAGGAGGCAGAGAAGGGCAGCTTCTGGCTATGGCTAAGGAGGAGGGATAAAGGGTGGGGGCAGAACACCTAGGTCATCAGCAGGGGGTGGAAGACAGACTTTCCATCGCTCCGCCACCAAGAGATGTACTGGGGTTAAAGGAGCGAAACATCCGTGACTGGTGGTCCCCAGCTGATGACCCGTTCCTGACCTTGGGTGTAGTGCATAGGGAAACACTTCTCTAGAGGGCACTGGTGGAGGTGCGGCAGGCAGAAATGCCCGGCAGGCATACCATCAGCCTGTATCTTCAAAAAAAAAAAAAAACCACTTATCCTTTAAGAGGGCTACAGTTGTGATTGTTCTACTGTACCAGTAATAAAAAGGTAGATTACTAGCATCACTAACAGGACAGAATATATTAAAGTCTTTCATTGATCTACTAATTATAATCTCCGATTAACCAAACCTGCACGTTTTAGGACTATGTGAGGAAAGTGGAGGAAACCCACACATGTTCAAATAGATAAACCTTCCGCTAAGAGGTGACAGCGTTAACCATTACACCTCAGTGCCTATCTTCTATTTCTTCAATAAAATATGTTATTTATAGTTGAATCTGACAGGTCTGTTTTACTAACCACTTTATTTGTGGTGATTTTCAACCAAACAGAGATTTGAGACCTCAAAAACACCAAGTTGAATAGGACAGGTTTTTACATTGTGATCACCTTGAGCTCATATTTTGTCCCTTTGCTACAAATTTTTGCTACTTATGTCTCAGAACACACATGGCCAATGTGATCCATACTGTAAACACCAACCAGGTAGAATTAATTTGGATCTGACTTATGTTTGTTTTACCAATTTGTTGAAAGTCATCTGCTTGAGTAGCTTCCACAGATAGCACACGTTAGCTAAACTCCTAGTGTGTGTGTGTGTGTGTGTGTGTGTGTGTGTGTGTGTGTGTGTGTGTGTGTGTGTGTGTGTGTGTATGTTCATGCAGTCCTGTTTCCAGCTCTAGACTCTTAATAGATGCACAGCATATGCCAGACAAAACAGGCCCATCTGCCTTATCACTGAGGTAATTGCATTTTTCAAAGTGACAGCGGCCGATGCATAATTCATCATTAGGTAAAGCACAACAAAGTCCCACGACCAAGTGTGTCAGCGAGCGTCACTGCAGGTACGATGGAGGGAGGCTGCTCCGTGACCAGCAGCTCAGGAAGATAGGGAGATTTTTGAGACGGTGAGACGGGAGTGTGTTTGGAAATGATATTTAAAATCAAAGAGGCTGTCATCATGTGGTGCGTGTACGGTTATGTGAGAGAGTCTGTGTGTGTGTACGTGCGTGTGCATGTGTGCATGTAGGTAAGTCAGCATGTTAACAGGACAGCCTATTTCTCTCTGCTCTCCCCTCAGGCGTTTTTTCCTCCACACATCTTATTATGTTGTGTTACATTCAGCCACTCCTCCTCACCCTGTTTTCTGTCTGCCATATTCTCCCTTTAACCACTATATACACTATTCACATAATTTTCTTCTCTTCTTTTTTTTTTTTTTTTTTTTTTTTTTTTTTACCTCCATTTTGCTTTGTGTTTTTCCACTATCACTGGTCAGGTTTCAACCAGTCTGTTCTCTGCCTCTCTCTCTTTTTTGACTTTTCATTTTCACTCCATCATCCATTTCCCTCCATCAATTTCTCTGTCAGTCTCAGATTCATGCAGCAATGGGTTTACCCATACCTGTTAAACAAAGAGGTACTGGGATGCTGCTGGACCAAATCACAGTGTCATGTAAAAGTGTACAGCTATGTTTATGCGAAAGGCATCACTCCAGTCTATATCAATGAAGTAAAAATGCAGCATTGGGAGAAAAAATAAAATCTCCTAATCAAGCACCATTTAGTGATATTAGATTAGAAATATTCCAGTCCAAATGCAAATTATCAAGTCTCTCAGGTTTACAGTCTCTGAGTTCAGATATTAATTTGCACATTTGAATATGCAATTTAATGGAAATGACAAAGTACGTCTGCCACAAAAGTGTCCTTCAATGAAGTTAAAACCCACATCTCCCTCTTTCTTATTCCAATATCTGCTGCACAGTAATTATGCATAAGTAGTACTCTCAATTATAAGGATCCACCCACAATAATTTACACACTAATTATTGCTTTATTTTTGAATTAATTTTAAAATGTTGTGTATTTAAAGGGAAATACACAACTTCCATTTTGTGTTTGCTTCCACCATTACACTGTAACAGCTTTGTCAGGCTGCAGAGAGTTTAAGGCAGGAGGCGGAGGTCAGAAGACGTGCGGTGCATGCTGGTATTGGAAAAACAAGACGAAGTTAGTTATTGTAGCGCACTTAGCCTCCTCGCCAACACAGTCAATTGGAGCAGAGCAGTGACTGAGACACTTAGTAACTGATTGCTGCAATTTCTGTCATAACACTCAGACACTGGCATGATGCACATATCGTGAAATTCAGTGTGAGTCGCACTTTCCTAAGATATAATCATATCTCTCAGACGCTTTATAACCGCAGAATCTTCATGAGAATCATTTTGCTTTTATTTTATCTTCAGTATCAAAGTAAACCAGTCATATTTTTCAGTACATCCATGTCTATACTGCAAACAAGAGCCACTGTTTGCTCAGGAAATTTTTATGACCACAGTCATTTATTACCACAATGGTACAAAATAAAACTCTAAATAAATAAAAGCTTAAACATGGAGCAGAAGTTGTAGCCTGCAGCTAAGTAAATGACTGAATAGCTACATTAATGTCACTGAGCACTTTATGTGAAACACCTGTACACATGTTTTTTAATACAATTATGTACTCAGTCAACAGTTTTATGTATAAAATCATCAGACACAGGTTAAGAGCTTCAGGGTCACATCCACGAGAATCTAAACAAAAAAAAAAAAAAACTTTTACTGAGCATCAGTTCCGCCTTGTTGATGAGAGAGGTCAGAGGAGAATGGCCAAGCTGCTTGGAGCTGACAGAAGAGGCTATCATAACTCAGATGACCAGTCTTTGCAAGTGAGAGTACAAGTGAGTGAACCATCTGAGAATGCACAGCACGTCCGACCCCGAGGCAGGCGGCATGAAACAAAAGAAGACCACATTGGCTTCCACTCCTGTCAGCCAAGAACTCACCAAACCCAGAAAGTTGAAAACTGAAGAAAAAAAAAAGATAGTCTGTCTTTATTAATCTGGATTTCTGCTGAGGCAGCAAGTGGTCATCTTGTCAACATGGAGCAGAAACTCAAAAGAAAGTTTATAACTTCTTGTCGAATGCATGGCATGAAGAACTGAGGCTATCTTGAAAGTGAAGTGATGCTCTGTGGTGTTCCTAATAAAATGTTTGGTTACTTTCTAAAGCCAAATAATGCAAACTACCAAACTTGGAGCACAGTTTTTCCTACAAATCCATCATGCAATATCATCAGGTCATCAGTGCCAGATTCACTCTTTGGTGTGGCAACAATCCCAAACTTGCAGCCAGAAACATGAAGAACTATATTCAGCAATAAGAATAATGATGAGAGCTGCAACAGATGGTCTGGCCCCCACAGAGTCCTGATCCCAACATCATGGACTCAGTCTGGGATTTCATGAAGAGACAGAAGACAGCACAACAACCCAAATACACAGAGGGGCTGTGGCATTTTCTCGAAGAAGTTCAGAACAACATACCTGTCAAGTAGTAAAAAAAAAACTGTGCAAGTGCACAGAGGAGAGCTGGTGCTGGTGGAAAACAAAAAGTTATTAATTGATAAATTTATGGCAGTATTTTTGAAAGTTTCCTAATTAAAGCGTGCAAGAGCCCAAAACTTTTGCACAACATTCAACAATTATAGTTCTTTGACGGGCACTTTATTGTTTTTGTCCTGTTTCTGTGTATTACAGTGTAACTACTTTCTCAAGATTCCGTCTACAGATTGGGGATTTGCTGAATTCAATTTAATTTCAAAATAACTCTATTTCAACACTATATGTGCATGCATTGGCTTTCCATGACTTGAGACCTTCCTTTTAAGAATCATAAGGTGAATTATAAGGTGAATCGATGTCATAAGTCTAGTTCTTGTCTTAAAATTCCTAATAATAGATAAATGTTTTGTATAGATATTTATTTAGTCTTGTGTTTTTGTGACTCTTTCCCCAAGAACAGGACCTACAGAATATTGTACTACACATATTTCTCCCATCCTATTAGTCCCTAGGCACACACCTTTTAAAAACACACACTAAATGGTGACACACACAAAGCTTCTGCTCTATCAGATCATGGGGTTCACTGTAAGACACAGGCTCCCTGCAGCATCCCACCGTATGAGTTTATTGTGTGTTTGTATGCATATTTTGATTTGCATTGTTATTGGCGCCGTGTTGAACTCTATGAATGCCAATGTGTCACAATACATATCTGTATTGTCTCAGTATTCTCTCACCGTCTCGACTCTCTCCTGTTGTTGTCTTTAGCTATTTTCTTCTGTTTTCCCTGCTTCCTCTGCCCTCGTCCTTCCCAGGCCTTCCCTCCCGTCACAGCCCTCTCCGTTTCAACCCTGCCTGCTGTTTCCTCCCTCTGCGACTCTCTCAGCCAATCTCCATCACACCATGCATCGTCAGCAGGGAGGGGAAAAGGGGAGGAGGGAGTGAGGGGTGGGGGGATAAGGCTGAATAAAGAGGAGAAGAGAGTGAAATGGGCGTAATAGAAGGAGGGAGAGAAAGTGACTGGCACAGAAGTGAAAGAGAGGAGGAGGAGGACGGGAAAGTGAAGAGGATGAGAGAGAGAGAGGAGATGAAGGAGGTGAAGGAGAGCATAACAGGAATAAAAGAGAGACAGATGACTAGATAGATAAAGAAGGGTATTCATGGAGGAAAGGACAGGTGGGACAGAGCGAGAGAACATTACTGTGTGTGCATATGTGTGTGTGCGTGTGTGAACTGACAATAAGCAAGGGAGACGGAGTGCCAAGTGATAACCTCTGTAGGACTGAATTAGCACTCATTCTGTCTCTCTCTCTCTATCTCTATGTGTCTCTGCCTCTTTGTTCCTCTCCCTACAGTACCTCACAGTCAAAACCATCCCCGTCTCTGTCTCTTGATGCTCTCATACTCAGCATTACACCCTCAGTAATGCATCTGATTAGAAGTCATCGCACTCCTCTAAATGTTTTGTCTAAAAACAGAGGAAAAAAAAAAACTGTTCCAACTTCTGTCCAATTTTGGTGCCTACTTGTGCATTATGTTTAAGTCCTGCAGCCGCAGTTTGATTATGTGTTAATCCCATTTAGACAGTATTGGTAGTATTGCACCTCTAAAGTTTGAGACCTTGCAAAAGCAAAACATCTTTCAAACAAAGTCAGGAATCCCTGTGATGAGCAAAACTGATCTGTATGTGTAAATTAGCAGAATGCCCATTCATTAGTCTCCATTGGCTAGTCAATAGAAATAATGACAGCTCTGATATTGAACTCAGATCAGTTACTAGATATATAGATACTAAACGTTCAGTGGGCAAATTTCATACCAGACATGTCCCATGTTTGGAACATTTTGTGATGGCCACATAAATGACACTTTATCACTTCACTTTTTCACTTTATCACTTCAGACGTTAAGACAAATTAAGCCATTATCTAATAAGATCAAGTTGATAGTCCATAACAACAAATATTCTTATTTGCAGCCCAAACATAAATCTGTGAACCAGACATGTCATTTCACTAGTACAGCATGTGTCACCATTAAAGTGTGAAACACTGTTCTGGAAATGGAGAAAAGTTTTAAAAAATTAATGAGTCGTCATCCGAATTTTAAAGAGATTTCATCATTCTATGTTTCAAAATCAACTATTGCTGTCTGTCTCTATCTGTTTTTCTATCCATCCTGCAAAAGATTTCTGTTTAGAAACTAAAAAATACATCAGTATATCTCTTGGAAATGTGTAGAGAGAAACTATTGACATATCAGTATTTACTCTTATTTTTTTTAAATAAAAATGACAAAATGAGTTTTAAAATGAACAGTTAAGGAGTTGTTTATTTATTATTTTGTACAGTGTATCTCACAATCTGCCTCCCATTTTCTCCCCCTTTCTGGCTCTCACTTAGTTGCCCCTGACAGCCACATTCA
Source organism: Polydactylus sextarius (assembly GCA_016801845.1). Lineage (NCBI taxonomy): Eukaryota > Metazoa > Chordata > Actinopteri > Polynemidae > Polydactylus > Polydactylus sextarius. The sequence goes on from CM028906.1 coordinate 13,095,485, forward strand.
GCTTCTCCTCCTCGTCTGCTTTGTACTGTCATTCATCATCAGTGTCATTCAGTTTTCCCCCTTCCACATGGCACAACATCTGTTTGATAGTTTTGCACTTGGCCTATTGAAAAGGATTCAGATACACTGTGCCATGAGAAGCCTGGAAGCAGTTCCACTTGTCTGTGTGATGTTTACATGCCAACTCCTGAGCACACATTGTGTTCATGCGTCAGCCAAAACACAAAAGCTTGTGTAGCGCAAGAATTATCTGGCTATATATATATATATATATATATATATATATATATATATATATATATATATATGTGTGTGTGTGTGTGTGTGTGTGTGTGTGTACTTTTTTTTTGATGTTGATGTTTCACAATTCCACACAATCGTACTTCTGTTACTTATCAAGACAAACATAGCAAACATCACAAACAAATCCAAGTAAATTTTTTGCTAAAAGATCATTTAAATCAACATTTTTTTCTGATTAATTATCTTGAAATTGATGAACTAATCTTTAAGCTCTAGTAATAACCATGATTGTCCAGGTTAATGTGCCCATTCACTGATGGTTCTCTCTCGCTTACACAAACAAATCCAAAATCTCTAATTTCTGTCTGAATTTTGACAAAACCCTGGATTGTTTCAAAGGCAGTTTGAGTGAGTTAGACAATCGTTAGACACACTGCTACATAAATAAGGATTTTATTTATGTCTCATGTGCTTTCACGAAGAGCTCCTTATTTTCATCTGTGTACTGTAGTGGATGTGTGCCACTCAAAACTGTGTAATTTGGACTAGTATCATGTTCCAAATGGAATTCAGGCAGTTCTCAGCAGTGGTTTGCATGTGCCAAAGAGCTAGAGACCATCTTTATGATTGTAGCTCACCAGCTACAGTCTAATCTGCGTACAGACCACACCCATCTCACAACTAGGACTTCATTTTTTAAAATAAACTACACAGATTTAATGTTTCATGACTGTATCATGCTCAGTTGTGACACTATTTCAATGACAGTAATGAAATCTGTCCACAGGCAGACATACAGACACCTGCCACAGTACTGAAAACCTTCCTGTCGTAGTTTCTAGTATAGTCGGTATCTCCTGGACAACACTTGCAGTGGTGACACACACACACACACACAAGGTGAAAATGCCAACCTCACTGTTACTGCTGGTAGATGACAAGTAAACGTGGTGAAAATAATTTATGATTCAATCAACATCACTTAATGAGGGATTGTTTTGTCATTTGAAATGTGTGCTTGCGTGCGTGCTCGTTCATGTGTGTGTGTGAACATGAAGCTGAACCTGGTGCACTGAAGTGTTTGTGCTTTGAAGAGCTGATGTTTTGATTGTTTTGATTTGGAAGGCTCTGTCTTTGTGCATTAGGTGAAGCTGGCGTGTATTATGATAATAATAATTAATATGATGAATGCAATGAAAATCAGCGGAGAAAACGATACTTCAAGTCAACTGACATTATTAAAAGGCATCAAAGAGACGGGAGCTGCTTGGATGTGTGTTTGCTCATAGGAAACAAGCAGGTGTCCCTGTGATCCCACTCACACATGGAGAAAAGAAAAAAAACAGGAACAATTTTCTTTGTGCCAGAAACTGCACTGTGCTCAAAGTCGACTCGAGAACAAATTGGAGGCATTGTGATGGAGTGAAAATATTAAAATAGCACAGTTTTGGAGAACAAAGGATCACGCTTCTCCCACTGGTTCAACACAGCATTCTTCTCTAATTCTCTGTCTGTTTCTGGCAGATGGTGACGGATACCAGGATCACCTCCTCCCTGTATGTAAGGATATCAACTGTAAAAGCAGTGCCATCTACTTGGCCAAGTCCGGCTCAAATAAGGTACGATACTGACATGACCACACTGACTGTTATTACAAGCTATTCAAATGATTTACCTTGTAAACTAATTAATTTTTTAATGTATATTTGCTCTCTGTCCTGTCCTACAGCTCAAAATTCATTTACATTTTTTTTTATTCTTACACTTATTTTTCTTCTGATTTATGCAACACAGACCTGCTCATCTGCTCTTTTTTGTTTTAATTATGCCATTTTCTGAAAGGCATAGGCTATGCCTCTAAATTAATTGATGAATTACAGGTTTATGCCACATAGACCTTTAACTGATCAATCATTTTAGTCTTTTTTAGTAAAAAACAACAAAACAAAACAAACGTTCTTTTTTTTAAGCTGCACAAATGTAAAAACGTGTTTTTTTTTTTTTTTTTTCTTTTTCTTAACATTACATTTATCCAATATTAACATTAACATAGATTTTCATTTAGTTTTGGAGTTTTAAAAGAACAAAATATGGCATTTGATGTCATCACATTAAGATGTTATACAACAACACATGACTGCTCTTATGGCTGAAAGACAGTGATGTGCTTGTTTATGATCTGTTATATGACATGACCTCTGCCTTCACTACCTTGAGCGGATGTTAGCTGTTCTCTTAACTGTTTTAAGGTTCAAACAACCAGGGCTGTCTTTTTTTTCTGCTGTTTTCTAGTCCACCCCACCCCCTCCCTATATGTTCTTTAAGGTATTTCAGATCTCCTCTCTGAGGGAGACCATCTCACCAGAGGCTCTATTGCAGTGTCAGAGCTACAGTTTTTCCGTACAATAGCTGTCTATTTCAGGAAGGCATGAAACACGAGGCTCACAGTGGGGGGGCTCTTGCTTAGAGAGACATCCAGGGCTGATCTAGTGGGTGTCATTTTGTTTGCAGAGGCTTGGATGATAGAAGTAGCAGATATGCACACGCGCAAAACGGTCCCATCCGATTAACGCACACACAGAAATGAATACACGTGTACGGATGCATTTACTTACAGTTGCTCTTAGAGGAGCGCACACACCATCTCCCCCTCCACCACCTACATATCATTGTGTGCGAGTCCTTTCATTTACATCCTACCAGTTGGCAAGAGACCCCGCTTCTTCTTTGTTTTTTCCTCCTTCATTTGCCACCAGAGAACTAGCTTCCACTTTTCTTTCAATCTGAAATAGAAATATTACAGGCTTATTTGCATGTCCGCCCCCACACACATATGTGCACACAAAAGACACACACGCACGCAGAGACACACAGTCCCACACTCCCTGTGGACATGCCTTCTTTTGTTTGCCTGTCAGCAATAAAAAAAAAAAAAATAGAATAAAATGATTGAAGGAAAAAGTGAAGGAAGGAAGTGTAGAAGGTAGGGGGGGAGGACGAGAAAGGAGGCACTGATGGATAAAGTGAACACATGTTGTTCAGTGTCGCTATGTGTTTGAGAGACAGTCATCACTGTCAAACAGGGAGACAGGTGGAGAGGGATGGGTGGGCGGAGTGGGGGAGGAAAGTAGACTCTCCCTGTAAGTGTCAGTGCGTCTATCATGGAATGATAGTAACTGTATACAGCCCTTATTATCACCTCCCTCAGCACAACATGATACACATACACATGTAGCAATATGTTTATCTACTGTGCATCACAGTGTTGGCATCGTCATTTCATTATTATTTGTGGTGCAAAGACTCAAGAGGCGTATTTAAGCTTGATTCTATATCACATGCACTGATGGGGCGTGTGTGTGAGTGTGTGTTGCTCCATTACTGTGGCTCCGTGGCCATGTTAATGTAGCATCTAGTCAGCAGATGTCTCCCCAAGAGGGTTCTGCCCACTGACAGTGATACAGAATATAAAGGAGGAGATGGAGGCAAGAAAAGTGTAAGTGATAGAGAAATTAGAAAAAGTGGGAGGATGTGAGAGAAATGGAAAGAAAAGGGAGCTTGATGTAGGAAAATGAGGGAAAGAGAAAAACAGCGGGAAAGAGGAAGTGGAGGAAAAGAAAGATTAGAGGGGGGAAGGATGGAAGAGACGGCAAAAAAAATCTCTTCCTGTAGAACACTTCATGGGATTGAGGGCAGGAGAGGCAGAAAAAAAGGGTTGGAGAGTGAATAAGACTGGCGATATGTACAGGGGCAAAGACATGGTGAGATGCCTTTGGGCGTGCATGAAATTCCCGCTGAGCAGAAACTAGTGTGTGTCTGTAGTTCATCTCCAAACAGCAATTCATTCCCTCCTTCCTGCAGCCTGAGCCACAGCTCTGCCTCTACCTCTGCAGCAGCTTCAGGGCCTTTACTTCACAATATTGGAGGAATCTGCAGGGGTCTCACAACACCTCTCGGCCTCATCCTCTGTCTTCACACACAGGCACACACACACTGATCACATTTATTGCACACCAGTCCTCCATTTTTTATGCTCATGCTGTAATGGAATTGGATATTCCTTATGTTATGTTATTATGCATCTGTGGGTGTCAAGCAAATTGTTGCAAAGGAAAAGAAGAAAATCTGAACTGAAAGACTGAGTAAAGAGAATCAAGCAGGGAATATTTCTAGGTTCATGTGAGTGTAATTTTAAGACCAGGCCACATTTCTAGATGAATACCAGAATATTGATGTAGTAGACCTGAGCCATATTGCAAAATAACATCTCAGCACTTTTTGGCTTTGATGAAATGGCTTTACAAATGGATTTTTCTAATCAGAGCTATAATTTAGACGCCCCATCGTCGATTAAATATTATTACATTCACACAGACTATTACAAACATTCTATTACTGAAGATTATCAAGAGTTCAAATTACTTTTCACACACAACAGAACTCAGATGAAACCTTTGTCTCTCAATAATCCAGGTTGCTGAGTCGTTGCTTTACACTGCAGAATAGGCATCATGTTGTCATGATCAGCACTAAATGTATCAAAGTACATTGTCAATGATTAGAACAAGAAGCATTTCTGTGCTAGTCTGGCTGATGCACCAAGCTCATAGACAGAGCTTGGTCTGGCAGTTATCCCAGAGACAGGAAGTTTTCAGAGGTGGGATCAACGGTCAAGGCGTCTATGAAATTCCTCTATGTGCTACTGGACAGAACTACAACCAATCAGACCCCTGATTCCGGCAACGTATGCATAGCAACGGGAATGGAAAACCTTTTGCTACATAGATCTACGTTTTGATCCATTTTCAAAGACAACTCGCTGTTAAAATCTCTTAAAACAGCTGCTACAGCTGAATCGAACAGTTGCTGCTCCTCCGTGGCCGCCATGTTGGCTGTAAACAAATGTGTTTTAGGTCACTTAACTAGTGCGTCATCTTGTTAAACCTGCACCGGTGTAAAAGCTTGGTTTTCATTGGTTTCCGGGTTTTCAAGATCAGGAAGAGCAGAGAATAGGCAGGTTGGCCAGACTGACTTGAATGCGAAATTCAATGTAGCATCACAGGCAGTATGCGCGGGCCCAGGCTACTTCTGTGCAGCAGAAGTTGGTTTCTCTAATTTCTACAATAAACTAGTAAATAGTAAATGACCCTCATCTCCTCTCAACTGCCAACATCAACATGTCACACTAATACTTTTCTGTTTGGTCCCCGAGACTGTTGTTTGGTTAAAAAAAAAAAAAAAAAAAAAAAGAGTTGAGGACTATTTGTCACAGTTTTACCATATAGTGTTTCCAACACATTGATTTATTTGTGGCATCCTGCTATTATATTGCCATCGATTTTCTATTTTTTTCGCAATTTCAAATGGATAAAACTTCCCTTCCTTGCCCTTATCTCTCTCTCTCACTCTCTCAGACACTCTCACACACACACACACACACACACCCCTGTGCAGCATCAGGAGCACTGGGAAAAATCCTACTGCATCAGTAGCCTGCTGGACCATCAGTCAGCATTTGTTGTCGATCTGCCTTTGATTGTGTTTTCCATAAAGAATATTGTATATGTACTCTCTGTGTCTTTTGAACCAAAATTGCATCACATACATAGTAACGCTGTGAATGAACACAAGAGTACATCAAGTCTTCGTATTGTGAGGGGACTAGGATGTAACTCGGCGCTGAGCACAGCTCTGGCGCAGCTTTTCAAATACAATCCAACTCACATCAGAGTGAGTTAGCCCCAAAGGCTACATCAGCTAGCTCTGTGGATAAAAGAAACAGCCAAGAACTGAATATGATTAACTTTGAAGATGTTTTTACTGTTCCTTTGTGCCAGATAATGTTTTCTACACAAACTAATGCCCTTAAATTCACTGCTTGTCCTTCAAGTACAATACATTGGAAGAACAGCACATGCCTTCACCTTGTTATTTATTCAACATATGTAGTTTTTATATTTTTTTACAGCCTTCAAAAGCAACAAACCTTCCTCCACACAGAGCATTTTGTTTTGTGTTAATCACTCACTAGTGGAGTTTCTCATCTGCAATTACATTTGGTTTTGTTTGCACATTTCTGTGTTTACTCATACCCCTTCTATGCACACATGCGCACATACAAAACACACACACACCGCCCCCGTGAAGACCAAGCCAGCTGCCTACTGTTGCTGCCCAGACGGTGTAAGGGCAGCCAGTGTGCGCCAGACAGCTTCCTCCCAGTCATCCCAGTCAGCCGGTCAGTCAGTGGTCAAAGAGGTGACACTGACAGCAGGTAGCAGCGTGCCCACCCTGCCCAACTGACACAAAGACATATGGTATCACTCCATCTCTGGCTTCCACTCTTGACTGCCTTTTTCTAGGGAACAAACTGTGGCCTTATTTCCACCTGAAAATAAAATTCAATCTGTATCTGGGTACATGTTGGCGCACGGTGTATTAGCATTAATGCAGGTGCTATAACCCCGGATAGAAACACAAACCCAATAAATAGAAACACGGTGACAGTTAGAAACACCATCATGTCATATGGAAATACCATCAGCACAGACAGAAAACTCATCTCTATGAATTGAGGCGTCATCATCTTATTTGTACTGACTTTTAGACTCTCTGTGTTTGCTTATGTTAGCAGTGAATGACAACTGGACCACCATGCTATTCACTTTAGTGTGAGGGACCAAAAAAATAGAAGGCTGGTTTGGGTAAACACAGTCGGCAGTGGAAGGAATTATTCAACATATTGAAAAATATGTTTATTGGCAGAAAATTGATGGCGCTCTGAATGCTAAAGCTGGAGTCAGCAGGGGATAGGTTCAGATGTTTGCAGCCATTTTCATTCTCACAAAAAGACTTTTAAGACTTTAAGACAAATCCTTTTTTTTTTTTTTTTTTTTTTTTTACAAAATCAAACTAACACCTCAGTTTGATCTTTAGGCCTGATTTGCATTTATATCTGCTTTCTCTGCATCTGTCTAGAGCATTTTTCTTTTTCATATTCAACCTACTGTTGGAATTCATAATTCATACTGCTTTTTCTTTTTTATAATAGCACATTTCAATCAGTGCAGTATGTTAGGAAAAAGAAGTCTGGTAAATCTGGACCTTTGTGTCTGAGGACATTTACTGACAGAAAGATATTGCGTCTTCTTGTTAACTCTCCTTGAAAATTCTTGGCTTGCGAACTTTATTTTAATCTATAATATTTCAGACACAGCCACGATCGAAGCCATCTCCCGTCACGCTGCCCTTGCTATAGCTGTTCTAAGCCAAACTTGTGCTTTTCTGTGAAGCAGCCATGTGCTCTACCTCTTCCCACCCACTCCTTCAGTCTTCGAACCCATGCTGTCTTTCACTGCCAGTTCTAATGTGATGAGCATTACAGTCATTATATCGCTAGGATCATAAAAGCTATTGCTTCATTACACGCCTGCTTTTTTTTTCTCCCCCCCACCCTTTATTTTATCACTTTGGGCAGTCTTGTTGTCTGTCGACGTTACAGCATCTCCCCACATCGCCCCGTAAACCCCACTACTACCTCCCACCTCCACCGCAGGCCGCCCACATTTTAATTTCTTGGCCTAATGAAGCGGGAGCTCTCTCCACCAAGCTGAATCAATGGGAGTCTCTGATCACACCGTTGCTTTTTCACTTTACTCATCAGCAAAAGCTTGGAGAGTGATTTTATGTCGGGGTCTGTGTTTGTGCCCCCTTTTTTTGTGTTTGTGTGTGTGCGTGTGCCACAATAAGCTGTCTGCTCAGTCTGTTTTTTTTGCTGCTGTTTGGTAAAAAGCCATTTATATGCGAGATCCTTCACGTCACCACCATTTCAGGTATCAGATTACCTCGTGAGTGCAAATCCCATCATTGTCTCCATCTCCATTAACTAGGTCATTTGGATCTCGGCATTAACACGCACACAGACACACACTCATGCTCAATTAGTTTCCCAGTGTGATTATATGTTGACATTTGAACCAGCAAATGTCAGTATCAAATTATTTAGACTTAGGAGCTCTCTGTTTGACGAAAGAGGATGTTTGGCCACAGATTAATCTATAAAGACACACACTTGATATTATTCAAATACTCCGCTATATTTAGTGATTAAATGTCAAAACGTCTGCAGCTGAGAGGAAGAAGTAACCGCTTCGTGATTTATTTAAGGAGCTGCTGTGTCAGGTTTACTATTCAACGCAGCTTCTCAAATAAAAATGATGTGATCAGATTAGAAACCTTTAATATCCTCACTAACACTCATATAATTTCACCCCAAATTCCCCACACTATGCTTGTGAGCAATAAAAAGAGAGAACCCAGGCTAAAGACCGTCTCAGCTCGCTGAGGGAAGACGTCGTACATTTCTGTTTTCCATCTGTGCTCGATTAGAATAGATGGTCTTGTGACTTTTTTTTTTTTTTGCTTTGTGATATTGCCTTTAACACCATTATGTCTTTCATCTTGTGCTTTTGTTCTGCCATATGTTCGCACAATCTGATCATCACATATCACTGTCATTAGGTATTGTTTAAGAACATTTCCTGCCAGTAAATGATATCACGCATATTTATTTAATTACAGAGGCGGTCGTGATAATTCATCACTCGTGTTTCAGGCTTAATCTTGGAATCTTGGACTGCTTAAAGCATTTCTCTATGATATTTTCAGTGAGTGTTTTCTCTGTGTTTTCTTTCTTCTACTTCGTTCTCATCCTTTTGTCTCGCGCTAAGATCTTCAGGTGTTGAGCCTTCATGATCGACAGTCTGTGTCTGCGATTTGTGCATTGTTGTCCAGATGCTGTTGGTATTCACCGCGCTCTTCCTTGCTGCTCCTCTAATCAGCGTTAGGAAAAAAAAAAGGCAACAGACAGTACACTGATTGCCTCGGGGCAAACACCAGCGCAGCGGTCTGCTGATAAGGCTGGCGGCCAGCAAAGGCCTCGCTCTGTCCTAAGAGAGAACATCATGGCAGTGCTGAGCACAGACCAAAGGACACTAGTGTGAACCCACCAGTGAATTCATTTGCCTGGCAGACTAAAGAGCAAAGCAAGACTGAACACGTAGCTGCTATTTAAAAATATAGGCACCTGCTTAGAGTCTCAGCTGACATGTGTACACGCTCCATTAACATCTTTGCCATTTCAAATTAGAACTACTTGAGTGGCAAGCGTATTTATGTGTATTGCTTTTATATTCAATAGATAACAGGTTTTAAATTGAAGCTAAATGTCATTTGGATTATAAAGCACTGCTCTGTTTTTAGTAACAAGCTGCCAGTCACTTTAGATAATGACTAATGTAATGACACTAATGTATTATCTGAACTACTAGCATGTGGTTCATTTTCATTGTCTTTTCTCATTCTCCTTTTTTTCTCCCTCTTGATCTTTTTTTTTTCTGATTGGTTACTTTCAGAGTTAATATATCTCCTCAGATGGAATCTCACCAAAAACTATAAATAACTAAGAATAACGTGTTTGCTCCCTGGCATTTTCTTAACGGGGGAATAATGTTTCCACCTCTATCAGTGTGTACAAATGCGAATGTTTATGTGCATCAATGTCGAACACAGTGTTTACTGGCCACAGATGGGCTGGCAGCAGCCTCTCAGGTCTCTCTCTTTTCACTTCCCTCTCTGCCAGACACAGCACAGTGGTCATTTCCAGCACTCCCATCCACTCTGGATGGCAGCAATCATAGCCAAGCTTTACGCCCATATGGCAGGCAGTCAGGCTCTCAAACCCCACCACAACATCACACGTCTTTTAATGAGAAGTTGACTGGCCGCATTGCTCTCAAAAATATTCAACTTCTTGGTTTAACACTCCCTTGTTTTTAAGATGACATCTGTACGTAGAGGTGCATCATTTCTATCGTCACTTGTGCCTCAACCAACCCTCTCCAAACCTATGAGCTAAACACTGTGAATGTATAAGGCTTTAAAAAGGAGGGTTAGACTTTAGTTGAATTAGATTTTTATATAAATTGTGATTTAATATCAAAAAGTACAAACTTTTAAAATAAAATGACAGTCACAATGTGCATTTTTTTGTGATTAACCTCAGTTATAAAAATAACATTTGAGATTATAATAAACCAGTTTCTGTATAAACTTTTGTTGGCTCCGAATATCATATTTAAAAAAAATCTCTACTTTTTACAAGATGTGTAATTATTGTAGTTGTAAAAGCCAATATAAACAATACTATCAGTCAGATATTGTTTTATCAGAGATTTATGTGTCTAGGAAAGGCAGCTGTGATTTTTATCAAAATATATCAAAATATATTTTATTCAGCTGTATTACAATGGGTTTAAAACTCTTGACAGGCTTTCAAGAGTTTTGGTCTCATCAAATTGTATCATAATTGCTTTACAGTTGGAAAAAAGTCCTGTGTCATCTTGTTATTAAACATTAGGAGTTAAGAAATTATATTTCAGCCTTCAAGCTCCAGCAATGACACCAGTTCCATGACAGAAAATCAGTGAGGCATCACATCATTAACTTGACATTCACTACTATCACTACTGTCACACCTGCAAACAGGCCACTGTGTGTTACTGCTACATCAATGCCTTTGTTGGCATAGTGCGCACAGCTGGTTTGGAGGTAACTAACATCAGTGGCAGCTTGTGTGATAAATTTCAGACTAATTGGTAATAGGCTCTGGTTGTCTTTCTCAGACATGCTGGTTGTATTAAGAGCTATTAGTGGCATTTCTGGTGAGCGTCTCTCTGGTGACTCTCCTCTGCACCTGCTCTCTCTGTTTAACATTCATGAATAGTTTAAATCTCCAGCATCTGGCCACACGCCTCCGTAGGAGGCACACACTTACACACACATCACATACACAAGTGATCTGAAAACTGGTCATTCAGTTTCATTTTAAGTCTCAAAATGCATTTTTTCCTCTCACCTGTCCAATTCAAGCAACTAAATATACACTCCAGTGGCATTTGATGCTTCACAGTAGAAATAAAGACTTTTTCAACCTACTGAAACCAATAATAAAGTCATTTATTATTTATGCATCTCATATCCCTTAATGTTACCTATGTTTTAGATGTGGCACTACATTTCTCCTGCTTATACTACAAGATATAGCCATGTGTTAAAGCAGTTGTCAGTGTGTTTCCTGTTGTTGTTGCTGTTGTCTCTAGTGTATGTTTGCCACTGTGCACTTTAGAGTGTGATTTATAGCACAGCAGTATGATACCTGCGACTGTGTAAAGGTCAGTGTTTTGAAGAAAAATATCATAAATCTGCAGAGGAAAACACTCTTATGTTGTTAGCTGTTAGGATTAGTTGTTAATTCTCTTCAGTGAGAAGTTGCTTCAGTGCCAGACACAAAGATCTAATCTTTTTTATTCTGTGTTGATGACCAGTTTATGACTTACTTACTACAGTACACTTGTGTTACTGACAGTGGTGCATCCAAAAAAAAAATTGTTCATGCAGTCACATTTGCCACCTCAATGATCCAACTAGTAGAATTTAGATTTTATATCACCTTAAACAGTTCTCACAAAATGCTGAACTGTCAGTACCTATGACAACTATCAATATACCTCACTACATCTGTCAGTGTTATAAAGTGATGATTATTCACTGTTCATTGTGAAATTGTGTTTATTGTATAAGTGTGTGTGTGTAGTAAATGACATTTATGTTTACTTTCCACGTGCCAACATCTGGAGTATAATTAGACTCTCTTAGACTAATGAAGACTTAATTATTTGGTTCACACAGTTCACCAGTCAGAGACACTTCATGTACTAAACTAAATATACTGTTTGGTGACACATGCTACTCAGAAATTTCAGTCACGATGATGGTGTTGGGGTGTGACCACTATCACTGAATCACCTCCCTCTCTTCTGTTATATATAACTCATAGGCCACCTGGTTACCAACTCAATGAAATAGCACTAATGAAAGCAAGGAGCCTGTCACTAGTTAGAACTGTAGTTAAATTAATTCACTGGGAAGACATAGACAGTTACAATAAACCCTCTCTTCTGCAAAGTGAAAAGTATTAGCTTTTTTTCTCTGTCACAGTCGCCATCATTTGGTGGAGAAAGAATTATGTTATCACGTGAGTTAAGACTTAAACTAGTACTTACGTGTTTGAGAAATGATGCAGCTGCTAAATGAAATAGCATTTATATTAAGTGCGAGCAGATAATGGTCTCAGCGTGGCTTTTCAAAACACTGTCTCTAGTGTGTTGTTTGTTTTTATGCAGTTTACATTGTGTATCTCTTTAATTTGACTGTTTACCACCATAAGCATCAGCCAGTTGTAGCTTTAGAGCAAGGTCCCCTTTAGGGCCCTATTACCACAGCATTTGAATTGTCAAGTTGACAGAAGGATGTTTTATTTGTGGTTGGTTAAAAGCGTGGGAGGACCTCTAACACTATTTGATGTTTAAAGAGAATGGCATTAAAGGAGAGACTACAGAGCTATGAGCACATCAGGCTCAGAAATTAAATTTGAGTCAAAATCTGACTGTTTTCATAGATTATCTTTAGTTTTGTCCTGATTAGTTCAGTTGTATTTAGATTATTTATTTATTTCTTTGATTTCTTTGTTTTGGGACAGCACTCTACATCAAGTAGAGATGAGTTAATAAATTAAGAATATACAAGATTTTCACTGTTATTTTATCCAGCGTGGTACTGTTTAATTGTGATTAATGTGTAATTTTATTTTTGGGTTGTTGTTGCAGTGGGTACCGGTGCTGTCAGAATTCCAGCGGAAGGAAACAGTTTGGGGTTTTGTGCCAGGGAAACCCAGCCAACCCCTGGCCCTGCACCTCGGGGATTACAACCTGGACGGTTTCCCTGACGCCCTTGTGGTCCTGCGCAACACCAGTGGCAGGTAGGCGACAAAAATACACACAATCTCACATTAAGCCCCACTTAATATTATGCCTCAAGAGTCTCCATATGTTAATTTCTGCAGTGTTTTGTTGAAAACACACCTGCACGGAGTGACACAGGGATATTTTAGCATCTAAACAAAACAAGTTAGTGTAAATTCATCTAAGACACCGTATTTAAGATAATGTCGTTTAAATGAATCAGATTTCTGAAATTAAACTAATCCTTGTTTGGCTGGGGATCTTTGGCATCATGTCAAATAGATTTCTGCACCCGACATCAGCTAATCACTTCAGTACTGAGCCTCACATAATGAAGCAACACTGGTCCGGGGTCTGTCTTCCATACAAGCAGTGTTTACAGTGTTAACATTGTTTTCACTCTGGTTTCAGGAAGCAGATGTTATGAGAATCCATATTCTCTCAGTTCTAATGATCACTTCATGTCATGTAACATTTCACATTTTGATGAGATTATACTAAATATATATCAGAACACAAAATTGATTGAAACCTAAGAGCTCAAGATGCATATTTAAATAGCTTATGTAAATCGGTTTAGCTTTCAAAACTCTTGATATGTTTTCTTTTTTTTTCCTCAAAGTTGACACATAGAGGATGGATTTATTCATTAAATTACTGTGAAATTACTGCACTAGCAATCACACGTTCTCATGGTGAGAAAACAATGACTTCATTACAAACAGTCGCTTCAGTGAGATGTTTCACTTTCAAGCGCAACTAAAAGATAGACTGATGACTGTAATAGACTGAAACATCATGAAACAGTTGAAATATAAAGATATAAGAAAACAAAAACAATTATTTGAGAAAAAGATTTAAAGAAAAAGAAAAACTTGAAGAAATACAATACCAAAAACTCCAAGAACAAAGTATTTTTCTAAAGTAGATTAATCAAACCTTCTCATTAGTAGAATATGATAAATCAGCTGAAGCATGAATTAGGCATAAATTAGAGTGATTACATTCGGACAGTCATAAGCCTGTCCTCAGCTGCAGAATATACAGCTTTAAAATGAGCTGCACTGAGCAGTCGCAACCTGTGTCATTGTCATATTATGAAGACGTGATTCCTGTCTTCAGCGACTGGGAAAGATGACAGCAAAGGTGAGTGTGTTCTTCAGTTTATGGACATGACAAGTGATAAGCCGGCCCTTTAAAAATCATTACAGCATTTGCTAGAATGTAAGCACCAATGCGACACCAGGATGTGGATGTGTGCGTGTGTTTTTGTGTTTGTGTGTTGAAGGACCTCTGTGGATTATCTGGTCCTAGAGATGAAGATAAGATAGCTGAGCAGGTCAGGGCCGTGGCTGTCTGTGCATACTGATTGGTCCAGGCATGTGTGTGTGTGTTTGAATGTGAGTGCACACGTGATGTGTTTTTTTTTTTTTTTTTTTTTTTTTTTTTGTTTGTTTGTTTTTTTTTTGTTTTTTTGTTTTTTTGAGGAAGTGTTTGAGTGCTTGTTCTGTTCTTCAGAAATAGTACCGACTCACATGTTCATGAACATTTGAACTCTACTTTCTTGTCTAGGCTCTGAATAATCACCAGTAAGTCCTGTCAGGCTTAACTCTTTGTGGTCACCCTCATTTAAAAACAACTTCTGTGTCACCAGCTCTAATCACACAAGCCATAGCTCCTCTCCTCATTCCCTCCATTTTCCTCCATTTCTCCCTCTCATTTTAAGCCCAAGCTTTGTAATCCTGCACTCAGCCTTGGACATTATTGCAGAACTCCTTCCCAGTACAATCTGACCCCAGCAGTAACATTTAAAATCACATCATCACCACATAAAAGAAGGGGGAAGGATTGGAGAGATGAAAGGAGGTCAGGGTGATGAGAAAGAGGAATGTTTTAAAGGTTAGAGAAGTCTGTTTAAATATCTTCAGTTTTGATTCCCTGAAGCAAACCCCAAAGTGTCAGTGGCTTGACTGGGAACTTCTTTGGTGTGTGTGCAGAGAGCTGTGGCATTAAGTAGTGTTTCCACAAGTCAATGCATATAGTCATAGCGATTCTGAATTGCTTTGGTTCTCTTTAGTGAAAGTGCTGGGTGTCACAGGTCATGTTTGAGTGACGAGATGTGTTTCTTTTTGTTTTTGTTCAGACACTTTATGAGACGCCTGCTGTCTCCTCGACTGCTTTAGATTCAGAAGCACTCCACAGTCTGTCCTGTGCTGGGCTTTGCTTTGTCTTTGATTTCCTCCTAACCAAATGCTCTCTGCTTACCAAATATTTGTACCGCTCACAGCTGGTCTATTTTAAATCCCACTCCCTCTCCATCCCTCACCTTCTTCCCTCTCTCTTTCTTTCCCCTCTCTCTATCTCCATCTCTTGTCTTGCGTCCTTCCAACTATTTATTTATAGCTGCATTTCAGATAAAAGTCCTGCCCGTCTGTGTCACTCCTCCTCCGAGCTAAACAAATGCCTTTTTAAGTGTTGAAAATAGGAAGACGGAAGGAGAGAGAGAGAGTGAAATGAGAGTAATTTTGTGAAATCAATGTAGCAATGAACAGATGGAGGAAGCAGAAGGAATAAAGACGGAGCCGGGAGATGGTGAAGAACACAAAGGGTCATTTTCTGATACAGGCCAAGTGTTAGACACAGCACAAAACCAGTGATCTGGTTCTAATTGAAGGAAAGAAGAAAATATTTGTCTTAATAATCATTTAATTCAGTTGTTGTTTTATTGCTCTTAAAACTTTATTTGATGATGTGATTGGCTTCACAAAGTTTTCAGACCACTTCACGTTTTTTACACACTTAATAATATGTAAATGTACATGCAATAACTCAAAATGACAGTGAAGCACTTTTTTTTTGCATATTCATTACAAATCAAAAGCCTCACCTCTCTCAGTTGCAAAAGTAGGCATATGAAAACCCACATGGTGCATCTAAATGACTCAGAACAAGTAGGAAGATATTCTCTGGTCTGATAAGACAAGAACCTGGTTTCTAAAAACACTCACTGTCTCAAATTGGTTACTTTTAGCGGAACACTTGCATGTAGTACACTGTGTACACTGTATACTCGCTGCCACGGTGGCTGACTTTGAACAGGGAAGTGTTGTCCCACATCAAACACAGTGCTGTTGTGCACTCATTGGAAATGACGATCATACAATTACAGTGCCCTGCGTGTTGCCTTCCCTGCCAGTGTGAACACACTTATGCACTCAAAATAGCAAGTACAAGTATGGACTCGAGACACGTTGTATGTCTGACTAACACCGGGCGCTGCTCATTGCCCGCCAATGCCTAATACCCCCCTGACAGTGAGGCAGCAGCAAGAATGCACACAGCCAAGTACGGAGATGTCCTCAAAGAAAACGTGCTCCAGAGAACACGCAATCTGAGATAGTTCACCTTCCAGTGACAACAGTGACCTAAAACACTAAGGGCTAAGACAACACTGGTGTGCTTCAAGAAATGTCTCTGACTGTCCTTCAGTGGCCCAGTCAAAGCCCAGACATAAACCCTAGAGAACATTTGTGGACGGACCTGAATTTCCCAACTAAACTGACAGAGTTTGAAAGGATCTGCCAGGAAAAATGGGATGAACTGCTCAAATCCAGACATACAAAGCTCACAGAGACTTACTGGAAGTTATAATTGGTGCCGAGAGGACCTCTACAATGCACTGGTTGAGATTCTGAATACATAAGAAGGTTTGTAATAAATTAGCAAAAAATTCTTAACATGTTTTGTTGTTATGGGTTATTGAGTAGAGACAGAAGGATGAAGCAGTTTAAATTTAAAAAAAGAAAATAATAATAAAATCATGGCACAATAAAATATAAAACCCCTGGGATCGAAGAGTCCAGACGCTGCTCTTCATTTTCATGACCTCCAGTCATTCGTGGCAGGAACTGAAGCGTCCACTGGCCAGATCGTGTTGGTGGTCTTCCCATGTCCTCCCAGAAACTGCAATATCTTAGGGACAGGGGCATCATGGAGACGTCGTTATCAGATGCTCACCTTGTCCTTGAAGTTGCCACACAACCTGCAAAAGGGACTTGATCAGACGTGAACACAGTAAAGTCAAATCACATGTAAATTAACATCCCTGTGAACATCTCACCAAACCACCTGCCACTGTGATCTTTTAGTGGTCTCTCTTCCTTTTTTAACATGACCATGTTCATTTGTCATACTCGGTGGGTTATAATTTCAGGTTCCAGCATAAATAAGTGATAAAGACATTGTTCAACAGATAACTGAGGAACCCACCAGTCCTAAAGTGAAAAGAGTCACCGGTGCATTCCTCCTCTTCGGTTGCTTGTTATTTTGCAGTGTTCTCCATCCTGCAAAATATTTTGTCAGTTCTTATTTCTCTCTATTTTATTGAGAACCACAGACTTGAGGATTCTACTAAAAAAATAACAACTGTACTGTAGGCAGACTTACTGTTAGATACTGTCAGCAACAACAATTCTGAGTAGCAATGTAGACATTTATTTTATATGAAGTTACCGATTAATTCATCAACATGAAATTATAAAGCTACATTGTCTTTATAAACATAGTAATACATTGTTCTACATTAAAGTTACATTAGGTGAATAGATCAACCATTGATGGCTGTTTTGAAGCAGATATTAGAAACTGAAAGAGCGATGAAGTGTATGTGTTTATCAGGGCATTTCTGTCCGAGTCCTGGTGTATTTGCTTTTTCAGATTTGTGCAGTATATAATTTCGAGCAGCATCTTCTACATCTAAACTACAGTCCTCAAATTCACATTATATCCAGGTCAGAGGACAGACGGTGCCTTCAGACATCCTCTTTGTCTCTCTCTTTTGCTTTATCTTGCACAAACACTTACAAGCTCACACAGGAGAATATTGTTAAACAACCACAAAGAATATAAGGCTCTTGCTCCCCGCTGGAAATGGCTCCTATAGGTGTTTTCTGTGTTTGTCGAAAAGCAACCATTTGGGATCTCATGGAGACAAGAGGCGACACAGTGAGAGCAATACAGATGCAGACTCAGGAAGCAGCAGCAGTATCAAACTAAAGGAGAGATTTTTTTTTTTTAATCTTTTTCTTTGCCTTTTTTTTTTAACTTATATCACTGCAAGAAACTTTTTTGCAGGAAGCCTGATGATAAAATGCAGTTCTATCAGGTGTGGATGACACAGCACGGTATGGCACTGCACAGCATATACTACTTATGCACCAGGTTCTTAACTCTCTCTCCCAGCACGACACAGACTACACAGATGTCTGACTATTCATGTGCTTCTTTGCTAGTCCCATCTCCCCCTCTGGCTTCTATTAAGTAAAATAGTTCCTCATAGCTTTGACTTAGATGAACTTTGCCATACACAGACACAGCTTTGGTTTTTATGTTATTCAATGACACATCTGATGTAAAGATAGCTGAAGAAAGGCATTGAATTATCCTTCAAAGGCTGCATTTATGCCCTTTGTGCAAATTATACTAAAATAATTGCATGCCATTTTTGACAAAACATTTGTTAACAGCCCAGTTATAATAATGCACAATTATTCCCAACCATTCAATTATCTACCTTCATGTAACACTGACATTGTGAACTACAGCTGCTATTCAAGATACTTGTATATGTTTATTAATATTACCATCCAAGAATATATTTCAACTACATGGCAATTAAGAACAGAATTTCAGTTAAATGAATAATGGAGTAGTAGGAGTGTTTACTGCTGTGCTGGATTATAGAAAAAGAGCATGAATCACCTGTCTGATCATTCAGATCAGCTGGGTGATGAATTGCAGCCCACGAGCAAAGGACAGTCATAGAGGAGAACTTCAGCCAACATTAATGTTAAAGATATGTTAAAAACAGTTTCACAGTGGATGTAAAAGTGTGCAGCAATAATATCAGTATGTTTTAAGTGAATTGATTGATGCAGTGAGCAAGTAGCAGCCATTATTAAATAATGAATTAATCAGACTGCTGTTTTGAAAATTAGTTATTCACATTTTGAATTTGAAGTGTAATTTTTAAACCTTAAACTGTAGCAATCACAGATGAACATTGCAGAGTTTCACAGACAAATCATGTGTAACAACATGTGTATTGAAGCACACAGCTCTCCCCTAATACCCTCCACCCACCTTGACTTCCTTCATCTCTGAACCTGGAATTTTATTATGATATCTTTTACATTTGAAAAGTGTAAGGTGTGGTATGCTACAGTGTTCAACACATGCTCTCTGAAATATCAGTACCTAGCAGTTCTAGCAACAGTAGTTCACCTTACATTGCCTCTGTGTATGTGTGTGCATGTGGTATAGTATAGTATACGTTAGCCACCAGCTCCTTATAGAACGGGATTATCCTCAGCAGTAATCATGTTTTTTTTTCTCCCCCACTAGACTCTATCACATCTATACACTGATTAAAAGGTGCATAGGTCAGCTTTAATGTGTGATCTGCCTCAAGCGACTTAGTCATAATTACAGTGTGAGCATGTGTCTAATGTGCACATCAGCATGTGTTTCTCAAGCAATCGAAAACAACAGGCAGATCATCTTCAGAGTGCCCTCCCTTTTGACCAGATCAGCCCGACTCCAGATCCGACGCTCTTAGAAAGCCAAAGCTGTCACCATTCACAGTGACCTTCAACCTCGGCAGATGATGACCGGTCAGATGAGACCAACAGATTACTGTGGGTCGTAGCTACATCATTGCCCAGCCAGGCACATGCACACAAAGACAATGATTTAACGTCCTCCAGCTCAGCATGAACACCGACTGACATTGTCTGTTGCTGAGGAAATCTGTAGTAAAATAACACTCACTTTAAGAAAGATGATACAATGTTCATGTTAGTTCACGTCTTTTTTATTTCCATCATGAATTAATCATTTGCAATTTCTGGAAACTGTGGATTGTCGATTGTCGTTGTTGTCTTTCGTTCAGAGTTTCAGTGGCTGGTTGCCACTAGCAACCCAACTCATCCTGTCACTCCCATCATTTGTAACTGACAGTATAATTATGAATATATGAGTCAATGAGCCACCAACGTGGACTGACAATGACAAGCTTTTTGCAGAGGAATTGTAGGTACACCTCAGCAGCTGTGATTGATTTATTTTGAAGGATTTCAAAATTAGTGGATGTGTCTCCCTGTAACTTATTAACAAACAACCAAATAATTTTAAATAATAAAACTTCTCCATGTAAATCATTTTCCTACTAGCTACTAGGACACTGGTAGCTGCAATAGATATTCATCATCTATGTGTCTTATTGTGGAAAGAATAATTTATTAATTATAAAATAATACTTGTCTTACTTTTTTCCAGGACTACCTTGTTGTGTCTGGAGGATTGAATAATAAAAGTAATTAATAATGTCTAACATACAGTAGTTCAGTTTTTTCATTAGTATTTTGCAGCTTTAATATTTTCAGATTGCTAAGATGGGGAACGAAATTCATACTTTTTGCCCATTTTGTTTTGTCCCTCTGTTCAATATTCATCAATCGTGTGGTTACAGCTCAGTCAACATTTTTATTAAATACATGGGAGTGCCACAGTTAAGACCAAGAAATGTGCCCAACAGCTGTTGAGCACCTCTCTGAGTGGCCGTGTGATTTATTCTGAAAAGATATCAGCCATTGTGTATTAGTGAAAATAATGAAAGGGATTCCATCTTGAAGATAGCGCTTTTTTTACTGCTCTAAAACCTGCAAATAAAATATGAGATTTAGAGGCCGACAGGGCCTGTGACATATTGTTCAAAATCAGCAGCCTAGAATAACAGGATATATGGGCATCTAGAAAATCTGATAAGGTGGAAGACACTACTGTACAGAGCGAGGTTCTCCTATTACATGTCGTATGTATGAATGAGGCCACAAGGCCAAGAGTAGGTGGATAACAGATTGGAGAGGGTATGAGTTTTGTGAAGTGACATTTTCTAAAAGTTAAGTTGAAACTACATGTAAAATTGAAGTGAATAAGTTTGTGATTAGATTGTACGGTTCAAGTAGTCACAGAATGTAAACCAATCCATCTCAGTTCTGTAGTCAAGATCTCTTTCCTCACTCCTGAATAACAGCAAGGGGACCACATGAGGGGTTCGGTAAAGTATAGAGCTCAGAGACCAAACCATTTTCTGAACACCTGCCTCTAATATGACCCCGCCATGGGTACAACATTTCAATACATGAAAAATCTAAGTTACAAGATTAAGGAAAATATCAAGAGCCAGGTAAATCATTTAATATTCTCAAGACATTCAATGTTCTCAAACGTCTTTGTTGCAAAGATCAGACTTAGTATTGATACCTCAGCTCCTCTGTTAGGAAAATGTAAAACAGACTCCTCTGGCAAGAAGAGCTTAATTGAAATGGGACTATGGGTGTGCCACTTAAAGTGAGAGTGAGTAGCTTTCTCTACAGAGCCAAGTTGATAAAAGGAAATACGTTATAGCCCCCAGTTGAGATTTGGAGAGTTTAGGAGACTGATTAGAAGGATACGAGGTCTCATAAACGATTAGGAGAGGGCAAGATTTCTTCTATACATCCTGAAATGTTGGACAGTTAGTCCTCTTGTCTTCACGTTGCTGAATTGATAATTTAAGATGAGAACTTCGGCTCCTCCAAATGAATTTTGAGATGAGTCTGTGGACCTTATCCCAGTCAGCGTTGAAGGATTAGAGGTGGAAGATATTGGAATAAAAAATAACCTTTGGTAAAAATATCAATTTTTATTTTAGAAAAATGTGCTCATGTGTTCATGCCAACTTCCACATGTCCTGCAAGTTTTTAATTACATTGCATCAAACAGGAGATATTCACTTACTTCAGTGGTGAAAGACTTCACCACTGAAATGTGAAATTCTCTCTGGTGTTAAACATAGATATGCCCATTTTAGACAACAAGAAGCTTGTACAGCGTTCAGTGAGAGGACTGCACAAAGGAACATCTCAGGAAAAGTTAATGTGTAGTAGTCTTGACTGCTTGACAAGTTTTAATGAAGCCTGTCTGATCAAGATGTACTAGTCTGGCTATATGCAATTTAATGTAATGAGTTTTGGCATATGCTTTCATTTCAGCATTTAAACTCAGCAACTCTATCATCTGTGATATAAATCGACCAGGGCAATCTCAAAATACAAAGTATAAGTCAGGGAGTTTGTCTTGACAGCTTGGTGATTTACCCTTGGTCATTGATTGAATGGTGTTTTTGATTTCCAATAAATGTTGGCCTACAACCAATCAGATTTCTTCTAGTTTAAGGAAAGTTCAAACAAATCCAAATGTTTCCATGTAGTCCAACCTTATTTAGTCTCTTCCTCAAAACTGACAGTAACATTATACTACATTTTTGTTGAACAGGATCTTCACAACTTGAAAGAGATTCCAACACTATTCCTCCAACACACTAACCCTGCTTGAAAACCATTAGAAGGCAGAGAATATGTATTTGTAGATGGTGAGGTCCATAGCAATACATGTGTTTTGTTTACGAGTTTCACTATTTAAAAGATACAGACTTTTTAACGTCATTTATCTCTTTCCCTGTGTAATTCTGCCGCAGTTATATAAATGCCAAACTCTCCTCTGATAATTATGTGCGTAGAGTGTTTTTGTTTGGTGTCTATTAAAGTGAAGAGTGAGGCGTAGGCAGCAGTTAACAGCGTTGTCTCCATCTGCTGCTTTCTGAACTGATCAGACCTTTAACATCAACCTCTATAGGTCGACGCTGCCTATTGCGCACACACAAACACGTATATATAAAACAGATCTTGACTGTTGTTAGAGAAGACAGAAACATTAAGAAAAAATAGAGTTTCTGGTTAGAACAAAAGTGAATCCTGTAAAGTCTAAGAGGCTACTGTAGGCTGAGAGATTGATATTTCTGTCTCTTGGGGATTTCTACCTGCTCACGACTTCAGAAGGAAGCTTTTTTTCTTGTTTGCCATGACTGTTTTATGACAGTTGTTTAGATAAGTGATAGCTTGCTACTGGTGCATGCTCAAATGATTTCTCTCTTACATATTCATGAAAATTTAAAACATTCCAAGTAACAGAACTGGTTCAAAATCTGCAAGATGCCTCAACGAAAGCTCTTCATTTAAGGTTTACCATTATACTGGGAAAAACAAAATCATGTAGCATGGCATTTGTAAGTCTTCAAGCAAAGCACTGACCATCAGCCTGCTCTTTCATTGTGCACAGACATTCACACAGGAGAACAGCTTGTGCACATTCCCTTGTTCTCTGTATTTCTCTCCTTCATTTTGTACATCAAAGTCAGAGTGTTTTCTTGAATACTACCAGAGATGCTCTCTCCATGGAAACGTACAACTGCCACTGCTCAGGATAAAGATAATAGCTCCTTCTTTGCTCACCCATTTACTTTGAAAATTAATTAAATCCTCCTTATTAAGGTTTTAGGGCTCTCTGGGGGATTGAGCACGAGAGAGACTATGTATGTGTGGTATATCTGTGCCAGACGGGGAGAGATGGGGATGTGTTTGTGTTGCCAAGTGTATGGAAACTGCTGTAATGTCTGGAGGATGCTGCAGCAAGACAGGGAGGTGAATTCTCTAAATGCATAAAAACCCTCACCTCTGAGGTTCCAGTTAGCTATAATCTTACTGCAGGGATTTTGTTTGCAGGAACAAGTCATCGGTGACTACTTATTCAGCCTCATTCTATGCTCTGAAGATAAATTATGGAATCCAAAATCCCTTAAAAGTCAGCAAAAATTCCCAGATATTAGCATAGTAAGCCTTTGTTGCTTTGTTTCTCGTGTAATTGCTTTCTTTCTTCCTTCCTTTCCATTTTTAGGAGTATGGTAAAAACAATAGTGAATATTCCCACTGGTGGTAAAAGGAAACAGAACAAGAAATAATGTGATTAATATATTATTTATATGTCTTCGCTCCTCATTGACTCATCCGGACAGATTAATGAAAGAGTCAGCATAGAGAGAGTAGGTTTCACTGACATTTCTTCCTCTACTACTGCTACTGTTCAGAGCAGTACAGCTGTTTCTGTTCCAAAAAAGAGAGTTTAGCTTGTAAACTTGCAAAAAGTGTAAATAATTCAACAAAAAGAACAAATGTTCAATAGTCTGTCAGAGAAGTCAAAGATATTAGATATTTTTCCTTTACATAAAATTAACTGTTGTATTACGTAACATAACGTAACAGTGTTGTCCTATCAGCCTGACCTGAGGCCTGTACTAAGAAGCAGGATTTGTTCTTATCGCGCTAACTTCAGGTTTAACTCTGGGTTTTCCGTCCTACGAAGGTGGTTCACTTCTTACCAGGCTACATCTCTATGGTAACTTATGCTGAACGGTTAACCTGCTCCGGAGCAGGTTATGTTCCAGATCAGAGATCAGCGCCTATGAAATCCCCGCCCTCCGACCAATCAATGCTCTTGAAAATGTCTCGTCCTTTTACTGAAGATCTGTGGAGCTCGGTGCTGGGATTGAGAGAGGGTCTATGAGGAGGACGAGGGTTTTTATTGTAGATTATTTATTGGAGCGCGTCACATATATCTGTGATCTCCTCAAACCGCACATTGTCAGTGACACAGCGCAGTGGAGCTGACTGTCCCTCAGACAGTAGCACTGCTGCGTTATTGACTCCTACAATAATTAACTAGGATATTAAATAACTGTATTTTATTAATGACACATTGTACAAATGCAGCCAGTTTGGAGCTGCCAGGGTCCGACGACACACCCCCGTCCACCTTCATTAACTGAGCTTGTCGTCCTAAATCAGAGACTGATTGACGCAGTGAAACTGTAATTGGACTTATAAGATATGAAAGTACTACTTAGAACTTTGAATCATATTATTATATTTAGTTTTTATTGTTTTGTGCCGCTACAGGTGCAGCTGAATACGAGTGTTAAAGTTGTATCAGCCTATTCACCTTAAAAGCCTAGATTTCAGCAGTTCATTGATTTGATTTTAATTTAATTACAATCAAATCTACTCGTCTCTGTGGGGCTGTGAACTTGTGCGTTCTGACAATCGGCGATCTTTTACCATTTGTCTTTTTGGTTTTTAGCAGCTGCCACCGTGTTGCTTTTTGCTTGGATTATCGGCCGGTATTCTTCATATTTTTGTAAAATGATAGTCTCCTCTTCGGCTGTGAAGTCGCCGCTCTGCCGGTACTAGTTTCCATGTTTGTGATTGGTCATCTGCTGCAAACGCCACCTCTTTTATGTGAACACGCTCACATCTAGATTGGAAAAACCTGGGTTGACTAATCGAGTTGATAACCAGCTTTGTAGTACCGCTTAGCCAGACTGCGATTGTTAGGATTAGTTAAGCCAGATAACTGAAAGAGATCCTGGGTAAGTTGAACTTGCTTGGTAGTACAGGCCTCTGGTCTGTTGCTGATTTTCTCAGTCTTACACTGATGCAATACATTACTTGAATGGTCTGACCTTACCCATAATTTTTCACCTCAATAAAAGGTACAAAAGCATGATTATTTTTTTTTTTTTTTTAATTTTCTACCAATTCATTTAGTTAGTCAATTACAAGTTTTAACTGCTCCACTTTTGTTATTCCAAAGTGCTTTATACTGTATTGTACTGTAATCATTTTTTTTTTTTTTTTTTTTTTTTTGTATTCAGTAACATTAATCCTAATAATTTTGAATTGGATTACTGAATTTACTGAGTCACTGAACCAAAAAGTAAATACTGATGGTATTTTACTTAAAACATTTGCTCATTTACTTAAGATATAACTACTATAGATGGACGTTGCAGGCTAATAAAGAATCTGAATGTTGCTAATAAGAAGCAACATTCTGCCCAGACAACTCCTGTTGCACCAGAACCAGTTGCACAGGTTTAAGAGAAATCCGTCGATCTTTTGGTCGCCATGTTTTTTGTTTGTTTAGTGTATCGACAAGAAATAGAATGTTTTGTATGAAGCAGCATATTTAGTGCTTACGTGAGCGAGCCGATCACAGAGAAGATGAGCTACTTGCTCTTCTTTTATGACACTGAACAATTGTGATGGTGTAGGTTTTTCATGAGTAGTAGTAGTAATTGTAGTTGTTGTCGCTCATCAGAAAGAAAAAAACAGAGTGGAAGCACTTTAGTGGAATTATGGGGTTTGTGCTAAGTCTTCCAGTGATGTGGCACTGATGAAGCACTGCATGCAGCTATCGCAACTAATCATTAGGTAAACAAAGCACATATCAAGCAGCTTGATTTCCATATCAGCACAAAATGTCATCTTGGCTTTGCCTTTATTCCTGTTTTAAAATAAGCAGCGTAGTGTGAATGTGACTTCGCAGAACTTCCTGTTTCCCATCTTTATTCGCTTTATTCTCTAATGGAATGACGTAGGTGGAGAACAAATCTCCTGTGGCTTTTCAGAGCCGTCCACATGGATGACATTGACAAAAGCGACGATTCCTCATAGCAAACAATGCTATGCAGATGTGGTTTGACAACAAGACTATTTTTATATACTATAATCATCTGTCCTTGCATCCAGCAGCCTAGCTACACTCTTTACTCAGGTACGCCTCAAATTTACGGGAAGACACACACACACTCACACTCCATTCATCCAGTGCCCTCAGGGGGACAGAGCGTCGTGCTGGCTGTGAGTGTTTGATGTTGAAAAGGTCCAACCCAGCTTCATAAGAGCCCCCCTATCGCAGGAGAAATGGTCTAAATGTCACACTCCACCCTTCACCGGGCTGCTCTGTGCACACGTGTGCATCCAAGAGTCTACACGTAACATGTAGCCTTGCATGTAGCAGTATGTGGCAAGAGGGAGCTATTTCTGGAATACAAAATGAGGTTACAGATGGAAACAGCTAAGTTAAGTGATTTCTGTTGTGACTCCAACCGTTATATGACTTCTTAGTGTTAGTGTTAACCCCAAATTTTTCGTCATTGACTTTGAACAGTGGTGGAAATATTCAGAGGATCTTAACAGATTAAACACTATCAGTAACACTAATAGAGCACCTGTAGTAAAACCATCTGTCCAGAAAAGGTGCTGGGAATTGTAGTCCTGTCCTGTACTGTGGCAGCAGAACAGGTTCAGCCTTAAGAACAAAATTAGAATGGCTATGAAAAGCTGCATATCTGAGGAAAAGACATAAAACCTAACAACAATAACAATCCCACCCGCAGCAGTCTGCCTTGATGCATTTAATTATACTCATGGGAGCAAACAGTTTAAATCCATGTGGAGCATTTGAGGTCAGATTTCAGCACACAGTTGGTGTTTGCTCTTCTCACCCCTCCATGCCTTCATGAATAAATAATCAGTTAATTTGTTTTGCATATAATTGTGATTGAGTTGTTATTTAATATTAAATTATATGTGACCCATTATTATCAAATACTAGAAATCAAAATGGCAGGTAGATTTTGATGGAATTAACACAACCTGTTGGAGCCATTGTTGTCCATCAAGATGCACTTTCAAATGTCACAAGTGTCTTAGGCAGAGAGCAGGATGTGCATCAACAAGACAGGAAAAGCCACGGGGTAGTTGTGGCACATTCCCATGACTGACACGCACACTCACACAAACATAACACAAACACACATTTAAGTGTAGAGCTCCGCAGGCTATAGGTCAGTGAGTGTTTGACAGTAACAGAATAATGTAGTTAACCTCTGGTGGAGGTTGTTACCGAATAAAATCACAACAAATGTTTCCTAATCTCGTCTTTATTTTTCACACGTATTTCGTAGCAGAAAAACATTTTATTGTGAAAAAGTCTCAGTCTTCCTTTCCCGCCCTTACTGTTCTACCTCTATCTCACCTCTGTTGTCTTTATTTTACCTCACTCATCAAAATACACACATACAGATTTGGGTTAGCAGGACAAAGACAGCGTTATATTTAACATTCAGTCCAGGTGAAACTATGATTTGGGCTGAATTTACTGCTGTATTTATAATTAGCATGGTCGTGTTTGTGATTTATATCAAAATGATTGTTTTTAGCATAAATCTTTGAGCATTAATTGACAAAGTAAAACAAAATATTGTTGTTATATGAGAAGAATCTTTAGCATCAGGATGATGTGAATCCCCAGAGTCTGGATTCAGAGCTAATTAATAGTTAATATTAATTAATATAATTAATATAGTAGTCAGTTAGTATTATTCACTATCTGCTCATTATTAAAGACTTACTCTCAGGATGTATTCAGGCTTCTTCACTTGATGGACACATTGTGTTGTAAACTTCATTTTAAAAGGATAAAATTGCTGTTTTTGCTCAAGTTTAGCCCAAGTCATTACCATTAATTATTATTAATTATTATTTCTGATGAAACAGTGAATCTTTATTGCTCTACCACTCTATCTGCGTTTTCCTTTTATTCCCGGATGAGCATTTGATAATAACACGTTGTGATATTCTGTTATTAGGGTCAAGAACCTCTAATAGAAAAACTCGTCATAAACAATGGGACACTTGAAGTTCAAATTAAAACAGTTTGCACTGTTTTATGAGTGGTGCAGTTTGCATCAGTAAGATGATCAAAAGCATAATTAACTGTATAAATAATTTCTGATTACTATCTTTGTAAGGGACTGCGAAATATGGTAGTATAAATTGTTAGCAGTTTACCTCTGCACGTAATAAAGATTTAATATGATAAACTCAGTTGTTTCAGTCAGGACAGCAGCTCATTCTGTGCCCGATCACGTGCACCAGAGAAACAATTAATTTTCTTGGTTCTTGGTGCAGAGCTCAGTGCTCTTCACCTTGTTGATGCTTTGATGAGTTCCATCACATTATGTTTCATTGTTTCTGTGGGTGTATGTGTGTGTGTGTGTGTGTGTGTGTGTGTGTGTGTGTGTGTGTGTGTGTGTGTGTGTGTGTGTGTGTGTGTGTGTGTGTGTGTGTGTGTGTGTGTGTGTGTGTGTGTGTGTGTGTGTGTGTGTGTGTGCTCTGTGTCTATCAGTACGCACCCCGACCAAAGAGCTGCCAGGAGCTTAGCAGGGTGTTGCTTAGCAATGCAATCTAAAATCCATGCCTCTGTATGTTAGCTATGTATGGTAGCTGTGTTTGTCTCTCGGTTTCGCTGCTAATACTAGACAGGAAGCTTGAGTAGTGCGAGACATTTTCCTTGTTAGTCCTGCACAGTATTTTCTTTCCAGAGTTCATTTTTTTTTTTTTTTTGGAGGGAGTCAAGTTTGGCCTCACATGACTTCCTAAACAAAGGAATTTAAGTAGCTCTCAAGGGAGCTGCTCAGTAATAACATAATGAAGGGAGTGTTTGCAATTTGATGATTAATTTTAAAGAATGTCATTATGCCACATTGTAATGGGCTATCACAGCAAAATCTGCAGGGGTGTGTACATGTGCTCCCTCCAACAGAAAGCATCTTTTTCACTAAAGTCAATCTTCAGAGTTTTCATATAAACACATCACTCATTTGATATCTTCTGTCATAGGTTGACATTTATATGACAGAAGTGAAATAATATAGACTGTATCACTTCTGTCATATAAATGTCAGCCTCTATGACTATATCATGTCATGTTATATCTAATTCAACTGATCTGACTGTCCATTGTCTGACAGGTCTGTCTTCTAATAAAGTGCATAAAACTTTTTGTGTATTAAAGGATACTCATCATGTTTATTTAAAATGGATTTAACCAACATGATGTACTGATACATCTTATATCAGTAAAATGCAAGACAAATGGGTTGCAGCAGTGCTAGCTGTGCACTTATGCACAGTTTTGCTTTGATCTTAACACTCAAATCAATATGCTAATATGCCATAACCATATAGTTTAGTCAAGGACAGCGGAGGTTATTGGGAATGTTATTGTGACGTGGTGGTGAAGTTAGAATTAACGGCATGTAGTGTTAAAAGTGAATTGTTAAAACTGTTGTAATTCATCCTCAAGCCATGAATGTCTGAACAACATTACATGACAAACCATTCAGTAGATGTTGATGTTGACACATTTCAGCCTGGGCCAAAGTGTTTGACTGGTTGACAAGCTGACCAATAAACTGACATCTCAAGAGGTCATGCTGCCAGCGTGGTTATAAACAACAAAGCAATGAGTGCAGTGTCACTAATGCGTCAGAGTCTGTCATGTGTCACTGTATATACGCAGCAGACATCAGTGACCAAGTTTGCATTCTTTATTTATTTACTAAAAAAAGCGTGTCCATCCAGCACAAAACTGGATTATCCATACATAATTTCACAGAAAAGAGGCCACTTTATTTATTCATTTTATTTCCCAAGTTGAATTAAGTGTAGCAACGTGTTTACAAGCTGTCTCTTACTGTATCAGGATATCCGTCATTTGGAAGTTTATTCCGGTGAAAACATCAGCAGAGCCAGTGTTTGGGCCACAGGGGCTGCAGTATTGTGGTGACAGATGGGGACTTCAAGCCCAGTGGCAAAACTCACACCCAGGCTTTACCACTGATCTCTCTCACACTCCAACCTACCATCTCAGCCACTCAACCATTCAGTGTTATTCAAGTCTTTACGCTTGCCCAGCTGTGTCTATTGGCAAGCTAACAACACTAATCTAACTTTAATATGAGCAGCAGAACATGTGGATTTGCAACTGGCAGGAATTTGCTTTTCCGTTTAAGCAAAGTATTGGAATGGGACTAGATGTAGTTCTTCTTGCTTTACACGGCATGATTTTCTATTCTAATGGAAGTCTTGTTTTACATCATTGTAAAACAAACTCATTTGTAAGTTGTCGTGAGATCTTGTGAACAAAAAGAACAAATAAGGACACACTTGAACGAAAGCTGACATGGTAATACAACAGAGAGAGTGTGGGAATAAAACAGCAGCCAGGGAGAGATGTGGAGGATGACAGAGTGAGTGACGGCAGGCGGTCCATGTAAAGGAGTGACACTACCAGAGGATGTACTTTGACTTTGATTGTGTGTCACAGTGAGTCATCGCCTGTGTTCATCATTGCCACAGTGGCGAGCAGAATAAAAAACCACAGCACCTCAGGGGCTTGACAACATATCAAGGTGGACCTGCCCACTCCTTCCTCTCGCCCACGTTTTGTCTGTGTTTCATTCCCCCTCTGTGTCTCACTCACTGTCAGTTTGTCAATAAGTTGGTCATTTCTTGCATCAGAGTTTGACTTTCAATGGTGTGTTTATGAGTTTTTCTTAAAGTTCTTAAAACATAACGGAGATTTCCTTACAGTCGCTAGTCTGCTTCTTCTGATACGACTTGATCATATGCTGAAATGCTGAATCACTTATGGTTGTATTAATAAACAGGCTACCAGCAATAGTGTACTGGACCTGTGTTGCCATGGTTACATTAAGAAACACTCTTTAAAGTTTATGGAACGGTCACGGTTTCCAGTCACAGGTTTTAAACCCACTGTGAGATTAGATGAGTGAGATACAGTTTTAGAAAATCTTTGTCTGTCAAACTGTTGAAAGCTTTTTCCAGAGTCACAGAGGACGATGTACAACTGTAGTCTTCCTCTTGACTGACTGTAATGTGTGAAATGATGAGTTCCCCATGGACTGCATTCGAATCTGTTATTGCCTTGTTTTTTGAGCATGTAATGTTAATCTGTGATCAGTGAAATATGACAACAACAAAAAAATGTCAAAAAAGATAGAATAGGATCAGAGATTGGAAGTAAACATTATATTTAGTGCATTTAGCAGTTATTATTCTCCTCTTAAATCTTTAAACGTTTTGATAATCGCAATTGTCTTAATTATGTGTTAACATTACAGTGTACATCTAAAGGTATTTAGCCATTACTTAATTTAGTTTTAAATTATAGTTGCAGTAGTTAAATTGTAACTTTTAACTAAACTCAAATTGAATCTAATTGTTTAGTAATCAATTGAGTGAAATAAATAGACCATGACTAAAGGCAGATTAACTTGAAAGATATTCTCATCAATACTCAGGCGGTTCAAGAAGTGGGGGAGGATAGTGGAGTGTTTTAAGAGACAGAAGTTGCTTTTATCAAGCAAAGAAGAGAGAAGTCTGCCACTGTGTTGCTTCCATCGTTAAAACTGAGTGTATTATCAAATACGCCCGCGCTGAACTCTGTGAAAACAACACAACTTGAGGGCATTTTCACAAGGACCTTGGTGTTATGATTAGCAGGCAAAAAAAGTGAGGATCTGGAACAAAGGCTTGTGGATCGGAGGATTGAGGTGCAGGGGGATGATAGAGGAAAGGATAAGAGGAAATGAGAAAAAAATGGAAAGGAAGGACTTCAAGAAGGAGGTGGCCAGGTTACCATGGCTCTCAGCCTGAGGGAGATGAATAGAGGAATGCAAGGATGAGTGGATGAATAGATGAGAGAACGGTAAAGGTGGACCGGTAACAGTGGCCTCTCCAAGCATTTGAGATGGAGGGAGAGTAGGGTCATCAGTGTGATCAGCTGGTCAGCCTCCTGCCAGTCATCTGCCCCTCTGGAGGCCAATTAGAGGGGAGGCAGATAGAGCAAGGAACACTGAGAGACTCCCCACAGGCGCACGCTCACACACACTCACACACACACATATACAAACACAAATACACAAATGCACTCATTACTGCTGACACAGGGTTCATACGACAAATGAAGCTACGAGGCGCACAGACACATGCTCACATACACACTCCAACACACAGACATTATTGCAGACACAGGCTGAGAGTGCATCAAAGGCGTTTTGATTTTAGTCCATATTTGGGCATTTTCTCTCAGCTTAGCAGACACATTTTAGACACATTGCTTCATCATGGAGAGGTTTGGACATTCCTGGTGCCCCAAGGACATATCTTAACGGATATATTGACAGACTGAGACTGGAAGTGTATTTGTATAGACTCTTAATGACCAATATGAAGACAAGGAGTGATTACAGCATGCATAAGCTGATAAAGTGTTTATGTGAACATCTGATTATGGGTAAAGATGGTCTCTAAGAATTCAAAAACTCAAATTCAAAACTCAGTTGCTGCCAAACAGCTGCCATGAAAGTGTTATGTTTCCTACATATATCTAACTTGTTCTCAAATTATCAATTTTGTCAGCAAAATGTAAATGATTCTTGATGAGAAAATACTGACAATGACATGTTACATTTTACATGGACCTGTTGAAGTCAAACCTGCAGCGGCAGAAGGTGTTTTCCTATAGGTGTGTGTCTGTGTCTGTGTGTATGATCCCCCTCACAACCTTGAGGTCATCTCCACCATCACCACCCCCGCAGTGCTGCTGAGAGGTTCTTTTGAAGTACAGAATTCTCAAAAAGGACACACATATATTGGTGAATAACAATCGAATGCTTTCTGATCTTCATCCCAAGACTGGTGAGCACATTCCTACATTGTTTGTGCACATGCACACAAACGTACACACATATATGGTTCTTTGAAATGGCGACAAATTGCCAGAGTTAAGCCTTATTATCCACAGGTGAGCCAATCAGCGTTCACCATTAGCAGCGCGTCGCAGCCCCTTACTGACGACCATGCAAGTACATTGTACAGGTTCCATGCTGTTAACACTTATGCCCATTGAGAAGGGAGGAAGGGTATACATGATCCATTATTGATGGATTACACACAATGACCTTTAACCAAACCTCCAACTAATAAATGTATAATCACAGTAGAAGTCAGTTAAAACAGCACAAGCCCCATCTCCACTCCCACCTCCACCCCCCTCCCACACACAAAGATGAGAGGGAACATTTTCATCTCAGCTGACATTATTTTAGTCTGTTTGCCTGAAGCATTACGTGTCCACTTTAGGAATTAATTAAATTTCCGCATTTTCCTGTAGGATGCACTTTTTTAATATGATGATGATGTTGTCATTACTGTCATTACTGAATCTAGGCCTTAGTCGCTAAATGAACATTTGTAAATTTTTAGCTGCCCCTGCAGTAACCATATTTTTGCAGACTGCACTTAATCCTCTTATTGCAATGCCAGCTGTTGATTCCATCTAAGTGTCAAGGAAAAAAAATTAAAGGAATAATTTGAAATGTTGCCACAAAATTAAATAATGAATTTCTTGCTCTCAGTTGGGTACGACTATAATGAATACTCTTCCCTCCAGAAAACGGAGGAAATCATCCAAGGTTTGCGTATTAGGTTGATTTTTTTTTTTTTTTAATCACCATATTTTTCTTTTGCCTTAAGGATAAAACAGAAAGAACAGAATAAGTAATTAATGCTGATGTAATACACTGACTAATGCACAGATTACTTTAACAGATAGTCGTATTGTATGTGGAGGAGGCAGTAGATTCTTCTCTACTGGACGTGTCCAGTCATGTCATGCTTACTGTTATTTTCTAAAGCATATGTAATATTTTAGAACTTTTATTTAACTTACTCTCTCCTGCAACTCTGCTGATTTGCATCATAGAAGTGTTACTGATGAAACCCCAGTGCTCATTCATGCAGCTTGATGAACTCAAGGTCTGTCAGACTATTCACTTGCCAGTTGCTGATTACGTGTTTAAAACAGCTGTCAAAACAGCCATTCAACAAAATGTAAACAATCAGTAATAATATATAATTAGAGCAGTCTGTTAGTGTTTGTTCAGTGTTGTTTGAACAATGCTTGTTTCCAAAAACGAGGCTACGAGTGCTCAAGTGGTTGCACCGTTTTGACCACGTGAATTGCTTGGTCGAACTGGTTCTGTGCATTTCGAGTCTATGCTTTATATAGCACCTACTGTGCAGTACAGAGTCCTCATGGGGACCAAATGAAGCAAAACTGGATTTCTGAGTCTCTGATTAAGGTCAGGGGTAAAGTGTGAATTGAGATTAGGTAAAGGTCCACAATGAATGGAAGCCAATGCCAGTCGTAACAAGGGAGCGTGAGTGTAAGAGACTTATTAACATTATTATTGTTATTTGTCATCTCCAAATTTGTTCTTTTCATGCTAAAATTTAGCTGTATTCTTCCTTTGTGGTAATTACAATAATGAGATTCTCTGTCACATTGGAAAGAAGAGAGAAGTAAAGACCAAAAAATCAAATTTGTCTGTCTCCATCTCCCCATGTCTCAGTCTCAGTCTTTAGTTTGCCCAAGCAAAGTAAACGCAGTTTAATATGGATTACAGCCTCATATTAATTAGTGTCACCCATCCACATTGTATCAGTGAGCCTGTTTTTTTTTTTTTTTTTACATTTTGATTATGTTCTTCCTTTTCTGTGCCAGTGACAGGTGAGTATTTCATTGCAAATGAGGTAGATTTTTATGGGTTTTTTTTTTTCATCCTCACACATGCAAGTTTTTAAAGCCTCCTAGATGGCAGATGTCCCATCAACCTCATAGCTTGCGGTATGCCTTCACCTCCACTTGCACTGTGTTAGTGAGGGAAAAATAGTAATTTAAAATCCTGAGAGAGGGAGGGCTTTCACGATTATGCTATTTTTAGTCCCAGCTTTTTTTTTTTTTTTGGTTGTTGTTTTTTCCAGGTCACCACTCCCACAGAGATCTAAGAACAGGTACAGAGAGTCATCTCCAAAGACAGAAAAAACACAGATAGAGGGAGATACAGGCTTCCAGCAGATTCAAAGGGAGATGGTGACAAAGGCTGAACACACAAAGTTCAGATACACACATGGACAAACAGTAGCTTGGCATCTATATCTGCAAAAAGAAGTCAATGACAGGATGTAGTTGAAGCAAAATAAGCTGTAAGAACGTAAATAAACACAACAAATTGTTAGTAAACAAAAGTATATATTGTAGTTTGTAATTACAAATGTGTAAATGCAAGATTGTGTATTCTTGTGTTTTACCCTGTGTGCACCAAGGATAAGATTACTTAATTATGAATATGTGCAGCTGTGCACAGATGGATGTTGCTCTGTCAGAAGTGATTCCAGGGCATCCTGTCACCTTCTGACACATTGATGTTCCTAATCTGAGAAGAAAAACTCCACCCTAAAACTAAAATATGTTGCAGAATTTGCATTTGGAATTCACTGCCAAGCTTTTATTCACCGAGTTCAAGGTTTTGTTAGAAGTCTGAGGACTGTTTATCAAAACAAACACGTGGTATAGTATGATTCAGCTGATCAGCAACACAAGTTTTTAATCTTTGCTCCATTGTCATCATCTAAGATGCCAACAATAGCCTGCATTCTCTCTTTGTCTCTGTCTTGCAGCGGTCAGCGGGCCTTTCTATTGGAGAACGTGCCCTGTAAAGATGCCAACTGCGTTGGAAGGATGTTCCACATCCACTGGGACCAGTCAGATTTGGGAGCCATCCAAAACGCCATTATGGCAACATTCTTCGATATCTACGAAGATGTGAGTACATTTTGCTGAACAAATAAAATTTGTAGTTTTCACTCATCCTTTCCTCCTTCCACTTCTTTTCACCTTTCACCTCTGTTTGTCCTCCAGATGTCCGCCCCCATCAGTGTCTCTTTGGACTTCTCTAATTAACTGACTGGCATCAACAGTGACTCTGTTATCAGACTGATATTAGATATGCAGCAAAAAATAACATGGCTTTGTGAGAATTTTCACAATATTACAGCTCGATGCCAAAAGGAGAATGAGACTGAATAAATCTCACAGAAGAAACAAGAATATTTGATTTCACTAATGCAGAAAAGTGGATTATGTGTAAATGCTTTTTTTTTTGCGCTGACGTAACCAAAATGATTTAAGTTTATGATTTTCCTTTCATGCTGTGAAGTAATATTCTAGAATTGGACTGAAAACAGGACAATGCTGTCTTCGGTTTAGAGCTTGTTTGTATCAGTAATGAGCAGTTATAAGCACACACAGTAGCATGTGTCTGCATGTTACTTTATTATATTCACAAATTGAATCACTCTTTGCCTTTTTATATGCTCTGGTGCTGTTGCTTCTCACCCTGTGTACATGCTGTTATTACATGCTCTCTTCATGTCCTTTATTTTTCATGTGATTTCCTCTTGGATTTCTGTAAACAACAATATTAAAATCCCAATAATTCACTTTGTCAGGTAGCATAAAACATGTACACATGTAATATTACATTCTCTCATTATGATACTGCTCACAGATCCCATTACAATAAGTTTAGTAGCTGTATGAGGTTAAGCTTTGTTTAGTTGTACCTATTTGGTTTGCAGCAGTGGAGGCATTCATCCTATCAAACATCCTGCAACTTATTGCAATCTACTCCCTATGCTTGTCTTATCAGAATTTAATAATTACCGCTTATGTGGCCTGTCTGATAACTACAGCTCTGTCTTTTCATCTCTCATTCTCTCACTCACCCCTAAGACAGAATTTTCTTAATGGGAGAGAGAGATGTAGAGAGGAGGAGAGAAAAGAGGAAGAATAGAGATGATGAGATAATGGTGGATCAGTCAGCCAGTCTGTAAGAAGTATAAAAATGTACATGAGCACAGACACACACACACACACACTGTGCTCTCATTGTCCCTTATCTACATGTCTGTCTTCATTTGCAGGGTATATTAGACATGCTGGTTCTGAGTCAGGAAACGGGCAAAAATGACATGACGATCCATGCTTTAAAGAACAATTTTGAAGCCGACGCCTACTTTGTGAAAGTGATGGGTAAGTTGTGATTTATACAATATGATCTTTACCTCTTCTCCCATCTATACATACCAGTTTTTCGAATTCCCTATATGTTGGAGGAGAAAATCTTCCTCTTCCCAAGTCTTTGTATCACACACACAACTAGAATTTGAATATTTTAGAATTTAAAACAGCCTCGTCTAGATCAATCAGGATTACTGAACACCAGCGTCTCTTTTCTCAGGCCTGGAAAGCAGATGGTTATGACTATCATCTTCTATTTTATTCTGAATTTTTAGCCTCAAGCTATACCATTGATGGTGAAGAGGATCATATGTTAGCTTTTTGTTCTGTTTCATCTTAAATTAATATGGCCGCCATCAACACAAATCTGATGTCATGAAGGGACCTCCTCTCAAAAGGTTAAATACTATTTTAAATTTCTTTCTCAGTTTTCTTAATGTTTAAAAAAAATATATATTAATGCTACTATCTGGACTTAATGCCAGAAAAATAACCTGTTCTTTCCCACTCCTCCATTCCTTGGTCTGTTTTGGTAAAAGAGGATGACTTAATGCTCACTAATCCTAAAGAAACATCACAATTTTTCTGTGCAGGGTACTATACTTCAAATTACAAATGATTTCTGACTAGAATCAACTATATCTTCAGTATCTGTTCTCATCACTCAGTGGTAGTTTCATATATTTTTGGTATGCTGCTTTTTGTTTTGTTTTTTTTCTCTCTCTCTCGGTTAACAGATTGTGCTTTTTATCGTAAAAGTGTTTGAGTAAAAATCAAGAGGTGTCCTTTTGAAGTCAAAATGTTGGTACAGCGTTAGTACCTGGTGACATTTGAGGAAAAGCAAAAATAGTTCCACTCTCGGGTGGGCCTTTTCTCAGTTTAATCTGTCAGTCTGCTCTGCTCATTAGTAGGGAAAGGATCATTGTTCATTTCTGTTTCCAGCACAGTTGGCAAACAGTTGTTGTTTTGTCTTTTGGGAAGCGGAGGAGGGGACTACACTTGCTCCTCTTTCAGAATTACACACAAATACAAAGAAATGCACACATAAATCATCACCATGCCCTTTTAAAAAACACACCAGTACACTGAACTGCTGACACATTTACAATATGTTTTTGAATCAGTATATTTCATGAGGTATTACATAGACATAGATTTGTCCTGTTTAACACACACTGCCTTTATTACATGCTAGTAGTCGTCTTTTTTGAGACATTTCAAGCCTGCACTCAAATACATAGTTGAAATAGCAGCGGCAAAGTCTCACAGTATATCTTGGTGACAGTAATGAGAGGACTGAGTGGAATTAGCTTCATTAAACAAAACAAAATGACAAAAATCCAGCAGCATTGCTGTGAAGTAATGTTTGGTATTTAGCAAGATTTTAAAATAACGTCCAAATGACGGAGGTTGTAGCAGTAGATAGTGTGGTCGGTCAGTGTGCAGCACAAGCAGATTTTAGTAGGAAGTCCAAGATTGTGTCTTTGTGTATCTTTGTATGTTAGTACCCTACATAAGGGTGTAGACTACACTCTTAGGTCTGTACTTCACCATGTACTGCAAGATTATGGACTAAAACACCAGGAATATCATTCACATGGGTGGAAGTCAAACAGTAAGATACGTTAAATGGGGATCTAATGTCGGTCTTTGATGTGACGCGGCCGGCAGCTGACCACTCTCTCAGCCCCTTGAGTGATACGCTGCAGCCCTGCTTTGAAAAGGAAGCTGTGCAGAGCTTTGATGGATAATGCTACAGTCTTTTTAATGATGGAGGATTAGTTGCATCACACTGAGCTTCCAAAATTGACATAATAACATCATCTCTTTGGTTGTATTGATTGTACCACTGTGTTTAGCCCACTTTACAGTTGTTTCTTTGAACTTTGCAATGTTCAGCTTTGTTCAGTGAAGAGCACCTGTAGTCATGGTTTCCACTGGACACAGTATAGATCTAAATAGGTTTGTTTCACAAGAGACATTTTGATTTGTCATAAAAGGAAACAAGATACATGATGCACTTTTCCTGCTGTTGCAAGTCAAAATGAATCCCCAAATTTTGACATCTGAAGGACTTTTGTTCAAAATAGCAGGCTAATGCAGTGTCCTAGAGTTTGACCAAGTGGTTTTAAAATCCCCAATTTTCTATGTGGAAGTCTGTATTGATTATTCTAAGTTGTGGTCATATATTGTTGTACATACTGTCATTTGGCCATACTGATGTTGAAAGCTTTATTGTTTTTAAAGTGAACAACTTTTAATTTGCAAAAGCCCCTCATGTTGATAAGGATGTAATATTATTAGACACAATATTAGTGATCTTCTTTAAAAACTTGTAAGACAATTATTCTCCAAAAGTTTTAATTTGCTGGCTGTCATCTGCAATCTGGCGTAGTTAATTTGTACTAATTTTGGACGCAGACCACATCGCATGGCTGATTTGACAAATTCTAGCATAATCTGTCTGTAGTGACCAACTGAAGGACCAAATATTTTTAATTTTGTTGTCAAAAAAACCAACAGCACTTTGTTTCACATTGAATGTTAAAAAAAAAAAAAAGTAGCACATTCATAGTGTTGTGTAGTTGTAGTTGTGTAGCACCGAGTGAGGAGCGTCTCTAGATCAATAATTTATCTCATCACCTCAGCTCACACTCAACAACCAACAAGCTATGTGTGAATTAGTGTAAATGACTGACAGCTGATGGCTAATTACTAGTGGACAGACAGCTCCTGTTTACACATCAATCACATTTTGTCAGTTTTGAAAGTTTACCACCTTTAAAAACATTGATGGATTTGATGGATTTGAAAAGTGTGAAAGTATTGCAAAAGTGTTCGACCAGTGCATCAATGTCAATAGCATTTTTAGAGCTTGTCAGTGCCTCTCAGACACAAGGATGACAAGGATGGTCCAGTCGTACCAGGACTAGAATTCTAGCTTAAGCAGAAGCTAAGAAGTTAAAGAAATGGAGGCAAAACCAAAACTGACATCAACTTGTCAGGTGTGTAAACAAATAAAATTTTTAACATTGAACTCACTACATTTCTAGTACATAAACAAAAACTATGTCACTTTTAACAATGAATTTAATAGATACGCTGTAGGAACAGTTTTGTGATGAAGCTTAATAGAAACTTGTCATGTTCAATAGTTTGTAGACCAAAGATACAAGGATTGCACAGGGCTCCTGCATCTCCCTGCAGGTGTTCTTGTTATTGGCTGAATTACACCAGAACATGGAGCATATGAGGCCACTGGATCCCTCATCTAATAACAGTGATGAAGGTGTCATTTGTCCTATGCAAGCAGGTGCAGCAAGTTGAGAAGATGTCAATCAAACAGTCTATAAACATCCACAGAGACCTGAAAACAGTGGTAGTCAGGCAAAGACAATGAAACCACTGGTGATGGATGTAACTGTAGCGTAGGTGTTCAAGACTATTAAATTATAAAAGCAGTTTAAATTAGGGTCACAATGTGACCCTAATTTAAGCTTAGTGATGGGCTTGCTTGTGAGAAAATTATGTAAAATGGCAAAACTATTATGCTATATTATTTTATCATTTAATGCTGAATTGTAAAAGATACAGCCATGTCTTTTCAGATCAGACGTATCGCGTTCTTTCTGTCTCTGACCTTGAATCTCCCTCCTCCTTCCTGCTGTAACATGAATTCCTTCTGTGTCACCTCTCTAAACGCCAACATTTCCTTTCGTTATCCAAGTCTTGTCACTGCAGCAAATCAAACACAAACGCACAGATACATCCACACTCATGTCATGACTCAACATTGTCAGCTCCACCGCCTCTCCTCATTTGACTTATTATTACATGTTACTTATTACTTATTATTGCAAATTACATTTTCGGTTGTAAATATTTACGTGTATACGTGTATACGTGTTCCGTGTTGTTTTTTCTGCATGCACCTGATAAGAAGGTAAACACCACGTAACCAAAATAAAAATGTATCTTTCAAGTCTTACACTCCACATTTGTTAACATTTCATCAGCCCCCCTTGTGAATGTGCACTCAAATACAACTTACTAACCTTGCACCACCCATGAAAAGCCCCTGAGGGTAAATAGTTTATTCACCATTCTTTCCAGACATATTTGATAGCATAGTTGATTTACACTGTAATAAGTAGAACCGAGTGTGTGAACTTGATATTTAGACTTAACACATTATGTCAGCCAGTGATGTGCCTTTGTAGACGGCCTGATCCAGCCTTCTGTTTTGTAATGTGGAATCCTATTTTCTCAAAATGACATCGCTCAATCCCTCCCCTGAGCATTATTGAACAACACCCGCTGAAGGATTGACTTTGTGTCGAGCTTGCCATACGCACCTCTGTGTGTGCGTTTTTTTGAGTGAAAGGTAAGATCCCATGATGCACACAGACTTCCTGGGATAAATCCATCACAGGTTGGCCACAGACAACAGCCCTGCCTCTCTTCCTGCCAGAGGCCTGGACTCTTGCTGAGCTTATCACACTGAGATGACCTGAACCTGTGCCAGCCTGACATCTTATCCTCCTGTGTGCCCAACATGCAGTAATTCACTAGCTGGAGCATTCCATCAAGACCTATACCTCTATTGCCTTCAGAGCATATATTATTTAG
The DNA here is from genome assembly GCA_016801845.1 of Polydactylus sextarius. Lineage (NCBI taxonomy): Eukaryota > Metazoa > Chordata > Actinopteri > Polynemidae > Polydactylus > Polydactylus sextarius. Next base: position 13,137,787 of record CM028906.1, read on the forward strand.
AAGCAGGCTAGAGATTTTTTGAGCGGAGCTATAGCCCAAGTGGAAGACTTGGCAGCTAAGATACTATTCTATAGACATAAATATATATCTTAGAAAGCTGGGAAAAAAGCACATCAGGCCTGTGTGTCATTTTGTTTTGACACTCCTTCAAGAAAGGTTCTTTGTAAAGTGGTTGCTTGAAAGTTATTTAGTGCACAGTTGCAGTTCTGTTTCATGCCCCATGGCAATATTCAGGGCAGAAACTAGTGTTACTGCAAACACTGCTTGAACTAATATTACTAACTTATTGTTACAATTGCGTTCTGTTTACCTTTTTTTTTTAATGACAATGAATTAATGTTATGAGTGACATTTTTAACCATTATACCAGGGTGCATCTAGGGATAGCAATCAGTCAGTCAGTCTGGTTGTTGGTCCACTGCTTCGGCCTATAACTGAATTCTACTCGTCTACTGTCACATCATATCACAAAATGCGATGCAGCAGTATTTGCAGTAAAAGGCATTTCAGGAATAAAACATGAGCCTCTTAAAAACCTGCAAACAAAGTGGGACAGAAGGGTTGCGGTGCACAAGATTAATGAGCTGCAGTAATCTGATATCAGCATAACAAAACAGAATACAGATTTTATAACTAACCAGTTTGAAGTCGATAGAGGTATGTGATGTTGTTCATGTGAGTCATTCACACGTGAATTATTAAAGGTAAACACAGTGGACAGTTGCGCATAATGGAATTACGCTCTGATGCGTTCCCTCTCCAATTAGAGGCTGCAGATTTGTCACCATACAGTTTTGGTGTGTCTCAAATCACATTCATCCGTCCTCATGCTATTTTGAATTCATAAGTGTTTTCACTCAAACACCCACATTTTGCCAGGATAGAAAATAATTAAAAAAAGAAAAAATGATTGTGATACTGTGTAACACTGGGCACTTCTCACCTTCAACACTCGCCATCGTTGCTGTGTAGTGGAAGGTTGAGAGATCACTAATGTATTTCTAAACTGGTGAAAATGGTTGTGGAAGAAGAAGTACGTCATCATGGTCGATGTCAGCAAAAGTTCCATATCAGGTGAACGAGAGGGCCCATATAAAAAGTAAAACATTCATTTTTAAATCAAATCGGCAGCGCGTAGATATTTGTCCGGTGTCCGCTGGCACGTTGCCAACCGCCCAATGAATATTCAAAGCTCATATTTTGTGTCTCCTTTGTCATCTTAACTGTCTCTGACAGGCTCAAATTAAATAAGACCCTTGGTTGGACAATGTCAAATAAATTAGTATATAAGCAAGACCCTTCTTCGTCATACAAGCTGAGCCAGGCCAATGAATCGCACTCAGACCTGCTGTTTTGCTACAGGTCACCGTTGTGTCAGTACTAACATTTATATCCAATACTTATGGGTTCTTACAAACAGACTCGTGAGTTGTAACCATGTGTTGCATCATAATCATCACTACTTAAAATATGTTTTTAAGCGAGAAAGAGTGTGAACAGTGTACAGAAAAGTCTCTTGAAAAATGTGTTTGGAGACATTTTCCATGTTCTATTTTGGACTCTGTCCAAAAAAAATTTGGAGCCCATTAATTGCACCGCATCACTGATGGAGCAATACATGAGTTTGGATGTTATAGGAAATATGTACGGTTCCGGTTTATGCTGCAAAAAGTGTCTGAAGGGTGGACAGATGGATGGATGATTACTGCTGAGGAGGGAAGAGATGGAAGAAACAAAATTAGAAAGAAGTGTACAGTGATAGGTGATGGGGCGGTGGAGAGAGTGGAGAGTGAAGAGAGAGAGAGAAAGAGACTGACAGGCAGAACTATATGAGTTGATTAGTTTCCTGTTGACTTATTAGGATGCAGATTAGCTGCATTGAGAAACATCTGGGAGCTTTTCTCAGACCCACACACTCCCGTCTCCTCTCTCCCCTCACGCTACACCTCCCCTTTCATCTCTTCTCCAACACCAAATCCAGCTCCTTTTCCTCTTTTCCTCTTCTTTTCTCCTCCCCTCTCTTGTCACCTCACCTTTTCTCATTCAGCTACTTTTCATTTCCTCTCCACTAACCTTCTCCAGCTCGTTTTTTTTTTATTATTATTATTATTTATTATTATCTCACTCTCACCTCTCTCCTCCTGCCCTCACCCTTCTCTCACTCCTTGTTTCGCTTCAACAAGCGCCTTGTCTCCTGTCCTCCTGCTTCCTCTCCACCTCACTGTCTGTCAGTCAGGGCTGTCTTTTATTCCCTCTTTTCATTCCATTCAAAATGACAACGAGGAAGATTTACATGAAATTTCTCAGTGTGGCTTGAACGTCCAGAGGAGGATGTGACTGGAGGTTGCATATTCATATCAGTGCGAATACTTCCTCACTGCCACGACACACAAAAGAAAAACTGTGAGTGGGAGTGGCTTCCCCCTATATTTGTTAAAATAGCATTTTCCACCAGATTATATTGACAATTAAAGACTCTGTAAGGGCTCTGCGTGCAAATGTGACCACAAGCAAGTCATACAATTCACTATAATGCACATCATGGTCATTTTATTCATTGCTCTCACGGAGCAGTAATTCATGGTTCTCTTTTTATTGTAGTAAGGAGTACATTTTCCCCTTTATATGATGTTCTATAATGAATATTCTGAGCAAAATTTAGGAAAAAAAGAGGTTTTTTGTATAATGGTGTTAACATGTCCTCTTTTCTATATAGCCTGAGAGAAGTCAGCTCAAGTTTTTATCAAGTTCAATTTATTAGTGTGGACCACTTCCACTGAGAATTGAGGTAAATGGAAAACAGACCAATTAGCAAATTATAGGTAATAGTTTAGAAGATGAAAGATGAAAACAAGACAGCTTCGAATTTTGAATAAGCATTTTTGATTTATGACTCTCAAGGCTAATCCAATCGCCTGCAAATTAATTTTTGCTGCGTGGTCACTGACAACACTCCCAAACCCAAGCACAGTCACCACCGGGCCTGGGCCAGCTTCAGAGCCCACAGGAGGAATGTGTGGGCTGGTTTCTAAAGCTAACGTTTGACTTTATAAATCGTTGACACAGGACAGTCAGTTGTCTTTTACAGCTGTGGAAGGAGAGTTCAAACCTGCTGAGAATATTGTGTCCTTTGATTAAATTCATTGTACAAGTTTCTTGCTGTGTTTTATATTTATACGTTATACTAAGTTTTATTACATAGATGTGTTTGAAAAGCACGCTTTTTTTTTTTTTTTTTTTTTTTTTTTTTTTTCAAAAGCCTCTCTGAGGATGTTCAACATTATTATAAGTGATTTAGCCAATAACTGAGCCAAGTACGCACGTAGCTTTCATATTTTATTCCTCAGAAATAGAAACACAGTTGAAGCTGAAGCTAAGAGTTTATAACTATCCTGTAATGATGTCACCCAAATTGAACACTGAGCAGGAACAGCTCCCCCTGGGATTTGAATCCCCACAGCAGAGCAGTTCCTCCTCTTAACTTGTACTCTGACCACACAAAACCATTAAGCTATGTCTAATAGGGGCGCACAGGGATAATTTTTGTCTGTATATAATGGCAATAGTCATAGCTGGAGGCCATATGTTCTCGTGACCACAGTATATCTGTGGGAATTGCTTCAAATTTGTCATAAATTTGGACTCAGATAGAACCATACAACCGTATGGTTCTATTTGTCTCTGGTTTAGTTTTTGTCAGGCACTGATGAGGCAACCGTATTTATTGAAACCATTTCATTTACTGACAGATTTTTATTACAGAACCTTTGTTATAAAATCACGATTGTTTCGTTCTACATATTTTTCAGACAGAAAAGCAGAAACTTTACTCAAATCATACGTACCGTACTGTGTAAATTATCCTTAAAATATATAATCAGTCATGAACAGGTGGTCATTTCCTTGAGTTGCCATTGCTATTTAAAAAACAGATGTCAGCTTGTTGTCAATCACAGTGTATATGTATGTATGTATGTGTGTGTGTGTGTGTGTGTGTGTGTGTATGTGTGTGTGTGTGTGTGTGTGTGTGTGTGTGTGTGCGCACATGGGTATGTCTGTAAGCAGCCCTGAGGTCAGCTTTTACTGACCTCAGGGCTGAGGATAATAGAAGTGATGACGATAATGTGAAGAGATGAGCATCTCAGAACAAATGCTGCTCAGCTGTCATATTATTGTGTTTTGTGTGTGTGTGTGTGTGTGTGTGTGTCCGTGTCCCTCTCTCCGAGTCTGCGTCTGTTTAGCTCCCGTTGACTCATGCTGTAGCCACTAGCACTGACACGGCACGCCATGCTTTCCCAGCCAACCTCCTCACATCACATTTTGCTCTTCATACAAGCGTGTTTGTGTGCGTACATGACGTCGGCTGTCCCAGCAGCTTTTAAGTATTGTGCCGTGTGACGTATGCATGCAGTTACCATGGCACCCCATAGTTTCTTTTTATAGATCACCAATGATGCTGCAATTACAGGTGAGGCTCATTTGAGATAAAAAGCAATATCTCAGTCACACACTCCACAATGTGTACATGTCAAGTAGCACAGGAATCTGTTGTAGTGGTTAACGAAGGTTAGTCATCTGTTTTTCCAGCAGCAGGAAGCTGAAAACCTTATTTCACCTTCCACTATTATAATAACCAGAAACAATAGTTTTCAGTGAAAAGCCATGCATGCAAAATTGTGTGTTTATAAGTTCTGTTACAGAAATTCATTTCCCATGAAATTACCTCTCTGCAGTGTGAGAACTATATTGCTATTTTTCTCTCTCTCGTGGTTGAAAATGCACACAAACAGCATATCTGTCGCAAACCACAAAGGTTTCATGGTGCGAAATTTGCAACAAACATAAAAGGGACGTTAAATAGGTGTTTTCTTACAGTTTATCACATCTGTGTACAAAACCTGTGTATGAGACTTGAAATTTCAGCATACAGTCCATCAAAATGAAATCTGGGAGTGAATTAGTGCTTGTGCTTGTGAATTAATGCTCAAAATTTACAGCTAACAACTCGTTAATATTTAATATCGATACTTCAAATCCAAGCACCTCAACCGCAACTATCATTAGATGAATTTAAACCGATTAGACAATAACAGGAAGATGCTGTTATACAGATTATAAGAAATAGAAAATTTTAAATCCCTGCATGTAACACATCATCATCATCTGAAGCTCGTTGCACAGATAAGTTTGAATTTGACTTTCATTCACAGTTTTCTACAACTTTTATTCAACTCCCCTGATATTTTGAAGCAGTAATATAACTAAATCACACTACGCCAATAAGTTAGTTCTCAGTGCTGAGAAATGACCTGATTTCCCAAAATCCTAGTCCACAAAGTTGCCACACAGATTAAGAACACACTGCCTCCTCTTATCTTCTCCATGAAGGCAGACTACTGTATATTACAAAGGTTATGTGAAGCCATCCATGCGCCTCTATTGTTAAATTTGAATTATAGCAAAACAGCAGCCCATCATATGTAGGGTTGAGTGAAGCCGCTCTCATCACAGAGCTTGACTTTTTGCTTATCATTAAACTAACCATCAACCAACGCAGTGAGCTGTGTGTCCTTCAATATTTTTTCCTCATCAGGTTTTTGGCAAATACAGCCACCATTTTACTCAAGTCCAGATGTCTGACCACATTTCTGCTTCTTCAACAATCTGAGATGTTTTATTCATGACAGTGACACAAACAACATCGGAACAAACCAAAAAAAGAAAAAGAAAATGGACACACTTTTACCCAGATGTTGATGAAATGCTGTTCACTGGCTGACTTGTCACAGTGATGGGAAGACTCTCCCACACACACACCCACTTGGTGCACAAACCAGTTCATCCTCCTTGATTGGGTTAGTCCTGTGACAGAGCTGCCATCAGTCTTAATATTACACTGGAAAATAGGCCAGCACATGCCAGTGGAAGCTGCATAGGCTTTACTGTACGGTTGTACATGAGTGAGAGAGACTTTCATACTGGCAAGAGACAAAAATCAGTTCCCCACAGGATGTGTGATTCATTCCAGGAATCTTGTTTTAGCCATGGAGGAGCTGTTACAAACTTGTTACACGTCAACCAAAGCTTGAAGTATGAAGAACAAAGCAGCTTCACAGAAAAAAGCAGTAGATTTTAGTCTACTCGGTTTCATAAGTGCAGTGACACACACACACACACATCCAGGCTGACACACTTCACAGGCTGACTACTTCCTGGAGCGACTGTGTGTCCATTGAGTTGTGAAGGACTTCTGCATTCATGCAGTTTATGCCTATCTTTTTCTCTTTTTCTTTTTATGCATCAGTAAATTCATGTCATAAAATTCCTAATGTAGCATTTGTGTGTGTGTGTCCCACAATTAAATTAAATTTACACATTTACATTTTCTTTTTTTTCCCATTGACTCACACTGGTTCCAATCAAGAGTATTCAGCATGAAGACACCTGACTACAGTTGCCTCCTCTTAGGTTTTGATTTGAACTTTATTAGGTGTTTTATATTTGACAGGAAATAAAAAGAAAGTTTGGCATGAGAGAGGGATGCTCTGACAGTGTTATTTCCATGGGCTGCCAAGTGTGATTTAGCCTCATGACATCTACATCGTAAATTAAAATGCTTCTGAAAAATCCACCGTTTTGTTTTTTTTTATCACACACAGATTGCCGTGCAAATCATTTCCTCTTAAACGTGTCCCTTTAAATTTAAAGTAAACACCCCCCCACTTGTTCCTAATAGAACGGTATCCTGACAATCAGTCCCTGCCACACACTGTGTATTCAAGCTGCGTGACATTGTTTGTTCCCCTTGGTCCTCTTGTCATGCGTTGACATCTTACTCCTTTCTCTGTAGCGTCTCACTCAGGACGTACAGTATTTCAGCAGCATCTGCCAGTTTAACACCAACAGTTCACAGTTAGTGCAGTAGCCACAACAACTGCAGCAATTCCTCAGGGAAGTGCATTTTTACACATATCAAGTTCTTAGCTGACCTGTTAGCCACATGGACATAGAGAGAAAACTGTTATGGTGGAAAAAAAAGTTGCTCTTAAATGTGTGAAAACATTTTCCAAACCGCAAAATAAAACTGCAAAGACCAAACTTACGTCAACTTAAGTCAAACGACACCGACCAACAAAACACAGTCTAATCCCTCTGATATTGATTTTCACTCTCAATGACAGAGGTGCCTGTTGCCTGTAACCTCAAACAGCATGAGATTCAAACAAGTGATGAATAATCCGATGCATATGATTTATTGATCATCCGAGTCCTTCATAAATAACTTTGGTTCAAAGCCTGTGATGTGATGAGCTGTATAATTACACCGAATGTTGTTTCTGACCGTCTGTGTGTATCAGGTCATACTTTTATGGCACTGGAATGTCTAGAAGTGTCCTTGGCTCTCCCACATTTGTCTCTCACATACTTTTCCGTAACAAGAGAATAAATAAAGACATGACTGACGTTTTTATAGCCTCATTAATTGATGAATGGTCTGTCAGCACTGCAGGCTTGTTTTGATATTCTTACCTTTAGAACATTCTGTAGACACCCAGCGATAGCTTTCTAGACTACCTGTATGTGGTTACTTTGGAACGCCATGTTAAATGACAACAAAAAACAACTAGCGGCTGAAACGCAGTGTGGTCAGTCAGGGTCAAGGAATGCATGTAGTCTTTGATGGGAGCACCATCTGAATTCCGCTTCAGGCATATACTTAATAAGCTTGTGAAGTTCAAAGCAGCAAATTTGCTTTTGCCACACGTACGCCATTTCTTTTTAAATCAAAGCTTCAAAAATCCTCTTGTTTATTCACACAAAGTGACGGTGGAAGGGTTGCCATGTAGAGGGATCACAGCATGAAAAAATGGTGCAATGCAGTCCATCATTTGTATACAAGAAAATAGTCATACTCATTATAATTAGACATATTTTAATACATTAATGTGTAGCTCCGGGTGAAACATACTGTCATACTGAGTTAGGGTCTGAGTTAGGGTTCATGTGGGGTAGGATTAAGTTAGGGTCAACAGGCTAACAGGCTCATAGTGACAATGCTAACATACTTTAGCATTACCATGTTCATCGCCTCAGTTTGCGTTAGTCTAATGCTAACCTTAGCAAGCTAACTTTAATTAACAGAATATTACTCAGGCTGTAGGGGAGGTGATTCATTTCAAAGATATTTAGTGATAAACATGCATTTTGAAAGTTTTCAAATTTTGACCTGATGACACTTTTGTTGTGGCTCTGAGGATACACACAGATGTTCACTAGTGTCAGTGGGATTCATACATTTTGAAAGTATTGAAGTTTATTTATTTAATTATTTTTACTAAAATCGGTCAGTCATCTTTAGGATACTAAAAGGCATCATTTGATTTGTTTATTTTTTTTTTTTTTTTACTACAACGTTTATTTTATTTGCCAATCGAAGTCTTTAGTTGGTCACAGGGATGTTTTAAAGCTCATGTATTTAAATAAAAAAGCATGTAGAGTAGAGATCTATGTGATTTGAAAGGCTCTGTCAACAACACAAGGTGAGCAAGTAAAAAAAAAAAAACAGAGTGAAAAATAGAGTAAAAACAGAGCGGGCTGTGTGTTGACACTAGCGTCTAAGAGATGGTGCGAACTGACACATTTGTTGGAACAGAAGTAGATTTGTTCTGTGAGACAACACTCCAGAAGGGTTTCACAAAACACCATTTTGCCCTTCAGACCAATCGTCTTTAAGCCTTTGCAAATAGTTACTGTTTGTTAATGCCTAATAGTGTTTACACTGTTCTGAAAATATCTGAGCCACAGTGATGAGTGAATAGTTAAATGTGGAATAAAACGATTAGCAAGCTATAGAAAAGAAAAGAATGAACCGGGAACACTTGAATGCAGACGCTGTGACAGGAAACAGCTACATGTTGTTATTACTTCTACTATTCAGAGTCACCTGTCACCTGTGTGTGCTACAGGACAATTTATCCAGACTTAAAGTTCACTGAAAAGTGACAAAATAATGAAATAGTCACAGTGATCACATTTGGCTTTTGTAGCTGTTTGTCCATTAAGTGTTGTTTTCTGTTTTGTGATTAACATGTTTGTCGCTACTTGATAATGAACAATCCAACGCTGAGGCTTCATTCGCCCGCACCGTGGCCACTGTGATGTTCCCTTTGAACGGGAGCACCGAGTTTAGCCTCTGTTTACTGCAGCGCCGGGTGCAGACCTTATTAACACAGTATTGGGCTTCAGCGTGACTCCATCAGGCAAATCAAGGGAACCTAGACCCAGGACCCTATTAGTATGCTAATAAAGTCACTCCTCTAATGACTGATTAGCAATTCAGCGGATTTTGTCCTCGCTTCACTTGTACAGACAAATAAGTGAAATGCTCTCTTAGCGTGCACGGAGACACGCACACGCAGTGTTAATAGTTTGCATATTTATTTTTTATGTTTCTCATTGCTGGTAATTTATTTATAACTTTTCCCTCCATCACCCCTTCCCTCCCTTCTATTTCTTGGATTGTCTTCGTCTACCTAGCAAACAGAATAGACACTTCAGTCGTATGAAATACAATGCAAACGTTAGCACAGTTAATACGATTTTTTTCTTGTCGTTTGTCAGTCACAGTAGAGTTTGAGTGACTGTATGAGCAACGTGTGTTTTTTGCGTTTGTGACTTTGACTGCTTGATGTTTGATACATGTTGATCCAGTGTCCCTCAGGGCACAGAAACAACACCATCACAGATCGTTGTTGCGGCAGAGTGTGTTATCATGCCGGACATGTAACACATGCTGAGCAACATGTCTAACTCTGCCCGTCTTTCTCTTTCTCTTGTCTTTTTCAGTGCTCAGCGGCCTCTGCTCCAACGACTGTCCAGACGACGTTAAGGTAACAAATCTGCCTCGTCTTTCTTTTTTTTTTTTTTTTTTTGTCCACTTTTGTAATGATGGTATAAAAAAAGTATTAGTATTATACGATAAAATAGTTTCTCATCAGTTCTGACACTTGACCAGGCTGACCAGGACCATCTCAGTACACTGTGTGCACCCATTTCACTTATCCTTCCATGCATAAATCTATATCCTCCCCCTCCTTCAGAGTCTGTTCTCAGCATTTTCTTTACTAAAAAAGAGAGAAAGATAGTCTGAAATATCAGCACTGCTGGCCAAAACATCTATGGAGAGGATCAACCATTTTCAGAAAATTAGGAAAGGGTATTTGAATGGGTGATGTGTTTTTTATTTTAACTCCAGGGCAATATAAGCCCTTCTTTATATGTAAATTACCTAGACCTGTCTTTCATTGCAGCAAGAGAAAACTCGAAAACCACCAAAAAAATAAATAGGGTTTGCTTCTGTGCAGTAAAGCGATGCCTGATTTTCACCTGCACATACCGCTCACCCTTTCCTTCTTTGTTAATGGCGACACCTTCATAATACAAGTCAGCAGCCCATATCACCATGCTGTACGTCATTCTCTTTGTGGGTGTTGGCATTTTCCAATAAAATATCAGTGTGTGAGCAGTTTGAATAGAAGGGCAAATAAATGTCAGGTGTGTGTGATTTCTACCGCCCGTCCTTGGTAAAGAGAGTGTGAGGTTTTGTTGATCGTTGTTTGTTGTTGTTGTTTAGAGACACTTTGACCCTCTGATCTCTGCTGCGACTGGGTTGTTCTAACAACTTTATACTAACAGACGTCCGTCCCTAGTTTGCTCAGATTCAGGATGTTTATGAAATATCTAAGGCTTTGTGTGTCTGCGTGCGTGTGTGTATTGTTGTAGTGTAACTATTCCAGACTGCACTTATCAGTTTGATACATACCAACCCTACAAGCAAGGTCAAGTCAGGCCTTTCACTGAGATCTCAGCTTGACTTTAAGCTCCTCCTGAGGCTAAAGGATTTGTCTTCAATCAAACTTCAATAAAGAAAACGGCACCAGAATCCACTTAGAAAATCCAAACAAACCTAAGACAATCAAGTAAAAAAAAAAAAACCACAAAGAGACATAAGAGCTAAAAATGGAGATTGTTTTATATTGCATACTTTCCATTATTCGGCAGAAGCTTTTCGGCAGAAGTCGACACGAAGTTGCATTTGAAAGATGGTGGAGCAACTATTATTGGGTCCTCGCACAAGGACACATCCAAAAAACAGCTATGACTAAAAACATTGAAGGAGGTGTTATTATCACAAAGTAATCACGCAAATGTTGATCAAGGTTTAACTGCCAGACAACTTTAGGTTTCATTATTGTAATTGTTTTTTTTTCTGATTCTACTTTCTTTTTTGTGCATTTCTGGAACCCTCTGCGTTGGCACTTTTCTTTGCCAACTCATTGACCTTATTGGAATAATTCAGCAGGCTACATTTTTCTCTAATACACCTCTAATATTAGTTTATACACAGCCTTTTCTTTTTTATTTTTTGCTACAATGTCCTTCATGAGGGTATAAACAAGCTAAGCGCCATAAAATAAAATATGTTCCGCTCCATGACATTGTCTGATGGCTGTATCCGCAGAATAACCCTCTCAGGAAGCAGATCCACGTGTGACATGAGTCTTCTCGACTTGTGTCCAACCCACATCAACCACACCATTTCATATGAGACAGCTGTCGCTCTGCTGCTCTCTGTCAGCATGTTGAGACTCTCCAGTCTGCAGCGTCAGTCTTACACTTCACCGATAACTCCGACAATTACAGTGAATTAAATCTAGAAACCCAAGTGAAGTTCGGTGTTCAGCGACTAACTCAGCAGTAATGTTTTTCACAGTAAAGTTAAATGTAGCCGTTGTTTCATTAAGCAGTTAGTTTTGACCACCATCTATTCATCCCAAAGATGATGATGTCTTTCATGTCCATGTGTAGGTGGATGGACAAATGTGACAGACATGACGTGGCTACAAGCATCGCTCCTTACACAACCTTTGTACAACCTTTCACCAGTGGGAAGCCCTTTGCAAAATACATTAGCTTTGACATGAGCAAGAGGCTGCTGGTATAAGAGCTGTTTTGGTTTTCTGTGCGTCTTCTCCTCCATCCGTTTGTTGTCTAACTGAAAGGTATGATGAATGCAGTAGACGAGTGGAGCTCGCGGCTGTTTCTACTCCTCTCCTCTCCCATCCATCAACCCCGTCTATCTTTTCTCTTCACTCTCCTGCTCCTCTTCTTCTTAGTCACACCTCTTTCTCTGCTGTCTTTCTATCAGCCCACTAGTATGTTCTTCTCCTCTCTTTCTCTTTCCATCAGCGTGCTTCTTTTTATTTATTTATTTATTTTTACTTTTTTTGACCTAATTTCTGTCCCTCTCTCTCACCCGACTGTCGAGCGCCACGGCGTTAAGGGCCAGAAGTCTTCGCCTCGGAGCATAAGTGTGTTTGTGTGCATAATGGCCTCGTGATTAGCCGAAGTAAGGCGAAGGATGGCTCAACAGATCTAATCATTGGTTGTCATCCTTTCATAATGAAGCGATAAGATGACCACTGTGTGTCCGCCCACACTGCCACACATACACACAACCGTCACACTCATTTATGTTCAGTCAAAATCAAGCCGGCTAAGTCGGACATTTGCCATGTCACCTAGTGAAAATAAAACTACGAAAGTGCTCAAGGTCAGTGCGGTGACAACACGCCTGTCTGTCTTTCTGCCTGCTCTCGTCTGCCTCGCCTCCCTGTGTTCTCTCCCATGTCCTCTTTCGCCCTCTCTGACAGACAGCTAATGTGAACAGACATCACAAAATGTCAACATTTATTTATTTATTTAATTTCTGTTCCTCTGTGTGTTTTTACAGCCTTTTGGTGTTAACCAGCCAGGTCCCTATGTCATGTACACCACAGTGGACTCCAACGGCTACTTGAAAAACGCATCAGGTGAGTCATCTCCTCATTCCTGCTTTCACTTTTTATGCTAAACCACCCATTTTCATGATGGAGAGGCTTTTTTTTTTCTTTTTTTGAAAATGTCACTGGTCGAGCTTTAATAAATCTACATCAGGTTTATTAATAACTTAACCTCCTAACAATGACAGCTGTCCTTACTCTTACTGAACACCACAGGGTTTGTTTTGGAGGGTTTTGAGAAAGTAGAGAGCGGGAAGAAGAGGGAGGTATTGATTTTATTTTCTTGTCCTTATTTCATATATATATATATATATATATATATATATATATATATATATATATATATATAATGAGAAAATAGCCTTTATGCCTTAAAGACAAAAGCTGAAGCCAAAAGGGCAGTGAAAGAAAAGGCAAAAAAAAGAAAGTCCTCCCTGAGAGTGTTATAACTGAAAGCAAAATAAATCAGTTTGATAAGGCTCCAGTGTTCCCTCAATGATACTTCTAGTGTGGGCGCATTTACATCCCTTATTCTTGTTACATTTTAAAGTCCGGCCCTGTTAGATACTTTTAATTATTTTTTTCCCCCTCACAGTTATAAATGCAGGGCTCAGTCACATTCGATTCTTCTAAAATGCTGCAATAGTTTGTAATATTACGTATCAAATTGTTACAGAAAAAATTAACATTCGAAAATTACTCGTCAGGATTCAGTACAAGTATGGGTCTTTCAGGACTATCAGCTGGAGTTACTGCGGTGACACTGTCTGCTGTCAGCATGATGTCAGTGTCACATAGTTGCAAGGTTATTGTAGGAAATAGTGTAAAAGCCTTACAAAATACTGGAGACCTTTTTTCCACCGACAACAAGCTGTTGCTTTTAAGATCCAAGGTAAGTCTCCGTCTAGAAAGGACCAGTGTCTTTGTTGTAATTTCAGAAGGCTTTGTGGTCTGGTAAAGGCTGTTTTGGCAGCAATTCATAGTTATATAGTGATTTTATTTTTGATAAGATGATGATGATGATGATGACAACGAAGATGATGATGTAGTACAGGATGGTCAAGAGTATTCAAAGTAAATTTCTGTTTTGTTCGTTGTTTGTTTTGGTGACACTTCCCTTAGTTAGTTACTAGTATAACAAAGTAGTATTTTTGGCTGTTGTATTGTAACCTGTAAGATCTGTAGTTCCCATAAGATAAGAAATTCCTGCAACCCTCGGGCCCATAAACCCTTAAACCACCCAACACTTCTTCAGACTAATGAGAAAGGAAAGATACATAGGTAGAGAGATAAATATAAGTGTAGACAGTGTGGACAGCGCTGCTGTGCCGTATTAGCCACAGTTAACCTAGTTGATGTTACATTGTGGGAAGGACAGAGAGCTGCATGAGGACAAGATGCACTGACAGCCTGGGGTCAGGGATATATATAGTCGGAGTGTGTATTCCTGTGTGCAGCACTTTGTCAGATTCCATTGTTTCATTTATACATTTACACAGTTGGAGTATATACATATTTAAAGAATGGCTAGACAGATTGCCGTTTAATATCATTATTATTTCACTACCAAGGCTTTAAGCTTTAAGGCTGTGGACTTTTCAGTTAGGTGCTGTACTTATAAACCCAAAGCTCTGACTGAACTAAATATCAACTCTATTCATGTTGTCTGATCAAACACATGGTGTCATTTGCTCTCCACACATCCCACTGACTTAAATATGCAGTTAAATTTGTGTAAAGAGAAAGAAGCAGTCTAGCATGAGGGAGAGTGTGGCAGAGCTATCACCACCTGCGCCCACACCCACTGCACAAAAGATGGAGAGTGATACAGAATCCCACAGACTGAGAGGCGGTGACTTGTTTGAAAAAAAAAAAAAGATATAGTAATTTTATTCTGCTTTTGTTCTGAACTAAATAATTTAGAAAAAATGCGGGAATCATTTGCAGTTATTTTTAGAGGATTTTAGTTTACTAGTGTTAACTTTTAACTGCCTGTGATCCTTTAGACATGTTACAGGAAACTTTTCACAAAACTTAAATGTTCCTGTTCATCTGCCAGAGCATTAATGAGGTCAGACTGACAATGGGTGATACAATCTGCTGCACAGTTCATCCAAAACTAACTAATGCCAACTGCTGTATTGGGTTGAGGTTAAGGTTCTGTTCAGGCCTGTTTTTCCACCCTCAACTATTTGATTTTGCTTCAGATAAATGAATGAACCAGCTTTTGTCACAAAAATAGGAAAAACCCTTTTCAGTCTTTTTGTGTGGAACTGTGAAGACTCTGGTTTGATTCTTCCACAGAGACCTTTCAAGAGGTCACCCATGTTGTTCCGTCTACCTCAAAAATCCATCACTAAAAATTATTTCTAAAAATAAGTTTTAACAAAGGTATCCTATTTTCCAACACGGTGCAGTCAGTCAATCCAGTTCTTACCAAGAGCAGATGGTCTTGACATTTTGTCCATTCAGCCAGCACATGTCTTTCTCCATGAAGTCTCTGGATCCCCAGAGTGTTTTTATGTTCAAGCAGAATGCCATGCATTGAACATTTAAAATATCCTGGCGTAATATAGTCTGCCCATCATAACGCTGGCTTACTTTTCCAGTGCCTGTTTTACTGAAGAGCATGGAGCGAAGAGGAGAGCAAGAGTAGCCAAAAGCTTTGCCGGCACAACTCCCCAGACCCCTCATTTAACAGTAGCAAAGTGCTGCCAGGGAGCAGGCTTTGTGTGTGTGTGTGTGTGTTTGTGTGTTTGTGTGTGTGTGTGTTTCTGTCTGTCTGTCTGTGTGCCTGTGTGTGTGTGGTGATTTAAAGTGTATTTATTCTGTAGCTTGTAGCTTGGGGAACAGCCAGTGAGGCTGCCAGAGATGAGCAATGATGGGGCGCACACAACACACACACACACACACACACACACACATACACTCATACATGTCTAGGTCTCTCCACTGGGGCCCAACGATCTTCACTTACCCTTCACCCTCCTGAAAGGAACAGAGAGCATGGAGGAAAAGAGAGATTATAATATGCTGAGAGATAGAGTCAAGGACCGAGGAGGCACAGAATAGAGAGATGAGAAACAGATGAACAGAAGAAAAAAAAAAAAGAAGGAAAAAAATGGGTCAAAAGAAACTGTGTTGGTAGAATTGAGAGAAGAGGAAGAAAAGGTTCAGATGTTGGACACACGGAAGTAGAGATACCTGAGAAAGACATTTCTAACCCCTCAAACATGCATTTTATAGTGTAAGTGCATGATTGAGACAAGACGTTGGACGTTGACTCAACTGTGTGAGGACTAATAAAGATTTGTTTAAACATAGATGTGTGTATGTGTGTATCGTCATGACCTTGTGTGTGCGTGCGTGTGTGTGTGTTTGCGTGTGTGCGCGCGTACGCATATACGTAGCGGTGGTGTAGCAGGGCGCCTCACTAAGCAGCCTGGATGGATGAGTGTGAACTGTGTTTCTGACAACACCACGCCTCATTATCAACTAACTCCTACTGTGACAGAGAGAGCGAGGGAGAGAGAGACAGGTGGGGTGGTGGAGATGAATAGTTGAAGTTCTTCATTAACATCCTCTTTATCCCCCCCACCCCCACCCTCCCCTCCCACCACGGACACTCAGAGAAGCTGAGCAGGGGGAAACACACTGCAGTGTGTTTCCCCCTGGGTCGTGGCTCACACATGGTCATCCAAGACCATTTATCTTCTGACAACTAGGGAGCAGTGTTCAGAAGTAACATCTAACTTTGAGTGGCTGTAGTAAGGTTGTAAAGACGCTGAAGTAAATTAGATTAAATTTAAAACTGAATTTTGTGAGTTTTGTGCGGTTTTACTTTGTCAATTCAGACCTTTATCTCTTTTTTTTTGACACACTTAATTTCATCAAATCAGTTGTAAATGGGTAAAACTGCATTTTTTGCCCATTAATCTGCAAACAATAACTCATATTGTCAGTAAAATAAATCTAAGAAGATATCATTTATTAAAAATCATAAACTCTAGTAAATCGCTTATTTACTAAAGAAAGTCAGTCCTTTAATTCAGCTTGTGTGTCAAAGCCCCTTTGGTACCAATTACAGCTGCTTCCACTAAGTCTGTTCAAGCTTTGAACACCTGGATTTGAGCAGTTTATCCCATTCTTTCTGGCAGATCCTCTCAAGCTGTGTCAGATTGGATAGGAAGCATCTGTGAACTGCCATCTTCCGGTCTCTCCGCAGATGTTCTGTGGGGTTTAAGTCTGGGCTTTGACTGGGCCTAAACAACAGTCAGAGACTTGGCTGTGTACTTCAGGGTCTTTGTTGCGCTGAAAGCTGTCGCTCCAGTCTCAGATTGTTTGCTTTCTGGATGAAACTGGATGAGGACTTCTCTATGTTTGGCTGTATTCAGTGCACAGCTCTCTTCCCATTTCCGCTGCTGAGAAGCAACTCCAAAAGAAGATGCTGCCACCATCATGCTTCACTGTAGAGACGGAATTAGCCAGATGATGAGCGATCAGACATAGTTCTTGGAGTTCTGCCCACAGGGTTCAATTTTTGTCTCATCAGACGAGAGAATCTTTTTCCCTCATGCTCTCAGACTCCTTTAAATGCCTTTTGGCAAACTCCATCCAGGCGTTTCTCCCGTCTCGCCACTCTACCATAAAAACCTGATTGATGCAGTACTGCTGAGATCATCCTTCCTTCAAGTGCTGTCTTCTCTGCAGAGGACTCCTTAAACTCTGATGGAGTGACAGGTTCCTGATCATTTCCCCGACGTGGGCTATTCTTTCCTGGTTACTCTGGACTCCAGGACCAGTGTAGATCAGCAGTAATCCATTTAAAATTATCTGTGCAACACAATGAAGTGTGCATAAAATGAGCCGGCCTTAATCCTGCTGAAGCAACAGCATTATACTGTCCTTTGATGCTCTGAACTTCAAAATCCGTCCTGGCCCTGAGCATCTGTGTTTATGGCTTGCATCAGCTGTTTTGCCTGCAAGTGTAGTTCTTTTTTTTCACCTGGCACAGCCATTAATGCTACCTGAAGACAAACAAATATATTTGTTTATATTTCCAATTACTGACTAATGGTCTGAGGATCACAGCAGCAGTCAGCAATATGCACCGCTTCTCATGGAAAGTTGTTGAACAACAGGTATTTTATAAACAGCTTCTCAAAGCTTTGGAAGACACTCATAAATTTTGTAAGGTGCTATGCAGTGAAACAAAACAATGTTTCGGCTTTGTCCTTTAAGCAATCTATATGTTTTATTGTAAAGTGTACTTATAAACTCTTCCTTTTTAGTTTGTTTTATCATTTCTGACATAAATCTAGTTGGACGGACTCCCAGCTGTTGGCTCTCATTACAGTAGCTTCTTTGAATCATCAGTCAGACATGTCCAGACAGGGTAAGTGCAGCCGCGATGCCGATGATTATTGTGCACAGACAGGGAGGACATCTGAGAGAGAAGTGACAGGAAAAAAGGGAGGACAAAGAGAGACAGAAAGAGAAAAGAGTGAGTGCTCATAGGGAGGAGAATCATAACAGGCTCAGTTCAATGTGGAGCTCTCTGCAGACTGCCCAATTAGGCTAATGAGTTCAGGGGATTAGCGATGGCTCACACACACACACACACATATACTGAACCAGTGCAGACGCTCATTGTGAATGCACATGCAACCTTTAAAAAAACACATGTTCACCTGCAGCAGCTCATCTTCCAACATATTTATCATAGCGTAACCTTTTAGACTTTGGGAAAATACAAGACAGATGCATATTCAAGTGGAAGTGTGTGTGTGTGTGTGTGTGTGTGTGTGTGCAGAGTTGCGTTGACTTGCACATTTACTTGAAACCATGAAGTCATGTTAGTTAGTTTTTTTGCTGCATCACCCTGATGTCTCAAGCAGAGTCGTAAAAAAAAAAAAAAAAAAGCCTGTTGCACTTAACGTCACACTGATCTATGACCACAGTACACTCCTGTTCTCAGAGAACTCATCGGGTCAACGCTGAGTGTTACCCTGTTCTCAAACCATTTTACTGCACAATATATGGAAGATGGGCTTGAAGCGCACGGGGAGAATTCACAATACCGGAGAGTAAGACTGCAGAGTAGGTGGATGAGAGAAATGAAAAGGGTTGAAAAAGATGGGAGAAAATGAGAGGCTGCAGAGGACGGAGCTGAAAACAGACAGGAGAGGAGTGAAAATGAGGAGGGAACAAAAGAGAAAGATAGAGGATGGGAGGAGTAAGACAAGAGCAGAGAGAGATCAGAACAGAGGAGGGGAGAGAAGAAGGAAGTATTGAAGTGGTAGAAGAAAAAAGAGTGGAGAGTTAACCCTCCACAGAGGCACAGAGAATTACTATTGATCAGTCTTAGCGTGCTTTTTCTTCTTCCCTGTTTTTTACTCCTCCGCCTCACTCTCCCCTCATCTCTTTTCTCATCCAGCCTCCTCTCACTCTCACTCTCTTTTCTCTTTTATTCCTCACTCTGTAATCTCTTTCTCTCTCTTCTCTGCAGCAGGTTTATAGATATCATAAACTGTCAAAAGACTGTTTAGGTTTAAATTTGTTACGGCCCCGTCAGCCTGTCCGTCGATCTGCCTATGAACATGCTTATATTATATTGAATTAAATGCTTGTATGTCTCAGTGTGTGATGAGCATTATCACACTTCATAAACTAATCTAAAGAATCTCACTGTAGCTCGGAGATTGTCCCAGTTTGTTAGTTTTGAGGAGTTTTTAAAGAAGACATTTAGTTTTATTGTCAAACTAGTAATTCAGATCAAGACTACGACTGGTCCAGACAGAAATATCTAAGCTATTTGGTGAATTGCCATGGTAATCGATGCAGGTGTCCAGAGGATGAATCCTACTGATTTAGCCTGTCAATAGGTCAGACTTAGTTTGTTAAATATTTATGATTAAATACCTGGAGAAAAATAACAGCATTCAACAGCAATTAGTGGAGTTTCAGCAAAAAGAAATAAGATATACCTCTGATGGTGCTACACATGTCATTGTTAGCAGTTAATCAGCTAGCCTGCTAACTATTCACAGCTAGATGACTGTAGTACTTGTTGAATATCAGATGGACAAACATCTATAAGAAGAATCAAGAGTCATATACAAAGAAATCTGACAAGTGAACCTGTACTTATAGAATCAAATGTTCATCAGTTCAAAGTCACAAATGTTGCTGTATTGAATGTTTTTATTTTGTTTGTTTGTTTGTTTGTTTATTTTTTATTTTTTTAGGTTAGCACTTTGGGCTCTAGTTTACAATATTTTAAAATGCTTCTATTTAAAAAAAAAAAAAAGGCTCAAACACAAGGTCATGCTCTCTGCGAGAGTGCAGCTTGTGTTGTTACATTTGTTACATTTCTTTCTTGAATAAAGCTCAAAAAATAATTTCTTCAAACTTTTTTTGCACTCACAGGTTTAGAACATTTCATTTATTTCTAATCTCATCTGGTTTGTTCTGTTTGTTTTTCCTTCAAAAGTAATTTTTTCCTCATATTTATTTCAGGTTTTTGCTGTGCTGTTTGTGTGTGTGCGTGTGTGTTTTGTTTTTTTTCATCTGTGAATAAGAAATTAAAAAACTAAAGTCAGGTACACCACCAAATGGATGCTTTATAGACTTCAAGGACAGGAGAGATTTATGTGCAGGGAACCAGCTATTTGTATTTTGATTTTTTTAGCAAAGGTGATGATGATCATCTTTAGTCAGCATTCACACACACATGGACACACAGTGTTATTTCAGGTGTCGTCAGGTGTCATTATGTCTTAGTGCGAAGCTGAATGGTGATGGACAGAACAACTGTAAAACCCTCTGCGTCCTTCAGTGTGTCACCTGAGACACATTCAGACTCTCTCAAAACACACACACACACACACACACACACACACATTTTGACACCGTTGTATGGGCACTGAAGGGGGCTCTCCAGGCGAGGTGGACTGTGTGCGGATGTGCACTTGTACATGTACACTTCCATCCCTTGTGGCTCCACCCTCCGTCGCTGCAATTTGCTTCTTTTATCGCCATCAGGGGAGCAAATGGTTTCTATAGCGACAGGCACATGGAATTTCTCTGAAAGTTTTTTTTTTTTTTTTTCAGTTTTAAAGCCCTGAGGAGTGTGTGTGTGTGTGTGTGTGTGTGTGTGTGTGTGTGTGTGTGTGTGTGTGTGTGTGTGTGTGTGTGTGTGTGTGTGTGTGTGTGTGTGTGTGTGTGTGTGTGTGTGTGTGTGTGTGTGTGTGTGAATGTGTGTGTCTGCTCTGCAGGACAGTTAAGTTTATGACCATATGTAATTTCTTGATGATGAGAGTTTTAACAGTTTAATTCGAGATTTAAGTTTCATAAAACACATAAACTCAGCTCCCGGTTTAGGTTACACATCACAAAACAGGAAGATGTTTAACATGAGGATAAGACATTAGGAGATGAAGACACACACACACACACACACACACACACACACACACACACACACACATGCACACACATACACACACATACATTAGGAAGTTGTAGCTGCCTCAGAGCCATCAATGTCCTCTCTCTGTCTTCTCTCACATTTTTTTTCCTCCATTCCGCCTTCTCATGCCCATGAGGAAGTAAAGTTTATCAGCTTCAATATCAGGGTGAGGCTTAATATCCCAAAATCCTTGATTGTGTCCTCACTGACATTCTGCTGCAAGAAAGAAATATGAAACGGCGACGTGAGAGCTATCAAAGTGTATTTCACCACACACAAAAACACTTTCCAAGTAGGTGAGATGTCATTGAAAATAATATTAATGATAATAATAATATCTGAAAATCAGTTCACTGTCACTATGTTTGTATGTATTATGTAGTTTCATTCAGTCCAGTACGACATGAACATGAGTATCTGCTAAAATACTGTAAAGGCAAAGCAACATTATAATTTAAAGGTCAGGTGTTGCTGAGAGCCAAAAGAGCAGTGCAGGATTTCTAGTGTATTTGTAAAAAAAAAAAAAAATACATCAGATAAAGTTTACCAGTTCTTGTTTTTGGTCTTGTGTGGCAGGAATTAGTGAACTAACTAAACCAACTAGAAATGGAAAAAGCGCAGTACCAATCCAACAAAAGAACTTGTTAAAAGCAATAAACTTGATTCTGATGCAAAGAAAATCAAAGAAAATGATGATTCCTCTTCCTAGGATGGAAAGAAAATGGTAGTTCACCCCTACAGACAGTGCTACACACAATCATGTGACACAATATACAAAATTCTTTCTTAAAAACACACACGAGAAAGCACTATCAACACTATAGACAGAAAATCCTAATCAATACTATCGCACATGAAATGTTTGGAGAAACAATCAGCAGGAGCAGAGAGAAAGAGAGAGAGAGAGAGAGAGCACATCCTCCACAAAGAAACAGAACACACACAGTGTCAGTGTAGAGAGCGTGATAATAAGGCCAGGGGCAGTAACACTTTAACAATGGAGATGTCCATTACAGATGAATGATTAAAGTGAACTGGACAGTGCAAGAAGCACATCACTATCCATAGCTTAGTATCCAAACATATTTGGATTAATGTTTCTCAGAGGAGGATTTGTTAAGTGTGTGCATCAATGAAAGTGAAATTCTGCAAACATCAGCTGCGAAGACTCAAACATTTATTTGTAATTACTATTGCCATATGTCACATCTATAACCAAAAATTATCATAGTTATAATCTTAACCAAAGCTTCACTTAAATTTATATTTTCAAATTTTAACCAATATTCCTACTTGATAGTGTAATTTCTCCTTCAAAGATATCGGTTCTTGTATTGAATAGATAAATAAATGAACGGGTTCTGTCCTCCAGAGCTTTGGGTTTCAAGGTCTGGATGAAAAGCTCACAGCAACTTCATTTGATGGATTTTATTTTTCTTTCTCACCTTTTCTCTTGGTGCAAATCAGGCTCTAACCTTTAGAAATCAGTATTTATTTACTTTTAGGTTTGTTGTATATGTGTGGCTCTGTGTGTGTGTGTGTGTGTGTGTGTGTGTGTGTGTGTTTGTGTGTTGTGTGTTTGTGTGTGTGCGTGTGCGTGTGTGCGCGTGTGCGTGCGTGCGTGCGTGTGCGTGCGTGCACACACCTTGGCTAACTGCTACACTGTCTTGAATTCGCCCTGTCTTCTGTGAGATGGATTGTCGTCTGTCAGTCATGTGTGCAGGGTGGAATTCCCTGCCAACGACTCTCCTGGCTCTGCTGTAGGCAGATAGGACAGAAACACACTAACACACACACACCTATACACACAAAACAGAGACACTCGGATCCACTGCTCTGCATAATACCCTTTTGCCAGCCTCCCATGTTGTGAAATGGCTTTGCTCCAGCCGTGGCCACATCTCCGAGCCAGTCTGCATAGACACACACACACATTCAAACACACAGCACTCAGCAGATGCTAAGCCAGGCTCCCTGCCTGCAACGTAACCCTTCTTGATCCTCCATCACACATACACACACAAACGCAAGCACAAACACTCAGACTCACTGCATCCCGCTGAGCAGCCAAGTGCAAGCCATCCACCTCTTACTGACTGACAGAGAGCAGCAGTCTGTCAAAAACATCAAACTAAGACTACTTTAAAGGTCCAGCCCTCTCAAAAATTCCGTTGTGTGGAGCCACAATGGACGCAGTTCAGTGTGTGGAGAAGCTCGGTGCCAATGGGCTGCTCTGAAAACGGCTTCCCCTGCTGGATCCAACTCAAAGTCTGTAACACTCCTGCACTTTCTTCTGTGAGGCAGCCAGTGTCCTGTTAGTCTGTCAGACATTTGACTGGTGGACGCCAACAAAAAGACATAACAATAGGCCACTTCATGTTTTATAATGAAAGCAGGAGTGGGTGAAGAGGATTGTGGGGTATTTCCAGGTGACAGATGCTCAGCAGAAATAGTGAAACTGAAAGTAAAAACTTAAAAACTGCTGTTCTTTCCTGTTTGGTTGGTCAGGTCCAGTAGCTGTTTTACTATCACAGCCTTTCACATTGGGTGGTCATTTTATTCCCATGTGTTTCCACTCACAGCCACCATCATGCATTCAACTGACCAACTCTACAAGCTCTAGTCATTCCACTAGCTTAATTGTCTGACTTCATATTTCTCCCTACTAATGTCTTTCCTCTGTTTCTGTGAACTTACCAGGTTGCTGTTCTAAATCCATGTGTAGATCATACGTCATACTGCAGAACACAACTTTCCACTTTACCAATCTGGTGCAGTTCTCATACTCACACCCACTCACACACACACATATATATGCACCTCAGTAAATGTCAGACACCCCAGGATTCATCTTCAGCGTCTGTCAGAAACTGGGAGCTTTGTACAGCCCTGAACAATTTGGTGTCCATGAAACTGGGCCTGGCTCTTCCTGGAAACACTGGAAAGCCAATATTTCTGTCTCTCTTCCCCTCCTTTCACTATCTGCAGTGTGCGATTAAGGCAATTATGCTGCCTCTTCACAACACCCCGCACTAAAAAGCTGGGAAAATGGAATACATAGAGCAGTAGCAAGTGAGGGAAATTTAGAGTGATAAAGAGAGACGACTGATGAAAAGCTTTCAGGCTTTAGAACATGAACACCACACAAAAGCCACTACGTTTTTTTTTTTGTTTTGTTTTGTTTTTTTTGTTTTTTTTGGGTTAACTGTCAACCATCGACTGACCATTTTTAAATCCCTATGTGCAAGATGATCCCAAACTGGCACCTTTATTCCTGCAACATGAAAGAAATGCTGAGCTGGACTGACCTGACCAAGGTACAGCTGAGGTGGCCAGAAGTGAACTATACATTTTTTTTGTTTGTTTGTTTGTTTTAACGCAACTGAGGTAAGGTAGAGATTAAAGAAAATGAAGAGAGAGGGAAAAGAAACTGGTGTGCTCCTCTCGGTCCGCAATACGCAGTCCATCCACATTAGTTCTGATCACTGGCTGCCTCGAGGCTTTCTCTCTCTCTATCTCTTCCCTCTCCCTCTTTTCGACCCTCTCTCTCTCTCGTTCTCTCTCTCTCTCTCTCCTTCTCCCTCTCGCTCTCTTTGTTTACCACGTAGAGGTTGATTTATGTCGGCTGCACTTGGCAGAGTTGGGTGGCGTGGGCGAGATACAGCAGCTGAAGGGGGGGAGAGGCATGAGAGAGGAGAGGAAGAAGGGGAAGTGAAACGACTAAGGCCAAATCGAAGTGATGTATCAGGGGAGAGGAGAGAGAGATGAGCAGAGAGGAGGAAACAAGAAACTAAGGGTCGGATGAGAATAGTAAGCAAGGAGGAGGAGAAAACAGGGAGGCTGGGTGAGGAGACAAGACGGAAAGGTTCCTGGACTGGCCTCAGGTGTCTTACTCTGATTTGTATCTTTTATAATGCATCTGCATGTCGGAACATAAGGTCTCACAGTGCAGTCCCTCTGGTTTCATCACGACAGCTGTGTGTTTCTTTCTCATCCCAATCACAACGTTTATTTGTCCATTACAGTTGTATCGCTGACAATCGCAGTCAGGAGAGGTTATGTTGGAGCTGATTACGTTACATTAGGTAAAACTTAAATAGCCGCTTTAGAAAAGTGGAGCGATTTCAGCTACACTATCAAAAGATCACTCTAGAAAATGGAGGTTATGTTTACAATTCAATCATCTGTATTGAGCAGAAAATGAACTTGCAAAGATTTGCTGCTGCTTCCTTGTATAAAGAGTAAAATAAGTGACAATAACTGTTGGCAGCAGAAAAGTCTTGATATCACACAAAGCAAAGCATTAAATTTACCTTTTGTGCACCAAATGCAACATAACTGCAGTAATAAGTCAGTAGCTAAACAAGTCTGGACCTGTACTAAGGGCTCTATGATGATCTAATATTAACCATTAATTTAATACACTAATGTAACTGGACAAATCCAAATTTTGACTTGATCATGGCACTAAAGGAAAAACAAAGGGAGGACTAGATATAGTGTAATTCATCGTGAGAGAGGCTTGAATAGCTGTAGGCGATTCATCCAATAGTTATAGAGACATTTTACTAAACACAGAAAATTAAAAAATATGTTAAGATCAGTCCATCCAATTGTTATGGAGATAACAATGTTATGGAGAACAGTCACTGCTGTTATGGCTAAAAGTCAAGAGAAAAAATGTCTGCTCAAACAACCATAATGAGAGTCTTTAGTTATCCTGATGGTTGCCCTACATCACAAGGAGAATACATGTTTTTGTAATGACACTAAAAGTTGTATCTTTTCTCTCTGTGTCTTTTCTTGCAGCCGGTCAGTTGAGCCAGTCAGCTCACTTCTCCCTCCAGCTGCCCTACACTGTGCTGGGTCTCGGACGCAGCGCCAACTTCCTGGACCACCTTTTTGTCGGCATTCCCCGGCAGTCAGGGGAGACGGTGAGGAAATATTTGAAGTTTATATTACCTCAGCAGTTTGCAAGCTCTCCTTTAAGAACAGCTACAGGCTGTAACGGTCTCACAGATATTGGAAGCAGAGTCTTTTATAGCAGCAGTGTGTACGTGCTAGAGCAGGCGGAGAAAAGGGAGGCCGCTCAGCCTCCAATCATTTGTAAAGCCTTTGAACTCACGGGGCACAAATTGCATCAAAATACTGGGTTCATAAAGAAGTATATCTTTGAAACATATGTAGTGCCACTTGTGCCAATGAAGTCATTTCTGAGCACTCAACCCTGTCCTGGATATTACACAGCATGTGTGGCTGAGTAATGTCTGTGAGTTAATGTCTGTGCAGTAAGTCGGGGGGGAAAAGGCAGTGGGAGACAAGCAGAAACAGCCTCAGGAACAAGATGTTAAGAAGATGTTAAGAACCAGAAAACTTTCCAAGAAAAATATCAAATCATAGTCCACCTCATGGTTAGAGCAATTGAGGCAGTTTAAAAGCCATAAGCAGAGCAACAACAGTTGTTTCTCTCTACAGCCCAGGCTTTATATGGTAATAAACTGTATGTTACACACTTCTTCCAAGCATTGTGAGACTTGTTTGAAGGATGTTTGAAGATTTAAAACAGGGATTTCCCTCTACAAATGTTCTTATCAAATTAGGAATGCTGAACACAAACAACAGTCTCCCTAATCTCACAAAAAACATTTAAAGCTTGGTTGTTGTTGTTGTTGTTTTTGGTTTTTCTTACATTCCAGCACCCGTTAAGGCAACCATATGTGATAACTGGTGTTTGTATCAGGTGCCAAATATGTTCAAAATCATCGCAGACAACGGTAACACAATCTGTGGCTGGAGGCATTATGTTTTTCTGTTGTTTGTCCATCCTCTAGAACATGATATCTCAGGAGGGAGGGAATTTCTTCAAATATTCACTTGAACACTTGAACTTGAATTATATGTCATAAATGTCAAAGTCCAACTTCACAGTGTTCTGCAAAAGTATTTTTCTGACGATTATTCATTTCTATAACTCAGAAACAGAGGAATCGTGACCATATTTCACATTTGGCTGGATACTGTATTGGTAATCTTGTGCACCTACTTTGACTTTGTGATTACATAGATCTCCTGTGCCTAGACAGACATGAAGCCAAGCTTTAACTTGACTTGGTTGGTGTTGCTGCATATAACCACAAGACAGTAATTCTACTTTTTTTCCTTTTTAACACAGTTCTTCACTCGGTCTAATTTTCTGCTTTAAATCTTCTGTTTACTTGTATATTTATAGATCCTGTAATTTCTCTTTAACAGTTTTATTTTTGTTGAAGGATTTTCAGTTTCACTAATTTGACTCTTCACAATAAGACTTCTTTTATTAGTTGTGGCAAGCAACGTTTTGATTAGACTTTGCAGCCCACACTGGTGGGAAAAAAAACATATTTTTTAAGCCGCATAAATATGATGGCATACTCACAGCTGCTTTATGGCAAATCAATTTTACTACCTATTTCTAATGTATGGGATGAATGATGACATCACCCGGGGAATGTATAACGGTGCTGTGAGCTCCATTGAACATTAATACCAACACACCCATTTTTACTCTGAGCATCAAACCCATCTTTATTTAACCCTTAGGAAATATGAATGACTCCGGATGCGGCTTGCATGTGTTCTATCATTCTACAAGCAAGTGTCATATGAATATAGTTAATAATTGATTGGTTTTATGGTTTTAATCTTTTCGTCAGCCACGTTTCTACACTATACTACCTCAGATGTCATCTCTCTTCACTTCAGCTCTCCCTCTCGGCATTCATCTCCATTTCTGTTTTCTCTCCCTCTCTTTCTCACGTTGCACTTGTCATACTGAATATTAGGCACGACAGGGCCTTTTTTTTCCCTCCCATGTGGTGCCAAGGTCTTCGTCAAGCAGCTCATTAGAATTGTAAATGGGTTGGTCCACGGCTGTAGTGCGCCGAGAACGCTCATCTCAAACAAGCTGCTTTGTTGTCCCCCACCCCCCCTACACATACTCCTTTTTTCTAAGTAAAGAAATGTGATCTTTTTTTCCATTTTTTTACTCGTCTTCCTCCTCCTCGCCCATTGCTTCTACAAAGTGAATTAATGAATTTCTAAAGATGCAACCCATTATGCAGAGTAGTTTTTTTTTTTTTTTTACCCAGCGGAACCTGGGAGTGGAGTAACTCCATCAGATCTACCTGTAATGAGGAGGAGAAGCTTTAAAAAGCTCAGTGAGAAGGAGGAGAAGGTTTGGAAACCCTGACCACTACCCTGCCCTCCTCAGGAGGCTGGTTTGGATCTTTCTGTTTGTCAACTCTCTTGATCGCTCTCTCATTTCTATGTTTTTATCCGTGTCCTGCTCCTATTTTTCTCACCATCCTCCCCCCACTGCGCTTCTAACAATTTCCTCCTACAAACTGAGAGTTCCTGCCTGCTGTTTCACAGAAGGAGAGGTTTTGTAAAAATCTACTTGGATATCTTCCATCTTCTGTCCAATCATTTCTCTCTTTTATTTGCCCCCTCCCCGTCGTTCTCTGTTAGTGTCTCTCCTCCCGTTCACTTATCTCCCACCCAGGGGATTTCCATTGCTGCTCAAAGTGGTTTACTTCACTAATCAGTCCCCTACTTGTCACTCTCACTCTCTCAGACTCTCTCACCCTCCATCTCTGTATCTGTCTCCCTCGCTCTCTCATAGTGTGCCAGTTTCCCTGGCTTTGAACCAGAGTGTCTCTCTCTTCCTCTCTGAAGACTCGGGAACACTTTTCTCTTCCAAACAGCCAGATCGGATCTGCTCCCAGGCAGCAGCAGTAGTGGAGGCTGATTCGTCTCCAGCTCTGCTCCCCCGCCGGTTGCCGCACTGAAGGCAATGCTTTCCAAGAGCTAAGCGACAATGGCTGGCGGCATGAATGCGCTCGTTATGTTGAAAAAAAAAAAAAAGCTATGCCGTTGTTGCGCGCTTATTCAAAATAGCTGCGAGATGTGGTTCCTCTCAATTGATGAAGAACAGAGAGCCACAATTACAGAGCAGTGGCACTTGGAAATGTTAATTCCTCCCAGGTACAAGCACGCACAGAGCTTTTATATTATTGATATGGACCCCGCCTCCCAACCTCCCATATTTATATCTCTTAACTCGCGTGACCTCTTAACTCCTAATGAGACTGAGCACAGTTTTGTTCCTTGACGTGTTAAAAACGGTTAAATCAGGACTAAGGAAAAGAAAAAAAGAGGCAGACACTGATGATGATCCTGTGCTTTTTTCAGATATCAAAGCAGGTCCTATGAACAGGTTTAACAGTCTGTGTCTTATATCAGGCGTCATCACTGGATTCTGAGGCAGGAACCTACTAAAATGAAACTTGTCCTAAGTTAAACTGCTGTCAAACACAATCCTGCAAGAAAATGTTTTAAACTCACTTCAGTTTAAGTCCTGACAGTTAACTCTGTCTTATATGTCAGAGTCTATTATAGCTACTACTTACTGGTGTTGACTGGGTTCAAGTAAATATTCTGTCATATATAATGTATCCACAGAATATGTTTTCTTTCATATTTGCGTGTTTCTTCAGACCTGAGATCAGTTTTTGTTCCTTTTCTTCAGTTATATGAAATCACGCAATCAACTGGATTGATTAGTATAGAAGTGGACAAAATCCTAGGTTACACATTCAGGCAGTGGTTCCAATTTTCTCTGGTTTTCCATTTTCAAACGAAACATCAGTGCTGCCATAATGAGTCAAGTTACAGAAGGAGAGAAGACAATGTATTTTATCACAGTAGAGGCCGAAAAAAAATGACTTGTTCTGCAAATGGTTTAACTCTCACGCACAGGCAATACATGCAAATAAGTATAGCTACTATATATGAACACACACACATACACACACTGGACAACTTTGTTGCTCCCCAAAGCGATAGTCATTTATTTCACGTAGCAGGTTGTCTGTGTCGTAAACGTGTGGCTTAAAATAGCTGCTCCACAGTAGCTAAAGAAAACCATGGGACTCTATTACTCAGCCCCAGAGGACTTAACATACATATTGTGTGTGTGTGTGTGTGGGTGTGGGTGTGGGTGCATGCTTGCGTGCGTGTGCCTGCGTGTGTGTGTTTCGCTTATGGATATGTGCACACTGTTGCTTGTATTGTCACTATTATGTATTAGCATAAATGTGCAAACCCAGTTCACATATTTTTTTTTTCTGTGTCTTTCCAGGACATAAGGAAGCAGGAGTGGACGGCCATCATTCCCAACTCTCAGCTTATTGTCATCCCCTACCCACACAACAAACCCCGCAGGTACGTCTCATCTTCTTCTCACTGATTATTTATTTCAAATGATGACAGAGATATTTATGTGTTTATATTTATGTGGAGCCTCACTTACAGTACAGTGACGCAGTAAGTTTTGGTTTCCCACATGACACAGCACCAGTCAAGTGATCCCTGATGTTTCCTACATGTGAAGCACTTTTAAGACATCTGATGCACAATTTCATGTGTCGCTTGGATGAGTCAGAACAGGATCATAGAGGCTTTAACCAGCCTGAGGAGGAACTGCACTCAGTGGAAAACAGCAGAGATACTGGAGCCTACATATGAGCTGTTTTTATTTTTTAATTCAGTATTGATATGCAGTGGTTTTGTTTAGTCATATATGGTCTTTTAATTTCAATGGAGCCTCTTGTAAGTCCAAAATAAAGTTTGAATTGAACTCAACTGAAACACTTGTACTTGGAGATATAACCCAGTAAAGCTGGGTCAAGCGAGTACATTTTCCTTTTTTGTGTGTGTCTGAGGACCCATTGACATTTGTTGCTACGAATGCAATTCTGCACTTAAACTACCTAATCTGATGCCACTTAACAACATATTTTGAGTTTAAAATGACCTGAGCTCGATACAAATAGTCTCAAATAGTGTGCCTTTACAAAACGCTGTCCAGATGTAAGCTTGTAAATTCTGTCTCTCACCTCGTAGCATGTGTGCTCATGTTATCATAGTGTTTTTCACATGTAGCTAAAATCCCAGGAGGTGCTCCAGATGGCTATTCAGCACACACCCTCCTCCACATAGCCTCCTCATAACACTTGTGTATTCACCAGGCCTGCTAGACTTGCCAGCAAAATACACACCTACATACATACTATGAGTAAAAGGAGATCTAAGTAGAAATAAAACAGGTGTGTTGCTCTTCTTTCTACATACTCCATAAAGTTAGAGGACGGTGAGATAATAAATTTAATCTATCAAAGTGGCTGAATTGCTTGACTTGCATAGAAGTTGTTGGAAACCAGAGAGCAAACTGAGTTTCATTCTGTTCAGCTGCGCAACTACTACATGGAAGAGATATTCATTTACTTCTTTTAACTTAATTAGGACACAATCTCTACTAATGTGTACCACTTCAGTTTTTCCCATACGCTGATTTATGTCAGTCGTCCCAACACAATACCAATACTGACCGCCCGCATATTGATTTTCTGTTTTTTTTTTTTTTATTATTATTTCAAATTGGGTCAGATTTTTATTTTATTGTGAGCCGTGATTCACTTAGGTTCTCCTAGCCCCACTCTTGTGCTCCCTCTCATAAATTCATTGACAATGGAACCTGTCTGTCATAGACAGAGTAGCCATCGGGGGGACCCAGAGGTATCCTGGTGCATTGGTGGACTAGTGGACTGGCAAAAAAAAATCCATAAAGTTTTTACTGTCCCTCTCAGGCTCTTTGCAGACCCCCTCTATGTGCTTGTCATTCAGTGCACATCAGATCATGCTGCGAGTTGATTGTTATTTGTTTGAAACAATGTGAAACAATACAGCTGTATATTATTATTTATTTTGTCATAGTACCTGTTCAAATATTATTACGAGTATATGGAACTTTCTAATAAAAAAATGTATTTAAGAACACCCCGTCTGTTAGCCTCCGGCACAAAAGTAGTCCAGTTCTGTAAGAAACTCTGCATTTGTTAATTTGGTGACATTGTTTTCTGTCAGACAAATGTGATGAAGCATAAAAAAAAGCAAATGGCAAGTTTTAATTCTCTCTCTCCCTCTGTCTCTCTATCCCTAGCTGGAGTGCTAAACTGTACCTGACTCCTAGCAACAGCGTGTTGCTCACGGCCATCGCGCTCATCGGAGTGTGCGTCTTCATCCTCGTCATTATTGGCATCCTCCACTGGCAAGAAAAGGTCAGGACACACACATACACGTACACACAATGATGCGGTTAACACTGGCCTCTTCCTGATACAGAATGTATGTGTGTGTGAGTGAGAGAGAGTGAGAGCAGATTGGTCACAACCAGCAGCAGATGGGTCTCACTGTCCCTGTCCTGTAGTCCTCTAGCCTCCCACTGAGACGTGCACACACACTTTTCCTCTCTCTCTTTCTCTCTCGCTCTCCGTCTCTACCTCTCTCTCCCTGGGCCACAACCTGGAAGGACGTTCAGCTGTAATTGCCCTCTTCTGTCGTTTCAGCATGGCAGATCTGCTGTTCATTACGGCCATAAATACACCCTCCAGGGAGCCGGTTGCATGTTTTCACGTGTATTTTGTGCTTTAGCTCATTCTGGTCCGGTTGTTTGAGTCGCACATGCACACACATACACACACACACACACGTGCCACAATGTCAGTAAAATGTAACGTCTGAAACATCATGGTTGAAGACACAGAAACATGAGAAAACACCATTTGTCAGAAATACGCTATTTTATATTCTAATTTTGTTCTTTGGGTGTTTTGTTTTCCATCTACACTCACTGTGCTAGTGCTGACTGCTGGGCTGAGCTGTGCAGTACGTTGCTGGCATCTTTGCCAAGCCATCTGCCGTACAAGTGTGTGTGCTTAATGCACGCCACTGTGTGTGTGTGTGCGCGCGCAAGTGTATGCTCAGGATGGCGTGTGTGCATGGTTACACACACTGAAGCACTCTAATTGCCCTCTTTTTGGGGAAACGTGGGCGTGAGCATCATTTTCATCTGAACCGACACTGCACACCAAAAAACATGGCTGGTGCCCGAACCGAGTGTCTACGTACGGCTAGTAGGCTCTGGCGGATGGGAGGAGAGATGCGGTGGGGTTGGGGGTGGGGAGGGGGGATGAAGTGGACTTTGTTGAGTGCAATGAGAGGAAGAAAAGGGGAAAAAACTGTTAATTCACTCATATTGGCCTGCAGTATACTTCAGTTGAAATCAAATGTGACATGTTAACTGGTAAAATTAAGGATTTTCAGCCTAAAAAGAAACACTGGTGCTCACCATGACCAAAGTTTACCTGCTACACCAGTACTTAAGAGATGTTTTTGTTCTTTATTTCAGCACCATATTTGCTGAAAACATTTGACATTCATTGACTCAAATCCAGAAAGTATTCTTACTTCTTAAAGGTCCCATATTATGAAAAAAATCACTTTTGATGATTTTTTAATGTTTTTTTTTTTGGCGAGGGAGGTCTGTACTGCCTCTACACACACTGTGAGTTTGATAATTAAACAAAATTGTTTAAATAATGAATTCATCAATGTTAGAAACCGTGGGCTTAAACAGTCCGTTTAGATGTCTTCTCATCATCTACGTCACAGACAGGGATATTTGAATAAAACCCACCTCCACCCTCCAGTATTTGAATATCTCCGCCCAACAGACAGAGCTGTCTTTTCCGACATCTTTTCTTGCAAGTGCTAGTTCAGATGTCGTCCAGTCACAGCCTGTTACCAGGCAGGAAAAGCCTATTTTTAACCTTTGAACTGCTCACAAAGCATCCTGGGAGATGTATTATTATTAAGTATTATTAAGGAATTGTGGCATTATTGCTGTGGATTTCGTCTTGTATACAAGACAACAAAGGTAAGTCAGGTTTTATGATTGTGTTTATTGATCGTTTGAACATTATTGATCATTCTATCGCTGCTGCTTCAGTCTGTTTTTCATGGATCTTGATGAAACTTGGAACACGAGTTGAGTTTACATCTTTTTGTGGAGTTTGTTTACATGTTCTTGAATTTTTTGTAGCTTTAGCTGTGTTTGGTTGTTGTAGAAATTGTTTATATGAGCTTTTAGCTGAATTTCTGACACTTCTGAAGATATAACACATGCCGATGTTTATGAAGCAAGCTGTGAAATCGGATGTGACTCAGTCTGCCCCCAGGACCGGGGGTGTTGGGGCTCTGGATTAATCTCAAAGGCACATAGTCACCTTTGTAAATGTTACATTCTGTAGTGAGTAGACATTTAGGCAGACGGGCAGCGTGGTCTGTCATACACTTCCTCAACCTGTTTCAGCCTCTAGTAACCTGTTATGTTGAGTATCACGAAGAGTGACAAATGTTATCTGAAGTAAATGTAGCTTCAACTGAAAATATTATCTCCGGTATTTCCCGGCAGTATAAGTTTTCTGCTTCAGATATCATTAATACACAGTGTCTGCATATACACCTATGAAAACGGCACAAAACTGAGTTTGCTTTGAAACGCAAATAGACTGCGTGTTTGTTGTGAGGATGTTAACTGTTGTTTTTAATAGTTTAATTTTACACTAACCATTTGGAGACATCCTGCTCCATATGGAGTGGTAGTGTTTCTAAAGGTGTCTCCCCTTCCTCAGGGTCGAACTCAGGGTCGAACATATAAGGCTGCACAAAAGTGGCAGCCATGTCTCTAGTAAACTCCAGTGCTGGCAGAAAGACTGGCGGTGTGAACCCGCACACCACAAGTACCAGAACGGGGCGTGGTCAGTAGTAGCTAATTTGCATGAGAATCAGCCTGTTATGAACCGAGGGGTAGAGAGGCAGGCAAATCTGAGAGTTATTTTCAACAAACTATTTCAGAGACATGTTCAGTGGAGCTCATAGAGCTATGCCAACTTGTAATGAAAAAATAAAAACTTATTGTAAAAGGGTATGATATGGGACCTTTAAAGTATTGTCAGGTTTCTATAAAGCGTAATTTCCGGTTGTCTTCTGTTTTAGCAGCATGTTGGCTCGCTGTAGGGATGTCTTATTGACTCATAATTGACCTCTCTTCATACATTATCATATACACATGCTTGTATTTTATTATTTTCTACCACAATTGCCCATCTGTTATACTGATAATTCTACCAGTGCAGCTTTATGCCTGTCCAAGCCTTGAAAATGTGCCAGTCATCGAACATCGAACAATATTTCCAGAACAGCAGACACCTGAAATAGTCCGTCCCAATTCCGAGTGTTGTTCCCAGTGTTGTCATTTTCTATAAGTGCTTCTAACCATAAATCAAGACTCAATCACTTCTAATTAAAGCAGTCTTACAGGGTTTTGTCTAAAAACTGAGCTATAGTAGTTCTCTGGTCCATAAAGCCCAGCAGGGTTGTTTCTATCTGGGGTGGTTAAATAGGATTTAAATATACTGCAGGACCATGTACAGGCTGACAGATTTTGAAAACAACAAATTTGATTTAATTTGGAGTATTTGAGTGACTAATAAGTGAGCGACACACAAACCTCTTGCACGAGAGAATGAGCAACAAGAGCGATTGCTGTAAATTGTCGCTAACATCCTCCGTCATATCTCATCTTCTCCCACCTCTTCTACAGCGGGGCATCCAATAAGGTCAGGGCGCGCCCACTGATTGACATTTGACATTTCTGTGTGTTTGCTCTGCCGCGTCTGGTATTTGCTCTTCTAATAACAAAGTCAGGTAGAGGGCAGGAGCACGGGGGCACAGACTTGCCGTCCGGCTAACAGGGATTTTAACACAGCTCCTGTGAACTTGTCAGTGATGAAAGCTTAGCTGAGATAATAATAGATATTAAACAGAAAGTGGTGTTTAAAAAATGTAATGAAACAGAAGGTAATCGGTCTCCTCACCTGACATCATCCTCACGCAGGACTAAATTTTAATTAGTTGACATTAGAGCCCAGTGAGACTGCAACCAGTCTCAGTGTAGCTTTCCACCTGGCTTCAGCCCCAAGAGCTACAGCACCACTGCATCGCTGAAACGCTTTGATGGACACAAATCAATGCTTCTGCAGCTTAATGATGATTCAGGCCTCAAGATGACAATTTGATAGTATCCCCTGGATAGTCAATTAGACCAGGCTTCAAACACAGCACAGCCCAGTGGATCGGTTATCCAAAGGAAAGAATATCACATCAGTCCATCTGCTCCTTTAAACATGTTACCACACAGCACACAACCCACTAAAAAGCACAACACCAATCAATATCAGGCGCTGCTATACTACAAGATAAATTGAAGCTTTATTACAAACCAAAACTGAAGGAATGTAAACAAAATAGAATTGAAATGTTGCTGTTCAACATCAGGGAAGGATGTTAAAACGGGACAGTCTCAGAATCTTCCAGATGTTTTAGAAAATTTCTTTTAAATGTTTCCTTTTCAAGCAAAACCACGATCTGCTTCGTAACATTTAGACAAAAGTGTTTATAGGATGAAAAACAATGACGGCTTCACTCAGATACGTTAAAACTGATGTCTGTTTCCTCCACGTCCTCATTTCACCACTAATCTTATACAACAGATCTAAATGTATTTTTGACTGCTCTGTCACCACACACACGATGTGAAATATAGCTACTGTCAAACGTTGACGTCTGAAAAGATCGTAATTCACTTGACTCCTTAAATCTTTGGCCTCATCAAACCTCATTACAATGTCTTGCTGTATAAAGTAATGCCTGCTCAAGGACGTAAAAGTCACCGCAAACATTTAAAAGTGATGTTGTATCTTCATTACTTCATTCAATTCACTTAAGTACAATTCAAAGGATTTGTATGCAACTTTATAGTTTATACAGACATATATTAATTGAAAGATTTGTTAGTTTCTGCCAAGATACTTCTTGTTTATATTCACTGTGAAAAGATTTTGTGATTAAAAAACAGCATAAAGGTAAAAAGTATTCAAATTCAGGCAAAGTAAAATAAAATAAAATAAATAAAAAACTTTGGCTAAAGCTAAAGTGATCTTATCATTTTGGCACCAACATAAAATAAAGCCATTTACAGCCTCATTTGTGGCTGTAAAAGCATATCAAATAATTCCTCAGTGCTTGCTCCCTTTTGTGCGTAGGCAGTGAAACATCAGTAAGTTTGGATGAAGTGGTTCCTGCTTACAAGCCGAACAGTGAGAAGACTGAGATAGAAACTGTGTTTTTTTTAACTGTACTTTAGTGAAAACTATAAACCACAAACTTTTTTTACAGCCACCCTCTGCGTTTGACACTTAAGAGATTTAAGGGGGAGTATAATTTAATTGTAAGTTGCAATACATCAGCTGCAAATGTTCACACAGCCCCCACAGCTGCCTTCCTCTGGAGGAATGGGTTTTTTTTTTTTGTTGTTGTTGTTTTTCTGTGTCGTTCCCACACAATCTGTACTCATCGAAATCGCAAACTGGCTTTGTCAGGCCCCGAGTTCAGAACACACACTTTATATAAAGGACAGTGTCAGCTGTCACTTCAAAGAGGTTAAAACACAAAATATGAAAAATCGCTGCTGTGGTATAAAAGTTTCCGTTGTTGTGACATGAACGGGGGGGTGGGGTGAGTCAGGGTCATTTAAAGACATCTCAGTTGTGTATTTGTAATGGAATCTTTATGTCTTTACTCTGTATAGTTCCCATGGTTACACAACAAAGACTGTGTTTACCTGTTTATATGAATGTTTAATAGTTCACACACTTGTCCATGTCAGTTTAAAAACAGGTAATAAAAAAAGTCCAATTCCCAAACTCTGTCTGTGTAAACAGATGCTGTGTTCACATACATGTTCACTAAAATGATCAGGTTCAGGATGATTTGGGTTTTGGGTTTGAACCCGCTGACAGACGGGAGTGATACTGTGTGGAGTTTATCTGTTCCTCCCGTGTGGATTTTGAATGATCATCTTATGTGGGGATTGTTTGTATGTTCTTCCTGTGTCTGCATGTCTTCCTTCCTCCAAACACATGCAGCTTAGATGAACTAGTGACTCTAAATTCCCCATAGGTGTAAATGAAAGTGTGTGTATGAGCCCTATGATTGACTGCTGATCTGACGATGGTGTTGCCTGCATCTCACCCATTATCACCTGGTGTCAGGTGACCCTGCCTCTCTCTCCTCTCCTCCCCAAGGAAATGACCCACAAGGATAAGCAGCATATAGAAATCTTCATTACATGTCAGCCTGCAGTCCTGTGTGTGTCCCAGCTGTTTTATTGTTGCTTCTTGTTTAATTTTCAGGGGGATAGCGGATGAATTTAGCTCATAAATCACAAACACACACACACACACCTATATTTTTAACACAAAGTTGATTGTGACTATATATTTCTCTCTCTCCCTCCATGTGTGTGTGTATATGTTTGTTTATGCGCGTGCATATGTCATTCATGTCTTTCAGAAAGCAGACGACCGAGAGAAGAGGCAGGAAGCTCACCGTTTCCATTTTGATGCCATGTGAAAGAAGTACAGTGCATCATGGGAGATCATCCTCTCCTGTGCTTTTCTGCCTGCCCCCCTCTCCCTCATTTCACACCGAGTCATTTCAAGGACCAATAAATGGATCCTCATTTGCACCAAAACGTTTCTTTTTGATATTTTTCAATCCTCAAGTCAGAAGTGAAATATTTATGTTTCATTTCATTTATTCATTCCAGCTTTAGAAGTACAGGAGCTGCAACAAGGCCACAGAGACACACAGAGAAATCCTAATGGAGATCACTCACAAGTTTAAAGCAGGGATTTCTTTAGATGGGCTGTAGTCAGCAGCAGCATCACCGCTGGTGTTATTACAGTATTTTGACAAAATGGCAGAATTCAAGTTACTCCAAAAGAGTTTTCTCTTTGTTTATATCAGTTCACTGGAAAAGGAAGCACTTTTGCCTCCGTGTGTTGAAACGTGTAATGTAACTTTAAATCTGTGTGTGCTACTGTCTTTGTCTAAGTTGAATCACCTCTTTCATTTGACTGTGACTTTGTAAAGAAATCCTGCAGATTTTATTACTGGTATGTGAGAAATGAAACTGAAGTCAGTCGTCGTCTCAGCCTTGTGACTGCAGCAGCAACTGGTGTGAACACAAACGGACTCATGATTTTTCTGTCACCAGTCCCCCCCACCCCCCAGATATGATGAACGGCCTTGAGCTTTTCTGAGTGCGGATTCATCTTTTTCATCTTTGATTGTAGCACAGTGCATCATGGGAGTGCCAAAAAAAGTGTTTCTGTGTTACATCGTGTAAATACCTAAAGCTACTGCATCAAGGCTCAGCAAAGAGTCTACAGTTTTGTTCAAGACATAGGTTTGATTTTTGTTTATTGGAGCAAACACTCAGATATTTATTTAATAAAAATGAGCTCATGCCTTTCCATGTTGTTTGCACTTTTTTAACTAATGATTAACTGTGGCTGTATGTAATTTATTTTGTTTCGTGGAATTTATTTGCAAATGAATGTTAAAGCTACTAAACGTGTTTACTCACTGAAGTTGGAAATAAAAGTCTCTCCTGTTGAATTGAGTTCTGAATGGGTTCTTTTATAGGTTATTAGACTTTTTGTCTTTTTTATGTTGTTCTCTTTAAAGCTGCTGGTGAAATAAACAGATACATGTTAGATCCCAAACCTATAATTTACCACTGATAAGAATTCTTCCCCTGAAACTCTTTTTTCTATGAATATCTTTTGTTTGTTTTTCAGCAGAGAAGCCAGAGGGAAATTTACACACTCAAAATAATCATCTTTATATATATTTATACATGATTATCTAAAACTGTAGTGAGTGAAGCAGCACAGAAATTAAACAGCCTTTAATTTTCCACAGGACCCCGGGAGGCTCCTTTGAGGAGCCCTCTGGGTCCAGCACCCCACATCAGGAGCCCCCCTGCTAAATAATGCATGGAGGGAGTTAACCTCCCCTGCATGGCAAATGAGAGTAAAGATCAAGTCTGATTCGTTTTAAGCAGATCACCACTGATGCAACACACCATGGCCAGCGTTGTGTATGTTACACTAACGTACACAACTGAGAGTCCAGAGCTGTGTGCGTTTGCAGAGGAGACACGGAGAAAGAGAGAGAAGGAGGGGGGACCTAAAGCAACGAGGGGGTGGTGCACTTTTAACAGTGTTAAGCTGTACAGAGAAAACCAGAACAGACCCGGAAAACACTGTGAGTTTTCTTTAAAAATAAAAGCACAGGGGGGAAAATGTATTGAAATGCATAAAAGCAGAGCTATTTTTTGAGAACTTATGATTTTAAAGATGTGATTTATAGATCCTAGAGTCCTATAGAGTCTGGTGTGCCCGATAATGAGGTAAATGTCTACATCCATGTACCATATTAAGCATGTACATCCATATATGGAAATATACATTTACTCTTACTCATTATTTTTTTTCAGTGACAATTGTGATTGTGAATCTGAAGAGAATAGGAAGCCTAACATGATTGAGTTTCATAACTGATCATTTTAATATAATTCTGTCATTTTCAAGAAGGAGTAACTCAACACAGCAGCAACACTAGGAT
Source organism: Polydactylus sextarius (assembly GCA_016801845.1). Classification (NCBI taxonomy): domain Eukaryota; kingdom Metazoa; phylum Chordata; class Actinopteri; family Polynemidae; genus Polydactylus; species Polydactylus sextarius. Next base: position 13,178,572 of record CM028906.1, read on the forward strand.
CAGTCTGAGATTTGCTTCATTTTATTTCACTTAACATTTCATTATCAATAAGAGCAAAACAAAGCAGATTTTTCTGTAAAGCATAATGTCATAACGCATCCATTCATCTATGACCATGATTCTTCAGTAATAGTAACAAGGACATTTTCCCAAGAAAATAATCTGGTGACCATCATTTAACAATATGAATGTATATTATAATATGATACAGTGAAATACATTTACTGGTGCCGTGCATGTCCCCTCTTTGAATTCATTTCCTTTTCACGTAAGCGTTATGATTTAAAAAGTTGCAACTTCGTCTGTGAGGTTTTACTTTGAAAGATAAAACCGGAAATGTGATGTCTTCACTGTGTTCCCCTTGACGATGCTCATGACAAACCACTCATTGATGTAAGCAGCGCCCACGGCTTAAATGAGCTTCGTTCAGGAGCATTTCTTAGTTCAGACACGGACGAAGATCAGACACAGGCGCACCCTCCTCCTCCTCCACCACCACCACCACCTCCTCCTCCTCTTCTTCTCTACCTCTGTACTCTTCCTTCATCTCTCTGTGTCTCTCCATCACCCGTCACCTGTCCACATGCTTCCTCTGGATACTTGTCTCTTGTAAGAGCGCGTCCACCGGTGCCGCTCCACATGTCATCTCCAGTGTGGTCCCAGTGGAAGCTGTATTCACACTGATGATGTCTGGATGAAGGGCTTCAGCTTCATCTTCCAGCCCTGAACACAGCAGGATCTCGGAGCGGAGAAGGTGCTGGTGGGTGCCGCTGTGTTCTTGGAGCGTGGCTCTGCGTAATGGATTTACTGTTGGCGAAGAAAAGTTGGATTTTGTAAAGAGAACCCGCTGCGGATCCCTAAGATGGACACGATAGGAGGGCGTTTTTAAAGAATAATAAGTGCTTTGGGTTGGAATCACACCGTGAGAGGAAATGCACAGAGGTGAGTTGTGGCATATATGAGCTGCCTAAACATCTGTGGTGCGCGTCAAGGTCCGGAGCCGTGGGCTGGAGGGAGCCACTGTTTATTTAAAGCTTGGATTACATGTATTTGCATTTTTGTTGCCTTGTCCTCCTGTAGCACAGCGGACCATTTACATCACATAAAGCAGTGATCTTGGCGTATAATTATGAAATCCTTAGCTTCAGAACAAACTTCACATCATTTTGAATATATATCTCTTAATTCTACAGGTAAATAAATACAAACTGACCACATCTGCCACTGCAACATCTGACTTTCTGATTCTTTTACTTGTCTTTATAATCAACCTGCCCACTTGTGACTTTTTATAGCAGATCTTCACGATTTTTATTGCCCATATCGCCATTAACCACCGGTTTATAATCCATCTATTAAAGCTTCAGCATCTGTTGGTTTGCCTCTTTTTTCCGCAAAAGCCAGACAGGTCCTCTGGATTTGGTTGGTTAGATCTAATTGGTTTAATGATCAAATAATTATTGTTATTTCTAAAGCAGTTGTTTTAAGGTTTTTAATCCATGTAAAATGATATTTTATTTTACTGTAAGTCTTCCGTATGTTGGACTATTTAAGTATCATTAGAAGCATACATTAAAAAAGAATACCTCTGCGTCCAGCAGCGGAGGTTTTTCCCGCTGGTAGTCAGTTTTGGTGTGTCCCTGTCCATAGCAGCCTACGTGAGAGTAGTCCAGCTGTGATTCATGACTAATAATGGACGCTTAAGGTCAAATAGCTACTATTAGAAATCCATACAGGGGTGATAAACCTCTCAGGAAACATTACGTGTTTCCAATAAACGGGCGTAATAAAAAAAAACAAAAAAAAAAAAACATCAGGTCTGTCACAGACAGTTTGCTGCCAACAAAAGACGCACGTTTTAAAGGTTGTAATTTAAATAATAATGTAAACCAGTTTGTGAATAAGCCCCACATCAGCTTGTGTTACTTCACAATACTCCTACCTGAGAGTATTTCTTCTCCGTGACGACGGAGCACGAGTGAGGTCTCAGACAGACTCTAACGTCAGTTGCCCCTAGCGCACGCAGTAGCCCGTGCGCGCGCGCCGTGCCGCCCCGCGCCGCTCATGCCCAACCATCACCACCGCCTCGCGCCATCAACACCTGAGGCACGCGCCACGGCAGACAGCCGCAACACCTCTTGATGCGCTCAGTGAAGCGCTCCTGGTCGCTGTGGTGTGAGCGGGTCACTGCGGTGGTTCTGTGGTCTCACGTGCAAACATAATATTTATCAGTTGCACGTTTCTTTTTTGTTCAGTACATTTAACTGCGGAATTAACTGTCACCAGATAGTTACGCTCATTGCGCTGAATAGTCTAATTATCTCTTAAGTGACCACAGGTGTAGCCTGTGCCTTTCTGAACCACAATGGCGCCCTTCTTCGTTTTAACTGTAACAGACAAGAGACGAAAAAATAATGTCTTGGACTCCTGTATCATGAAGCTTCATTAGTGTTTCATTGTTGTAAAACCCATTCTCTCCTCAGTCTGCTTCATAAGGTGTTAGCTTACCAGTCACTTAGCCTATTGTCTTGTAGCATGTAGCAGCCACATCCCTGTAGTTTAGGTCATACAGACCTATTTAAAGCCAGAGTTCCTCACTGTGATAGAATTCAATCAGTCTAGTCCATTCTAGTTCTATTAGTTCTACTCTTTCAGTCCTGCATGGTCACAGTGGGTGGTGGTCTCTGTTCTTCCTGGTCACATCTTGTCACTTTCTACAGAAGAAAGCGGATTATGGCCTTGACTTGGCCTGTGAGCATTAGTGTGAAGTGATCTGAAGTGACATGACCTACCCACGGTCATTTCCTGTTGTTCTTTAACCCCTTCAGACCCTGCGTCCACTGGAATGGACATGACATGTTTTCTTCTTTTTCTTCTTCAAATAAATCAAATGCTTTCACAATCTGAACAATACCATCTCGCTGATAGGACCCTAACTATCCATCTACAATGAAATCACACAACACAGCCATGGCTCACCGACTAGACAGGGGGAGTAATGACTCTTTTTAACCCTTTAAATACTATTTTATATTTATGGTCGCTTCATCAATTTGCACTGGCTATAATCTTAACACTTCAACATTAAAATATCCAAAGTAAATTTAAAGATAATAACGTTGTACAGCGCAAGATTTTTTTAAAGTTGGATGTCCATCCCAGTGGACATCAGGTTTAAGAGACGTCAGGCGGTGTCGTATTCACCACGGCTGGTTGATGTGGTTGGGGGATTTTCTGAGATATTTCATGGCTAAAATATGATTTGAAAATATGTTTGTCGTCGATTTAAAACTCATAATGTTAGTAATTTATTTTTTAGAGTACAGAGTGTCTCCTTGACAATTGTTTGAAAGTGTGTAACGTGCATTTATTTGTATTTAATTTATAGAGGGACAGAGTCAGTGCAGAAGAACTTGAGGCTGCAGATGAGGTTGAGATAGATGAGATAGTTTGGGGACTGGGGAGAGACAGGAGCATGAGGAACTAACAGATGTCACTCTTGCCAAGAAGGAGGAGATTAAATAGCATCGTACCATTTACCACCATCATAGACACATCTTTTGGGATACCTCCAGTTTGAGAGACCTATTCACTGAGCCCCTATGAACAGAGGTTTTCAGAACTTCTTTTACAATCTACACATCAATGTGTTCTTTTCAAAACTTTTTGCATGAATTTTGACATATGGATACTGGAATAGACAGGGAATTCCCATCAAAGACATTTGGAAATTTTGTGTTCATTCAGCCCTGGCATCCACTGAAATGGACATTAAAAATTTCTAATTAAAACATGAGTTGATTTTTTTTTCCAGACTTATTTATGTACTGGAAAAGAGTAAAAATCAGCTAAATTAAAATTTTTTGCCCAGTAGAAAAAAATCAGGTCTTGAGGGGTTAAAGAGGGACTGAGGTCAGATTAAAAAAAAAAAACTTATTTCAGTGCCCTAAAATATTAAGAATATTTCTCTGAGGAACTTTGCTGCATATAAATGACAGCTAAAGGAGCTAAGTGGACACAGAGGATATAAATGTGATGATTTTTGGGAAAGTTTTGTAAAACAACACGATGATGATGATTATTTATCATCCATTTTACCCACAAGTTTCCTTTCTTAGTGTTGAGATGACAATGGCTGCAGTTCTATTTACAATGTGATTTATTCATAATGTTACAAATGATGTCACATAAATTATGCAACCTTTGCTTAGTATCGTTATTCAAATATTCATATGTGTGATACACATTTCTACCAATGCAACAGCTGCTAAAATATAATGTTCTTACAGAGTCTGTTTTGTTAATATTTTCCAACCAAAAACTCCTGTAAGGCTGAAAATATGCCATTATTCTCGCAGTAGCTTCACTGAGCTTCATTTACAGCACTCCTACTGTCTACTGTATATCAGAGCGACTGGCTTGCAACGTGGGGAAAAAACATTAGTGAAGCCCTAAAGCATCCTCCTGTCATTTGGCTCTAAGTTTGGTTGGGCTGTTATGAAAATGTGCCTGTGTTAGTTCATATTCCCACCTAAGATACTTCACTGCGAGATAATGGAGATAGAAGTAATGAGGATTCAGGAGCCTGGGGGGCCACGTGAATGTGTGCATTTCAGAATGAGCCCATTCAGACATGAATGCTCAGTGGTGCGGTTGTGTTCACCGCTTATGTTAACCACGCATTCTTCTTCATTAGACACACCCCCCCTCATCTCCCCACCCCCCAAATCTCCTTTGCTTCCCCCCCAGCCTTCCATTCCTTCCTGGGTGCCATTATGCAATGTGCCAGGCTCACGCTCGCTCTCTAATTTGATGTGAGCGGGCCAACCTATTATGAACTCAGTGGGGATCAGGTATACAGCAGCTTATCAGAGCAAGACAGTGTCAGAAACTGTAACATGCCTGCCCTCGGTGAAGATATCATTGTATTAATGCATATTTCACCTATTGTCTGTAGTCATGCTCTGCCCAAATGCCTGTCTTCTCATCAGAGCCGTAAGCCTCAGAGCCTGTAATCCTGTTTTTTCTACTAATGCTTTATGTTTTTGGTGCCTAGAGGCTACAGATTAGTGGTTTAGAGTCTTATGGTTTGGATGAGAGTTGATGGTTTGAAACACTCTTTAACAAACTACTAGTTATTAGTCCTATTGCTGCCATCACTGCTACTTTTAGATGTTATAACCACATCCAGTAAACCTGGCATATAAACCAAACCATGCTACTTCTGCATGTAGTCATTCCAAGGCCACAACAGATGTTATGATCATATAAACTAACCCACTATTGTAAGATACCCAGTATATACTGTATATATGTATGGGCATTATAATCAATATTTAAGTCCACAGAGCTTCTCCAAACCACTATAACTCAGCATACTGTTCATCAACTTGCCTCTACAACCAAAAGCACTACTACAGAGGTCATATCCTCTTGCAGAGCAGAAGCAATTAATTAATCAGCTACTATTGTGAGGGTTAGGGGTAGTGATTTGATGATTAATTAGTTGTTACAATCTTTTTTTTCCAAAATCTGATACATTTACTGGTAGCCACTTCCCTTTTGCTGATTTTCTAGTCACCAGAATGTTTTTAGGTTTTTGTTTTTTTTTACATTTTTGACAAAAAAAAAAAAAACTCAATGTTATGAAGGTTTAGGGAAAACAGATGAATTTCCCACCATTTTCTGAACCGACAACCAAGGAATTAATCTGAAAAATGACAACGTAGATAAATCAGAAGCTCAGTCAGATGAGCACTGCAGCCAAAATCAAGAACTGGGTGATAAGAGGCAGAGATGCCATCCCTCATTGACAAAAAGATGCTGTCTGGGGGGGTTAGTTTGCAACTTGAGTAGAGGAATGCTGAATAACTCTAGTTACATTAATAAAATTCAAACACATTGTTCATGTACCTACATGGTGTCAATTTGTCTCCAGTGCTCAGGGCTGAATGGTTACTTTCACCACATGCAACTATACAATTACACATGCTCAGTATCTCAGCCTTGTTGCCCTTTTTGCAAGGTGATGTATCACTAAATGCAATCCTTTTCTTTCTTTTGTGAATGCTTTGAATTGACAACAATATGAGTATATCTTCACCACATACACTATACACCAGTGATATAAAGACATGCCCACTCTGATATAAACCTTAGGAATAGATTATCTTATCTCACAGCTCTCCTCCGTTTTCAGTAACGTTGTTTTTTTTTTTTTTTCTTACCCATTCAGTCATAGATTTACTTAAAAAGCTGTATTGATCTATTTGTGTTCACTATTCATCAAGGTCAGGTGAAATCAATACTGCAGTTGGTCATACATGCGTATGTTGTTACTGATTCCAATTTTTTTAAAAGATACGAGTTTGTTATAATTTCCATTTGTTACTAATGTGTAATATTTCTGCTTCACAGCGTGGATACTCTTCTTCATAATAGAAGAGGGTTTCGCTCTGGCACAGAGAACTAAAGGTAAGATAGAGCTCAGACGCTTTTCCCTTCCATTAATGTAGTTTCACCCACACTGGACCAGTCTGAAATAAGAACGAGCTATATTTGCATCAGAGGACAAAATGGTTATTTTCTTAATTCTCTCCATTATTAGTCTCTGCCTATTTTTTCTTTTCCTTCTCTTTTCTTGCTCTAACTCTCCGTCCACTCTCTCTGCCTCTCTTCTCAATCATTTTCTCATTGATCCCTCGGCTCAATAACCCATCTGTCTGTCTGTGCATCTACCTCTCTCTGCTTTTTTAGACTCCCCGAGCGAACATGGCAGCCAAAGCCCCAACCAGAATGACTGTGGCACATGGGTGCGTAACATCAATGGCGGGGTGTTCACGTCACCGAACTACCCCAACACCTACCCACCCAACAAGGAGTGTGTTTACATCCTGGAAGGTAAAGTTTGGTCTCCATCCATCTGAACACTTCATTTTCTGTGTGGTAGCTGTTGTCACCAGAACAGCTGACATGGTTTTCCTGCCTTTCAGCACATTGCCTCCTTCAGTGAATGTCATTAATCTTGACTGACATTGTTTTATATAACCTTGCCTCTATCTGATTTCGTGGTCTCTCGCCGGTGGGCTATCAGCCTGACATTTTCCCGAACGAGCCATGCCAAATTTGTCTCGCTGCACAGTTAAAGCCCTTTGAAAATTACGGAAAGGGGTGCATTGTGGGAAGCCCATGACTTGTGGCCTAATCAGAGTAGTGCTGCGTTCATCTCTATAGGCGGGGTGTGCCAGCAGACTCCACTACTGAATGAAACATAAAAGAGATGAACATCTGCTACACAACCCAAGCTTTGGTGGTATAGCACAAGTGTCCTTGTCAACACTTTAGTGTTTACCAGAAATAATCACATCCACCTGTAATGTGGTGGACTGCTGCACAGGAAACATAATGGCATAAAAGCATCATTAGTTGCTATAGGAGATGAGGGCTTGGATATCGGTGATATATTTACATACTAAATTGAAGAACTGTTTGTCTGTGTAGTTAAAACACAGCCTTTCATGCAGATGAGATGTGCGGTAGGTACATCTCTTGCCATGGTGGATAATAGATCTTACACATGGCTCAAGGGCTCCCCCTGTGGATGAAACAAGCCCAGATCTATTGTTGATGTATAAGCTGTGGCTCCATCACAGACTGCACACTGGTGTAAGCAGGAATACATCATAGTTGGTCTGGAAAGCGACAGATGGAACCTATCATTTGCTATTATTTGGTCTTGAATGGCCTTTGTCATATTCACATCCGAGCTCCAACATCAAGTCTTTTATTCTGCCTTTCTGAGAGACAGAGATGCTCATGGTTGGCACAAGTGCTAATCAGATGGCTTTGTTATCATAATTTGTTAGTTGCTGAGGCTCATTGATAGTGTCATGTCCCTTAGTTAATCAGCTCAATACATGAAGAGATCATACTTTCTGCTATGTTTGTATGAAGTTGTGCCTTTTGTGTCTTTTGTGTGTGTGTGTGTGTGTGTGTGTGTGTGTGTGTGTGTGTGTGTGTGTGTGTGTGTGTGTGTGTGTGTGTGTGTGTGTGTGTGTGTGTGCAAGAGAAAGAGAGAGAGAGAGAGAGAGAAAGTAATATAGAGTATGAGACTCAACACACCAGGGAGAGACCAGGAAGTGCAGGCAGACAAGCTGCTCGTTCAAGCAGGAAGGGAAGAGAACTCGGGCTCAGATTCAAAGATGAGAACAGAGACGTGAATCCACACAGAGGGAAAGATTCTCCTGTGTTGTTTTATTTCAGCTGCACTCTCTGGCAAACGTGTACCACCCATGACCTCGCTCTTCCTTCTCTAATGTAGCATGTTTGGCTTCACCATTGCCAAGATGATTCAGAGCCCTTCCCCCCCATCAGCAGCATCTATTATTTTTGTATGATTCATCTCCTAAGGCCAGCAAAGACTTACCCATGTTAAATATTTCCTGTGTGTAGAGACAGAGCTGTGTACACTCAGTAGAGTGACTTACTGTGTACTTGTATGACAGATGAACTTGTGAACTAAATTCATGCTGTGGTTGCAGTGATCTGTATTCACTGAGTCACAGGCAGCAATTCTCACATGTCAGACTGTGTTCATGTTTGTTTGTGCATATATCCCTACCTGTGGAATTTGCCATGTATTTTCTATGAAGATAAAGGACGGGAATACAGAAGCCAAAAACAAAATATGGAGAAGTGATTAGGTCCAATACGTATTTTAATAATGTTGATTGGTTTTGTGAGAGCATCCAGACCATCCAGTCTTGATGTGAAGTTAAGGCAGAGCAAGTATTTAATTGGATTTATTAGTGTACCTTTCCAGTCATGGATGTTTGGTTAAATCTGAGAACCGCATTCAAGATGACACAGTAATTGTCATTGTAAAGGAACAAGCGAAACACTTCAAATAGAGCAAACATCTCTTATGCTCACCTTAGTGATCAATTACAGCTTCAGCAGCAATAAAGAACAATAAAGAAATAAAGCAATAAAACAATCCTTCATATAGATCCAGTCATCCAGATTAATCCAGTGCTGTTTTTGCACCGGTGACACTGCTCAGTCTGAATTAATTCAGAATTTTCTGAATGGTAAATAGCCAACAGTTTAACATATTCATATCCCATGTCTCAGTAGTGCTTCAGTTACCCATAGATAGTAGCTTGTGTCTAAGTCTGAAACAACTTCTACAAGGTTTCTCTTCATGTTTGACGAGATAGATGTAACCTAAATGCTCTACTTTTACTTTTAATTATGCTTTAATTCCAACCAGATGTTTCTTTGTCTTTGTCTTTCGTTGCAAAAACAAGTTTTAATTTCATTCTTTTCATGGATGTGTTTCTTTTGTTTCTGCCCCCACCCCCTCCACCACCACCCAAAAAAATATCTGCGTTGTTCACAAAAGCTCTCCCGAGACAAAGGATTCAGCTGACTTTTGATAAGAATTATTACATCGAGCCGTCTTTCGAGTGCCGCTTCGATCACATTGAAATACGCGATGGGCCATTTGGATTCTCACCACTCATCGATCGCTTCTGTGGGGGGAAGATCCCAGGTTTGGTCACATCAACAGGACGTTTCATGTGGATCAAATTCACCAGTGATGAGGAGCTGGAGGGCCTCGGCTTCCGCATCAAATACACCTTCATTGCAGGTACAGACTGTTTAATTGCAATCAATGTGAATCCACAGATACTGGATCTGGTCTGTTTGTTTTTATCGAAATCCCACAAAACATAATGAGGAATCTGATCTGTGCAACAGAAAACACACTATTCCTCTAGATTTCTCATCTTGTTTGTTTTTCTTTCTTGTCATTACGTGTAATGTCTGAACACCAGCAGGTGTGATAGGAGCTCAATTTTACAAACATTGCAGTCTTCTTCCCTTCACTTTTCTCAGTCTTCAGCAGACACATGTTCAGCATCACACCGTCCTCAAAAACTAAACCTAATACACCTAGAAATCACCGGCTCCCATCAAGCAGCCTATATTAGCTTCAAACAGACCCTTTGCTGTTTTATCAGGCTTGCCGTAATGGGATCTTATCTTGTGGTTCTCTGCTTACCTATTTCTGTTGTGTGGATTGAGCATAATGTGCCTCCCAACTCTTATCATTTCAGACCCTGATTTCCATCTGCACGTGGGCGGACTGCTAAACCCCATCCCAGGTAAGCTTCTCACTATTTCAGAGGTTTGTGTTCGATTGTTTCCGATGCCCTCCTCTGTTCTCAGAGGCTTACCAGAGGCTATCGCCTCTGACGTGAATGCTGAACGTGCAAATATACCTTGACAAGTACACAATTGTATATGAAATGACAGGATGTACTTACACACATATATGCACAAATTTAAACACGAGAGAGCACACACCTCTTTTATCCTGCTCTCCCCTTCCTATCTGCTTGTCTTTGTTCCACTGTCTCTCATTGTCCTTTGTCCTAATCCACCGTGTTCACTTCAGTTCTACTTTAAATCCTGTACTTCCTTAAATAAAGTCCTTCATCTGTGTTTGTCTGTTACACTCCTCTTCTCATCCTGCATCACATCCTTCCTACTTCTCCTTTTTTTCTGCTTTATTTCTTTTATGTACCTCTGTGTGACTTCTCTCTCACCTGACCTTTTATCCTCTACTCCCCCTCTCCCTCTTTCTTTCTCTGTCACTCTCTTTCTTTTTCTGTTTACCTGTCCTTCATATTTTGTCTGTTTCTCTGCAGACTGTCAGTTTGAAATCGGCGGATGGGACGGGGTTATTCGCTCTAGTCAGGTGGAAGAGGAAGAGCGAGTGAAGCCTGGTGATGCTCTGGACTGTATCTGGACCATCAGAGCCCCCCCTCAGTCCAAGGTCAGTATCAGGGATTTTATTAGTCATCAGGAATGATGACATGTGTTGCTCCTAACCTATCCTTCAACCCAACCCTTGCTACTTTCACAATTCTCCATTTGATAATGGCTATTGAAGGTCTGGTCCATGCTTTTACTGGGATGACTCATTTCCAAAGCCATTATGAAACGCCAGACAAAGCTTGTTTTTAATTCATTAACATAATATTTAAGATGTATAAAAAACACTTAATAACTTTTACTCAGCTCTCTTGGGTATGTTTTTTAAACATACCAGTACTGGCCCCATCGAAAGACTGAACGATGTGAGAGGAATTTTAAAGTCTTACATTTGAGCCATCAGTAACTTTGCTCCAACATTTTACTACCCTGGAAGAAGCTAAAAAGTTTGGTACTCAACCTTGTCAAGGCTTTGTAAGAGCTCTTTGTCTCTCAAGTCGACGACCAGATCAGAATGTTAATTTCACTCAGAAGCACTATTGTTTTCTAATGATTGTAATCATTACAGATGGCAAGCAACTGCTCGGAGTTACTTTTTTTATCAGATGAAAAGTGAGACAGCTTCTCATCTCAGTGCCGACGGAGGCAGTCAATAGTCTATCCCAAAACATCTGAAACAATGAAGCCTGATGAGAAAATAATTTAGAAATTTTCCATGAGGACTTGCCTTGTGAGCAGTTCCATGGGGGTGATGCTCTGAATGTAATCAAGAATGGGAAAAGCTCAGAATTTCTAAATAGTTGTGGAAGTGTTTCAAAACTCTGAGTCTGTTCGGCGTGTTCCTCTTGCCTTTCTGTTGTGTCAGCACTGCACCTTGACATTGTTATATATCTCTATCAGTATTGGTGTTACATTTGAATTTTTTTTTTTTTTACTTTTTAATGGCTCAGTGTAGCTCCAGTATCACCATCTACCACCCACATGAAATCATTGATTCACATTTGATTTAGTGTAATTTGGTGTAGTGTATTTTGACCTCCCAAGCTCAGGCAGTAATGAAGTAAACAAACAGCCAAGCAGGTGCATGTCTACAGTTGTTTTGAGATTTAAATGTTTCGTGTGCATGCACGTAGAGCAGCATTGTGTGCCCCAGTCAAATTCTCCGGTGGTCATGTCTGCATTGTGATTGTAATTTAATACATAATATGTATGAGCACTATGAATAGGCAAGGAGGGACTATGGGGGAAAGCAATGCAGGCAAATAAATTTTATTTATAAAATACAGCTCTTGGAGATTCATGGGTGCATTTCCAAGCCAAGAGTGAAAGCTCACTGATGTGTTCTCATAAGTTCTGATATTTATGACTGAATATCCAAAAGCCCATTGAAATTACAGCCATGACCTGGTGGGCCTTGATTCATTCCTGCTCTATTTCTCCTACATGACTAAATGAATCCTCAGCACACTGCTGTGCTAATTTGTTGGCCACTATGTTCTGACACACACAGCAATGCATGCACACGTGCACGCATCCAGTCAGGAATTACATAAGATACTGTTGCATATAGCTCTGTAAGCAATAATCCACACACTTGTATATGTACAAAGTGATTTTATACAGACATGTGTAAATGTTCGTGCACGAATCACACTCACACAGAGACAGATTTGTCCCCCACAATGTCACTGGTTGTGCATGTGCAGTGTGAAGCCGCAGAGAAGAGGATCTGGATTTAGCAGCAGCTCTGACTTGTTGGCAGGATATTAGCCCATCGAAGCAGAAGGAACAGAGCAGCACATTCAGCACCAACACAAAAGCAGCTACTTAACCACTGCATGGTTACAGGTGCATGTGTGCGAAAATAGTGTTAGGATTTCATTGAAATTTTCCCGCTGTGACCAAGATCTTATATACCGCCGACTTGTTCACACAATCAGCATACATTCATTTTGTAATTACTTCACAAGGTGAAAGCTAACACAGCTGCATGTATATGTTTGTGTTAAATAATGAGCAGGCAAGAGGCTGCTGCGCCAGCGGGCCACTCGTCACAGCGGGGTTCGTGTGTAAGGAATGAACAAAAAACAGACCACAGGCTCTTTCACAAAGGGCATTTACACGCATTGCTATCAGGAAAAGCACAGGTGTAAATAATAAAAGTAATGATGGCTGAATTCCATTTAGCTGTCTGAGTTTCAAGGCTGTGGTTTACTGCTGCACTTCAATTGAACAGAGCCGTCATTAAAGTTATCAGTAACACCTGTGCTTCACGTTAAAATGAAAAAGGCTGATGTAAACACAAGCTTTAGCTCTGGCTGTCCTTTTTCCACGACAGGCATTTAGGTATATCATGCATTAAGTAATCTATCTATCTATCTATCTATCTATCTATCTATCTATCTATCTATCTATCTATCTATCTATCTATCTATCTATCTATCTATCTATCTATCTATCTATCTATCTATCTATCTATCTATCTATCTATCTATCTATCTATCTATCTATCTATCTATCTATCTATCTATCTATCTATCTATCTATATTTACATTGTATAATAACAGTGTAATATAATAATACATATAATATATATAACAATTTAAAACAACAATATATAACAATTTAACAGTATAATACCAATAGTAATAGCAATAGTGGTAATGATATAGAATACAATAATAACAATATAACATTCAACTGAAACATATGAGACACTGTCAGAGACAGAATGATAAAATTCAGAGTCGAAGAACTCAAAGTAAAAGACACATTCCAACACAAATTTTTCAATAAAATGGTAGCTTTTTACAACTTTATAACTAGCTTTTTATAGATATATCCAAACTCTGTTTAGGAATACTATTTGTAGCTCTTCATACATGGAGGTTGTGTTTTGGTTATCATGTTAAAGGAAAACATCCCAGCTCTCACAATACTGTACACCTTAAGCAAAACAAAACTTCCCACTGGTATTTGCTGCTGTGTTCATCACAGGCCTTCAGTCCCTGCAGCAGCTTCCTCCCAATTGAGACACAGCTGTGAGAAAACAGAGGGGTGAGGGACACAGAGCAGACAGTACCATGACGGATATCTTCAGAGATTAATTCAGCACATGAATAATGCATGCTTTCATCACAACTTGGATTAGATTTGTCGTCATTTGATTTGATAGTGCATCCTCTATCCATCTTCTAAACTGTTCATCCTGCTCCTGTCCCAGCCTGCTCTAAACAGTCTGAAGTTACAGGGCTCTTATCTATCACTGTAGATATCTGATGTGTATCTTGAGATATATTTGCAATAACAATGTAGTACATTTGAAGAATACACTTACAGATTATCTTCAGATAGTTGTGAGGTGACACTAAAGTTTCATATTATGGAAATAATGTGATGTTCATTTGTCTCCATGCTGATGTCTGCAGATCTACCTGCGCTTCATGGACTACCAGATGGAGCACTCCAACGAGTGCAAGAAGAACTTTGTTGCTGTGTATGACGGCAGCAGCGCCATCGAGAACCTCAAGGCTAAGTTCTGCAGCACCGTGGCCAACGATGTGATGTTGGATAACGGCGTAGGAGTGGTGCGAATGTGGGCCGATGAGAAGAGCAGACTCAGTCGGTTCCGCATGCTCTTCACTTCTTTTGTCGACCGTGAGTACTAGTTGTCTTGACAACATTTATGAGGAACCAAGATGGAAAAAAATAGTACAAAAATAATAGTCGTTCTTTGTTTATCCGAATACTAAACAACCAGTGTGAAAGATCGATCAGATTCCACATCTTTATTGCAGTTTGGTCTGAATGAAACTTTACTTTACTACGTAAGGCACCATATGCCATTACTGTACTGTAGCAAATAAAACCTACAAGCCTCTGCTTCACACACACAGAACCACACTTTACACACTTTGCATACACAGACCCAGACACAAAAACAGTTGATTTATGAGGGCCACACTCTGTCTGCATCAGTAGCCACTAACACACTGAAGTGTCATTCCAGCGAGGAAAGCTAATTACACTGTGCCATGTTCAGAGCACAGATATGCAAAAACCAATTATTTACTCCAGCGTTTTTTAAATAAAGCCTCAAATAATTTCTTGATACGCATGTCACAGCATGATACTGTGCTTATTATAGGTCACTTGCGACAGGAAAATAGGAATTTATTTCTCTAAAGCAGCGAAAAGAAACGCTGAGTAGGGTTAATGGAGGTAATTATACATTAGGCTTCCTAATTTTTGAAGAACAAGGAAGTGTCAAACCAATACCGTGAACGATTGTATATAAAGTAAATTCAGCAGGGTGTTTTTTTTTTTTTTTTTTTTTAAATACTCTAATCCTTAAAACCACTTGGATCCTCATTAATTCTGGTCACACAGTTAATCTTAGAAAAGACTGAAGTGTCTTGAATGACTCCCAAAACTTTATTTGGTCAGAGCCTCAAAGTTTACTTGGAGGTCAGAGGGAACCATTAATCTTTGTCACACACAACACGATGAGTTTCGCTTTTCCACTCTATCATCCTTAATGTTCTCTAATCTTCTGACAGAACCCCCTCTGACATGTAAACCTCTGACACATTAAGACATTTACCAAAGCCACACACACACACACACACACACACACACACACACACACACATACATTCAGACATGAGTTGTGATGATGAGAGGGTGAAGAATTGTTGACACTCTGAGAAACTTCATTTTGAAGGTGGAGGATCCATAATCAGTTTAGAAGTGATCGCAGTGTCAGGAGAGTGACCCCATCTACAGGTTCAAAGGGAGATAGATAGGGAGGAGACTCCAACACACACACACACTCCTTCATGCACACTCTTACACACACATATACATGTCCATTTGTCAAAGTTATTTAATTCTGGGGCAGAGGAAGCTCATGGAGAAGGGGAGGTGGAGCCTCAGAGAACTCATCACAGTATGATCTCAGAGCAGGGGTGAAGCTAGTGGAGCGGACCACAGTCTGCTTCACTTGTGATAAAGACTCAAAGGGTGTGACTGCAGCTGCTAAGGTCTGTAGGTGTGTGTGTGTGTGTGTGTGTGTGTGTGTGTGTGTGTGTGTGTGTGTGTGTGTGTGTGTGTGTAAAAAGAAAAAAATGGGGGGCAGGAAAGGACACTAAGGAGACTAACAAACCACAGGAAACAGAGGCTGAATATTATACTGAAACGTGCAGAAAAACTCATGGTGAGAGCAATCTTTGTCTGGGTGAATGCATTTGTCACCGGCCATGGGGTGATTGTACTGCATTCTCTGGTCATCATGCCCTTTGTGACACTGAATATAATGTTTCTTAAGTCACATTTTGTAGTAGAAATGAGGTATGTATTCAGCTCACACCTAAGGCACCTGGAAGTTTCTTTTAAATCCTTGTTTCTTCATATATTTACAATCTGTAAGGAAAAATACAATTCTTGAATCTTTTTTACACCTCGGATTTATTTGGAATAAAAAAGAAACAGGTCTGGTTTCTCTTTTTGTCTCTTTTTTATTGACATTTATTTATGTGAGGCCTGAGAAAAGGTCAGACTTAAAGCTTTGAAACCTAGCCAGTAGCACAAACGTGACATGGCATGACTGCTTCATTGATAGTTGAGTCCAGTCTTCACAGGTTATATGAGGAGCCTGTGTGTGATCCTATCAAAGCAGAAAACATAAAACACCAATAACATGGTGTTAAATGCTCAGTGGTAAATGTTACACAAGCCTTGGTTTGATTCATGGGGACCTGATGAAAACAGATAAAAAAAAAGCACCAGAGGATACGCAGGAAATATTATACGCCACTGCTTTTCAACCTGTTTGCACTTCACCTATTTATAGCTATATAGCAAAGCTAGATTTCCCACAGTTTACTGCATCCTTGAATCGTCTGCACTGAGAATCAGGCATCTGCATCTTCCCTCAGCCTTCCTCCTCCATCTGACCAGTGCATCGATCTCCAGAGTGAAGCAGCCAGCATCAATTACTAGTCATCTCCGTCTCTGTCATCTGAGTCTTCATACGCTAACAGACACTTTAATGTGGGGTGTCTCACAGCACCTGCCTGACCAGCTGCACCCCCATGATGACCCAAAGCCATTTCTACCCATATCCCCCACCCGCCTTGCCCTTCTTTTTATTTCCTCCTCACCCCTCCTCTCCTCCTGCTCCTAGTTGTCAAACTGTCCACGCAATCAAGCACTCTCTGCCCCCCTCACCCCACTCCTCTATCTCCACCCCCTCCCCCTCGTCCCACCCCTCTCAAACTCCCTTGACATGAAGGTTACAGCTCAGTGAAGCTGCCATTGCTTCCCTTCATCACCCCCTGATGTTGCATGTTGTGTCTGTAGGAAATGATGATGCATGGTCTCGTGTGATCTGTCTCCATCGGACCCCCAGAGTTTCAAGAAATAATAGAACAATTCATTACATGCCTCTACAGATTTCTACCGCCAAATTGTAGTGCCGTTATTGTTTTATTGCTATTATGATCAAAATAGCTTCTGGTCCTTTTCACAGTCTAGTCATCTTTTACTCAGCACTTTTAGCTTTATTTCAGTTGTTTTTGATCAATTCCATTTCCTCTGTTTATTGTCTTTTGCCTGCAGCCCCCTGTTCAGCCAATACGTTCTTCTGCCACAGCAACATGTGCATTAACAACTCCCTGGTGTGCAATGGTGTTCAGAACTGCGTCTACCCATGGGACGAAAACCACTGCAAAGGTGACTGTCTTCTTTCTGCAAATTATTCCTAATTAAGATATTATGTTTAAATATGATGTGTTTTGTTTTACAGCTGCTGCTCTATTGTTATTCTCCATTACTTTTGCTATGTTTCTGATAGTTCTTGTCTCCTCTTCCTCCTGCAGAGAAGCGATCAAAGGGGCTTTTCCATCAGATCACTAAGACCCACGGTACTGTCATCGGTGTTTCATCAGGCATAGTTCTGGTTCTTCTCATCATTTCCATCCTGGTCCAAATGAAGCAGCCAAGGAAAAAGGTAAGTCACCCTTTATGATTGACTTTTAGTTCAGCAGAAAAGCGGACAAGCCAGAAAGGCTTGACACATAATTGAAAGCATCTGTGGGATTTCAGACCACGTGGGATCACATGTGACTTTGGAGACAAGGAAGAAAGAAAATCCCTGGGATCTGACACCATTATAGACTATATATATATATATATATATATATATATATATATATATATATATATATAAATCCATTATATCAGAGTTTCAAGGTGATTTTCAGTTTCTGTAAAGCTCTCATCACTGTGTCATTAGTTTGAAGGTTCCTACAACTGCCAGAAAACACACCTTACCATTTAATGCCTGGTCTATTGATGTCGTTCCTTGTAAAGACAACAGTGATTTCTTCATCTGTGACTGCTGAACATAGGAACAAATGTTCAGCTGTTCTGCTGAACAAAATGCTGGCACTAAATAACCTCTGGCTTTTTTTAACAATGAGCAAATAATGGTTTAGATTGGTCTACAAGTTTATGAAGAACCATCATATCACAGCTTTTTAAACCTTTTTACTTACCAAACATTTAAATGTAAAATTTGATTTCAAATTATATAGGCAATTTTCTGTAACATTAAATATTCAAAACCAAATAGGCAACAATCAGAATTAAAGTCTGGTGTTTTGCTCAGGTAGGATTGACAGTCATCTGGCAGCATAAACAACACTCATCTCAGTGGAATATGAAATATACATAAACTACAATTGATGCACAGTAATATGCAAGATGTTTTTTCCAGCTACGCTTCAACCAGTGTAACTATACAGAAAAAAACACAGTAGAGAAATCTCATCCAAATAAAACTGTTCTAACTGGAAAAAATAAATGTTGGACCCTCTTACTCAGAGTAAGAAGCTGTGAAACAAGAGCCTTAAAGTAGCACATTTCCGGTGCTTTTTGGCAGCTGTAATTCTTAAGTGTCCTAGGTTTATTGTCTTGATATCAGGGTGAGATCTTGTAGCTTCCTATCACTAATGAGTAATCATCTAAATGGACCTTCCCCTTTGTTAGGTTGTCGCCCGGCGGCCTGGTGTTTTCAATAAGGCTGGATTCCAGGAGGTCTTTGACCCGCCCCACTATGAGCTCTTCTCTCTACGTGACAAGGAAATATCGTCAGACCTGGCTGATCTGTCTGAGGAGCTGGACAGCTTCCACAAGTTGCGGCGCTCCTCCACCATGTCCCGCTGTGTCCACGAGCACCACTGCGGCTCGCAAGCCTCGGTGGCAACCGGTGGTGGCAGCATGAAGCACAGCCGCACCACCCTGAGCTCTATGGAGCTCTCCTACCACAACGACTTCTCCAAGCCTCCGCCCATGAAGACTTTCAACTCCACGGCCAGCTACAAGAAGAGCTGCTACGGCTACAAGCAGCACGCACAGACTCATGACTGCGACCAGCAGGTCATTGAGGACCACGTCACAGAGGAGATTCCGTGTGAGATCTACGGGCGTGGTGGAGGAGCCACGGGAGGTGCCACAGGTGGAGGACCAATAGGAGGAGCAATGGGAGGACCATCGGGGATAGCAGGAGGAGGAATCGGAGGAGCAGTGGGGATAACAGGAGGAGTGTCTATGGGTGGAGGAATGGGAATGCCGGGAGGAGTGAGCATGGCAGGGCCTAGTGGCATCGCTGGAGGAATCGGTGGTGGGATGGCGGGAGCCTGTGGAACCCTCAGTATGCGTGGAAACAGCTCTCGTAACAGCACCACCATAGTTGACCCACAACAGCGCTCCATGTCCATGGACTTCTAGATGGAGAGGAGAAGAAAAACAGGAAGAGAATTCACTCAGAGATACAAGATTGAAGAAGAGACAGGAGGAATCCTATGTTGGTCACTCCTGTTTCTTCTTCTACTAGTTTTATTAGTATTGTGGGAGCATCCCCATTCGTCGTCTCACATGGAGGTTTGGAAAGAACAGGGAACAAGAAGCAATGGACCAGAAGAGAAAAACATGGAAACCAGTGGCTCTATTCTTCAGAAACTGAAGGATTTCAAATGAAGGAAGCATGGAGACATCTTGTCTCTTCTCCAGTCTTTTACTCATTTAATCTCTCCCCCCGTCACGTTAGACTCACAGGAGAATGTTCTCGCATGCAGATCCAGCCTTCTCTCTGTGTGGAGACCTAAAAGACAAGGAAACCACTCAGATACAGGGAGAGACAAAAGGTGGAGAGACTAACTTTTTACATTTATTCACCTGCCATGCACACATATATATGATATATAGTGCGTCTTCTAATAATTTATTTGAGTCTTTATTTTTGTCGGTGTGCCGTACTGTTAAAACCAGTATATATCCTGCCCCATGATGATGTTTGGCTTTTAACTCTTTAATCTTTTTCAAATGTTGCTCAGATGATTTTATGAAGATGATCTATCCATGACTTGGTGTTGCAGTTGATGACGAAGTTACTGTTGTTGATGATGAACAGAAGTATGATGCTGATGATGATGACAATGATGATGTGATATTACAATAATAATTATGTAGTTTTTATGCTTACCTCACACATACACAGAAGGTACGCTCCATTCAGTCTCTCCTCAGGACGAGCACATGAAGAGACTCTTATTTTGGTAAAAAAAAAAAATTTAAAATAGAGAAGAGACTATTTCTGCTCTGTGAGCTTTATAGCATATGGGCATTCAGGCAATAAGTAATTGTTTATGGAGTATGAAATGTTTGGTGGTGAGAACTGGACTGAATTGAAAATAGCAACCATCCCGCTCCCCAGACTCCACACCTTTATCAGGAGAAAATGTCATTTCTCAATTTCCCCATGAACTCAGTGTTTAAGACAAGCACAACCTGTTTCCCTATAGAGACAGACATGTAGCCTATACGGGACTCATTTATTATTTTAACCACTGGTTGTATTATTTCATTCTGTTGAATTAAATGAGAGCTTACTCACCTCCCTGTGTGCGCTCTTCTGTTCAATCATAGAAATAGCTGGATATTTCACATAAAGGTAAGACGCAGAAAATGACCTCTACAAGGTGTTATAATGGGATCGTTATTGACACACAAAAGTGAGTTAGCCATGATTTACTTTAAATTGTGTGAACCTTCGAGCACATGAGTGTAAGTTATTGTTAAAGCTACTGAATTTCAGGCTGTTTAATACTAATTGTTGCAATATGATCAGATCTGCCTCATATATTAAAGAATAGGATTAAATACAGAGCAGACATTTCCTTCACTGCTGTGATGCATTAGTCCTGTCTGATGCTTATAGTATCTTTTTAATATAGCAGATACTCATGGTCACATGTATTATGCTTTAGTGACGTTGTCCCCTTTATAGTATATCACAAATGTAAATAATTGCATTGCTGCGCTATGTTATTATTTATAGTTACATTATCCTTGCTGTAAATGTGCTATAATCCCTCTCAGGTTCCTCTGGCGTCATGGAGGGAGACATGAACATCACTCAAAGGAATGAAATGAAGGCAGCTCCACCTGCAGACAGACTTCACTTGTTATTTGCTGATTAAAAAAAAAACTGCAAGAAGAACTAAAGACAACTACCTGGACAATAACACACTGTTTTCTATATGACAAACCACTCTTTACCAACACAGATGTGGATTATTTTGGCCCATTTGAGGTCAGAAGAGGATGTGCCATGGTCAAGCATTATTCCCTTCACATGCTTAACTGTCAGAGCACTACATATTGAAGTGGCCCTTTCCCTTGACACAGATTCATGTATTAATGCCATACAGCGATTCCAAGCCAGAAGAGGTCAGGTGTCAATCATTCGTTCTGACAACGGTACAAAGTTTGTCAGGGACTGAAATAGAGCTGCGAGAGACATTAGCAGAACTGGACCAGTATGGCAACAATGAAGCGATGATGAGAAAAGGAGTGCAGTGGATCTTTAATCTGCCTGCTGCTTCCCAACACAGAGGCATTTGGAAGCGTCAAAACCGCAGAAAGGTGTTGAGCTGTGTTGTAAGGCAACAGCAGTTGCCTTACAATAGGAACAAATGTGTGTGGTAAAAGCATAATTAATGTTATTATTATGTCTCTTGTAAAATTAAAAATGAATTGAGGTTTGGAGTAGTCCAAATGTACTTTTGAATTCTTATGTGAATGCTTATTTGAATTTATATTAATAAGGAGACATGATTGAAAAAGAATTTTTCAGTGGACTCACATCTCAATTATCTTCAAAAACTAAACATGTTGAAACATAAACAGCTGACCACGCTGTTGTAGACACGTTAGTCAGTGTTCAATGAAATGTATGATGGGCAGTAGTGGGGAATGTGGATCACATCACAGACAGACAGGTGTTCCTACCTAATGTTGAACTGAAGTCAGTGTGGTTAGTGGCACAACATCATATGAAGCTGTTCACTAAGTCTCCTTGTCATCCTTTTCATCTGTGATAAAGTCAACATGTAGAAGTCATCCAACATACAAGAGCTTCTCTGAATATCTTGTTACCATGTAGAAGCAGGATCGAGAGATGTAAAGGTTAAACAAAAACAGATACAACACAGTTCCTTTGGATGCTACAGTATTGCTGGACACCACATCTGGGAAACATCCTTGAAGCTCGACATACTATGACCTGTCACTGAGGTAGTCTGTAATTCAGGCCACGTGGTTGTGGTCTGGATTACAGACACAAACCAGGAGCCTGAGGTGCAGTAGAACCAGGATGTAGGTTCATGGAAGATGGTGGGGCTACTGCTGGAACTGTATCCCAGTATTGTGTTGACACAAGGAGATATCTTTGCCCCCCTTTGTGGCCCCAACTGCTCCTTCTGAAGCTCTCATGACAGATCACATCAGAGGCGCAGTCTACTTGACTAATCAGCTGTTTTAAGTCTCACACTCTCATGCACTAAACAAACTCTTAAATAAAATATTCTGGCAGTGAAAACAGCAAATAAGACATATTATAACTGTATATTTTGTGTGTATTTAATGTGAAATAAAATATAAAAATGATTCATAATACAATAACTTTATGTGGTGTGTTGTTTTTGAGTAAGTGAGATCAGCCGTTATACAACATACCGGCAGCCTGGAGGCAGCAGCGGACACACACAGCGTCTAACTTCCCGGAAACAGAGACACGAGGTGAGAAAAACATTTTCCACCGGCTCTTTCTCTTTGTCCATCCACCTCCCCGCTGAAGCAACATCCACAGCAACACCATGGCGAATGTTGCCGATACTAAACTATACGACATCCTCGGAGTCTCTCCGTCCGCAACTGATAACGAGCTGAAAAAGGTAACAACACAACAAAGTCCGGATATACTGTGAAATAACAATATATGCCTGTTAAGAATGTCTAAACGTCAGAATCCCCACCATCAGGAAATGCGTTGCTATGCGCAGCTAGCTAGCATTAGCTCTCAATTGAGCTAGCATGCTAAACCAGTAAGCTAACTGGCCTGATTGATCATATGACGATGCTGCTTTAACGTGTTACTATTATGTGTTCTGAGAAAACTGTTGTTTTTATTTAGCACTGTATCTTTAATAGCCTTGTTTCCTCTCGGTTCACATGGATACTGCTAACACAGAGCGAAATTCAGTTAATTGGGTTGTAAGAATCAAATGATTGACCTCACGTTAGCATTAGCTCAGGTGTTTCCCATGGAGCTAGCCGAGCCTGTCGAAGGTTGTAGAAAGAGGCAGTTTGTGGGTTACAAGCGCTAAAAACCACCAACTAACACACTTTAGGGAAGAGAGAGATATTGACAGGAGGATGGCTCCAATTTTAATCTTTAGGACATATGTTTGTAGTAGCGTGACTGAACGTCACTTAATCCAGACATTTTCTTAACATTAACCCAATGTAACGCGTACCATAAAACTAAATTATTGTTATTATAATTATGTCGACACAATTGCAATAGAGCCAAAATGTTCTGTCACTTCGTGGTTTTACAGAGGCGTCTTATGACATAACGTTAAATGTTAGCGTTTAGTTGGATTGTTAATGTCAAATCCAGCTCTCACTAGCATCAGTTAGCTAGCTACATACAGCGTGTCGATTTAACCATTTGGTTGTGAACTGTTGTAGCTGTATCTCTAACCTTGTATCTTTTTAATGTGCGACATTTAAAGAACTATTTCCACCACTTAACGCATTTTATCAATTTAGCCAACACTAGGTAATGATTGTTGTCCGATCGCTAGCTAGTGTTAGCAAGATATGCTAATTAGCACACGCACGTTTACCGTTAGCGATTAAATTGTCAGACATTTTGAACTGCCATTTTTTGACAAAAGGGTAATTCCGGATATAATGTACAACATGACAAACTTGTAGTTTTTTGAAACGCTTAAACTATTAAACTCAAACTTCACATTAATTAGAAGCGTAACGCAGTAACGGAAGTGCGGTCCGTTGTAACGATATGCGGTAGTTACACAGTAACGTGTGATTGCGTAAACAGTTGATCGATTTCTTTCATGTGTTTGGCTCATGTCACTGTTCGATTCCAGTGAAGAACGCACGTCAGTAATCAAATTATCAGCGACTGACATTTCGTCTTTTTTATCTGTTCCGCAGGCATACCGGAAACTGGCAAAAGAATATCACCCTGACAAAAACCCAAATGCTGGTGACAAGGTAAGACATTCGTGACAGTGCTTAGCTTTAAATTGGACTGAAGCTGCTCATGATGTCCATGTGGATGGGTAGTGCTGTTTCCTTGTAAAAGAAAATGGGAACAGGAATTACAAATACACATGACGTTTTGATTCGGGTGGTTTTGGGCCTCATCAGAGAGGCTTTAAATAAGATGCTTTGAGACCAAGTGCTTGGAAGCAGATCCATCTCCTTATGGGTAGTCTTAAATTTTCAGGTTAGAAATGTGCTTGGACAAAGCTATAGCCAGGGGTAGCTAAAGCAAAGTATTTGGTGAATTTAAAGTCTTAATGTTTTATAATTTATTCAGCATTGTCAGTGCAGTATTACTTAGTTTGCAATAAGGCAATGCTTCTTTGTAGTAGTTCTTCTTACATTTCCCATTCCTCCCCTTCACCATTATCTCACACCCCCTACTGCTCTACATAATATTGTAATTGGCTTCTCAAGTAGTATTATTCACATTATTAGCAGAATTTTTACACATTAAGTCCCTCTTTTTATCTTTCCGTATAGAAGAGTGCCATTTTCTCAGCAGGTCATCAAAGCGCTAGCAATAGGAAATGGCAGCTTGGGACAATTAAGCCTCAAGGTGGTTTTATGTAATGGTGAAAACACTGGTATTTAAGCAAATTAAGTGCGGGCCAGCTCATGATTTCCTTTCTAATGTCAATGAGACAAATTTGTAGGTCATTTTGAACTCTTGTCAAGATAATGTGAAGGGTACTGATTGAACTGTACAGTATCGGTTAAGATTGTAGTTTTGGGCATTGAATCATTGTTCTTTCAGATGTCAGATAATTGATATAGCTTATGTTTGAGTCAAATCTGTTTGTCTTGTCATTTTCTTACCACGGAACATATTAATGCCTTTATGGGATGTTGAATGACAGGGCGTGTGATTAGGCATTGTATGGCGCTTGTAACAATACAGCAATCTTAAGCTTGCTTTACTCTGATTGTAGTTGTGTTCCCTCCACATCTGAGGTGAAAGGCTAATAGAAATATTACCACGGTGCAAGGGTCTTACAGAAAATGGATGATAGCTCTTTATTAAATATGAACCTCCTGTGTGACAGTTATTAACAACTTCAGTCTTTTTGCATAGGCCTCTGGTGTTTACCTATTAACAGATGTCCACATCAGACAATGGACATAATTTAAAATAATGAAACATATGTATAATTAATCTTTGAAGGAAAAACTCGGACTCTAATCACTAGATTTCCTGTTTTTTCTTCTCTCATTATTCAGTCTTCTGCTCCAATCACAGCTCATTATCTCAAAAATATCTACTTTGGTACTATTATAGGTATTTAATGTACTCCAGGATACACATAGCTGACGGTGCAGATTTACTAGACAGTTGTTGTAACTGTAGAACAACATTTTATTTGCAATGTTAGTGTTGGTGTCACCTGACAGCAGATGTTTTCCTCTTCATTTGGCATTTTAGCACATTTTCCCATATGTACCACTCTTAGCAGCACCATATGGACTCCTGTAATGTCTGTTTCAGCTGGTATTTCTGCTGTCCATTTTCTAATTCTGGGTAAAACTCTTGTTTTCATTATGTACGGATGGATTTGAGAAGTTGCCGTTATTGATCAGTCCTGTTCTGTTACTTAGTTTTAGTTACTAGTTGCTTAGTTTCACTGTTTGCTTTCAGACTCTATAAACCAGTAAGAGAATGAGGTACTGCCCCAGCAGTTTCTGAATGTTGTTGAGCCAGTCAGAAGGAAAGTTTAAAGAGGCCTGAGCAAATATCGCTTGTCTCAATCAGAGGCTTAACTGAGGAGCTTCTTAACAGGGAATTTCTGATAAACAGTGGTTTTGTTGAACTGTGAATCACGCAGAGATACTCTTGTGGTGTCCTAGAATCAAAATATAGAGATTGAAACAAGCACGATTGGTTCAAGTTTTGGCTAGTAGCGGCTGTTTTGTGTGTGTCTGAATTTGCAGGGGGTGGTTTTGCTGTGTTATTATTGGTGTTGTGACCAATTTATCTCATTTTAGTCATTGTGTGTTTGATTTCTGTCCTCTCTAATATAGTTCAAAGAAATCAGCTTCGCCTATGAGGTGCTTACTAATCCCGAAAAGAGGGAACTCTATGATCGCTGTGGGGAAAAAGGCTTGCGGGAAGGAGGTGGGGGTGGCCCTGGGATGGACGACATCTTCTCCCACATCTTTGGTGGTGGACTCTTCGGCTTCATGGGCCAGGGGAGTCGCTCCAGGAACGGAGGTCGGAGGAGAGGAGAGGACATGGTCCATCCCCTCAAGTAAGACCAAATTTTAGTTAAAGACGTGTGTTTGATGTTGGCTCCGTGTTTTCATGAAACTGTATGTTAACGTCATATTTGTTATACAGGGTGTCATTGGAGGACCTTTACAATGGCAAAACAACTAAACTACAACTTAGCAAGAACGTTCTGTGTAGCACTTGTAATGGGTAAGTTGTGTAACCAATATGGTGGTGTAGTTCTCACTGATGCCCGTTTGATTATTTAGTATATTTTGTTGTTGGTGGTTGATGGTGCAATGTATCTCTGGGTGTGTGTATATACAGACAGGGAGGAAAGACGGGTGCTGTACAAAAGTGTACAACATGTCGGGGGCGTGGCATGCGCATCATGATCAGACAGCTGGCACCAGGGATGGTACAACAGATGCAGTCTGTGTGTACTGATTGTAATGGTGAAGGTAAGAAGCACAATGATCAGACTTTTTTTTTTTTTTTTCAGTTTTATTGAGTCTTGACCTGCCTCACCTCGTTTGCTCTAACCCAACCCAGGTGAAGTTATCAGCGAGAAGGATCGCTGTAGAAAATGCGAGGGCAAGAAAGTCGTGAAGGAGGTGAAGATCCTGGAGGTTCACGTGGACAAAGGCATGAAACACAACCAGAAAATTACCTTCGGGGGAGAAGCTGACCAGGCACCTGGTGTTGAGCCCGGGGATATTGTCCTTGTCCTGCAGGAAAAAGAGCATGAGGTAGATGGGCCAGCCTCCTAACACTGTAGCCATATTCATCTTGCCCTGCCCTTTATATCCCCTATGTATCTCTTTTTTATTATTATTATTATTATTATTATTTAGGACACGGCTTTGCTTTTATCCTAGTTTTATTTGTCAGTTACTAATTATTTCCTGACCGTGTGAAAATGACCTTGGTTCGAAGCCAGATTTCCTCACCTGGCCACAATTTCCCATTGGAGCTTAGATTGCTATGTGGGCTGCAGTTTCTCTGCCAGAGAAGTTCTCCTCCTCCTATTCTTTAAATGTACCACATGTCTGGAGGCATCCATTTGAGG
The DNA here is from genome assembly GCA_016801845.1 of Polydactylus sextarius. Classification (NCBI taxonomy): domain Eukaryota; kingdom Metazoa; phylum Chordata; class Actinopteri; family Polynemidae; genus Polydactylus; species Polydactylus sextarius. The sequence continues at coordinate 13,206,328 of CM028906.1, forward strand.
ATTTTGGTCACTGCTATATTAGACACAGGAATGGGGTGACAGTTTGTATATAGTATATACTCTACAATGAACTGTAGCAGTGCAGTTTGTGGCTTATACTCAGTAAAATGTTTCAGTGTTGGTCTTCTTCCCCTCTGTAATGTAAACCCCTAAGTGTTATGGTGCAGCATAGCTTGTATTTAACATTTAGCAAGACTGACTTTAAAAATTCATCTGGAAGAACTGGAAATACTTATGTCAGATCAAAAATCTGTTTTATAAGGAAGGCTGTGTTAAGTGTGAAAAATTTATGTATTTTAAAACCATTGGAAGCAATTGGAGAACCTTCTAGAGAGTTTTTCCACCCTCATTATACATCCCTACTTGCTCAGGTAAGTTGGTTGCGATCAGTGCTTTAGATAATTGACCCGTTCATCGTGTTTCTCTGCCTTCTACTTTACCAGTTGGCTGGATTCCCTCCCTCGCTGGATCAGATGAAAGTTTCTTTATCTGCAGTGTTTGGAGCAATGAAATTAGGGTGCAAAGGCCAACTAGGCTAGTGCACTGCTGTATATCAACACACCAGGGTTTAGTCACAACTGTTGTTTCTTTTGTTTGTTTCCTTCAAATGCATATTATAGAATGTGCTGAGTGCATGAAGTCCTGAATGTTTTAGAAGAATGCAAATTAGAATTCTACTGGCTGATGAACGGGCATAACCAGTTTCAGTATGATTACATTTTTTTTCCTAAACATATTCGCACAATGAATACACCACAAAATCAACTGGGAAACAACAGTTACATGAGCAGTTGGTCACAGTAGTTGGATCCAGCTGGCGGTGCCTCAAACCTCTCAACCGTCTGAGTACCGACGACCAGATTGTCTTGACAGAGCTGTGCTGTCAGAGCTGCGCTGTGTACAGATTTAGATTTAGGACATGAGATTACTTAAGCTGGTACTTGTCATGATCAATATCGGCCATTTTGGAATTTAATGTAGCTCTGTTTTTTGAAGAAAAAAAACTTACTTGATGTGTAACATTGTGTGTTATTGGTTATTACAACATTCACGAAAGTGTTTTTTTTTTTTGTTTGTTTTAAGTTAAAAAGTAATGTAGCTGTGACTCACTGTGGTTTGGTCATTCTGGCCGTCTTGCATTCAATCTATACATCATGTCTCTGAGACGTAAAGAAGATAAAGGCTGGAAAAAGCCCAAAATGATCTGAGCTCACAGTGAAGCAATATCACCTGTTCGACAGAACAGATAATCTGCCTGATGTCATCACAAACAGTGGAGATGACTTAATGAGCAGACTTTTACTTTCTGTCCTGTCTGTGTTTGAAGTGATAACGTGAGTGTTTATAATTGGTTAAAGCTTCTGCTGTTTACAGTTGTGTGTGTGGGACGGCATTTATGTTTTTGCACTATGATGACGCCCTGATAAATGGTGCAGGATTTTTTTTATTCGTCTCGCTCAGTTATTCAGCAGGAAAGCTGATACATGTATTAGTCATATTTTTAGTCCACAGTTTTGTAACCAGGAAATACATTTTCCTGTAAAAATGTTATACTCAAATATTCGGGGTGGCTTTGATCAGTCACCTCACTATCCAGTAAACCACATGTTTCGGAGGAAACCTCAGATGTTCCATTTCTCAGTAATTGGCTTGTCTTTGGTTAAGCTAATGACGTAGACCACACCTATGTGTTCCTAATAATTTAAGAGTCATCAGTCTCTCAATAATTTATGACACAAGTCACATAAGCACCTGGCATTTCTGGGTGTTGCTGCAATAATGAGCTGATGAGTTATCTGTTGAAAAACAATTATCCATTTGGCAGCTGATTCTTAATCATCCCAGGTAGCTCATTATGTTCCCTCAGTGGTGGACATGGACTTGTACAAGGCAGGTCGCCTCTGACTATGCAAAGTAATTTAGTCTGAACTGGAACAGCAGGCTGAGCTGCAGCAAAGCCCCTGGCTCTTTCTCTCTGGGGATGTTTGTCATTTATGTCAGACAATGTCATAGATAAAAGCAAAGTAGGTTACTAGAACTGGCAACAGTAACACAGGTGGCTGAAAAGAATCTGGACTCTGTATGTTGACACGTCACCTCTATGATAAATACATTGACGAGAGGTAGAGTGTTGCATCAAAAACATAAAAACCAGTTAGTTTCTGTGTCAGTAGGTTAATTTACTTTTCAACTGAGTCACCAGAGACAAGTTTCTGTGGATGTAACCTGCACTGATTTGTAAAGCCTGGTCACAAAGTATTTCAAGTTGCTTTATTCTATCATCAACTGACAAATGTTCCGTTATGTTTGATATACACCTTCAAAGTCACAAAAAGTTCATCAAGCAGGATTTCCAACCTTTTCTTTCTCTATCTTCAGACATTCAAACGAGATGGCAATGACCTGTTCATGAACTATAAGATCGGCCTGGTGGAGGCGCTGTGCGGCTTCCAGTTCATGCTGAAACACTTAGACGGCAGACAGATTGTTGTGAAGTATCCTGCTGGCAAAGTCATTGAACCAGGTAAGACTCTTCTGTTACTTCATCTACAGTTTAGTTGGATTTGTGTTGCAAAAGAAAAAGTATTAACAGGCAAATTTTCTTAACGCAGACATATCACACATTACATCTTCATTACGTGTAGATAAAATAATAAATAAAATGGCATCCTCCTACACATTCCAAGGTCAGTTTTGCATCTGCTCTGTATGAAGTTAAAAGGCAGAGCATCATGAAAATAGTCGGATCTCTTCCTCTTTGCTGTTCTCTCTCTCTGTCACAGTCAACGAAACCTTTCTGAACAACAGAAAGTGATTTCTAAAAGCCGTCAGCCTTCAACTCCAAAGCCTACAGGAAAAAACTGTAAATATTTTCGTGCCAGTATTCTTTCCAACCAACATAAACCTGTCTGTGCAGCACACAAGACAGCATGGCTACCGTCATCATTAGAGGGTGACAGAAATGGATGGGGCACGTAGACACCAGACAGAAAGGGGAAAATGAACAGAGCCAAGAACAGACGGTGTCAGACAGTAGAGGGAGAACAAAAGACCCCAAACCACCCCGGGGGGTATTATTAAGACACTGGCAACAGAACAGACGGGAGCGACTATCATTTGTTGCTGCCCTGCTTGCCACCAGCCATAAAGGGCAGGAAGTGAAAAAGTTTGCTGCCACGCAACCCCCCCATCCCACCTCTGCCCCAGCTCTGCACACATCCAATTATTCTGCAGCCTATTACACCTCCTGCTCTTTGTGGTCACCTGTAATGTGTCTGCAAATGATTCAGTCGCAAATCATAAACACTGTATTAACCAGCATCCTGATGCCGCTGTGCTGCGACCATAAAATCCTTATTTTATAGCTCTGTTGGGGGAAAAAAACAGTTAATGAAAGCAGCTCTTTTGTACATTCAGCTACATTGACACCTCTAAAGGTTATTTCAACTTGTAGCCACGACCGTCCGTGAGTTGGCTCCGGTCATCATTTTACCTCGTACACTCTGAAACACCAAGCCAGCAAATTTACACCCCGGAGGCCGATGTGTGGGCAGAAAGTGCTTTTGTTTTTTCATCTGGACTGAAAAAGATACATTCACAAATTTAAGGGTCTTAATGTGGACGTGCTCTGAGTCCCAGCTGAGAGCTGAACGCAGCAAGGAGGCTCCGTTTTACAGTGTACTTGGACCTGAGTGCTCAAGTCAAGGACACACAGCAGTAGTTGATAAATGAGGGCAGCGTGGGGTCATCAGCATCCTCAACGACTTCCACAAAGACTTCCTTTAGGTGACGCATACACCATATGCATTATGAGAAACTGTACAGAAAACTGTGCATAAATCTTGGTTTTGTTTGTTTGCTATTATTTTAACACACTGCATCTTTTCCAGGCTCAGTGCGGGTGGTGCGAGGAGAGGGCATGCCACAGTACCGAAACCCCTTCGAGAAGGGAGACCTGTATGTGAAGTTCGACGTCCAGTTCCCCGACAACAACTGGATCAGCCCTGAGAAACTTGCGGTATGACACCTTCCTCCTCTGGTTATTAACTGGCTGTCAGGCTTTGATTTTTCTTCTCCATAGATACAAACATTCAGATCATGTTCGCTAGAACTAATCCTTCGTAATTTACCAGTGATACAAACCTTCATCCCTCTGAGAGGACAGCGCTGATGTCACATAGACACAAAATAAACATATAACTTTAAATTACAGGAACTCAAGTCTTTTAATTAATTACTTATAACTATATTATGGTTTTCACTAATGACTAATAATGATTATTTAATTTAAAATTATTAGTTTGTGATTTTAAATATTTTAGGCCTTGTGGCATCATTTTATAATATTTTATTAAGATTTATAATTGTGTCACAAGGCAGTGAAGTCACATGTTCATGCTCATGATGTTTTAAATGAGAAGGCTCAGGCCTCAACAAAGAAGAATTCATTGCTATATTTATACCAGTAATTCCATTCAGGGATTAGAGCTGTTCTGGACATTATTGGGTTACTTGCTGAGCGTTTCCACTTGACAGTAACTTTTCTTATTCTCCCTGACCATATTGTACTCTAGTATTTGAGTTGAGCTGAGCTTTGTCCCACAGTAAACGGCTAAACATAAAATGTTAAAGCTGCATTTCGGTGACTGTTGCAGGAGCTGGAGGACATGCTGCCCTCGCGGTCAGAGCCGCCCATCATCACCGGAGACACGGAGGAGGTCGACCTGCAGGATTATGATGTCAGCCAGAGCTCATCGTCCGGAAACCGCAGAGAAGCCTACAACGACAGCTCTGACGAAGAGGGAGGACACCACGGGCCGGGAGTCCAGTGTGCCCACCAGTGATACCATAATATCTCTCTTCACACACACACACACACACACACAGACACACACACACGGCCCACGTACTTGGGGAGAAAAAGTATGAGTTGCAGAGTAAACAAGGAGGTAGGTCAGACTGAAAAGGCTCAGTGGTTCCTCAGACACAGATCATGTGTCATATTGAATCCCTGCACCCGGAATTGTTGATTATTATTATTGACCGTGTGCTCTGATTGTTTTGATCTTTGTCTGAGGAAATCTCACCGGGGCAACCAAAGACTCGGCACACTGCACCTAAGACACATTCACAGACTCTAATCGGCAAGTTCAGGTGGAAGTCGGAGGAAATATTTCAAAAGTATGTAAAGTCGTGGTGGCCCCAGTGAACACTGTGCCCTGTAGGACTATGATCTGGTTTGCAAGGTGAACCCCCTCCCTTCCACTCCTCTGTCTCCACTGCTAAAGTCCATTCCTCTCTACTAGTGCGTTCTCCAGATTAGTCAAAGGAAGGAATGTTTCTTGTTTGCTGAGTGTGTGACTTGCATTTTGTTTTCATAGTATTTACAATAATTAATTTAAAAACTAACCAATGTGCATACACAGAGAAAGCAGCTGAGCAATGTGACGTGCTGGTCCTCGGACTCGTGTTTCATGGACTCATCCACTCAGCGCTATTCATAGGATTTGTTTCAGATTTTTACAGCTCTATTTTCTTTGTAGGTTTTTACTTGTTTTGTTTTTTTTTCCCTTTCTTTATATTTTAATTTCAAAAGAAAATTGGTTATTGTGTATATCATTGAACTGGCTGTTGGTAAGCTTCATTTAGCTGCTGTATTCAAAGCTGTGTGATTTTTAAAAATGAAAAATAAGTGACATGACAAAAACCTTATAGCCTGTATCTGTGCTGAGACCATGTGCATGTAAAAAGCGTTGGTTCCTGCACTTATCAAACAGTCAAATAAAGCAGCAAACTTCTTAAGAAAATGTCTATGAAGTTGTTGAATAAATTGTTGAAATATCATAACCTGAGTGTGGTTCCCTTTTCTTCCTTCTCATTTATAACAAAAAATGCTTCACAGGATTTTGTATCCCGTGAAGCATATTGATTTTAAAGTTTGAAATCTTTGTTGCAGATATTTAAGCCATCACCAAAACACAACAGGGATCTGTGAGTCTGTGTTATGGCAATCTGAGCCTGGAGACACAACAGTGGAAACAAAAGGGAAAATAAAATCAAGCGTTGTTTCCAGAAACAATGAGTCAGTGGGTTAAACTAATCCGCAGATACTGTCAGCATTCACAGCCAGCTGTGAATGCTGACAGTATCAGTAGTCTCTGTAACTGTTGACAGCAAAGACCACCTGTCCAAAATGTCATGATGCTCATTTTAGATCCATTTTCTATTCTAAAAAGTTTCCATGATTAGTCAGTCTGGATCACACACCATCCTCAACGCAATCTGGACAATGGACAACTGTTGTAGAGCAAATCAACCACTACATGCTGATGATAGTTTCTTTATAGTTAAAACTGATATATTTCATTCAACCTTAAGTCTGAATATCAGACCTTTTGTTCTGTTCTGCATTTTTTTTCCCACTAGCCTTTCTGGGTATCGACTAAAATCCACAGACTAGTCTACATTTGTGAACGTGACATAGGCTGCATTAGATTGACAGTCTGACATTATGTCATTACGTTGAATTGAATCAATCAAATCGAATATATTTTTTAAAAGTAAAAACAAAAATGTTTTAACCACTGTATACAAATACCCGAGTCCTAAAATTGGGACTGACTGATTTTGCAGAGCCGCTCCTAGGTCAGTTTTCTGAGCTGGGCAGGGAGCTGATTCAACCATAGAGGGTCTTTCTTGTCTCTCCTTAACAGCGTGTACCTGTCATATGTAATGAAACTGTAAGGTAACCAATTCAGGAGTATGGACATGTCCACACATATAAAGAAATACGTTTATCGATATTTCTAAAACGGGAAAGGAAGACATTCTCAGGTTTTTGATTTAAGGTAACTTCAAGTTGTATTTGTTCCCGCCGTTTCACCACTATCCGTTCAGTGGTAATTATTCTTCTAACACGGTGTAGAAATGTGCCCGAGAAGCTTATAATGAAAGACATGGCGTTTTAACTGTCTCGGGCTGACGTCGTCATTATACGTAAGTCATAATAAACATAAATAAAACCATTACATCACCATAAATATGAATGATGGAAATTTAAAATCCTTTATAAAAGCATTTTTCCTGTTTTCTGACACCGGCGCCGTGGCTTAGTTGGTTAAAGCGCCTGTCTAGTAAACAGGAGATCCTGGGTTCGAATCCCAGCGGTGCCTTTTAGTTTTTCTCTTCAGTCTCTAATTAGTCCTAGTTAAGGGAACGCCGATTTAAATATGTGATATACCACGAGTCGTTTATCAAAAATGTTTAATATAATTTAATATTAATGTATCTACTTATATTTACTGAAATAGAGATGTGCAATGGATCCATTTGACCACATGAGAGCGGCAGTGAACTCGTTAAATGGACCTGGAAGCCGCTGTATCACAACGGAGGGAGAGAGGGGAGAAAATTCTGAGCTAACCGTGTTTTCATCAAATAATAATGGCGTAAACCACACACCGGAGCGACGTCTATGGTCTCTACACAACTGTTCGCTTCATTCAGGCCACTGTGAAAAGAAAAGACGACCTGTAAACAAAGAAACGTTTGGGGCACTTTGTCCTGTTAGATGCGGCAAGTCCAAGTGGTCCACAATCAGAGCGGAAACCAGACAGCTGAACTTTCAAAACAAGAGCTCTAATTCACTCTGTGATGTTACATGATTTTAGTATCATAACCCGGGGATGTAAAATGTAACTCATACTTATTAAATAACATTTTTTCACGTAAAGATGAATGTGGGGAAGAAACCGAGGCATTAAAGATCCTACGCTGGACATGCATTGACTATTTTGTGGTTTGTCTTGGTTTTGTTAAAGTGATAGTGACTGTTCTTTCTTGTGTGATTGAAAATTCAATCTGATACAATGTTTTAAAATGTGTGGAAACTGTTAAAGAGATTATAATCATTCTTTTATTACACTACTTTATGTATTTCCCTAATTGACTATACAAGCGTCCTCGGATACACTTTTTATTTTAAACGATCGTGTTGCAAAAAAAAAAAAAAGGCTTTTATTTTGAAGGCAGTATCCGGAAACCGCATGGTATTCTTTATCTAACTTCACTCAGGAGACTTGGCTTGTCGCTGCAAAGGACACAATGCATTTTTCTAGTGAGGAATCGTCGGTGTGCGCTGTGTGTTTGAGCTGAGAGCAGATGCCGGAGCCCGGCTGGAGGAAGACACACATGTCGGACAAACAGTGGACATTGTGCCCGAGATAATAGCAGAAGTCCCCGCCGGGACCATGGGACTGAGAGAGCTGCTGCTCGGACTGCTGTGGTTCCGCTCCGCTGTTCTGTGCGCAGGTGAGGAAAAATACAATGCGTCCACACCGCTGTGATATTTAAATGGAGACCTACACACATCTTTGTTACGTTCATCCTGAGCGGAAACACATCAACATGCAAGTGATGCCTGTTAATTAACCAAGAAAATCCACTGGACATATTTTATGTTTCTTTTTGAGGCTTGTTTACCTCTTGATCGTCCTGTAGTTCACTAACGCTGCCCATCACAACACATAACACTCCTATAAAACCATGTTCACACCCGAGTAATAGTGGATGTTATTTCTCTCTCTTTCTCTCCCTGCTTGCGGTTTTCTCCTGTGTCACTTTAATAAAGTGATCTGAGTCCAAATGTTTTCATTGTTGTGATCGGATGTGAGAGGATGGGGCTATCACTGTGCACAGACCTGCGGGGTTTATTGATCTGTGGTGGGTAAATGATCAGGGTTAGTGTGGAAACATGGATGCTCTTTCACAAATGTGATGCTGCTATCAGCATTACATCACTGCTTCTCTGCAGCCAGTCAATCCCCCCCCCCCTCCCTCTCTCCCCCTTCTCCCCTCCCCCTCTCCTCTATTATCATACCCTTCTCTTTAGTGGCATGAAAATAAAAGAGACTGTCATTCCGATAGACAGCTCAAGCTGTTATAGATTTGAAAAGTGACTGTGTGTGTGTACATGTGAGAAATAGGAAGAAGGGGAGGATGAAGAGGAGGGGGGTTGTTGAGAAATACAAAAAAGATTTCACCCACACTATTTGACACACACCATCCCAAACACGTCAGTACTTGTTTGAGCGAGCACCTTCTGAGCACAAAGTAGAGTGAAGATCAAAGTCTCTCAAACACACATGTACACAGCTTTCTGATTCTTGCTGACAAGGCGGAAGACCTCATATTTTTATTGTGAAACTAGTGTTTTAAGCTGAGATTACTTTTGTAAGAGTAAAACATTGCGAGGATTAACTTTATAGTAGAGAAAAAAAAAGATCCATCTTGTTTTGTTGTCAGGTTCTCTGTGGTGGTGAGTAACCATGTACACTCACTGTGGGTGTATACCCTCGATTCAAAACGCAACATGTCTTGTAGCTGCAGTGCATGCTGGTCTGTGGAGGATAGAGGAGTTGGTTGCTGCCATCTGAGTGTAAACAGTCAGTGAAGTGAGTCACAGTTTAATATGAGACTTGACTTAACTGACAGAAACTCATTTAAATATTGAGATGAGACTAAAAACACAGGGAATTTAACTTTTGCGTTGTGCTGATTTGTCCAACTGATCAGGTTATTGGGTCAACTTCTGAAGACTTTGGAAACTCAATTAGCATTAACATACTTGTGATAATTCCATTCATTCTTTTCTATTTTTATTCATCCATGAAGATAAAACATGTCATTCAGAACATAGTCTCAAACTGTGATTAAAAAAAAAAAAACTCAGTCATTGCACCAATATACATCACTGTACAGCTTCTCTTCACAGGCTACTTATCACACTGAAGCTTCATGTGTGTGTGTTCGTGTGAGAGTGTGCGTGCAAAACTTGCCATGTCTGTATAGTCGATATCCATCACTGAGCTCTAAATGATTCCTCCCTCCCTCCCGGCCCGTGTTTCACCGTGCTGACTACATTGATTCTTGAAGAAAGCTTGAAAGAAACACTCACACTCAGCAGAACGGAGCCGGCTCTCTGCTGCACGTTAGCATCAGATAATCATCGTAAAGCAGTAAAGCAGCTAATGTTCTGCCTCCGTGGTTCTGGTTAATTAAGAGACTCGTTCGACAGCTTCTAGCACGCATCTCATTCCTGCTGTGACATTAAGCATTAATGAGATGATTAAACATTGAACTTATTGCTCTGTGTTCTTGTTCTCAGCATAAGAAAGATAATAAAACCCCTTTCTCTGCTGTTACACTTGTGTCTCTCTCTCTTTATCTCTCTCTCAGGTCAGTAATACATCAATCCATCTTCCTCTTTTCAAATGGCTTGGTTCAGAAACCACACCTGCTTCCTGGTGTCCTTACTCATTGACAAACAATAGGATTTATTCCCTCCACTCACACAGGCTTGTGTCTTATTTCATGATGCTCCTCTTGGCCACCTCACACTATGTTGCTCCCTGGAGCAATGATGCGATGGCAGCAGGCGATGCTGTTGCCTTGGCTGCCACTTTGACTGCTGCTGCTGCTGCTTCTCTTCCTCTTTTAGCCTCTGTGTGATCAGCACACAGCTCCCCTGAAAGCCACTAAGGTCGTTTGTCTTGTCAAGGGGATTGCTTCAAGCGTTTTTGCTCTGATAAGATATAAAAGATTAGAACTATATAAAACAGCATGTTTGTTTTTTTTTTTTTTTTTTTTTTGTTACTTTTTTCAGAATGAAGCAGCAGTGAGGTAATTTCCTTTAATGCATCACTATTCCTGGCACTCACTAAGTCTGTGCTGGAGTTTATGTTTAAATTAAGGAAGTAATATAAGTGAGTGAATGGATCCTGCTGAGCATGCATAACTAACTTCATGGTGAATAAAAAAATGGATGATTTCCCTCACAGTGATTCCTCTTTGTTATATAAAATACTCATTTGTGGAATTTTACAGATCAACAGATATGATATATACATGGAGTCTGGTCATATTTGGTGTTTCTGTCATTGTCAGCAACAAAAACCAAAACCAGTAACAGTATTTTCCGAGTCGACAAAATCCTTATATATCAATTAATAACAAATCAGTGAGCCTCATCATTGCTGCACTGGATGACAAATGCCCTCATTACTATGATCAAACTGGCACATAAAATGTGTATTTATCCGCATCTGAAAATAGGCAAATAGTTCCCAACATTGCTATTTGCATTTGTTTTGAGTAATGTTTGCCAAAATCTACAGTGTCCTGCTGTTGTAGTACATTATTTTCCCTCTTTATGAATTCAAATATGTCTGTTTGTGATTAGATTTACATGTTTTTCCATCAGCAGGAACAGATGAACGTGGCTCCAACAGTCAGATATATATATATATATATATATATATATATATATATATATATAATCCTTTAATCAAAGCTTTGAAATTCAGCCTCTCATTTTAATTTCTGCTGACTAAGAGCACCAGTAAATTTGAATAATGAATGCACTTGAAGCGAAAGACAAGTTGCAAACTAATTAAGTAGAGCAAAATGAAACACTCTGGGACGTGTTTGTTCATTTTTATCTCTGACCATCTGTTTATACTTGAATGTTAAATGCTGTAAATAATAAGACTTCCACCACCTCACTAATATGTGTGTTCTTGCCTCCTCTCTTTTTATTTCCCAGCAGGCTGCGGTGAGCGGGTGGAGGTCCACACGGAACGGAGGGGTGTGATCTACAGCCCCTCCTGGCCTTTAAACTACCCAGCTGGTGTCAACTGCAGCTGGCATATCCAAGGAGGTCAGGGAGAGGTCATTACCATCAGGTATGAACCCACACACACACACACACACACACACACACACACACACTACAATCCAATTCTATTTATTTTTGATTCAACACCTGAAATGATCATTGCTCTGCTCTAGTTTCCGTAACTTCGACTTGCCGGAGTCGAGGAATTGTTTGGGAGACTGGCTGTTGCTGACTCCTACTTGGAATGGGGAATCCAGGTTGTGTGGTTCCACACTACCTCCACCTGTCATCTCCACCAGGGGGCGTATTTGGCTGCACTTCCACTCACGGGCAAACAGCTCCGGGCAAGCTCAGGGCTTTCGCCTGTCTTACATCAGAGGTGAACTGGATGTGGGGGAATATGGGTTTAGTTTTGATCTAGTGCTTAACTCCTGGTCTTATAAAATACAAAATGTGAATAATCTGAAATATAAACAACAAAAATCTTAGTAAAGTTTGCAGTATGATGGCATGATGACTTATAGACAGACAGACAGACAGATAGATAGAAGGACAAAGGGGAATGTGCAAAATACACACACATACACACACAATAATAATCTGAGCTTCAATCTGTCCATTTTTTTCTTCTGTAGGTCATCTGGGTCAGAGCAGCTGTCAGTCAGATGAATTCCTGTGTGGGAACGGGAAGTGTCTCCCTCGCTCCTGGAAGTGCAATGGTCAGGACGAATGTGGCGATGCCACCGATGAACGCAGCTGCCTCCCTCCACCCACCGAGTCCCCACCAGGCCTCTGTCCCTTCGGCTCACTGCCCTGCACTGAGGTCCAGTCCACCCGCTGTCTGCCCGCCACCCTGCGCTGTAACGGAGTCCGGGACTGCCACGATGGAACTGACGAGCTGGATTGCCCTGACACCACCTGTGGAAAACGTCTGGGGAACTTCTACGGCTCTTTCGCCTCCCCGGATTTTTTCCGAGCAAATCGCAGTGCAATGACAGAGCTGAGATGTTCCTGGCTGCTGGACACCCAGGACCCCAAACCCATCGTGCTGCAGCTGGATTTGCAGCTCGGACCCGGAGATTCGCTGCATGTTTATGACGGTCTGCTGCAGCAGGCGGAGCATCTCTTACAGGTGTTGTCGTATCATAACAACAGGCGCCTGGCGCTGCTGGAGTCAAGCCGGGGACAGATGAGTGTGTTGTACATGGCTCAGCCTCACAGCCCTGGACACGGCTTCAATGCCACATACCAGGTAAAGTAAACCAGGAATATTGCTTCCTGTTTCTCAAATCTGTCTTTAATCTTATCCAGTGTTCTAGATAAATGGCTTAAAAAGTTTTAATCCTCTCTGTTTAAAGGAACCAACACTTTTCTGAATAATCTGGTTGATGGAGAATGTAATAGTTCATATATTGGTGGACACAGATGTATTTTTCCTCTACCTCTCAAGGTCAAAGGTTACTGTTTTCCTGGAGAGCATCCATGTGGCAGCGATCAGGGCTGCTATTCTGAACGTCAGCGCTGTGACGGCTACTGGCACTGCCCATCCGGCCGTGATGAAGAGGCCTGTCAGATATGTCTGGACGGGGAATTTCCCTGCGAGGGTGATACCGGAATGTGTTACCCGGCCTCAGAGCGCTGCAACAACCAGAAGAGGTGCCCCGATGGGTCGGACGAGAAGAACTGTTACGACTGCCAACCTGGAAACTTCCATTGTGGGACTAACCTGTGCATCTTCGAGACGTGGCGGTGCGACGGCCAGGAGGACTGTTTGGATGGGAGCGATGAGCGGGATTGTTTGGCCGCGGTGCCAAGAAAGGTCATCACCGCCGCTCTGATTGGAAGTCTGGTCTGCAGCTTGCTGCTGGTCATCGCCCTTGGCTGCGCCCTCAAACTCCACTCACTCAGGAGCAGAGAGTACAGGTGGAGACACAACACATCTTTGTGAAGTCAGCATTAATTAAGCCTAATTAAAGCCTGACACATCAAATAATAGAGATAATAATAGAGAAAATTATTTTTTTTAAATCTCAGACATTCATAAAATTTTCTAACAAATGACAAAAAATGCTATATCATTTCATATATATTTTGTGTATTTATTATTTATTTTTTCTTATTTTTTTAGTTGATACATGTTGTTGTTGATCATGTTGATAGTTGATAGAAGTAGAGGTCTCAGAAACTCATGTAACAAATATGATACAGTTGGCTATTAAGGGTTAACACATATTACTGATTTGTCTCTGAATTAATCTCTCTCACTCTTATCTATCTATCTATAGGGCTTTTGAGACCCAGATGACTCGCATGGAGGCAGATTTTGTTCAGAGAGAGGCTCCTCCCTCCTACGGTCAGCTGATCGCACAGGGTCTCATCCCTCCTGTGGAGGATTTCCCAGTGTACAGCCCCACCCAGGTAGCGCAGTCGCACATAATTATGCACCATAGGACGTGTTCTGTACAGGTGTGACGAACTATGTGAGACACAGATAATCACAGAACCATTCTATATTCTTCTCAAAACTAATCTATTTTATTATGTATTCAAAAGTATATAGCCATCAGGCAGTTAGCTTTATTTGCACAAGTGTGGGTGTATCAAATATAAAGATCACCAATCTTTTACTTTTCTGTAGAAAAATAAGTGTTACTTTCTGATAATCTTTATTCTAAGCTAACAAGCGGCTTGCTAAGATGTACAACTCTGCATTAAAGTGAACAAGCACGTACCTCAAAATCTCCAAAGAGTTCAAGTTCAAGTCACAAACAGTCACTTCTGTAAGTGCATGTAATACCTCTGCTCCTTGTGATTACCCTCCACCCACATGGTTTTCTGGGTTTAAAATCAAAATGTGCCAACAGCTGTAATGTGTAATCTCCAAAACTGCTCACCAAGCCTAAACTACCTCCCACCTCTGTCTGGGACCAAGAGAGCAAAAAATAGACAGAAACTGTGTTGCATTTTCATTTACATTACTGCTAGCGTTGCACCAGCAAATGAGCAGGGCTGTAAGTGGCCACTTTATCTGGTAAATTGTTTTTGACATTTAGATAAAAGGAGACTTATCGTTTCTCCCTGTATCTGTCCTCCCTCTCCTGCAGGCTTCCATGTTACAGAACCTGCGTTTGGCGATGCGCAGACAGATAAGACGTCACTCGACACGCCGTTCGACTTCCTCCTCCTCTCGGCGACGTCTCGGTCATCTGTGGAGCCGCCTGTTCCACAGCGGAGGGAGAGTCCGAGGTCACGCTCCGCTCCTGGATCCTCCCGGACCCACGCAGATCACGCTGGGGCTACACAGTTACCGAACTGTGGGGGAGCAGGAGCCTCAGGTCAGAGCCAGGGAACAATTCGGGGATGAAGTTGATATAACAGATTCCCGCCGCTCTGCCGCTATGGACCTGCAGCCATGCACGCCTGAGAGCCCTGCCTCACCTCTGTCCTTCCAGTCTGAAGACAGTCAGGACGATGAGGAACCATCACCTGTCAGCAGGGAAGACACCACAGCTTTACAATTTGAGCCCACCACCACTGGTCAGAGTGACTCTTCAGCTCACAGTGGACTTTCTCCCACCCCACAGGAAGCCCCTGTGCCCATTTGCCACCCCAGGGCATCTAGAAAACTGGTTCTGGAACTTGCAGTTAATCTTAAAGGCGTATCCTTGAGACGTTACTCCCCTCTGGGACCTTTATCTCCCATCTCACCCAATGTATTTCCCAGCGGTTCCCAAACACCAACAACCCCGTCCAACCCACTAGGTCCAGAGGTGACTTCACCCTCTGAGGCCTTGTCTTCTACGTCTTCTTCTTTTATGAAAGCAGAGGACAGTGTTAGCCACTTTGCAGTGGAAGTGCCAAGCAGGGACAGAAAAGGCAAAGACGAGAGGAGGAGGGAGGGCAAGAGCAGGCTGTGCAGGTTCAGCAGGACCCTTAGTGACGAGGGAGGTGATTCAGGGAGGGAGACGACACCGTCGTGAAAAGTTTAGGGAAATACTCTCTATCATATCGCTGTTGAAACCCTGAGTTGACAATACGTTCTGCTAAAGTGTCCTTGAAACGTGGTCCCACCTGATCCGGATGTCAGACCCGTACCTTAGTCCACAACATGGAGAAGGTACAGTATCAGTCCCAGTAAAATCAATTTAATTCACACCCATTCAACACATTGAAGCATAAAAATCTCCCAACTTTAAAACCAGCATTGGTAGTGTTTATGGTCTGTTCTGTGCAGGGCAGACTTTCCTTTTTAATCTATTTGGACATAAATTTATCACCTAGGCCTGTTCCAGAATATCAAACTCAATTGTGGCCACCAGTACCAATACAATATTGGCAACATGTTTGCCAAAGTAGCCTTTGTGTCGTTACCCAGAGCCGTTATACGCCGCTATATACTGTGAACCGTTAAAGCCTACTTCGTCATCACATATTAATTTATCAGATTAATAACCCTCTACTTTGTTTTGTCCCCACTGTTGTAAAGGAAGTTTTATTATTGTCCACAAATTGCATTTGAAGACCAAAATCGACAATGTGTTTTCTCGTCTGTCAAGATTTTTCCACCTCACCTGCCTGTATATATGCTTGCATTTTTAAAGAGAAAAAAAGACTCAATAATTTTCTAAAACAACAAGGTTATGATGTTAAAAAAAAAACAAAAAAACGAAAGCATAATTCCAACATGGGTAAATTGTACATTTGTAGGGGCTATTAATATACAGGGGGATTAATACACATTTGGTGCACTAGTATTTAGTATTTAGTATCCTATTTGTAGCAGCAGGATGGTGGGTGTATGTGTCCATGATAATGAGAGAGCATGTCACCCAGTGCGACTGTGTGGCTTACTGATCTGTTTTTAATACTTCTGTAACAGAGGAATAAGCCATATCAGGCTACACAAACAATACTTGTGAGGAGAGTTAATACATTATTGCTTTTGGTCTTTAGACTGGATTTGTTGACGGACAAAAAATATATTACATCACCAGACTTACTGTTGCTTTGCTTTCCATCAGATACCTATATATCGTATCTGTTCATAAAATAAATATATATATGGTTACACCCAGCCGCTTATCTTAGTTTAGCTTGGCACAAAGACTGGAAACAGTGAAACAGTTAGCCTGGCCCAGTCTGAGGATAGATATGGGCTTCAAAAGTGCAGGTTTGTTGCCTTTAGTGAGAGACAGGGTAGCTGGAGCCACATTTGCAGTCTTTATGCTATGCTAAGCTAACTGACTGGTAGGTATGGCCTTATTTTTAACAATATGAAATTAAATAAACAACAGTTAAGCGTAGTCAAATTATATTCCTTTAACATTTGTGCTATGACTATAACTTGTCACTATATCACGCAACCATTCAGTCATTCCAAACTTTTGTCAGTATTTATTCAACAAATATGTTTCCACTGCTCATCTTCCTCAGTGACCCCCCTTTAACAAAACATAAAGAAAGTATGTGTTCAGTTTTGGAAGTGGTATCAAACATTTTTCACCTAATACACCATCAGTTTAACAAAAGAAAAATCCAAACTTGGATGTAAACTGAGATAGTGAGTCCAAGTAGAGTGAAGCCTCCTCCTTAAATCAAACCGGCCCTGTCCTCTCCAGCCTTTCGTCACTTGAATGAATCTGTCTGTGTGTTCGGAGTTTCATTCAGTACGGGGAAAAATTCACATGCATATCCAGGAAATGTCGGGAAGCGAGGAGTCACTCCTGAACACTTGACTGTTTGCAGAGTCCTCTGGTACCGCTGACTGCACACATATGGCCACTGCAGACATCTGGACTGCTGGCTTATTTCAGTGGAAAATCATATCTATGCTGTGGAATTTTGACATGACATTAAAGAAAAAAACTCTATTTTTCAGTCTTCAGTGGAGACCTATACTAGTCCGTCTTTATATTTCTGATTCTGCCTTGACAAATGTTGAACTTGATCAAACCTGGTCACCTTGAAGGTGTGAAGCTTTTTGTGAAGCTTGTCTGTCCAAGGTACGACACTGGTAAACCTTTTGCTAATCACTGTTGGACTTAAAGAATGTACGCGTTTATTTTGTGGGAATCTGTGAATTTCTCTCTCTTTTGCTGCAGGATGTTAAAGGTTAACAGAAAAATCAACCGTCCAGTGTAGGTAGGGAGAGGATGTGAAATGACCAGGAGCCAAATTCTGGTTGATTTTTTTCCTACAGTGTCAAGTCTTGGTACTGAATACGCTGTCTGTCCTGCTGTTTTTTCCTTTTAGTGAGCTGAGCGTGCCATTTTACCTTCATATGCTTCCTTCGTAAAACAGCTGCTACATGTTGTGTGCCATTAGAGATGTCTCCATACCCCATCCCCAAGTCATTTCTGCTTACTAACCTCTTCTCATTCCTTCTCTGTCCTTTAAACAAAAAATATGGAGAAATACAAATCACTTTACTCATTCCTAGTTTTTCAAAGCCTTTTAGTCTATAAAAAGTGAAATTGTGAGCCACTGTTTGAAAGAGAAAGACTCAAACATATGCAGAAAGTACATACTTGCTTTGTGATGTACAGATGTGTTCTAAATGCCTTAATGTTTATTTTTTGTTACCGTTATAATGATCATGGACGTTTTTATGAATCCCAGCTGTGGTTTACATGTTTAAAGAGATTAGATTCGACTGGGTGTCACAACACAGATATGTAATGTGACATGTAATTGTTGCAAACGGCTGCTATGGAGTTACAGTGCACTAATGCATCAGGAATCTTGTCTCTGGGATTATTATAGAAAGGCAGGTAGGAAAAAGGAAATATGTTTTCCAATGACCTTAACTCAGTGTCTTTCCATGTTTATTTAAGTGATAACGTGCAAAATTCTTCCTTATTGTGATTGTGCTGGCAGTCTTAAATAACTGGTAGTGTGGAATGCAGCAGTTATATTATAGACCGATTATTAGATGACTTGGTAGCATTTTTTCTATTTTTATTTCTGTATGTAATAAGTGCAAATGTGGATAAGATGATGTTTCACACTGGATCAAGGCCATTGGACAGTGTCGTCCTACTGAACCAGGTTGTCTGACAGTGACATACCCTCTCCCTCTGCTGTTTGATATCGAGGCTTTGATCCCATAAAAAAGGCTGACTCGACATATACTGTGTTTGTATACAGACATTTCTCTCATTTTGAGATCTATATTTATATATATTTTGTGCTGAAAGAGAAATGCCACCATGACATTGTGGGCAGCTTTCTGTTTATTAGTCATTGTTTTCCTGTGCCTGCAATTAATAAACTTCAAGCTGGTTATCATTTGTTGTTTTTTACATGTAGTATAGCTTATAGTAGTATATATTGTAGTATATTTGTAATTTAGTTTGCACTGTTACAGTAGCTACTATTAATGAATTACTAACTCAGCATCAGACAATGCTAGCTGCTGATGATTAGCAGGTATCATGTTTTACCATCTCAATTAGCATATTAGCTAACATTTACCTATTAGTACCAAACAGAATTGTTGACCCAGATGCCACCGCACAAAGTCACACTTCTCAGAAGTTGCTATTTTTAATAAGCAATTACATTGTTATTCTTGTACAACTTTACACTCCTTTACAAAACACAGAGGTACACCCATCAATTGTACAGTATGTAAATGTATCACAACATGTCTGAGGAATGATCTTTGTAGGAGTCCCTGGCGCATTTGTTTTCTTTACACAGTATTTACAGATCTCAGCTGAGCTAACAGCGCCTGGACACTACAGGCAGACATGCTTGTTGTCTTTAAGTGTTCGTCTATTGGATCTGATGCAAAGGAGGGGAAATTCCAAGCACCCGTTGGCCTGGAAAGTACTCAAACGTTCAATCAAAACAACAACAAAAAAAGTCACCCTGCTGGTTTACATCATGTTAAAAAGGCCACTGGCCCAACCCTTCATATGTACTGTTCTATGAATACAAACGGCTTATCAAGCACTGCAGGACGTTACCCAAATACACGTCAACACCAATATCTCCTGGACCACAGTGAATTAGCATATTGTGATATGGTAGTGTCCAAAAGAAGAACTTAGTATTTTAATTTGGCCATAAGTCAATGTACTGTGAGAAAGTGGCCATAGTAGGTCAATAGGATAATTATTAATTCAACCATATTATGTCAATAGCATCATAGTAAGTCAGATAATTCATAAAAAGTCACTGGGCCAGGGGTCATTGCAGTGATGGTGTGTCTTTGGGGAAGTGGGAGCAGACCTATGCACAAGGAAACATCCACTGCCAACCACCCACCTATCTGTCAACATGGATTCTGTTATCATTATATAAACAACACATTAACGGTTAAGTACTTTATTGCAAGGTCAGGTGAGAAATGTAAAATGTAGTAACTGTCTTGGCAGGTTAAGCACCATGTGAGAGTTCACAGTGGCGATCTCAGAGATGAGAACGTTTTTAAAGAGGCTTGGGGTGCTCAACTCCGAAAGACACCAAAAGAGTCTAGTGAACATTAAAAAAACCTGGAAGAGCAGCTTGTCATCATGTGTTGTAATGATACAGCTTATTCGTTGCTGAGACCGTTGGCGATTCGTCAAGCTGAAGAAGCCACAAACCGTTATCCTCTTGTCTCTCCTGTTCTGTGAATATTGCTGGGGAAGACAAGTGTCACTGTGTAGATAAGTCCTCTCATGAGAAAATGAAGGCACCTATAATATCTCTCAGGAGATAGCAGTGATATAAAAGAGAGACAAAAACAGAGAGAGCAAGGGTTGTACAGTAAAGGGAATGGCCAGGTACTGTAGCTAGAGATGCAGACAGAAAAATACTCTTCCACAATTAAGAGTAACAGTAAACATGTGAGTAATTAGTGAAACAGAGCTGATGATAG
Organism: Polydactylus sextarius; assembly: GCA_016801845.1. NCBI lineage: Eukaryota > Metazoa > Chordata > Actinopteri > Polynemidae > Polydactylus > Polydactylus sextarius. The sequence continues at coordinate 13,226,868 of CM028906.1, forward strand.
CAGCAGTAATAGGAAAGTATTGCTAAAAGCAGAAATCGCTTGCATATTTATCTCATAAAAGTTATTTTGCACTCAAAATACCCGCACAAACCAACACACTATATCAACACATACATTTCATAAGGCACATTAGCGCAAAAGTTTAGTTGAAGTAATAAAAGTAAAAGATCTTGAAGGAGAAGCAGAAGATGACAAATGGAAGCTCCTTGAGTGAGTAGACGGGAGATGATGAAATGAAAATCCTTTTGAGAGGGAAAACTTGGCACACTGGTGAGGATGATGGATGGACAGTACTACCGAACCAACAAATAAAAACACGTCCTAGCTTTAGAGCTTCAACATGCTAATGCCCTAAATATAACCATCCTTTTCTTTTATACCAGGGCATCATCGTAGCCCCACTGAGGCTGAACCTGTGCATGAACATGGACGAAACTGTCTCCTCATCATTCACAAACTGACCAAACATGATGAAAAATTGTAACACAAAAACTGTAAGTACAGTTGCTGATGTAAAAAGGGAATTCCTGGTTGACTGCACTGCTCAGTCAGTGGCTTTGGAGGCAGTGAGGGGTTCAGTCTCTGAAGGGTCTTCCTGAGGAAACACCACATAACAAACCTTCTGGCCCATATACGTGACTCTCTCTGCAAAACAAATGACAGCAGGAGGTGTTTTGATTACAGGAACTAATGACTAATGACTCGCACATTTAAATGAATAACTTTTTTAACATGGTTTGACTGCACTGTACTGTGGCTAAGGTCGACTCACCAATTAGACTGTAGATCCATTTAGGTTTCTCCTTCCACTGAACACCCACGAAGTATACAGGCACTCCGGTCAACATGATGACCATACCCAGACCACAAACCACCGGTTCAGAGTACAAACTAAAGCCCAGCAGCACAGCCCAGAATATCATGTAGGTGATGGGGATCAACATGTTGACCTGTGCACAACAAACACAAACATGCGTTTCAACACCATCCTGAAAATTTTCTGTGTAGTTATACTGCTGGAGTAATAAATCATTAGTCAATTATTATTATATTAAGTCAATTTATCGGGCAATTATAATTACTTTACTTTATGTCAGAAATATCACAGAAACTGAACTAACTAAACTGCAAGTGCAACCGTTTATTCTGTCGTTTTTGCTCAAAAAAATTAAACGTCTATAACCGAGCATGGACGAATAACAGATAATTAGTTAGCCAAGTTAGCTAATTAACGTTTATTGCCTACAGCTGCGTCACCTGCTAGCATCATAGCTAGTGTAATGCTAACACAAGAAATCAAATCGTGCTCATGTTGTATTACCCTCCGTGTGAATTAACTACTGGCATTAAAGGAAATATGTAGTGATTACATGCGCAGGTAAGATTAATAATGGGTTTAAAGTGCTCGACAGTATGTTAACTCTCACTGACAGTTATTAATAATAATTGTTCCGTGTCCTGTGTTTATCTGAATCACTGCATTGGAAGAAATAATTAAATTGAAACTACCCAGTTATAGTTGATAACGTGAAATATTGACGTGTGAGCAGAAAAGTTTTGACAAGGAAGCACTGGTTTATAAACCAAGAGTGATAAAGAGCAGATATGATTGTTAAATCACATGAAGTCTTCCACAAGGTCATGAAAAATAAAAAAAATTCAAGCTGGAATCTGTTTCTGCCGTGGACCTGAGGTTTTCAGTGATCTGTACCTTGATGGGTCTGACCAGGTTGGGTCTCTTCTTGCGGAGGTAGATGAGGCCAGCGATGGTCACACCGTAGGACAGGTAGTTGATAAAGGACACATAGTTGATCAGGTTGTGTGTCTCCCCAATGCACAGGATGACTATTGTAGCAATACACTGTGGAACATGAATAAAAGTTGATTACATTAAACACAGTTAGAACAAGCAAATAAGCACCATACTGAAAGGGACTCTCCGATAAAAATTGCCTTTTTGTTTTGTTGTGGAGCTAGATAAGGCAGTCCAGTACTTACACACAGCAGCAGGGCAGGGATTGGAGTACAGTTCTTTAGGTGGATCATAGCCAGCAGATAGGGTAGGTGACCTTCTCTAGCCCCTGAGAAACACAATCTGAAAGTGGAAATACTCATACTTGTAAATGCATATGCTCATATTTGATGGTTATTTTTATTTGATGGATACAATGGTCATAAAAATTTGTACTGTGTGTTTTCTACCTGGAGGAGGTGAACAGATATCCGTTGATTCCTCCAAAGGTGGACAGCGCTACAGAGATTGGCATCACCCAGGAAAACATCCCGAGCAGCTTTTCCCCAAATGTCTGGAACAACACAATGACTAAAGGATCGATTACTGCCTTTTAACAAGTTTTTGAATTATTCATTCATTCATGATTAAGTTCACTAGTGCATGTTAAGTGCACTGAAGTGCATTTCTAACACTCTGAAAAGCTTTATGAGACTCTGGTTTCACTGCTGAGGGTTGTTAGGCTTCTTTTTTTAAACATGGCTTGTGTAAGTGTTACAACCGCTCTTATTGATCCTAAAATATTATTGATCTTAAGGTCTCGTGCTGTATTTCTCTGCTCCAGCAGAGCAGTAGTATTATTATTCAGAAATATATAAGGTGCTGTAGGGTTAAGCTGTATATAAAATATCCAGTCATGGAGATGGAGAGCTGCTTACCACTGCCACAGCATTGGAGGCCAGTAGCTCCTCAGGACTCATAGAGGAGAAGTAGGCAATGTTGGTCATAGTGTAGACCAGGGTCACCAGTGGGATTGAAATGTAGATGGCACGTGGCAGATTCCTTATAAGAAAAATAACAATGATATATGTGAGATTCATCATTGAAAAGTATTATTTTAAAATGGTGATATTAAAATAGTGGTTCTACAAGTTATCAACATTTATTTTACTGGACCAATGGTGTTTACTTGATATTATAAAATGAGATATTAAATGTTATCTGTGCACGTGTGTGTCATACTTGCGCGGCTCCACGACCTCCTCGGTGACGTAGTTGAGGAAATTCCAGCCGCTGTAGGCGAAGGAGGCCTGTAGGAAGGCTAGAGCGATTTGTCCTACTGACGGGTCCTGACTGAATTCAAAGGCCACACTGGGCCGCAGCGCATCATAGTAACCTGGA